>OY796891.1:25364607-26057107 GCA_963680785.1 Diplosoma virens
AGATTTTTTTTGTTCGACACCAGATTTTCTACTAAATAAAAATAAAACATTTTTTTGCAAAAATGAAAATAAAACGTTTTTGCATCCATAAAACGTTTAATAAATTCGATAAATTCTATTTGAATAAGTTTTGTTATACTGTGTTAGGCTTAGTTCCCAAAACCAAATTCTTAATCCTAACAAACACGACCTTTTTTTGTATTACAACCAAGATAATATTGCTGCCAAAACGATACTCCTAAACTTTAAACCAGAGGTCCGCAACCTACGGTCCGTCAAGCAAAATCATCCGGCCCATGACATGTTTGTTAAATAGTAAAAAAATTCAGCTCGCTGTCTCGTTTACAATCCTATTTTTTGACGTAACAATTTCAAACAATCTATGCTGCAGTATAACTGTGATACATCTACAGTTATAGCAGGGGTGCAAAAACGTTTTATTTTCATTTTTGCAAAAAAATGTTTTATTTTTATTTAGTAGAAAATCTGGTGTCGAACAAAAAAAAATCTTCACTTTAAATTTTAGTGACGTTGCTCTTTTTGCGTGTAAAAATATCTACTGAAGACCAAAAAAAGTTTTTACTTCAAACTTGTGTGCTGTTACTTCCGTTACGTTTAAAATAACTAGTGTTGATCAAAAAAAAGAAAAAAAACCGCCAGCTACTATTACGTCGCTGCAAACCATGGTCGCGCACCAAGTATTTTGTTGCATTTTTGCACATTCTGTGTTCAGAGTTGCTAATTTAGCCCGAAACGAGCTAAATTTAATCCTTTTTATGATTTTTGCTAGCTAAATTTTACATTTAGTCTTTAGCGCATTTTTTTAGCCCAAAATGGCAAATTTGGCTCCTATTTTTTGCCGACTTCATATTTATTCTGATAAAGGTTTATTAATGTGTAATCTTGTAAATATTTTATCTTGCTATGCAGTAATTTTTTATCTCGCTATCCTCGGCCCTCGCAGTCTCGCAATATTGCACGATAACAGAGAGGGCGATGGCTGAGGGAACAACAAAACAGTCGTGAACAAAACTTTATGAAGCAGGTAAGTTTAAACGGACGATTTGAAATATTAGAGAAACGTTTGAAATTTGAAATTTCGACCAGCAAGTTGTGCAACGTTGGTGCTAGACTGCTAGTGCCTACCTATAGGGCCAATCTAAAACATGCGTTTTGATTTTTACTTAAAACTTTAATTTATTGTTAGCTCCTCTTAAAATGAAAAATAACTTATCGCAAATGCTGCCAGGAATATAAATTTTTAATTCAAGTTTTGAAGAAAACTGCCGCTTAATTGTGAAAGCTATTCTTTTGAAAATGAAAATTGTAGATAATGATAAAGATATTTTAATGCTTTGTCAGAAAATAATGAATTTAATCAATTATTAATTAATCAATGTCAAAATTTAACGCTCCATGGTAAGTTACAACTAGATAGAACTTTTGATTTAATTTAACTCTTTTTCTAGCTTTTCTCTTTCTAGCTCTGTTGGTAACACTGCTTGTATTAAAACAAGTTGAGACGTTCGATTAATGCAAGAAAGATTTTGGTAGGTGGTAGAAATTGCAGCCCGGCCGCCATAACGTTATAAAGTTGGTTTTTGGCCCATGACATGCAACAGGTTGTCGAGCCTTTTTTTAACCTGCATTTTTACTGCATAAAACTGCAAATTTTTTGATTCTAACAAAACTAATTTGTTTATTATCAATTAGAAGAAAAATGAACAAAAATTTTTGAAAATATCATGTTTTTTAAAAAATGACCATGTTTCCGGGAAATACCCAGACAATGATAAAATATAAAAATTTTATTTGTTTATCCAATTCGCAACACAATTATTTGTGAGATTGTGGTACAAGTTCTAGCACACAACACCTCTGCTTTAGACTTACACTTTGTGCAAAACCCATAAGCGTTTTTGTGGCAAATCTTGGACCACCTGGATGATGGATGCCGAAAAGCGATGCAATCCGTTATAACAGATTTTAGAGGGCATGAAATTGTGCATGCCTCTCATTTACAGACAAGAAACTTTCACTGATTTGCCTAAACATGTAGTTTTGCGACGGAAATTTGATAAGATATTCTGTAGCCATGAAGTTTTTCCTAAATACGCGAACTTGCGATTACATTTGTGTTGAGAAGTTGCTAAACAGCGGGTCGTACCACTTTTCCTGAAATTCTTAGTTGTTAGCTACGAAGAAGGTTGTCATAAACATCCACACAGCCCATACTTTCAATAAAAAAACTTCTATCTGGCTTGACTAGAAAGGATAGCTCATAAAATTACTATAGCCCAGAAAACTTTCTACCCTTTGTTATAGGAATAAATAAGGCTGGTTAGCAGTGATGGCTTTAATAGAGTGCAAACGGTGCGGCCGCATCGAGCCCCCCTAAAATACATCAAAAAGTGGGACCCCTACACAAGAAATTACTCTATTTTTTCATAGTAGCACCAGGACGTTGATGGCACAATTGGCACATACTTTCTTTTTTTTTTTTTTTTATAGATAACTTTTTTTGAGACACTAAAAAGTCGCCTTCCAAATCAAACGACAACTTTTTTTTAGAGATGGCAATGCTTTGGATCACTCAACAATGGCCCCCTAAATTGAACATCTTTTTTTTAGGGACCACTTTGATTTCATACATTAAAAATGGTCCCGGTACAATAACGGTTTTTTTTTAGAGTTTGCTGTGCTTTAGAACACTAAATAATAGCCGCCCTTGCTTTTCTTGCACCGAGCCCCCTTTTTATAAGGCCATCATTGCTGATAGCACTAACATTCGTAGTATTTAGTACACGTCAATGAACTTAATGTAATGGCTCGTGTGCCAAAAAATTCATACGATTCCATCAACAGAGTTATCATACCACTTGCTCTTGTAAAGTTTTCCATCGCAGCAATAATAAAACGTACCAATAGAATGCTTGGAGATGGAAATCTATTATTGTAACAAATTGGTCGAAGTTATACAGGTTATACTACATCAGAATTTCGTTTATTCTAAATTTGATCAAAAAATAAGATTAAAACAATGTAATATACTGTTTATAACCCTTTTACTTAGTATCGAAATTCAGCAACAGCTAATGGAAAACCTTTAATGTTTCCATATCGGAACATCATTTATAAACAGTTAAAGTAAGTGCACTATGCAACTAAAATATTTAACTTAAAAACATTGCTCTATGTTATGTAATACTGTACCTAAGTTTTGAAACAGTTGCGATTTTACAGGAAAGACTTTTTTTGAAAATGTCTAACTTAAATTGAATTAGGTCAACTTTACAAATTTATATAATCAATTTCTCGTCTATTTCTCCCCGAAAAAAAAATGGTAGAAAAGTACAGTGGTTCGAAAAAAATTTTTTGACATTACACATTAATATTAATATGGGGTAGCATGAAAAAAACAAGAAAACACAATCTTTTTTAAAGATACACATTAACTTATATGGGAACATTGGTAAAAAACAGGTTAAATAAAAGACCAACCCGCAACTACCAGGAAACAAAAAAGTAATTAAAGCGGCGCGGGCAAATTGAAGAAGCAAAAATCATAATAAGCACAAGGTTTCATGACACGGGTGCGATTCTTGTTTTAGATTAGAAAAAATAGCGTGCAAGTGCTACAGTCGTATCTTACTTTCGAACACGGGCAACTCTAAAATCTCCAACGTGAACGAATGAGACAGTGGTTGCTTGACGAGAAATGCGTCCCTGTTGCCGCCTGGCGTGGCTACAACTTTCACCCCCTACAATTTCAAGGCCTCCCGTGGACGACAACCAGTAGTAAAAAGAAAGCAAAGTCAATGATAGTAAAACACAAAAATTCGAGGGTAACACGAAACAATAATTAAACACATAACAATCTACTCTATAAAATCGTCCAAGAATGCTGGTCGTCTTAACGTTCGACCCACGTTGATTTCATCCCAGGTGACCGAGATTGAGTGGGACTTCTAGCGGTTGGCCATTGGAGTTTGGATCGACAGGGGTGCGACAAATCGGCATCTCTGTCGTCAGATCGGAACCCCAATGTCCAGCCGCCTAGTAGTCCCGCTCGATGTTTTATAGAAACCTAACTGCGAGAAGACAACAGGGAAACTACGGAGCCGACTTGATGGTTTTTGTCGACTCATTGCTACTCAAAAGTCAAAACACAAGCTTTTTCTTGTATTCCAACCAAGAATTTACTATTGCTAAAACGATAATCCATAATTTTATACAAAAGACCAAAAGACCAAAACAAATGGATTGAAACAAGCCAAAAAGCAAGAAGTAATTAAAGCGGCGCGGGCAAATTGAAGAAACAAAAATCATAATAAGCACAAAGTTACGGGTGCGATTCTTGTTTTAGATTAAAAATAGCGTGCATGTGCCACAACAGATAACAGTAAATATCAAATTTCTAAAAATTAAGTAACAAATAGAAGAACAAAACATTAACAAAATTTTTGTTTTAAACCTCTTGTGATATAAGTGTACTGCTAAGTTAGGGGTTCGCATTAATAAAAATAACTATTTAATTTTAATCTGTTATACTTTTTTTTCTATTTTGTTTTGATCACTTTTATAACTTGTTTCTAATTTGCAGTTAAGTGTTATTATTTGGCTTTGACAGACAGAAACAAAATGTAGAAATAGAAAGATAAATTGAGTCCATCTCATAATGAGACGCATGTAAGTAAATAATTCATTTGCATAATACAAAACATATATAAAATATTTACTTTAAAAATCTAAAAAACTACTTGTTTCAAATAATAAATATTTCATTTACATGTATATATTATGGAGACTATATTATAGAAACATAATTATAGAGACTATAGATTATGGAGACCTAATACAGAGACCCCATATTATTTATATATGTATATAGACCCTATCGGGAGACCTTATACAAAAATACTGTATATATATGAAGGTTTTTGCAAAACGAATTTGATTGCAAAAACAACGAATTAGATCGAAAAACCCTATAAATTCTTTGAGGTATTCTACAAAATTATAATATTCTTACAGTATTTGTTTTTGAAAATGCAGCAGTTGTAAAACTTTAATTAACAAAAATTATATCTCAAAATTGTTTACATGTATTTACCAATAAAAATAAAGTTTGTCGACATAACTATTTTTGGTCGGTACACGATTAAAATTGATCGACACAAGATTAAATTTGATCGGCACATGGCTAAAATTGGTCGACACAGAACTAAATTTGATCGGTAGTGACTAAAATTGATCGACACATGATTAAAATTGATCGGTAGAGGACTAAAGTAGATCGAAAAACACTGTATGATACATTGTTTTAAGAATTTACAGTATACAGTTAATCTACAAAAATAATTTTATTTAAATAACTTTATGGATTTACAAGTCTTCCAAAAAATAGAATAGCTTTTGAAAGATTGTGTTGAATCAAAAATATAAATGGATGGTCACAGATTATTCTTATAGGCTTAAGTGGAAGAGATCGAAGGACCATGACAGCAGCAGTAGCAGCAGCTGCTTCAGTGCCTTCTTCATTTACTTCTACAAATGTTTTGTGAAATACATCGCTAACAAAAAGATCTGGTTTGTTTGTAATTCCACTAAAATCAGCTTCTTTTACATCAAATGCTTTACATACTCCCAAACTTTTGAGTATTGGTTTTAAGTCTACACTGTCTTCAATTCTGAATTTAGGTAGTGATAAAATTACCTCTTGGGAAAAACATTGTTCTTCTAATTCTTGAAGCTTCTCAATAGACACTTTTTTTTCTAGTAATTCAAGACCAAAACGATCGTTTGGAAGAAGAATAATCATTGAAACTGCATCATTTTTATATGGTAATTTAATTATTTGCACATCCAAGTCTTTATTATGACCAACCATAAATTTGGATTTTTGAGTCATCATTTGAATTTTTTTTGGATTGCTTTTAGAAACATAGAAGTTTGCCATTTGGGTTTCTTTGCTATTAAACTTATTTTTCCAATCACCTTTAAAATAAAGTGCATTGACAATTACAAGACGAGTTAATGAATCAATTCCATTTGGTGGTATGAGATCTTTAATTTTGTCATTGGTTTTCTTTTCAACCCAATTATTGATGTGTATTCTAGAGTTGTTTGAATCATTAAAAAACTTAACAGATTCTACATCTGTATCATAATATTGTAAACAGTCATCTAAAAACTGCTTTGACAGCTGGAATGATTCTTCAATGAACAACTTATTTGCACAGCTAAGTGTAACACTTTTGTTTATCTTTGATAACCGATTTAAGATTTCTTTTTGTTGACTATGAATGTTAAAAGAAGAATCAGATTGTAGAACTGTTTCAAGTTCAGATGCTGTATTTTCTTTTGCTCCAAGAAGTAATGTAGACAATACAGTAGATATGCTGTATGGTGAAATAAAAATATTTTTTTCAGAAGTTTGTTTCTTTGACACTGCTTGAAAAAGATTAACAGCAAAGTTGTAACTATTCTCAGCCATTCTTTTAAAAATTGCAATGGTGTCACTTGTGTCTTGGTTAACTCTGAAAAAAAACTTATTTAATTTTCATATTTATCTTACTGAAAAGATGCATGATAATGTAACTCAAAGTACAAAAATTATAACAAATGAAATTGCTAAGAATTTAACAAAATAGAGCAGTATCACATTAAAATTCAAGATTTTCCATTCATAAAATTGTATTTTGCATAAAAAGTAAAAAAATCACTTTATTTTGCTTCAAGTCATACAAAAATAAAATAAAATAAACTGCTTTTACATAAAGATATAAATAGACAGTTTTGTTATTTATATGGAACTGCAAATAGGTTAAAAACGAGCTTTATTATCATTGTTCAACTAAAATAAAAAATGTATTATTTCACACATATTGCTCATCTAGCTTAAAAAGAATACAAATAGACTATAACAATTCGTTTTAATTTTTACATGGATTGCCTAGATATGTAAGTGCCCATGAACAGCTGGTGTTGAATAACATTACAACATTTGATGCAATTTGAAGAAAAATGTCCTGCTTCCTTGTTAATCGTTGTTATAAATCTAATAATAAATTGGTTTCTTTTTTATTGGCCCCTGAATGTTTTATTAATTCATCAAACAGTGAACATTTAACCTCATTAGTCTATTTGTAATATACGAGTATATATCTCGTATATCTGGTAGCTTTTTTTCTAAATACTATTTTTTTTGTATAAGGTCTGTTTGAAAAATATTGAGACTGTAAGCATAAAATCTTTATTTTACATACTAACAGAAAACTACAACTTTTTGTCTTCAAAGTAGTCCCCTTCAGTTTTGATGCACTTTGCCATCTTCTTCTGCCATGCTTCCATGCATTCCTGGAGGGGTTCTTGCGGGATGACTTGGAGCTCTTTCATGGTTTCTACATTCTTAAAATGTGTTCCTTTGATAACTTCTTTGAGCTTTGGGAAGAGAAAGAACTCACAAGGAGCCAGATTAGGTGAGTATGGCAGTTGGTCCAACACAGTGATGTTATTTTTGGCCAGAAATTGATGGATACTCAAGGCATTGTGTACAGGAGCATTGTCATGATGGAGGAGCCAGCAGCTTTTTTCCCACAAATCTCATCTTTTTTCTCAACTTGATAGCATTAAATGTTGTAAAATGCCTTTGTAGATGTGTTGATTGATTGTTTGGCCTTGTGGCAAAAACTCCATGTACATGACACCTTTCACATCGATAAAAGCAATCCACATCACCTTCACTCTGGACTTAAATTGCCTTGCTTTTTTGGGTCATGGTGATGTTATACTCTTCCACAGTGTTTTTTTTAAGGCGTTTTGAGAAACCGAAACGGTCTCTCAAAATTGTCCAGCGGTCTCTCAAAATCTGCTACTACCATAGCCGTACCTGCCGGGGGTGCAGGGGGGCAATTTCCCCCCCAAGTTTCGAAGGTTTGGGCAAAATTAAGATTTTTCGGGCAGTGAGAAGAAAATATTTGGGCAAAACCATAGTTTTTCGGGCAGCGATATGAAAAATTTGGGCAAAGTCAGGAAATTTAGAGAGGTGATGATGAGGAACTGCAAGAAATAATAATCCAAATTTAGGTGAAGACCTTTTTTTTTTTTTTTTTAGAGAACACCTTGATTTTGGGACGAAAATCGAAAATTAGGAGACTGAATTTAAGTGAAGACCTTTTTTTTTTTTTTTTTAGAGATCACCATGATTTTAGGACAAAATTGGTTTTTGTCTGAGAAACTCAGACAATTTTTTTGTCATATCCGAAATGTACTCTAAAATCATGATTTGGGCAAATGTCACAAAATTTGGGCAAAACTTCATTGCCCCCCCAAAATTTTTTGGGCTGGTACGGCTATGGCTACTACAATAGTGTAAACAAAGCTAAGTATGCTCAGGAAAAATAGGAAAAAAATTAGCGGTTTTTCAAAATTGCTTAGAGGTTCCTCAAGCCAAACCTTAAAAAAAACACTGCTCTTCCACTCAAGACTCTGTCTTTTGGTGAGTGGATCATACTCAAATGTCCATGACACACTTGAACACGTTGCTCCATTAGGTCCTTGTTAAAGAAACATGGGCCGTTTTGGCACAACTCTTTTTTATCCCCAAGTCTTCCATAATGATTGTCCATATACTCTTTTGCAGCTGAGGCCCAGTTCATTTGCTATCATTAATCAGTCAACAGTTGTCATGTACTTTCTGCCTCACAAGTTCAAGGTTTTCATCATTTCTGCTGTTTGAAGACCTTCCACTTCTGGAATCATCCTCCACACCCTCCCTTCCCTCCTTGATTCTTTTGTGCCATTTAAAAACACAAGCTCTTGACATTGCATTATCCCCATAAACTTGATTAAGTTAGAGCCTCCTATGGAGTTTTCCCAAGTCAAACAAAAAATTTCAGATTAATTTGTTGCTTTGAACTTATTTCAATTTTTAACAACGAAGCCAAAATAATGTAAATTATCACACAACAATAGATTTGGTCTCACACAAAACCTGTAAAAAGTTATGTAATAGTGACAGAAAGGTGAAATTGCATTTTTACAATCATAAATACTTACACTTTCTTGCAAAAAGTGCTTTTTTCTAATGCATGCACACTTGCAAAGCAAACAAAGTCTCAATATTTTTCAAACAGACCTCATATGTATTTCTTTTATTCTGTGTAATTTTTATGGTTTTGTTTTGATTCTTTTTCCTTTTATGAACAATGAGTCTGAGCTAAATAAATAAAATTAAAAAATCAATTTTACAGTTAAGAGATACAAATATTTTAAAACATGTGATAGTACAGGGTGATCAGACCAAGTGTAGACAAGTTTTTAGTTAAAAAAAATACAAACAAAACAATGTCTATAAAATTTTGGAAACCATAATTGCATATAGTTATATAGCAATCAAATATAATTTATTTTTCAATATACAGGGTGGCCCAATAAAATGTTACCGTTTTAAATCATACACAAGTTTTCAAAATGTAAATTTATTTAAAATTTTTATTCAAAGATTTGTAACAGAAACACCAAACTAACATTTAATATCATTAAATTTTTTCCACTTTATCTCTTGTTTTCAACAAGTTTAATAATTGATGACTTGTTCAATAAGTTCAATCACACTCCTCTTTTGTGGATTACAGCCTCAACACAAACATTAAATTTATTATTTTTTGAATGTCACCAGATGCATTCAGAAAAGGTTTCTGGACCTGGTGAGGTTTTTTTTTATGGGTGGTTTTTCTTTACTCACCTTTGCTCAATTGAGCTAAATTTCCATCTTCCAGCTGTGCTACCCATCATCATTACGCAGACTAGTCATGCACTGGTTCTTCAATCTCTCAATTTGTGTGATAATATTATTATTATATTTTATTTTTTCTTTCTCATTTCTTATATTTTTATGTGATTAAGGTGTTGCGGCCATGCTTTCTACTGTTTTTTACTTTCACTTTCTGATTATCTTATGCATGTTTTAATGTCTGACGTTGTGCTGCTTCTTCCTTTTCTTGATCTTTCCAATATTTATAACTTTTAGTGTTAAACTGTTTACTAATGATTGAGAATAAAATGAAATGAATGAAATTACATGATACAATCTCAAATGGGATTTGCCAAATTTCCTGACAGATATTGCTTTTCAGAGCCTCAAGTGGGTTGTTGTAGTACACTCTCTCCTTCAGGTACTCACACAAGTAGTCTGCAGGAGAAAGATCAGGAGAGTGGGCAGTAGGGTGGGCTAAAAGTTTTAAATTAAAAAGGCAACCTACCCAGTACTTGGGTTTTAAACACCATTTATAATGAAAAAAGTTAGTGGTCTCTCATATTAGTCGACCCACTCCAAAAAAACTGCGGAAACATTAAACAGTAATTGGACATGACTGTAAGGATGGTCTGATTCAGAATAAAATAAGATCAAGGAAGTTGATGAAGAACTTTGAGTCAAAAAGAAGTTTTAAATTATAGGATTTCAGTTCTTATTTTGTATATTTTTATAATTATTAGACCAACACTAATCATAATTTTAATTAATTTAAAAAAAAAAATACAGTTTTTTTGCAAAAAATGACTTTAAATATTTGTTTTATATAAAAATTTTATAAAAAGTAAAAGATGTTTAAAATTTAATTCTGCATCTTTTTCATGTATAAACTTTTAATTTTGCAAGTAAAATAAAAAGAAATTCAGCTATTTTTCTTTTCTAATCACCAAAATTTGAAAAAAATTTGCACTTAATTTCATAATGTGGAATGGGTCAACTATTTATGGTAAACAATGCTTTTTTTCATCATAAATAGTGTTCTTGCATCAAAACCCAAGAACTAGAAAGATTGCCATTTAAAAATAAAAATTTTTTTCTATTCAGCCCACCCTAGTGGGCAGGTCATGATTGTCTATGCACCATGAGATGAGTCTATCTCCAGGAAAGTACTTGTTGAGGAAATCCAGGGAAACATTTGAGTAATGCAAAGGAGCACCATCCTGCTGGTAAATAACATTATTCATGTTAACCCCTGCTTTTTCCTAAGAGCTGGAATGAATTTCCTCCTCATCATTTTCACATAGTGCTCAGTGTTGACACTCACTGAAAAACCACGCTTGTCTTCAAAAACCTATGGTCTGATAATTCCTCTGCAATTAATGACACACCATACAGTAACTTTCTCAACACACAAAGGGTAAATGGTATGCTAATGAGATTGGGCTTGGGCCTCTACATGTCCGCTTATAAACATGTCCACTAAGGCAAAAATGTGCTTTATTGCTGAAAAAATTAGGTCTAACAAACCAAAGTGATTTTCAATGTGTTGGTTGATGTTTCTACAAAAAGTCAGTCTCTCTTCTCTATTTGTTGATCTGAACTCTGTAAGAAAAGAGATAAAGGTTTGTGTTCGGTATACATCTAACAGTGGTCATTGAGAGGGCAGACTCTTGTGACAAACACCAGGTTAATTTTCTTGTTGATTCCTCCAGAAACTGTCTCACAGTCTTTGTGTAAATGTCTATTTTTGCAGACCTTGGCTTACCACTATGTCCTTTATTTGCACTAGTCACACACCCTGTTTCTTTGAATTTTCACAAACGATGTCTGATTGTGAGTCTACTTGGAGATTTTCTTCCCAGAAAATCAATCATGATTTGTTGTTGAATCTGGGTTACTGATTTTAATTCAAAATATGCTTTCACAATCTTCACTCTCTCCTTCACAGTATATTGTCTTTGATCCATTAGGGTGAGAATTCAGTGTTTTGTTATTGATATGCTTGTACGAAAGAATTGAAAAATGCTTGTATGAAAGAATTTACTCTTATTTAAATAGAAACAAAATATTTAACACCTGTTCAATTTGGCTTTAAACAAAACTTTTCTACAACAGATGCTGTTAGGCAATTATTTGACAATTTTGCTGAAAATATTGATGAAAAAAAATATACTTGTGCTGTGTTTCTTGACCTAAAAAAAGCATTTCATACCATAAATCACCAAATTTTGCTTGCAAAATTGGAAAAATATGGCATTTGTGGATTGCCATTACAGCTCCTTAAAAGCTACTTAAATAACAGACTACAGTTTACAGTTGTGAACAATACTAAATCAAAATTCAATCATGTAACTTGTGGTGTACCACAAGGCTCTACTCTTGGACCATTACTATTTTTATTATACATCAATGACATGCCTCTAGTATCCAATTTTAATACAAAATTGTTTGCAGATGACACAGTTCTCACACTGACAAACTCTTGTCCAAAACTGTTGAATAAAAATGTCAACTCTGAACTGGTCAAAATTGATGAATGGTTGAAACTAAACAAATTATCACTAAATACTAATAAAACAAAATTTATGGTATTAACCAAACAAAGATCAGCCTAGCACTTTGATATTAGAATAGGAAAGACAAATATAGAACAAGTAAATGAAATAAAATATTTGGATGTAATTTTTAATGATAAGCTTTCTTGGAAGTCTCATATACAACATGTTTGCTCTAAGCTCTCCAATGGTTCCTGGGCACTGCTCAAACTGAGGAATTATGTTGACACTACAACACCAAAAACAGTATACTATGCTTTAATTTACTCTTATCTTCAATATTGTGTCTCAACTTGGGGACTGGCTTCGACTACTACCCTGGATCCACTGGTAAGAATACACAAACACATAATAAGAATTATTACAAATACCATATATTTCGGCGTATAAGACGACCGTCAGATAAGACAAGGTACAAAATTATATCGGTTTTCGGCGTATTTTGACGTATAAGGCGACTGTCAGATAAGACGAGGTACAAAATTATATAGTTTTTATATACCATAAAGACTTTTATATCGGTTGTATAAGACGACCCGTTCAGTTGTATAAGATGTTTTTCAACTTTAAGGGTCCTCTTATACGCCGAAATATACGGTAGTCCTTTTTTGTCACATACAAATCCTCTTTTTCAAAAATTGAATTTCTTAAAAATAATAGATATTGTTAAACTTGAAATGGCAAAAACAATGTTTTGCTTTAATAAAAGTTCAGCAAAAAATGGGTTCCAAACTATTATAAGTATAACCCAAAAACATCATTATAAAACAAGACTGGCAGCACAACAAAATTACTTTCAACCTAGAAAGAGAACAGAATTAGGTAAAAAGACATTTTCTTACATTGGACCTAAAATATGGCAAGAAGTACCCTTCGAATTAAAGGGTCCTTCGAATTCGATTTAAAGTCACTTTCTTATAATCACTTTCTTATAATAAGAAGAAATTTAAGCTTTTTTTAACTAATCAATATTAGATAAGATGTCTCAACAGTTTGATGAAGTCAGCTGGCACATGAAAATTTATTTAATAACACTTAATATTGCTATTAAATCTTTATTGTTTTTCTAAATGTACTGTGTTTTTGTAAGTGTACTGCTGTGTTTTCTGATAAAAAAAAATTTTTTTTTTGTCCCACTATTTAGAGGTAGGTAGTCGACTAGAAGACCATATGGTCATTTCGCTGCCTTCTTGTGCTTTCAAAAACATTTTGTCACATATATGGTATATTTTTCGTTTTGAAGCACAAAACAAATAAATAGATTGATTGATTGATTGATATTTCTGAAAATAAAAAAACCTTGGTTAATTTGGAAATAGCAAGGATTCAAAAAGTGGTAAAATTTTATTTTTCCACCTTGTATTTACTTTTGGTTTCCACTACATGTCTCAATCTGTCTGTAACCCTATTACATGAAACATGAATGGTTTCTGTAGAGATTTAGCCCTAACAATGCTTAAATTTTGCTTTCAATAATGTCTTGGGGTAGTATGATGAACAGATGTTGCTCTCCAGGATACTTTTGAATCACAAAGTCTGTCAATTCAAATCCAATGATGAAAGCCATAACTCCTTAGTCCAAAAACCTGCCATATTTTTGTTGCACAACTCTTGGACAAGATTAGCAGTGTGGGATGTGCCTCTGTCTTGTTGGAGAGTAATACCTGATTCCCTAAATGTCACATTGATTCAAGAAACTAATTGTTTCATAAATGTAGAAATAAATTTGCAATGACACAAATATCTGAATATATAAAAACTCATTTAAAAATGACTCTTTAAGTTATATATCCTAGTTTAGAAAATTGTCTACACTTGGTCTAATCACCCTGTAATTCTTTAGGGTAATTATCTGACAAATACAGTTTATTCTGTACTCCATTTTTTTTCCAAAGTTTTTAGATTTTCTAGTTTTGGTTTTCTATTTTTTCTAGCTCCATGTACTTCTAGTTTTCAAAATTATTACCCAACTTTTTGGAGGTTCAGTTTCTTTTCTTTTATTAATAGCAGCAAAATTCAGTTACAAAAACTGTTTTTTTACAAAAATTATGGACAATCATTTATTTTTGTCTTTTTTAAGACAACCAGATTTTGATGGGGCAAAAGTGAAAGATTATAATCAAAACAATTTTCAAAAAGTAAAAATGTAGAAATAGTAAGTAATTTTTGCCTATAAAGGTAACCAGAAAAAAATAATGGTGTTGATACATCGAGATCCCTTAAAGTTCATTTTAAAAATTTGATTTGTTTTAACCCTATACGGCATTGATGAACTAATTAGTTCAGTGAAAATAAATGTGTATTATGAGAAAAAAATTATAGTACAAGTTTCAAACCACAAACATAGGCTCTACAATGATTCTATTATTGTAGAGCCTATGCTACAAATGAACAAATCCGTACAGCTTCCACATTCATGCCGAATGTCTCCAGATAACTAATTATTTTATTTCACTTAACTATCATATTTTAGTCATGCAGAAGCCACATATCTGCCAAAATGATTTTTATCTTGCAAAAACAATAATTTATGCCGTTACAAACATCTCTAATTAACCATTTCTTTGTTTACCTATGTCTATTTTTTGCTTATTTGTGAAAACTATTATTTTTCTTTTGACTTTTTTTATATTTTTTTCATAGCCTGTACTACCATATCTAAGCAAATGTGTTTTAGTTTAAATTGTAATACAACTTAAATAAAAAAAGCATATTTGTGCCTCGAAAGTGTTAAATGCAAAATAAAATATACGCAATAGTGAGATTCAACTTTTTTGTGTGCACAAAAAAAGTCAAATTTGCCAACAATTCTATTCATTAATTATTTCCCCAAAAAAACTGAGAAATAATAGTTATGAACAGAGGCGCAACCAAGAAGGTGATTTGGAGGTCATGTCAGCCCCCTTTTAACCTAACGTCAGTCCCCTTTGCGTGCTGATACATAACAAGTTAAAATTTAGCGTGCCAGTTTAAATATAGTAACTGCCTGGTCACCGTTTTTCTTTCTTCAAAGAATAGACATGAGCACACTTTCGCTCATGATTTGTAGATGATATCTGATTTTATTATGACAAATGTATCATCATTTCTAACAAGTTTAAACCATTTTTTAAGACAACAATTGAAAATAGCAGCCATAATGGATTCAGCATTTATGGACTATAATGGATTCAGCATTTTCAGCATTTATTAAATAAACATTAAAAATTATTATTTAAAAAAAAACACGAACGTTTTCGGCTTACTTCAGCCCTCATCAGGTTTCTACAATTTAGTAATATTAATTAACTTTAAATTTACACACACACATAAAAATTAAAAATTAACAACAGCAAAAAACAATGTATATTTTAAAAAGCGGAGTGAAGACCTTTTTTTTTTTTTTTAGAGAACGCCTTGATTTTGGGAGAAAAATAGGGAAATCAGAGATGAAATCGAAGTGAAGACCTTTTTTTTTTTAAAACACTTTGATTTTGGGAGAAAAATATGCAAGCCCAGATCAGACCTCTTTTTTTTCTCAGACAACATCAATTTTTGAAAATTCTTGCCTCGGGCCCCTAAATTGGAATATCCACCACTGCGTTTATTCTTTAATGCTTGATTGATAATAAACAGGGTGCATCTTGACTTGAAAACCTAAGGTTTTTCAATGCTTCCTGGCCTGAATAGTTCTGTGTTGACGTCGATTGTGTGTTTATTTTCGGGCAAAACAATAAATTCTGTTCTGTTCTGTTCTGTTCTGTTCTGTGTAACTTAATGAATGCCGTTGTTTGTGGTTGCTTTGTAAAAATGCGTTATAATAAAGAAACAAAAAGAGAAGCGGAAAAGGAGAGATGGGAAAACAAGAGAAATGCAAATAGATATTTTTTATTTTTTTTTTATTTTAATCTCTATATTTATCCTCCTGACTCGCAGGAAAGCGACGGAGGCGCTATACATAGGGTAGGCAATTACCCCGACCTGCTTCCGGAGATGCCAAGATATTGCTGTCCGCTTGTAATTTAGTAGAGATATTACTGTAATTTAGAACTGCTTGTCAAGACCACCAAGCAGGGGAAAGTGCCGTAAAGTGTTTTTCCCAAGAACACAACAGAATGGCGCAAGTGGGTTTTGAACCGAGACCATGTTGATCATCAGTCCGGTGCGTTAACCACTCGACCACGCTGCCGACTAAATATAAAAATGCGATGGTGGCCGATTCAGCACCAGACCGCTCTTTGCAATTGTTTTATTAAGAATGACTGAGAATAGTTACAACTTTGCTGTTAATCTTTTTCAAGCAGTGTCAAAGAAACAAACTTCTGAAAAAAATATTTTTATTTCACCATACAGCATATCTACTGTATTGTCTACATTACTTCTTGGAGCAAAAGAAAATACAGCATCTGAACTTGAAACAGTTCTACAATCTGATTCTTCTTTTAACATTCATAGTCAACAAAAAGAAATCTTAAATCGGTTATCAAAGATAAACAAAAGTGTTACACTTAGCTGTGCAAATAAGTTGTTCATTGAAGAATCATTCCAGCTGTCAAAGCAGTTTTTAGATGACTGTTTACAATATTATGATACAGATGTAGAATCTGTTAAGTTTTTTAATGATTCAAACAACTCTAGAATACACATCAATAATTGGGTTGAAAAGAAAACCAATGACAAAATTAAAGATCTCATACCACCAAATGGAATTGATTCATTAACTCGTCTTGTAATTGTCAATGCACTTTATTTTAAAGGTGATTGGAAAAATAAGTTTAATAGCAAAGAAACCCAAATGGCAAACTTCTATGTTTCTGAAAGCAATATAAAAAAAGTTCAAATGATGACTCAAAAATCCAAATTTATGGTTGGTCATAATAAAGACTTGGATGTGCAAATAATTAAATTACCATATAAAAATGATGCAGTTTCAATGATTATTCTTCTTCCAAACGATCGTTTTGGTCTTGAATTACTAGAAAAAAAAGTGTCTATTGAGAAGCTTCAAGAATTAGAAGAACAATGTTTTTCCCAAGAGGTAATTTTATCACTACCTAAATTCAGAATTGAAGACAGTGTAGACTTAAAACCAATACTCAAAAGTTTGGGAGTATGTAAAGCATTTGATGTAAAAGAAGCTGATTTTAGTGGAATTACAAACAAACCAGATCTTTTTGTTAGCGATGTATTTCACAAAACATTTGTAGAAGTAAATGAAGAAGGCACTGAAGCAGCTGCTGCTACTGCTGCTGTTGTTAGGGTGCGTACTTGTGTTCTACCTGAAGTAATAATCTGTGACCATCCATTTATATTTTTGATTCAACACAATCTTTCAAAAACTATTCTATTTTTTGGAAGACTTGTAAATCCATAAAGTTTATTAGATCTCAGTTTCGTGAATTTATTTATTTTTGTTAAATTAAAACTTATCTTTGTTAAATCAATCAAAGCTAACAAGTGTTTGTTCTGTCTCCAAAAATTAAAAAATATAAATTTTTTTAACCTGTTAGTTTGATTGAAAATTTTTATGATACAGTGTAAATGACCTTATTGCAATTAAAAAAACAGTCTTATACAATTCAAAATTTTTTAAAGTTTGTTATAGTCATTAGAGATTAAATTTATATATTTGTTTTGAGTTGATAAATTAATCAATTTTTTTATTGGTATTGATTTTATTTCTACTTTAATTTTGAAATTCTTTTTTATTTTGGATTTTAATTGTAAAATATAACTTCAGAAAGATTATTCCTTATACCATATAATTGCTATATGCAAAGCAGGCATAATAGATTTAACATTTCAGAATTTATTTATCTATGTTATTGAAACAAGAAAAAACAAAAACATGTAAAATTATTTAGTCAGCATTTATAGTATTTAACCTCTCTTTGAAATAAACTAAAGTCATAAAAAAGAATTTATTACAAAACCAGATGAGGGTTTAACTTTGTCAAAAACTTTTGTTTTGTTTTTTCTTGTTTGAATAATGTAGATAAATAAATTCAGAAATGCGTAATCTGATATGGCTGCTTTCAATAGCAATTTTATAATTGTGAAATATTTTGTATTTTTCCAAAAATTTGGTAATCTTTGTTTTGTGCTTTTAACAATACTTTAATACGTTGTTTATATTAGGATGGTTTAATGATAAGTCGCAAATCAATATGAGCTAATTGGCTCATCAAAAATTGTAAGTTTAGATTAAGTACTTTACTGTACCTAATACATTGCCAGCTACCTAGCTGCTTATAGAACACATATAAGTTAAAAAGTATAAATTTTCCAAACACAAATAATATTTGCTTTTATCTTAGCTGGGTGGCTTGAGAAATAAATAAGAAAGACATTTGTTTTTGCAAATAGAAAACATCTTTTTTCTTCTTGTAATAAACATCTTTTTTCTTGTTAATAATTATCTTGCAAATGTCTTGTTTTTGGAAATGGTGAAATTTCTTTGTTTTATTTTTAGGTTAATTGCAAGACTTCAATGCTAACTTTTTCATTTTACAGATTATTTGCTTTTGCTGGCATGCATTAGTGCATAATAATCAAAAATAGCAAAAATATGATACTTGTTTTTTGACTGTTTTTTTTGATAATTATAAGATATAATGGTTTGTCTTTGTCTTGACTGGCTTGGAAAATTGATGGATAGCTGAACTATAGATTACGAAGTTAAAAAATACAATAAAAAGGTTGTGTTTTAACAGCTATTCATCACTAATTTTTCTATAATTTAACTAGAGCAGATACAGCAGTTTCTGTCTAAAAATCCATTTCTGGCCAGAGTAAATAATCAAAGAACAGGCTCTGAATTTCATAGGTTGCCAAATTTGGTGCCTGCCAAATTTTCTCATTCACTGATTTCTTGGCACAAATTCTTGTGACCATGTAATATAGGTTTGCCAAGCCAAACTAAAAATGTAACTGATCAACTACCACTCTACATGGTATAACTCTACTTAACATGTTTTTCTTGCAAGTAATCCAAATATACAAATCAGACACAACTGTTTAACAGACTTTATTGTAACAAAGCATTTTAAACCAAAAGTGTTTTATTGTTCAGTTTGATAAAATTTTATGAGATTTACTGATAATGTATCATTGTTTGATAAAACATCTTTCAATGTAAATAAATCAAAAATTTCATAAACTTATCATTTTTTGGTTTAATGTTTGTGCATACAAAATTTTGCTTGACTACAATGAAACTCTTAATAGTAATTATCCACACTAGTTAAATTTTATGCATATGTATTTAAGTTATGCAGTATACATAGAGTATAAATTCATATGCTAAATTGCATTAACCTTGAATAATTTTTTTACAGTGTGTATAGTATTTTGTTTTAGTAGTGTTTGTGAAAAATGTAATTTGGTAAAGATAACACTGAAAAGAACTGAAAAGTTTTTGCTGGCTTGCAAGTTAAATAATTATGGCTTTAAAAACTTTGATTGCTGAAAGTAAGTTGATGAAATTTTTGGATGAATATGTTTTAGGTGGCAACAGAAGCGCAACCAAGGGGCTGCTTTGGAGGTTTTGTCAGCCCCTTTTCACTGGATGTCAGTCCCTTTTACGCGCTGATACGCAACCATATAAAACTTTTGCATTGATATGTAACGTGACGACATCTTGTGTCAACTCAGCTATAAAGATAAGTTTTGTTTTTCCATTTTCCTTCCTCAAAGATTAGGACAAGCACGTTTTTGCTTTGCTCTTATATTGTTTTTAGGTTTTTTTACAGAAATGTCTGAAATAACTAAAAAAAATTAGGACATTTCCAAATTTTTTTGGTATCTCTAATGGAATGGCTTTTCAAGTTAATAAGAGATTACAAATCACAGACGAGACGATTTAAATGTTTTGTTGTTGCGACTTGATTAGGAATTTACTGAGGGAACAAGAAATGGGGTCGAACGCAATTCAAATGTGCTCGACAGGCGATATTTGTCTGAAGTGTTAATTTGTTCATCACTTAGAATTCTTTCTCTGGCATAGTAAAAAGCATACGTGTACATTTTCGAAACTACAATTATGGATAGACTATGCAAAAAAATTTATATTTTGAAATAGAAATCATTAATTGCTCAATTTTTTAGAGAGAAATGAAAGAAACGCAATTGGGTTGTGCAAAATTTTACTTCAGAATATAGAACATATGGAAGCAATTTTTTGCCAATTTTTTTTATTTTCCCGCCGAATCGATTTTAAGTACATAGTTTTCATTGTTATCTTTAATATCAAGAAAGAGTAAAAAGTGTATTATATTTATAGTAATTATTTTGCTCCTAAACTAAAATATTATTTAACTTAAATTCTTTTCCTAATTTTTGTACAAACTTTACTCCGGAAATTTTTTTGTAGGGATTATGAATGATGTAATAAAACAAGTTACATCTCATTCAAAATATAAAGTAAGTATTTTATTATCATCATCATCCTTTTATTCAAACCAACTTATCCAGCACGAAAGTACGCAGTTGTATTTGGAATTCACAAATTGCAAGAGAAAAAACAGTCAAAAGACCAATTAAGGCTCGTTTCCACTGCGAGATTGGAATAGAGTATTTTTTGTTTTTTTATTAATTTTTTTGCTTAGCTTAGCGCTTAAACGCGAAAAGAACTAAAAAATTAATGAAACAAACAAAGAATGTTCCATTCAACCCTCGTACAAGGAAACGGGCCTGTACACATTTGTAGTATTACATGAACAAAAAAACAAAGCAAGAATATACAAAGAATGGGTTAATGTTGCTTGAAAAGAAGTAGGAAAAGCGATACAAATAACGATTCAGTCAACTATTCCTTACATAAAAATTAAAACAAAAAATTAGATTTGAAGTCACAAGCATTTAATAAAATAGGAGAAAACAAAAAATAACAATAGTAGTTATGATAATAGCAAAGCAGATTATTTGTTTTTTACAAAATTTTATACAGTTGGACACGTACACAAAAAATAATGCTTTCAAATTAAAAATCACTTATTGAAATATCAAATTATTATCAAAACTGTTAATTGCTGATGTAACAAACAGTATGGTAATTAAAGATTTTATTGGCAGAGTTATAATTTTATTAAATTTTTTTCCTAAAAATTTGTTTAGATTTTGGTATTGGATCGATTAAGTGTTCGAATTATATCAGCGTGTTGCAAAATGAAAGACATTATAGATGAAGGAATTACTTGTAAGGTTTTAGAATAATATGTAACTGGTTTTAGATTGACTTGTAGTGTTTTTTAAATGCCATTATCATTAGAGTAAAGATTTTCTTTAGTTTGTGCATGTCTTTTTAGATGTTTTTGAAAATAATTTTAACAAAGTCTTCTTGAACCGAATTGCATAATTATAATAATTGCATTGCTTAAAACCACAAAAATAACATTAACTTTGTGCACTTTACAGTGTTACGTAGGAAAACAATGAAATTAAGTCATTGTTTAGGTTGAGTAAGACCACAGTCTTTAATAGTTGTTAATAGCATGTAAACGCAGAACTACCGTATTTTTTTGAGTAGAATGCGCGCATTCTATTTTTTTATCGCCAATTTGTGCGCATTCTAAACAAGTACCCATTTTAATTAAGGACGCATATATTTTTGATAACAACTTTCGGCCAACTTTAAACCTACCATACTCTATTTAAAAGTAGCTTCGAAACCTTAAATCCAAAACAAGGTGTTTTATACAGTACGAGTTATAAAAGTGCTCATGTAGCAGGCAAGCAGCACTAGTTTTGTACTGTCTGCTAGGTCACTTTATTTATGCGCATTGTATTCAAGGGCGCATTTTAATCAAAGAAATAAGGTAAATGTTTTTTTTTTTTTCAGTTTTAAATTTTTTTTGCTAATTTTAGAGGTTTGTACTATAAAACTCTTAAATAGGCCAATTCGTGATTACCACTACCAAGTGTTTAAAAAGCTGATTCTATTCGTAATCTTAGAAAAATCTTAAAATAAAAATTCAACTATTAATTAAAAGATTTCAGGTTCATGTTTACTATATTATAGTGGTTGAAGATTTAACAAAAAGTCGCCAACCTTTGCCAAATTACGATGCAGTGTACTTCATAACGCCGACAAAAGACTCAATTGATTGTTTAATCGATGATTTTAATGACGTTAGAAAATATCTGTTTGCTCACATTTTTTTTACTGACAGTAAGTCTTTTGTAAATTTGACAAAATTTTTCGTGTGAACTTGTTACTATTTCGTTCACTTCAACATTAATAAAATTTTATGGGAAGCTATTTATATAATCTAATCTAACGATGTATCGCTTTAAAAGTTGTTACAATAGTTAAACCAATTTTGTATTTTCAATCATGATTTGATTTTATTATACAATTTTAATACAGCTAACATGCCGTCTTAGTCTTAAGGCGCGTTTACAGCGTTTTCATGAAAATATGAATGAAAATATGAGTGGATTTGAGCGTCAATAAAACAGACCAAGATCGCGCTGAAAGAAAAAAGTACTGTAAACGACTGTAAACGCGCCTTCAGTCGTAGACGTACGATTATTTGCACATATTAACAACTTCTAACATTATGGTTTACGTATTGCTGGTTTCGTTCTCATGAGAAATGCAGTTTACTGAGTAGTTTCACTGTTTGAAACGTTGATATAATTTACAGCTTGCCCCGATCCGTTATTTCAATCAATATGCCAGAATAGTATTGCCAAATATATCAAAACAATGAAAGAAGTTAACATTGCGTTTTTACCATACGAGTCTCAGGTACGGGTGATAGTTTACAATTTTACTGTGTCAAGCGCAACAATAACCGTATCTTAATGCCACTTTTATAATCCTTGCTAGCAATCGCACAATGGGATGAACATGCTTCTATCCCAGCCATTAATTTGATGTTATTGTTTAGTTATTGTTCAGTTTCTAATAATTAATTGTCGAATCTTTCTCAACCTGGCACTGCGTTATTCATAACGAAAAGCTAGAAAATTGCAAGTATATTTAATTTTTGTTTTATGATTATATAGTGTTTATAAAAAGCAGAAATAATTTTCTGTATCCTGTGAAAAGAACTTAAAATTCTTTATAAATGAACTCCTTGACTATTGTGCTTATGATCTCATTGTTTTAGTTGCTTCGATCGGCCTTGGTTCAATATTTTTAACCCTTCAGCTGGTTTTCTTTTGCGCAGGTTTTCACTTTAGACTGTCCGGAAACATTTACGCTCACCTACAGCCCCAAACATTTTGACTCGAGACATATTGTCTTCGAAAGAATCGCCGAACAACTTTCGACTTTGTGTTCGGTTTTAGGGGAATACCCGTCTGTTCGTTTTCGGATGTAAGTCAACATTGTGCTTTAAAGACTTTATTGATGTTCTTTAATTGTGTGCTTTAAGTGCGAACAAGTTTTTCATTAAAGTGTTTTAGAATGATGGCCATGGTTGATGTACTGTAATTATCGAAATTTTTTAAATTCTCATTCAACTAATAACTTTACTTATCCACGTGGCGAACAGTTTAATTTTACAAACACTCAGTGATTTGTCCTACCGCGATTCGGTTAAAAACGGTTTTTAAAAAATGCAGATAAGAGCTTTGTTACTTTTAAGTGTAGTTCAACAAAAGGTCTCTCCCCATGGCCTTCGCATTGGTCTTGTGATGAAGCCGAGGTTGTGAACTTTAATTAAAGATTGTACGTTTGCAAAAGTTGTATTGTTTTTGCTTTTCCGCTGATGCAAGTTTTGTGTCATATTTATTAAGTTTGATTTGAAACTTCATTACAGTGATTCTGATAAGGGCTGCCTGTTAGCTCAACAGCTGCAAGCGAAACTGGATATACGCAAGGTACGCCGTTTGTTTTGTGCTTATCGTTCATATGATCCAATTGATCCTGTATAAACTGTATTTATTCGTACAAAAGTAAGGATTATAATTTCTTTAAAATGCCGATAGATCATTTATTGATTAAATTCACTCAAGAAATCAACTAAACGACAAAAACGCTGGTATTTAGCGTTCCACTTCGGAGACCTTTGATATGATCGGAGGATCAACTCAGGCTTTTTCCAGTTAATAAAAAACTGAAAAAATACTGATAAAAATAAAGAATTTAACTTCAAAATAAACACGTTTTTAGCCGAGTAGGTAGGAGCGTCGATTTAATGCCCAACGCGATCGACATGGTCGCTTTGACCTATTAGCGTCTTTGGGAAAGACACTTTAGGGCACTTTTCTCTGCATAGCGGTCTTAGCAAGCAGTTCTAAATTTTAGTCATAGCAAACCAAAAATTTGAATTGGATAGCAATATCTAAGAATCTCGGAAAGCAGGTCGGTGTGAAGTGGTCGTTTGCGGTTGCTTGAAGTATAGCGCCTCTGACGTTTTCCTGCGCGTCAGGAGGATAAATAGAGATAATGAATGAATAGAGATAAGACAAGATTTGTAAAAGTAAGCCCATTTATTACAAACTAATACAAGATTTTCTGCTTATAATTTTTTTCTGTGTTTGTTATTCTGATTTATCTTCTTTATTTTTGTAAATTAAAATTGAATTAATATTGTAGTTTTTTTAAATTACAGAATACTCCCGGTTTTTGTTAACCCTTAAAGGCATTCGACGCCCCTGACAAGATCAAAATGTCGGCGGCTTAGCACCACGTGGTGTTGCTGGCCAAACACGCTAGCTAAGCTTCGTGTCCGAGTGGCTCTTGTGGGGAAGGTAGTGCGCCGCTGCTCGTCTTCCCAGTTTGAATGTTGTTTGCATGTTTGTTCCATCAGACGAATGCCTTTAAGAGTTAAAGAAAAAAATTTTGATCGAAAAAACAAGTTTAACGTAACTGTTTTGTTCGAAAAAAAAGTTGACGGTTTTGTTCGGAATCTGTCCCACTTTTATCTACAAGTTTTTGTTTCAGGATGATGACCCGGAAATGGGAGAAGGCCCCGATAAATGTCGATCTCAAATGATTATTCTTGATCGCAACTTTGATCTGGCATCCGTACTTTTGCACGAGCTGACATATCAAGCTATGGTTCAAGATTTATTGCCCGTTGAAAACGACGTTTACAAGTTGGTGTTTACTTTTGAATATGTGGTTATATCATGACTGTTTTGAGGAAATGTTTTTTATTAATAGCTTTTTCTTGAACTTGGTTTTTTATTAATAGCAATTTATTGGTTAGGTTTGAGTCTAGTAAAGTTTTTCCTTTTATTATCTATTTCTACTTGAGTCTGGTCTCCATTTGACTTGTTCGCTCGGCGCACCTTTTTTTTATTGAAGTTCGTTGAGCATTTATGCTGAGGAAGGCACAGCAACTAAACATCAAGATATCAAAGAACCAGCGTCAAAAACTAATTCATATAAAATAGAAATCTGTTCATTAGCACTGGCTGCATACGAGACATCAATAGTCAACACCTACACGAAAAAGGTAGTGTCCTTTTAATGGTGAACATCTTAAGCTTCATAGTATTCAATTAAAACAACTATTACACTAGCGAACTCTTTACATTATTTCGATTTACATTCACAGCCCCCAGAAATATTAAGGTCACAATCTTTCACAACAATAATCGCACTAAAATCATCATTTTAAATTCAGGCATCACACTTGAGGAATAGAAAGAAAACTTCATACATCTCCACACTATCATAACCTCGCAATACTTTAGCTGTAGAAAAGGAAGCCACCGACATCCGCTGACATCTATCCATTTGAACAAACGTTGTTGCACATCACATCCGTCCAAAACTGGTGCAGCTCAAAAACAACAAATCACCGCTATTACGAAATTACTTACACGTCACAGTACCCGTTATACTTCTACAACAAAATACCAACACAACAACCCTCCACTAGTCTGTGGAAGAATCTCCTGTAAGCAGAGAAGATCATTTAAAAGTGAGAATTTAAGTTGGTTTTATCAAAGAATTAAAAAAAGGGTTGTTCAAGATCAGCTTTGAAGGAAGGGCAAATATAGGTACGTCGCCCGCATACACGAGACGTATACCACGACTTTAAAAATTAAAGATTTATTAAATTGAATTTTGCAACCTTGAAGCTCCACAGAATATTTTGGCTTATTTGCAGAATTGAATTTTTTGATAGAAGAAATGACGAATAACTTTATTGAAATTTTTAAGTACCCCCCAAAGTAAACACAAAAAATACAGTCAAAAAGCTGTTTTTTGCTATTTTTTCGGTACCTACCTTTTCAATATTTGAATTAAATATGTAGCTTCGGCTATCAAACTGTTTATAATTTCAAATAAAAAAATTTTTTCCACATGTGATGTAACTTGTTTAACGCATTTTTTTCTAAATGAAAAATTAAAAAGAAGCAATTTACGTTATAACTGTTTGTCATTAATTTAAAAAATCGGTTCTTTGTTAAAGGCTTATTACGGTCAAAACAATCGTCTTTCAAATTTTGCTGTTTAAAACTGTAGTTCTGTAATCATCGTAACCAGTTCGTCATCAATTTAGTTACGAGACCCAGCAACAGACCCGAACTGAGAAGCAGGTTTTATTGGATGAAGACGACGAACTGTGGGTTTCGTTTCGTCACGAACATATCGCTGACGTATCTCAGTAAGTGATTCTCTTTCATCTTGCTCATAACCTTGTTTGCCACGGATATTTTTAAACTGTCGAGTCGAAAAAGTTTTGCCGAAACCTACCTCTTACTTCGCTCATTTCGCACATTTCACACAGAAATGATAGGAATTTTAGAATTTAATGGTTGACATTCCTGCCTCTGCGTTCGATTCTTGCTCTGGTCGATCTGACCCAATGTTGTTGGCGGTTCGATATTGATTTCAAAAGATTTAGTTTGATATTGTGTCTAGATGTATTAAGTTTTTTTTTACGGCGCATCCATCAAGAATCACTAGATCGATAATTTTCAAACTCGATTTCGCGGGTCTGGTCGATGTCCGTCGGCAGTTTTTAAAGGGTCGGGGCAAAAACCTGTTGTTTTAAAATTGCCAATTAATTTGTTTTTTTGTTACGAATTATTGATTTATAATTTTGCTCAGTCATATATACAGCGAAGCTCTGATGACAATGCATATGTTATAGCGAATTTCAGCCGTTTAAAATGCGCACCAAAAAAGGGAAATTGATTTATTAAATATAATGTCAATGCGAAGCGTTTTGATGCGATTGCGATGCGATGCAAAATGATGCAAAGTGATGCGATATGATCCAAAATGATACGATTTTAAATAGTTTTTACTCAAAATATGCTTCTGGAGCTATAACAAATTAATTCGGAACAGTATACGTCGTAACAGTCTTTTAAAACAGATAATCACTCGCAAAGCCAACTCTTCTCTATCGATAACACACAGTAATCTTTACAAAAAAAACGATCTACCATAAATAAGAATAAAAACGTTATTTTAAGATAATTATTTGACAAAAGAATGCAACGTGAAAAAAGAAAGAATCAATTTAAAGTGAACAGAAAGATCACTAATAACAAAGGATCATTAATAACAGAAAGCGGTTCGTAACTCAAACAAAGCTTACTGTAACACATAGTTGACAGTTTTGTTTAAGTTTTGTTCTGGATTTTTTATGTTTTAAATCAACGGGGATGTGCTGTTATTTCAAGAAAGCAAAAGGAGTCTGCGAGCTAAAAAAAGTTTGAAAAGCACTCACAAAGTAGATTAACGACGCTACTTTTATGTTAATTATATGATAAATTTGACGTAATATTTCATTGTTTCATATATTTTGTGGCATGTTATATGTTTGCGACTAAGTTGATTATTAGAAACTGAAGCTTTCTTTAAAGCTAATTTATGCATTGTTAATTGTCGTAACTGATAGACGATAATGATGATCACCTGTGTAATAGAATCAAAAAGAATTAAAAACAAAGTTGTTTCGCTATAACATTTTTACTTTGACCTTGAAATTTCTCCTGCCACCGCATGACTCGTCTTTTTCTAAGCAAGTTATTTTGCAGAAAAGTCACGTCACACTTGAAAAGGTTTGCCCAAGAAAAAAGACTGGGAACCGGAGAAAAGACGACGATGCGGGATCTGGCCAAAATGCTGAAGAAGATGCCCCAGTATCAGAAAGAACTCAGTAAAGTAGGCGACCAACCTAATAATATTACACCAAACAGCTCGTCTTTCGTGATTGGTTGATATAAATTTTCGTCGTATGTTTGTTTGATTAATCTTTAATAGAGAAATTGATGAGCAGCTCTAAAAGATGGTGATCGGTTACTTTGTTTAAAGGGTTAAATTATAAAATCAATAGTCAGCAAAAATTTTCACTGTTTGCACAAAACATTATTTGTTCCTTTGAAATATGAATAATTGATTTATCGACGGTTTCGTTCTTGAGTTTTACTTCAAAGTCAAATGAGCCTCGCACGACAAATTTGTCAGTTGCGATATTCAAATATTGCGATCGCTTTTTCACATTGAAACGTCATCATCCCGATCGATTTCAGTATTCCACTCACCTCCACATGGCCGAAGACTGCATGAAGCAATACACGGAACGAGTCGATAAGCTTTGCAAGGTCGAGCAGGACCTCGCGTTGGGCACCGACGCAGCGGGATACCACATCAAAGAGCCTATGAAGATCGTCATCCACATCCTCTTGGACCACTCGATTCCGTCTTCGGATAAGATCCGCATCATTCTCCTCTATATTCTGCTCAAGAACGGTGAGATCGACCGCCCTTCAATGCTCGTGATATTGATTTTTCTAAAAGCTCGCCTATCGATTTTTCGCGCATCAACTAGGGACAATGTGAAATGAATTGATGATTGATTCGATGCTTTTTCTAATTTTTCAGGCATCCCGGAGGAGAACATACGCAAGCTAACGGCTCACGGAGCGATTCCATTAGAGGAGCATCCAGCCATCGACAATCTTTATCACT
Organism: Diplosoma virens; assembly: GCA_963680785.1. Lineage (NCBI taxonomy): Eukaryota > Metazoa > Chordata > Ascidiacea > Aplousobranchia > Didemnidae > Diplosoma > Diplosoma virens. The sequence continues at coordinate 25,393,790 of OY796891.1, forward strand.
TAGGTGTCACAGTTTCCACAAGTGATGAGGTTCCGGTGATTGTCTCGCTCATTCTATTGATTGAATCGTCGTTCTTTCGCAATGTGTTAGCTCGTAGTTTTGTATTTAGAATGCATTGTCTTTTCTTTCGTAAAATGGCATTTAGTTGATTGTTTTGTGAAATACTTATATTTCTCGCGCTATTTTTCGAACCCTTTTGATTCCGATCACTGTTTGCACAAAACATTGTTGACGTAACGTAGATCGAATCAAATCACATGATATTATTTAAAAGCGTTGCAGAAAGCAACTTGGTTTATAGACTGGCATCTTGGCTTGTGAATAGCTGCAGCTCAAGTATCGCTGAAACATCGCAACGCTTGTCGTGCAACTTGAACCTAAATAACGACGATCAATATAATAGGCGACGAAAAAAAAACTTCCGAAACTGGAGCGACGAGAGCGGGATCCGAAGTACCAGGCCTCGCGCTGGACTCCGATCGTGAAAGATATCATGGAGAATGCCATAGAGGACAAGCTCGACCCTAAGTTGTTTCCGTTCGTATCCAATCGCGGTGCGAGTTCGAACACCACGGTGGCCAGAAGGTAAATGGCTAGATGTCGTAGACTCAGTTTGACGCCTCGTACGCATCATCGCATGCAATCACGTGTTTTATTTTTATTTTTGCTAATTTCAGTCATTTTTTTACAACTTTTCCGGACGGCTTAGCCAGAAGTAAGTTTTGCAGTGTTTCCATTGTTTTACGTTGTAAATTACATAGTTTTTGCTGTTCTATGCATGCACACAAAAAACATTCTGTTTTGGGCTAAGGTCTAGATCAATGTCGTTAACTGGTGGTCCACAAAAAATTTTTGATGTTTCGCAGAAAAAATCCGAGTTGTAACGAGTCCACCATTTAAAGGACTCGAGTGAATTCCAATCCAACAGCTTCGAGTTTTATCCATGAGTTTTTGCATTCCAGTTCATTTTAAAAGAAAAGAGGTATTTTTAAAATTTTCTGAAATGAAGACCTTTTTTGTTCCTCATTTGATTTTTGAACAATTTTACATTTCAACATGTAAAAAAAAGGAATATTTTAAGTCATTTTAAAAGTAAATACCTTTTTGGTCTTTACTTGTTTGTGATTTTCAAATGTCTATTATTACCTCAGTATTATTATACAAATATATTTGTAGTAGCTTTTTCAAAATTATATATGTGATGCACATAAATAAAAAAATTATACATTTCGTGGTCCATGAAATTTCAAAGGTTTGTCTCCGCTGGCCGAGATAACATTAGAAGTGATGTTCCCCGTTGAACAACGATAGTTTTGGCCGTTATAAGAGCTGTCTTGTCAGCAAATTTTCTAGTTTTATGTTTTTGTTTGTATTTTGTAAAAGTGAGTTGAACGTAACATAAACGCGTAATTATCATTTAACAGCTGCTGCTTGGAATTATTTAATGTTAGGTTGCTTGTTCTTATAAATTAAAACTTGAAAAGAAATTTAAAAACCGTTCGTTTTATCTGATATGTTTATTAGTTTAAATATGTCAATAGTTTTAGTAGCAGAAATATTATTTTGATCATCACTGCTTATCTATTCGGAATAATTGCGATACATAAATTCATTAATAAAATCGGTCAAAGTTCAATGAGCCAAATATTTACAGTAATATAGAAATTAAAAATTAGAACAAACTAATTCATCACGAAAAATCGATTTCGACCTATAAAGGTCTTCATCAGTTTATTCAAATTTATGTATCGCTATTCGGAATAATTGTCATTGTGCAAACAAAAGCATATTAAATAGTTATAAACATTACAATATTTATTTTAGCGGTTTTATTTTCACCTTTTAATTTTGTGGTTACTTCATACCTTCAACGTGAACTTTTTTTCAGAAGAATATAATACAAATCACGGCCTTCATGTGAGCAGTGGTCTACCTTCCGTGTTTTTATAATTTATATCTTTCATCATCATTATAGTTTTTTATACAAAAGATTCGGGTTCAATTCCTAGACCGGCCAAATCCAACACACACTTGCCTATGGTTCCTTACTTTTGATTGTACCATTTACGTAGATAGTTGTGTTGCCCCCTCTCCCTTCCGGCGTTCTGTTGCGGATTTGCAATGCAAACTCGTCACTCGCCTCGGCTTATTAAGCAAATTTAATACGATAAATCACTTATGATCTGTAATCTTGAAACGGCATTTTAAACCCGGTTTTGTTTATCGAGTCGTCGTTTATTGCTCAGACTTGTTCTGTTTAAAGCACTGTTCCTCCTTTTAAAAAAACAACGCAGTTTTTCAATATTTAGCATAAACTTATTAAATCAAGCGCAAAGCATAAATTCTTTTGCGCTTGCGACTCGACACTCAGTTTGATCGCTTGTTTGAAGTGTGCGATATCGCTGGCACAAAGATCTGAAAGCGACCGCGGAGTACAAGTCCGGACCTCGCCTGATCGTCTTCATCATCGGCGGAATGTCGTACTCGGAGATGAGGTGCGCGTACGAAGTGACGAACGAGTTTCGCGCGAAGGGCATCAGATGGGAGGTTTTAATTGGTGAGTTCGCCCACTGCTGCTCATTCTTTTTTAGGGAGTGTTCAATAGCACGGCATCATATTCAGCCACTTATCAATTTGAATAAACTAATGTGAGGCATATATTACATAGGCTAACTGTTTATTGTGTTTTTATAATTTTATTATATTTGTCTGTATTTATATTTTTTTACAATTATTAAGCCGTTACTTCACAACTACACCGTTATACTTCATATGTTGATCGTTCCATGCTACCATTGCAATGTTCCGTTTCGTGAGAACAGCATATTGTCAGATAAATAATCAGATAATCTTACGATCTGACAAGTATAATGCGACGGTGTTGCAATTTCAAAACGACGCCATGTGTGAAAACCGCTGATTGCAAGCGATCAACATCATTGATTTAGGGTTTATGGCTGTAAAAGGTCTTAAATGGAAATAATGATTTTTTAGAAAGACTGTTTCATAATTTTTGTCTTTGTTCAAAAACTGATTTTAGGATATACTTACCTAATAATTATCAACAAAAACTAAGTTAATATAATAATCTAACTCCGACAGATATCGACAAATTAAGTTCTTTTTTGTTTTTGGCATCTTTTGATTGCTGCAAACTGGAACGTACGTATTTGTTGTTGTGTGGCTTGTTTTGTGACGTCAATTCACTCGACTGCGCTTGCATCGTCGCATTAGGCTCTACGACCATAATGAAACCCAACATGTTTTTAAGTTCCCTTTGTAACCTGGGGCCTCCAAAGCGAGCTTAATTTTACTGCTTCCTTGCCCCCAAAGCTACGAACTGTTTCGCCGGCTTATGCGTGGATAAAGTTAGATTTTTCACACAATCGCTCCTCATCTTATATCTGCCCCGTTAAATGCATGCTAACTTGGTCTGCTGTGTTGTGAAATGTTGTGTTGCAATTATCAAATCTGTTACTGTTGCTATTTCTTTTTCGTGATAAATCTTCTATTTGCCGTAGCTCAGTTTAATTCAGTAATTATGTTGTAATCAATCTGATTCTCTACTTGTGTTGTGCGTTTGGTAACGTTCCTTTAATCTCAATCATTTTGTTTCCTACCTCTTGTCAAGTGATTCAGTTTCCGCCTTAAGGAATTGATAAAAGCCAGACGGATGCCGGTCACGTGGTGGATTATAGCAGACGGTTGGTGTTTCGAAACAATATGCCCAAAACTAGCTTCCCTTTTCACGTTATAATATAAAATTGAATTGGTCGTCTTCGTAATGATTGCATTAACGCTGTCAATTCTGCTGATCGACACTTGAAGTTGTTCGCAGCAACCAAGCTATCCTTGATGATGAAGCGGCTGAATCACGTTTGTGGGCTTAAAGTTATTTGTTTTAATTACTTTTTAGCTTTCAACATACAGTTCGCTGATGATCTTTTTTTTAATTGTGTACAAAGTTTTACGCTTTGTGTTATTGAAGGAGTTTTTTTTGATTCAATAGAACTGCATGTCTATTTTAGTGATGATATTAATTAAGTTGATGCTTTCGTTAATTATAATTATTCTTTCTTGCTGATATTTAGTCCTGGTCGAAAATTCATCATAATTTATTTATGAGCGACAGTCTCGTATCTTTTCAATTATTTAAAACTTCGCTTTCAGCAGTTCAATGTAGAAAAAAACTGTACATGAACATACCGTAGCGCACCCTCTTTTTTGCTCCCTTGTTAGTAGCGATGAAGTTTGTTCAATGCTCGTTGCTCAGCTCAGCAATTCGCAGGTTGTTAGATTTATTCTAGCAACTTTTTGACTTTGACGAACCGGTGTAAATAACAGTCTTTTTTACATAACAAATTTCTTCCGCACCGATTGTTGTTGGTAATGTTGTTAAATCAGTCAAGGCGTGGTGACGTTACAGTTTTTTGATGTCCTATTTTTGTTCGTGTAGTTCGAGATATTGTTGTGGTTGGTACTGGAGGTATTATTCAAATATAAGCTATTCTAATTTGTTTTTTTTTTTGTTACTAGAATCGTAAAATATTGTTTATTTGGCTGTAAAGTTTGAAGGGTTGATAGGTAGGTCGATTTATTTATTGGTTACGATTACCTTTCTCTACGTTTGATTTCCGATTTCTTGCCTAAAAGTTTTTTTACCTGGCCTGTTTTTTGTTATTGAAGAATTATTCCATTATTGAAGATACTAATTGCCAAGCTATATTACCTTGAGGTTATGATTATATACGAAGCGAAACAGGTTTTTCCGTTTTATCCATCGTACTGCATCTGCGCAATACATCCAGCAATGACGGCTCGCCGGCAGTGGTAGTGGGCAGGCTCTGTGTTTTTCACTTGGTTGCAATAATCCATCAGTCTATGTCAGTGCCGTTTCGTTAGGAAAACTCTACTTGCTTTCGGCTTATAGTCACTATGTCTACGTGATTTAGGGCGGCTTTCTGTTTAATCAATTCTTTTTTGAAATGTTGAGGTTTTTTGACTGCTGAGAATGATTTTTTACGTCGTTTGAGGCGTGAGAAACTTCATCCCTAGAATAGGATCCGGGTAATCACAAGAGCAATAATATTGAAGAGCTTCAACAAATATTTTTTGTCAAACTCTTATATCAATCTAGTGTTAGATGCTGACTTTCTATAACCTGGTGTTTGGCTTTTTAAAGCATGGATGGGAACTTTGCATTGACTGGTTGTTGACTCATACCTAGGGTCAACGAATATCTGGATTCCGGACGACTTTTTGACCTATGTTCGAGACCTGCCAGTGTATCGTAAACGCGGTGTCACTCGAAAACGATCATGAAGGTTCGACCGCCCAAAGTAAAAAAAAAGAAAAAAAAAAACAAGCCGGTAAGTTGGCTTAATTTTTAATGAAATTTTTTGTTAAGTAGACTTCGTTTTTATTGAAGCGATTTCGTTTCAAATACAAGATCTCCTGTTTTGAACAAAGTTTAGCTGTCTTAACATCTTTACATTTTCAAAAAACTAGCTCAAGTTTGTGATTTAAGCGATTTATTCTTCAAATATTTTGCGTAGGATTTGAATTAACCAATCAAAAACAAGCGACAAACCTGCCTCCGCTTAACGGCTTATTTTGCTATGAAATTTTTTTGCTGAAGTCATTGCAGTTGATGACTTTTTATCTTTTTGTTTTTTAGAAAACTTTAAGATTATGATAAAATCTATCGCTTTACGCGTTACTGCTACATTATTGCTTGTTAGCGTTAGTTCAAAAAGACCAAGGCTTGAAAACTTTTTACATTTCTAGTGTTTTTCTGGTAAGCTTGCCGTAGATCGAATTTAATGAAGAATTCAAAAGAAACACCAGAGTTTATGTTCAGTTAAATTTGTAATATTTTGTCGCACAAATATCTTTTACACAGTTTTTTTTAAAAGATAATTTTAAGTGATTTTTTATAAAACCGTCATTTTTACGATTTGTCGCACTGTGATAATTTGTTTCATATTATCAATTTTTGTCATATGTCGTTTAAATTTTTTTCGGAAGTTGTAGTTTTTTAGTCTTGTTAGTACTATCTATTATTTATATGCGATACAAGTAACTATGCATCTTAGAAGTTAAAAGTTTTATACAAATGATTTATGCTTTTATGTATGAAGTTGACACAAGGTGATAAAGCTGCGTTGTAAGCTGACTGACTAAACCGCTTAACATGTTTTTAAAGTGATCTCTTTGTTTGTCTTGTTGACTTCTTGCCTGTCGCGTTGCCGTTTTGCATTTTACAAACTATTAAATTTGCATTCAAAGCGCGACTGTCCGGTTTAAGTTTCAGGCAGCTGTTAAACTGGAAATTCCAAAATATTACATAGCCAACTAAGAATTTATCATTGTTGATCGATATCGTAACCGGTTGTTGCTCCTGAAATCTTTTGCTGGTGCTTCTGATAAAAACAAAGCAACTGATATCCAGGGTGGTAGATTTCTATAAAATTTAGCGTAGCTTTGATAAAAAATTTATCGAAAAAGGTCTTATAAAAACGTAGCCTATCTTTAAATCATCTATTCACGCTTCTAATAACGAAATAACCTTTAGAGAAATTGTTCATCTCTGAGCGCAAAGCCTTTAATTTAGCGTGATGCTTCTGTTACCATATCAACATGACGCTAACAAACTGATTGTTGCCTAGATCAGGGCTTTTCAAACTGTGGGTCTAAAAATTTTGCGGTCGCAACACAAATTGGCTTTTTGTGCTTTTGAAATTGTTTTTTACAATAATATTTATTGACAATCAAAAGCTAGAAAAGGTAAAGTGTCGTTACTCCATTGTTGCGTCATAAAGTAGTAAAGTGACGTGTTCAGAAGGTGAGTCGTGAGCGTAATCAAGAAACAAAAGCAAGAAATTACTTTGAATCTAAAGCCAAGATTGATTTTTATAGATGAATGCGAAAAAATTAAAATATCTATTTGTCTTGATAAGGTAGCTATGAAAGAATATAGAACAGGGGTATCCAACCTTTTACTCGTCGCGGGCCAAATATTCGTCTAAAAATTTATCACGGGCTGCAATCGCTGTGGTAATCAAAGTGATGTTCTCATGCGAGTTACTTCAAAAATTTCTGTCTCCAAAACAGGTGTTCTCTAAAAAAAAGGTCTTCACTCTGCTTCAGGGCTTTATTTTGTCGATTAAATGAACACTATCTGAATGTTGTCGGCAGTGTGGTCGAGTGGTTAAGGCGTCGTGCTCATGACCAACATGGTCTCGGTTCGAAACCCATTTGCGCCATTAGGTTGTGTCCTTGGGAAAGACACTTTACGGCGCTTTTCCCCTGCTAGGTGGTCTTGGCAAGCAGTTCTAAATTAAAGTCATATCTCTATTAAATTACAAGCGGACAGCAATATCTTGGCATCTCCGGAAGCAGGTCGGGGTAATTGCCTACCCTACATATTAGCGTCTCCGTCGCTTTCCTGCGAGTTAGGAGGATAAATATAGAGACAAAATAAAATAAATAAATGTTCAGTATTGCTGGAATAGTGTTTTTTAAAAGATTTTGCGGCACGCTTGGGATTCTCTCGACCAAAACAGGTTGAAGTTTAAAAGCATTGCAACAATTCAAGATAATTGAGCATCTGATTAAAAATTCCTTCGCGGGCCGCACCCAAAGGCTTCGGGGGCCGCGGGTTAGACACCCCTGATATAGAGTATTTTTTCCATCCTATTAAATGTGCTTGATAATGTTTAATAAATAAAGTCTATTTTTCTAATTTTGTTAATTCGCTTTAGGTTACTATTTCCGTTTCTCATTATTACTTTGTTTTTTACGCACACGCGTCGTTTTCCACAGGAAAAATTAACGTAAAATTAGCCTGCACATATTGGGGTAGCACAAAAATTTATTTTTTAAAATGGGATCGCAGAACAAAAAAGTTTGAGAAGCCCTGGCCTAGATGATTGATCTTCAATAGTTTTACTTGGCGTTATTTGGTCAGCAACCATGCATTTTTAAATAATCACTCTTGTAACCTTTAATTGACGCATGTTTCAACGTATATCGTTTTGTCGCTGATTCCTTTTTTTTCGACCACATGTGCGCATTTTAATATGATTTTCTGCTGTGTAACGGACGAAAAAATAAAACCTTGATTGATTGATTGATATTTGATATCTATAGGGGAAAGGAGGGTGATTTGATACACCAAACCTACTGGATTCCACAAAATAAATTTTAGTTAATTAGCGCTACCAGAAAAAGAATGTCAAAAAAAGGTTCATCCGGGCTTCAAGAAAAGCTGATTAGATTGAACTGCTGAAAAACAATAAAGAAAATTTGTTTTTATTAATTTTTTGTAAAATTTTTGTCCTAAATTTCAGCTTGACTGCAAAACTAAAGAAAGAGGTAAGAAAGCTGACAATTCATTTATTCATTCATTCAGTTTTTTTATTCTCGATCATTATTAAACAGTTTAACACAAAAATTATAAACATTAAAAAGATCAAGAAAAGGAAGAAGCAGCACAAGTCAGACGTTAAAACATGCATATGATAAGCATAAAGTAAAAGTACAAGACAGTATAAAGCATGGCCGCAACACCTTAATCAGATAAAGATATAAGAAGTGAAAAAAAAAAAAATAAAAAAATAAATAAATACGTAACAATAATATTATCAAACAAACTGAACGATTAAATAACCAGTGCATGACTAGGCTACGTAATGATGATGGGTGGCACAGCTAGCCAAGATGGGAATTTAGCTCAACTGAGCAAGGTGAGTAAAGAAAAACCACCCAAAAAAGAAACCTCAACAGGTCCGGAAACCTTTTCTAAATATGTTAAATAATTGTTGCTAGACTAAGTTTTAAACCAGCAAAGTTGTTCCTTTGAAATTGCTTTAGGATATTGGTTGTCAAATTTTTATAAAAAGTGCTAATAAGGAGATTTGATACAGTGTATGGAATAGGGCTACCAACCGTCCCGGAATTGACGTCTGGCGTCCCGTGTCCCGGGCTAGGTCACTTTTGTCCCGGAATTTACCGACAGCTCTTTAGATTGTTTGGGGCAATTTTTGGGGTTCTGTCCTGCCTATTTTGGCAAAAATCCCGCAGGGAATCGAAGACAGATTTTATGTAAAAACTCCATTTCCTCTTGTTTTTCTGACATCGCTAGTTTTCAGAGAAAAATAATGAAATCCGAGACTGATTGCGAGGATCTTTTTTTTTTTTTTGGAGATCGCTATGTTTTTGGGACAAAAATTGAAGTGTTTGATTTGTTTGGCCCACCAATATTTTTGATGAGCCAAAATGGCCCTCGACTTAAAAAGGTCCGACGGCTCTGTATTAAGGTATCCCGGAATGGCAAAACAGAAAGTTGGTAACCCTAGTATGGAAGGAGATTTGATACACTGTATATATATAAAAACTTCATATTACAAAACATGGTAAGATTAATAAGTTAAACTTTTTTGGTGTTTGAAGCATGGAAGACTATAAAAAACGTACAAAGCATTTAATTAGTGATTGTGTGCCCCACAATAGAATTTATTTACTGGTTTCATCTTCTGGTATAATTCTAGAGCGATTATTGAATGGTGCTGATAGCAGCTATAAATTAACAATTTTTTATTTGATTTTAGACAATTTGTTAATATTTTCCTTATCAACATAAAACTCTTTCTGATTAAACTTTTTACAGTAATTCTACAACTATACCTGTTTACAGTATGCCTTTGAGCATGAAAGAAAAACTGATCGACATTTTCGATCTTTGCTGATCTGTTAAAAAGAGCAGCTAAATGTGTTTCAATAGAAGGTAGTTCTTATTGAAAAGCTGCAGCCAATTTTAATGTTGACTAAATGACAGTTATAAAGTATACAAAAAAAAGGAGGCATACCCAACTTGTGTTGTTGGATATCAAGCAACAGTTTTAAAGAATCAAAGTTTTACTCTGGAAAATGGAGCAACGGTTATCATCTCACATAGTGCATTTGGCTGATAAGTTTTTTGGATTATCAATTGAAAAATGCAAAGAACTTGCTTTCCAATTTGCTACCGCAAATAAATAATGTGTTCCTCATTTCTGTGCCAGTTATTTTTAATCGTTACAAAATCCATTTATTGTAATCTACATAAATGCTTAGGCCTAAACTTCTAATTGACTTAAGTTAATTAAAGCATTTTTTTATACTATACAAAATTGCTTTTCTGTCTATTTCTTGAGATTTGTTTGAATTTTTTAAATCTCGTACCAATCGTTCTTATTAAAATGTTGGATTTTTGGTGTATGTATTTGTTGCAAAATTCATTATAATTTGATTTTCACCGGTAAGAGAGTTAATGCTTTTAGTCTACCAAAAAATTCTTGATGTAAAAACTTGGCCAACTATGATTGGAATCGAACCGTACTTTAAAATTTACTCAAACAAAAATTTAGTTGAAAAACACTCGTTTATAAAGTGTAAAAGCATAGGAAAGCAGTGAAACCTCAAAATACATGCTTTTCAAAATGTCGTATCAACTCATTTTCCCCCGTATCAAATCACATTCTTCAAGTATCAACTCACCTTCTTGGGAAGGTGAGTTGATACATTTGGGAATCATTTTTTAACTAGTAATTGAGGAAAAAGTAAATGAAATAAACATTGTAGTTTTTTTAAAAAGTGGGTAAAAGAACCTGTTTTTTTGCGCCATCAACCAAATTGCAATCGCAAACCGTTGATGGACAAAAATGTAAAAAGTGTCTCAAATCATGTTCCCTTCCTCTACATGTTAAATATCAAATCGCTAGGACCTGCTGATGACGGAGATACGAGTTTATTATTTGGTATTATTAATTAGCCGCTAGACGCAATGTGCGCCAGTGAAACATCCGTACAGTTAGGGCGGTATCAGAAATTTTTGCCGGTTTGAAGAATGTTTTTTAGTTTAAACTAAGTCACTATTAAATAGAGCAATTCAATGCAATTTTCTACAAATCGAAAGATAGCGATTGCGAGGAGACATTTTCCTAACATAAAATTTCTTGTTTCAAGAAATTTTTTTACTTTCGGAGCAGTTTTTCGAAAATCTTTTGTCACCAGAAGAATTTGTTGGATTACGTTGAAAAAATTTTCGACCCACAAGTTCTGTATTTGAATTAGTTTTAATACAACTTGGAAAAGAAAAGTTAAGACAAAACTTTGCTGATTTACAGGTTTAAGAAGGGTTCATCACCATAGGCGTACGCAAGGGGGGGGTTTCAGGGGTCAAAATCCCTCCCTTGAAAAATGGTGTTCAGCCAGATATACAGTACATGGTAATAAATAGGCTTTGATAATAAGATTTTGGTTTCTATTGTTTACCAAACTTTTTAAACTTAATTACTGCTTGCGCATCAATTTTTGCTATCGTTTAAATTGCGTCAAAGTTAGCTAATGTACAATTGCCACTGTGAAGAAGACTTTCAAACTTGTAAAATATTGAAAGTTAAGCATGGGAATGGAAATAAACTGCATCGGAACAATAATTTCAGTTTACAATTTTTTTAATGCTCCAAAACGTCAAAACATTTTGCGCAAGTCCATCAATACGATTTCGTCAACAACAAAAGCTTAAAAACTTGTTCAAATTTGTGCCACCAGATAGGTCGATCGACACGAGAGTGTTAGTACTTTTTCAAATTTACAATTTACGTTGTAGAAGCTTTGGCAGAAATTTCAGCATGGCCAGACAGAGAAACTTCATCACGAGTTCTGCAGTTGCTATCGACAACTACGCAAAGTGAATTTTGCATTGCTCTCTTAGTTTTAAAATACGTTTTTGGATACAGTGTTGTTTTGTGTAAAGTTAAGCAAAAAAAGTCGATAAACCTTCTTGAGGCCGTCAACATTGCACAGGATATTGCAAATGAATTGAAGTGTCTTAGAGAAAAAACCGAATATGAATTTCACCAGCTCTATATTTTTGCCCAAGAAACGGCCAGAGCCGAAGATTTTATTTTGAAAATACCACGCCTTACTTCAAGACAGACCAATCGATGCAATATTGATGAAACAGATGAAGAACATTTTAGACTAGGGATTTTTATTCTATTTCTTGATAACTTTATTGTCACTTTCGAAGCAAGATTTACAGCCCACAAATCGATTATTGGTGAATTTCAGTGTTTAATTTCTGCTGATCCAACTAGTGCACCAACTCCTCAACAAATTAAAAGTATCCAAGTTTTGGAAAAATTTTACGAAAATGATTAACGAAATCCTGGGGAGAATTAGTGCCTGAACTGATATTATGTTACAGGAAACTTTTTCGGTTGAAAGCAGCAGAAAGACTAACTGATGCGTTGAGCAGCATCAAGGAATACACTTCCGATGCTTTTCCGAACATATTTACATTGATGACCATTTTGTTAACTCTTCCAGTGACAACATGCACTAGTGAACAATCGTTTTCCACATTACGCAGACTAAAAACGTGCTTACGAAACACAAGTGGTATCACTCGAATGAATGGATCTGCATTACTAAACATTTATAGGAGCCACACGCCTTGCCCTGATGACGTAATTAACAGATTAAATGAAAAAAATAGGCGTTTGAATATAAGCCTTTAAAAAAACTTTAAATATTTGTTAAGTAATTAGGTTATTTTTTTGTTCGTTTGATTTTTCACCTATTGTTCTCATTATTTACACGAGTTGCTTTTAATTTGGAAAGTTTTTTGTTATGATTGAATTACACGCACATGCTTTTTCAATAGTTAGTTTTACGGTTTGGCAAAAAGAAATTCATGCTACTACAAGATGTTCTCAAAACCAAAACACTTTATTTTTGAACGTAGGCCTAATTTTGGAAGTTTTTGCCCATTACAAGGACTACTGAGAGCAATCGTATTTTCGGCTCCAAAACCCCCGCTTCACAAATTTGTGCGTACGCCACTGTTCATCACTGAAAAATTATATCTGAGAATTTGTGGTTAACCATTAGTAGTTTCAATGCGCAATGAGACTAGCTTTTTAAAACTACAAAACTCTGTTCGGAACTCCCGTGATTATTGCTGAACTTAGACATTCCGTAGGTCAGCTGGCAGATCATCAACAACTGGTTCTGCCAACTTTACAAAGAGTAGGTTTGGAATTGACTCTTCTGCAAGTGATCAATTTGATAAATGCTTTTTTAAATTTTTTACATCCTACTTGTCCTGCAAATCTGTCAAGATTATTTAGGTTCTATTAAAGGTTGAAATGGTACAATTAACGGTAGTTCATTAATACGTAGCACACCAACTACCAATCGAATTCACTTAAGAAGCAGCTTTTGCGATTTTTTAAAGTAAACACCGCATCAAGCTAATTACTGCAAACCTATCGTGTAATTCAGGCGTAGCCGCAATTTACCAGCCCCAAAATTTTTTTAGGTGGGGGGCAATATATTTTGGGCCAAATTTTATTGACGATTGCCCAAATCATGATTGTGCAGCATTTCATGGCGATACTATATGTCTTATTTTTTACCGGTTTTCACCAGTTTGGAACAAGAACAATTGGTTTTTCACTATGAAAATTAGTGCAGACCAAAAGAAAAGGTCTGCACTCTAAATCTGTATTTTTGCGTCTAAAAACAAAACTTGTAAATACCAAAAAAAGGTCTTTATATCAAATCTTAGTTGTATTCGTTACTTGATGTGAATCGTTTCAATTTGGGAAACTTTATGCTTCCAAATAACTCCTTGTCGCTGCTCGAAAAATTCGAATTTTGCCGGAGTTTTCTGCGTCTAGAAGGCAATTGCCCCCCATCTCCGGCTGTAAATTTAGTGTTGAAGATCTTCTGTTTAATTACTTTTTCTTTGCCACAGCTTGTGTTAGATTAGTATTAATCAGGCTTGTCGATCACCGTAGAGCGATTTTCAACTTGCACTTTAAAAGTTATTGTTTTGCCTTTCGTGATAACATGTACTGAAATTTTACGGGAAGCAGATATTTAACTCTTCGGCCATTTATTACAGTGAATATATGGCAGAAAGAGTGTTTGATGAGCAATAAACATTTCCTTTAATTTGGATTCCGGATCCACATTTGCAGGTATTACTAACCTCTTCTTGATAATTTAGGCTTAAAACAATTTTTTTAAGTTTTGGCGTTAAATTTTAATAATTACTCTTTTCAATTTAAAACTTATTTCTTCTCTTTTTAAAGTGACTAATATTGTTTCTACTTCGGGGTCACAAATATATAAGGCAAGATATTTTGGTAGTTCTAAATATTTAATTTTCTAAATAGTTCGCGGTCATAACAAACAATTCCAGTTTTTAGTCAAATCACTTCATAACTCCATGTTAAAAAAATACAGTGAAAAATTAAACGGTGGATCGGGTTAATAAGTAGAACGTTTTCGCGTCGCCGTGCAAGTCGAAATGAACAGTTGCTATGATGATAATGAAGATATAATAAATAGCATTAGCGAATATATGGCCCAGATGGTAGGTGCTTTCACGCAGCCTGGGCCGTGAGTAAGTCTGCTCATTGACTTTAAAATGACAGACCGAAACCGAACCTACCAAAACGGAAGGGTATCCACCCATTCCGATGTTCAGTGTGGGTCTGCTAATCGGCAAACGTCCTTTTCAGGACGGGGCAATGCTAAGATAAAACTGCCCTTTTCAGGACACATTGCCAACAAGTTCCGAAGACCCACTATTCTTCAGCTGAACATCGAAGGCCTCACTGCAAGCAAGATGAATGTTCTTCATCACCTCGCTATGCAGTCTGAGGCACTCGTCATCCTACTGCAGGAGACCCACTGCACTGATGCAGAGAAGTTGGTGCTACCACACTACCAACTAGCTGGGTCTTCTTTAAGCAGGAAGCATGGCCTTGCCACGTTTGTCCACGAGCGACTAAGATACACGTTTTTGGACCAATCTCCACCGACATCGGAGATCGAGTGGCTGTGTGTGGACGTTGATGGCTATAAAATAGTCAACGTCTACAAACCACCGCCAACGCGATTGCAAACCCTGGATCTCCCAGTGTTTCCTCACCCCTGTCTGTACGCAGGCGATTTTAACTGTCGTCATGCTGACTGGGGTTATGATGACAACAGTCCGGACGGTGAGTGCTTGGCTGGCTGGGCAAGTATTAATTGTCTTGCCCTGCTATATAATGCCAAGGACGCTGCCAGTTTTTATTCCGGCCGCTGGAACACTGGCACCAATCCAGATCTAGCTTTCGCTAGCGTAGGTCCAAACAGTCGCTTACCGGATAGACGTGTCCTTGAGAAGTTTCCCAGGTCACAACATCGACCTTCGCTTATTACACCACCAAGGTTTGCTATGGCAGTGCCAAGCATGCCTGTTAAGCGATGGAACTTCCGCAAGGCCAATTGGAGTCACTACATTGCTTTGACGAATAAATTCGCAAAGACTTTGTTGCCGCCTGATTCACTTGATGTGGATGCGGCTTACCAGGACTTCTGTAACACCATTAAGAAAGCAGCCAAAAAGACTATCCCACGCGGGTATCGAAATAACTATATTCCGTGTTGGGATGCAGAGTGTGAATCCCTCTATAAAACCTTTCTGCAGTCTCCTCAGGGAGACGACTCAAGTTTGGCTGCTACAGCTCTGCTTGCCAAGCTTGACAGAAAGCGGAGGGATCGATGGTCCGAAGCAGTTCGGAGCATTGACTTCTCACACTCTAGTCGAAAAGCGTGGAGTATTTTGAACAACCTTACTGGTAGGTCACGACACTCTCCTCGTCACTGTCCGTTTCAGCCGATGCTATTGCATCTCAGTTGGTTAGAAATGGGAAATACGAGGCTGTTGATCGCAAGTCATCTCGACTTGTCTTTCAAGAAGTGTCTGACCTTTGGAGGGCCACAACACCAGACGCAGTAAATATCTCTGACAATTTTTCACAGAGAGAATTTGCTGCTGCCCTTCAGCACTTAAAACCAGGTAAAGCTCCGGGTCCTGATTCCATCTGCCCCGAGCTTATACTCCATGCTGGAGCTGCTTTGAAGTCCTGGTTACGTGACTTCCTTTCTTCCTGTTTACGCCAACTCAAAATTCCCAAAATCTGGAGAAGAGCGCTTGTGGTCGCGATCCCAAAACCAGGAAAGCCCGTGGGGGACCCAAAGAGTTATCGACCGATATCTCTGCTCTGTGTCCCCTACAAGATCCTCGAGAGGCTTATCTACGCCCGCGTTGAACCATTAATCGATCCACTGCTCCCTAAAGAGCAGGCTGGGTTCCGACGCGGGAAGTCAACCGTAGATCAAGTTGTTCTGCTAACCCAGAACATCGAGGATTCTTTTGAGGCTAAAAAGAAGGCCGGTGCCGTATTTATCGATCTGACAGCTGCTTATGACACTGTCTGGCACCGTGGCCTTACCTGCAAGCTGCTGAGACTACTTCCGGATAAGCACATGGTCAGAATGATCATGGAGCTTGTCCGAAATCGAAGTTTCACCCTCACCACCGGTGACAGCAAGCAAAGCAGGCTACGCCGTCTTAAAAACGGCGTTCCTCAGGGATCGGTCTTGGCTCCCCTCTTATTTAACATCTATACGTACGATCTTCCTTCCATGATTTCCAGAAAGTTTGCTTATGCTGATGATTTAGCATTGTTGCATTCTTCTGGAAACTGGAAGGACTTGGAGGGGATATTAAGCCAAGACATGTCCACACTGTCAGCGTATCTCCAGACTTGGAGGTTGAAGCTCAGTCACACTAAGACGGTGACGACAGCCTTTCACTTAAATAACCGAGAGGCCAAACGTGAGCTAAAGGTCTACAACAATAGTAGACTTTTACCGTTCTGTCCAACCCCTACTTACCTTGGGGTAAAACTGGACAGATCGCTCACGTTTTGTCACCATTTAGTGGCATTGCGCAAAAAGCTATCATCGCGCGTCACACTGCTGAGGCGACTCGTGGGCTCGGGATGGGGTGCTGGTGCTAAAATACTACGCATAGCCACCTTGTCTCTAGTCTACTCAACAGCTGAGTACTGTGCGCCAGTCTGGTGTCGCAGTGCTCACACTCGCCTCATTGACAGTGTCTTGAACGACGCCTTGCGCATAGTTACTGGATGCCTGCGTCCCACTCCAACGGACCACCTACCTGTACTTTCAGGCATCCAGCCAGCTGAGCTTCGCCGACTGGGAGCGACACTCTCCTTGGCTTACCATGGATCTCTGGACCCCGATCATATTTTGCATGGTCTTTTAAGTGGGTCCTCAGATACTGGCCAAGTGAGACTAAGATCCAGACGCCCGTTTGTGCCAGGTGCGCGGAATCTCTTGGACAATCTTGCCAGACTTGGCATCCGCGCCTCTGAATGGACGAATCACAAATGGAACGCGGAGTACTGTGAAAGTGCTTCCAGGCTCCGTGCTTTTGTGCCCGGGACCAGTGTCAGGCCTGTTGGGATGGGCTTACCCCGAGCAGCTTGGGTTAAGCTCAACCGCCTGCGGACTGGTGTTGGGCGATTCCATTCGTCCATGCACAAATGGGGTCTCGCTCCTTCACCGAATTGCGAGTGTGGCGCCTCAGAGCAAACCGCAGACCATGTACTAACAATGTGCCCCATACATCGGGCACCACATGAAGCACGCGGTCTGACGGTTTTGGATGACGAAACTCGATGCTGGCTTAACAACATCACTGCCAGCATCTGATCCAGGCAGTGCAGCAGTCTGGGGTAGTAAAAGGATAAACCCTCGGCCCCAGTTCTGTTTGTGTCTGGCCTGGAGTGGATGCCCTTCAAACGACGACGACGACGAGCGAATATATAGTAAGAGTTAAATAAACTAAACATTTTGTAACGCTAAAAACGCAAGATCAATCGATTAATATACAGTTTTAATGAGAACATGGTTTGCGGTAATGCTAATTTATTGATTGCTCGAATTTCACACCAAATTTTTGTTTCAAAGAATAAAAACTCGAAATACTTCGCTTTTTACACTTTACAATTACGAGCTTTTGAGATTCTTCAATATCAAATGGTCCAAAAATTTTTAAGCTTTAATTTGATCTACACCTAAAGTATACGCTCAACGTACCTATGTTCATTGAATTTCGCTGTCTACGTTTAGCGTAAGTGTTTGCATTCATAAAAGCCCGTTCCACTACGAGCGTGGAATGGAGTATTCTTTGTGTGTTTTATTGATTTTTTTATTTTTTCCGCGCTTAAGCGCTAAGCGAATCAAAAAAGTAAGAGAAACAAAGAATACTCCATTCCACGCTTGTAGTCGAAACGAGCCTTTAATCAAACTAAGGATCAGAATACAACAAAGTTTTCCATCATGAATTGAAGCAATCTTTCTCGAGTTAGAATTTACTCTCGACCGTGGTCCAATCTTTTGGGCTCAATTGACGAAAGCATCTCACAAATCAAGGATCTCTTAATCGCAATGAATCGCTGATGATCTTCCACATTCCATCAACATTCGTTAAAGTAAAGTTTTGTACAAAGGCGCGCATGGGGCGGTTGTCGTATTTCACAGTTCCTCCAGCAGCAACTAGAATTGTTTCTTTCCCTCCAGTAAATTGCGACAAAATTGGATGGCAATCGAACCAATCTAACACATGAAAGCAACCTGGAAGCTCCTGAAACGTAAAATAATCTAGTCTCTGCTGTAAAGAGGATGCACATTGCTTCAATAAAATTTGAGCGAATCAACAACAGGCTAATGATTAAACCAACCATCAATAGCATGTGAGATAACTAAAAATGCAAAATATGAATGCAAGCTGTTGAAAATAATGACTTTGTTACAAAAAGGGGTAAAAAAGTTTATGGGTTTCTTTATTCATAAATTTATCCTGTAGAATTCTTAATTTATTTTTTTAATATTAAAATGATTTTTATGGAAGACAGCTGATTTTTATGGAAGATAAATATAATGATTTTTATAAAAGAAAGCTTAATAAAGACATACTGAACAACATCTTGAGTAAAAACGGTGCTTGTAAATTTTAAGGGGTTTAATTACTGCAAGACAATGGACCTAAAATAAGACAGTCACATGATGATAATCCAGAGCTGAGAGTACAGGGGCAATAAAAATATTTGTCATGGCAATGACGAGTAACTTTGCTTGGTGTTTATGAGAAATCATTACAACATAAAGTCATATTATATTAAAAATACAATAGAAAATTAAGAGCAAGTAAACCATTTTAAACAAGCAAGAAAAATAAATAGTACTTTCCTGTTATCGCCCCACCATCTATTGCAAGTAATTTTTTTGGTGAAACTAACCCAGAATTTCCCTACAAGTTTCTTTTTTATTTCATCCTAGTGTAGTAGGTGGGGGATTCCAGGTTAGTTTCACCAAAAAAAAATTACTTGCAATAGATTGTGAGGCCATAACATGAAAGTACCAAATAAATAAATACAATAAAAACTGAATTTTTTATAATATCAGTTTTAAAACACAAAATAAATTTCAAAACCTGATTTAAATTTTTTTTACTCTTGAATCTGAGAACTTTAACATATATTTAGATTCTATTAATAACCTACATATGCTGTTTTAATTAATTTCAACTAAAGTTTCTAATAAAATAAACAAGTCAACAGAGCTTAGTCACCATTTATAGCAATATTTCTTCACTGGAAATGCAAAATGACAATGACTAATTTTTAAAAAAATTAACAATTCAAGAAACATTTTGATTAATTAGCTTGACATTTTTACTTAAAAATTTACAAATCAAGCTTACTTGCAAAAACTTCTCAATGTTATCCTTGCCTTGCACTGGATTTCCTTCCCATACAAGCTGGGCTATGTCATGATACATTTTTCCTATTTTCTACAGTAAAACCACATATGTACTATGCATGCAACCAATAAAGTTTATTGGTATGTACTGGTACTTTATCAATTATTTGTATGCTAAAGAATATAATTTTTAAAATATGACTCATAGAATTACAATACCATACATAATTATCAAAAACATGAATAAATACACCAAAAAATTTCTTATAATAGCAATAAAAAATTAAAAGAAAAAAATATAAAAATTGTAACATAAATATATACAGGAGTAATATTTCAGAATCTCTATCTGTTTTAACAATTTTAACAATTACAAACTATTAAAAACATTATAGTTGACAAACCAAATAGCTGCTCTGCATGATTTAATATAAAATAAATTCTAACATACATGTCTGTTCTTGTCATACATATCATAATAAACTGAAGAAAACTTTGTTCCAGCATCAGTTGATCGGTCAATTTGAAGTTTTGTATCCTACAAAAAACAGAGCTTTGAATATACAAGGTGTTTCAAAAAATTTGATGTTTAATATGCACACCGTCTGACATGGCACATGCCAAATCTTCAGCTCCTCTTAAACATGTTGCAGCATATCTTGGTTAACAGTCTTCAGTGTGGTAGTACAAACATAAAAGAACTTAAAAAAAGAAGCACTATGCACTGGAGATTGTTATCCAAGACATGGGAGAACCTAGGGTACTGATTTGACATGTGCTATGTCAAAAGAAGGGCACATATTTGTGAAATTTTTCATGGAATTCACATATCTTTGAATTTCGTTTTTAAATTTACAAAATCTTGTTTAGCTCAACATTAACCCTGTTAGTTTAATTTGATTTAACAATGTAGTATTTTTTAAATTTACATGTAAAATGACATTAAATTTTTTGCAACACCCTGCACATATACCATTTCATTAAAAAGCATTAAAACAAATAATGAACAGGCAATAAATGGGGTTCTCGTTTACTATTCGCCCTGTTTAGTTTATTACCCGTAAAATTTGCGGGAAACCCCAAAGTTTGCGAACTCAGTAACGGCGAAGAATGAACGAGACCAAAAATTATAATAAATGTAAAGCTTTGCAATTAAAACTACCTTTGAATCCCCCATTGCTAAATACAAAAAGCTTTTACAACTGTTAAATCGCAGAGTAGCCTACTTTAAAAATAAATTATAGTTGGTACGAAGCATTAGAAGTACAATGATGATAAAAAAGAATACCAGAAACAAAATACTTTTTTTTACAGAATGGTATTTTTGATCCCAGAATTAAAAATTATAATCAATGATTCGGATCTGATTTTTCACCCGGCTTGTGAAGCGGATAGGATCCAGTCATTTTCATCAATTTTGCCAACCCGAATTTCCCAGTTCCACAGTACAAAAAAATCTTTAAAAAATTTGCTTGATTTTATGAATTGTGATTAATTTTTAGTTTTGCCAATTGGATAGTGTACATTAAATGAGGCAAAAAATTTTGGTCCCAAAACTATCAGATATTTTTTAAACTAAGTAGGCCTACCCAAAAAATTTCAGAAAAAATTAAATATATGTTGTTAATTCCTCTTTAAAAAAATTGCGTTGCGGCGTTTGATGATCAATATGATATTGGTTTCCAGTCCTCAAAATTAAATTTGATTTTGGGATGTTAACTGTCTTAACTTTGGGCATCGATTTTCATGGTCTTTTTTTACTACCCAAAATAAGCTTAATGGTCACAGAAAGACTGATTAATAACACACAGGGCTGTAGTTTTCCATTTTAGCTTTTCTAGAAGGCTAAAAATTAGTCGCACGCAATAAAAAAAAGTCAACAGCTAACATAAGGTCTTGGTCTTAAATTTAAAGTAGCCAAGGAATCAGCTATGCTTTGTCGAAGCCATAGGTTTATCACCAACAAGATTAGTCGCTCATAGGTTTAAGATTTGTTGCACGCAATAAAAAAGCCCACAAAGCAGAAGACCTTGGCCCTAAACCTAAAGTAGCCCATAAGATTTACACTTTGTTGCAGCCATAATTAAACACAAGGTTACTAAGAATAAATTCGAACACGAACAACCCGTCGTCGTCGTTTGGAAGGGCATCCACTCCAGATCAGACACAAACAGAACTGGGGCCGAGGGTTAATCCTTTTACTACTCCAGGCTGTTGTACTGCCCGGATCAGATGTTGGAAGTGATGTTGTTAAACCAGCATCGAGTTTTGTCATCCAAAACCGTCAGATCTTGTACTCCATGTGATGTCCGATGTATGGGGCACATTATTAGAACGTGGTCTGCGGTTTGTTCAGCGGCGCCGCACTCGCAATTCGGTGAAGGAGCAAGACCCCATTTGTGCATGGACGAATGAAATCGCCCAACACCAGTTTGCAGGAGATTGAGTTTGACCCAAGCTATTCAGGACAAGCTCGTTCCAACAGGCCTGGCACTGGTCCTGGCTATAAAAACACGGAACCTGGATGTACTTCCACAATACCCTGCGTTTCATTTATAGTTTGTCCACTCAGAAGGATGAATGCCAAGTCCAGCAAGATTGTTTAAAAAATTCCGGGAAGCTGGCATAAATGGCTAAGATCTAGACGCCTGTTTGTGCCAGCTTCCTAAAGTGCAACAATGCTAGGTCGTCTGCATAAGAAACTTTTTGGAAATGGATAGACAATCGAATCAGAGCTTAGTTTAAGTCTTAGTTATCTGACTTCTTTTTCTTACTTGCGCCGACACAAATGTTTAAAATTTTTAGAAGAGCGCTTGTAGTTGCGATTTAAAAACCGAAAAAGCCTGTAAAGCCCCAAAAAGCCATAAAACGAGGGAAAGACAAAGGCAAAGACTTTTATTTGCAGAAGATAACAAAAAATAATGCAATAAGTCCAAACGTGAATTAATAGTTAAAACAACGATAAACTGATACCATTCTGTCCGGTCCCTACTGTAGATAGTTATTCCACAAATAATTGAACACTTTCTTTGATTTGTTTATTCTTATTTAACAGAAATTGAAAGAACATATATTTACAATCAAAATAACACACTTCATTGCAGTTATATCTTTATTATTGTTTTTATATCCACAACTTATCACTTCCTCGTTTCCAGTGTTGCCCTTCCATTTATCATTATTCTATAGGAACTTGTAGTGATCTATATAGGATCACTACAGACTTCCCCCCCTGACAAAATTTTGCAATTTTAAAAAATAGACGTGTAACATGGGATGTGTTATAACAATATTTACAAAATATCATACAGCAATTAGCATTGATGCAATATAATGAACTTATTCTATGTTAACAACACAGTCCCGCAGCCTTTGGGGAAAAACAGTTTTTCTGCGAGGACGTGGCTGTGGTGGCGACAAGATGGAGCTTTGAGTAGTGTCTGGAATAGGTTCAGTTTCAGGTGTTAAGTTAGAAATATTATGAATAAAGCCGGGTTTTACATTGTTAATGCCAACTGAGATTAATTTGCCACGCTTAATAACTTTGAAAACGTCATTATTGCGGTCTATAACCAGGTATGGGCCGGAGTAGGCGGGGCATAAATTTGGGTGAATTGGATCGTCTTTAATGAATATGTGGGTACAATCGTTTAATGTTTTTGGAAGAAAAATTGATTTTTTCTGTTCCACTCTCGTTGAGGTGGGATATAATGATTCTGTGAAAGCGCGCATGCTGTTGATTATATCTGAGGAGGAAACATTCTGGTTCTCATGTGTTGGAGAAATAAGATCACCGGGGAGTCGTAAACATTGTCCGAATAATAATTCTGCAGAACTGCCTTGTAAATCTTCTTTAAACATTGTATTAAGTGAAAGAATGATGGAAGATAAATGAAAAGCCCAATTAGCTGAATCTAGTTTTGCAGTTAGTGCCGTTTTAATAGTTCTGATAGCTCTTTCAACAAGTCCATTTGATTCTGGATAACGTACACTGCTGATTCTGTGAGTTGCTCCAAGAAATTTACAATAATCTTTAAAGGTATGTGATGTAAATTGGCTTCCTGCATCAGAGTGAATTTCTACAGGTGCACCAAATGTTTGAACATGAAGATTTAAATTTTGAATGACTGAGGCAGTAGACATGTCTGTCATTGGAAAGGCTTCAGTCCATCTTGTAAATGGATCAATACAAACCAAAACATGTGTATAGCCATTTGAGCTGGGAAAAGGTCCAGCTATGTCAATGTTAATGCGTTCAAAACGAGCATTAGGCATAGGTATTGATGTGATTTGTTTAACAATGTGTCGGTTTGTTTTCGTTCGTTGACAATTGATACAAGCATGAACAAAATCACGAATTTTCGATTTCATATTCTTAAAAAGAAATCTGGCACATATAAAACGTTGAGTGGCCTTTATGCCTAAATGATTTATATTATGGTAATAAGATATTATCGTCTGTTCCAAACTAGGGGGAATTAGTATGCGGTCATGTGGTAAACTGGTATCAATTAAAATGCAGAAATTAGTTTTAGGTACTGGCACAGATTTGATATTGATGGATGAGTCAGTAGGAAATGAAAAAGCATCTGATTGAGACTCATGTTGCTGTGCGTCAGCAATTGATTCCAGAGAAATAGGCATAGGTTCTTCAAGAATATTGGCTACAATAACTCGGGATAGGCAATCAGCCACAATATTGTTTCTGCCTGGCAAATGTTGAATATTACAATCAAATTGACTGAGATAAGACAATTGACGCACTTGCCTAGGAGAGTGATTTTCAGAAGGTTTTGCAAAACTGTTAACTAAAGGTTTATTATCTGTGAAGATTACAAAGGGTTTATCAAGCAGCATATATTCAAAATATTTAACGTTTGAATAAACACTAAGAAGTTCGAGGTCATAGGTTGAGTAATGTTTTTGAGCATCTGTTAGTGATTTGGAATAGTAACCTAAAACTTCGATTTTATCGTCATAAATTTGTTCAAGTACACCACCAAGAGAGGTAGCAGATGCATCTGTTTTTAATTGCAATTTAGCATAAGCTTTAGGATGAGCCAAATAAGCAAGATTGGCAATAATTTCTTTTACTTTCTTAAAGGCCTGCAGTGCATTGCAATTCAATGATATTTTTGTTTCATTTTTTACTTTACCTTTGAGATAATCTTGTAATGGAGAAAGTAATTCAGCTGCATTTTCAATAAAGCGACGTTGATAATTAACTAGACCAAGAAATTGACGTAATTCTTTGATGGTTACCGGTGCAGGAAAGTTTTTTACAGCTGCAATTTTTTCATCAGATGCAGTTATGCCACTGGCATTTAATTTGTATCCAAGTACATTAAGTTGAGAAGCACCAAGTACACATTTGTTCATGTTTAATGTTAATCCATAAGAATTGAGTCTATTAGCAATTTCTAAAAGATGTTTTTTGTGTTCAAGCTCATTTTTGGAAAATATAATAATGTCATCAATGTAAGCAAAACAAAAAGTATCAGTATTTTGTAGAACATGATTGATAAAACGTTGGAAGCTGCTGCTCGCATAAGTTAAACCTTGTGGAAGTTTATTGTACATGAAGTTACCACGATGAGTGCAAAAAGCCGTAAATTGTCTATCAGTGGGGCGGACATCCAGTTGCCAAAAAGCACTTTTTAAATCTAATGAAGAAAAAATGGTTGCGCCATGAATGTGTTGAGTAAAATCTGTTAGCCTTGGTAATGGATAATTTTGTTTTTTGCAATGTTTATTGATAAGTCTGTAATCATGTACCAACCTAAAGGAACCATTCTTCTTTTTAACTAAATGTACTGGTGAGGCCCAAGGGCTGGTAGTTGAACTAATAATGTTTTTTTCAAGCATGTCATCTAATATTTTATTGAGAGCATTTGTTTTTTCTAAATTGAGTCTTCTCGGTCGAAAGGCTACTGGGGGTCCATCAACTTCTAATACATGTTCAAAAGGATGTTTCTTTTTTCCCACTTTAATTTGTCCAGATACAAGATGAGGAAACATGTTTAAAATATTCTCATATGAATGTATATTGTAGTCAATGCTGGGCAATGGAGTTAAAATATTTTCCTTTGTAGAATTTGAAATGTCAACTGTGCTTGCAGCTGTGTCAATTACAAATTTGTGCAATTTCAAAAAATCCAAACCAAGAATAGCATGTTTAATGTTTGCAACAATAAAAGAATGAGTAAACTGTTTATTAGGAAATTCCTGAAAATGTAGTGTTAGTTCAATGACACCTGATTGTTGTATAGGATGACCATCAGCAGCAAATAATCTACAGGGATCTGGATTTGTCACATAAGTATATCTGTTAGAGGGAATCAGTGACTTAGGGCTAGCTGTATCAATAATAAATACAATGTTATTGTGTGTATCAGTTAAGTGAATATATTTGTCAGCAGATTCAGGCAATGCATTGCTGACATTGATGGTATTTATTTGCAAGTCATGATTTATTGAGGAGCATTGCCTTGTGAGTTTAAATGTTTAGTCTTCATATAGCTATCAAAATGAGTGCAGCCTTGGACACAGTATCTGGCAGTAGTTCCATATTTTTGGTGGTAAAAACACAGACCATTAAAAATCTTATCTCTACCTGGAATAGTGAGATTCGGACCTGGTGGTGGTTGCAAAGTAGAAGAAAATGGTAATTGTTGGGATGAAGTTGGGAAATGATTTTGAGGGTTTTCATTAAAAGACTTGGAGTGAGATCTATTGTGTGATGGGTAAGTGAAATGAGGTGTGGTAGTTTGGTGAGAAAGAATTTTGTGCAAAGCCAAAACTTCAGCTTTAAGAGAGGAAAATTCTTTTAACATAGCAGAAAAAACATCATCAGTGGAATTAACTTTAGGTGAGTTTAATGATTTATCATTTTGTATTAGAGAATCAGCAATGGGAGCTAGTTCTTCAACAGATTTGAAAGGGAATGCAGCTAAAATGAATTGTATATTGTTAGGAAGCCTATTCATAAATTCAGTTTGTAAGAACCAATTTAATGTTTCATCTTGAGGGTCAATTGTTCCTAAAATGTTTTTTAATTCATATAATAATTGTGTGGGAGAACGGTCTCCCAAAGGAGGAGCAGTGCGAAGCTGGGTTAATCTTTTGTGTAAAGGAAGACTGTATGCTTTTATTAAGGCAGCCTTGAGTGTAGTATAGCTGTTGACACTATCTCTTGACATGCAAAGTGATGCTTTGTGAAAATGTTCAGAAGATAAACATTTAATCAATTCAAAATACAATTGTTCTTCAGTTAGATGCTTTCCAAAATAATGTGCATCAAATGTGTGAAAAAACATGTCAATGTGAGAAGGATCAAATTGGAGTTGTGGAGAATTTTGAATTATTATAGTAGGTGGTTGAGTATTTTGCAATAAAGATTGATGTACAGAAGTAGATGATGATAAAGGTGTAGAAAAGACTTGAGAAGTAGTAGTAGGTAGAATTGAAGCTGAACTAACTGGAATTTCATCAGCACTTTGTGCTTGCAAATGGGTTTGTGTTGAAGAATTATTTTCAGCCAAGGCTATAAGATTATCATTCATATTAGATTTAACACTTCGTAAAAAATATTGATTTGAATGCATAAATAGTAATAATAACAAATAATTTTATAGACAACAATAATAATTTTAAGCAATAAGGTAATAATTATAATGTTCATACAAGTAATTAGTAAAATTGTTTAAAAATTTGTAAATAATGTTCTTTATAGATTGAATACAATGCTTGAGATAAGATAGTCTTTTAAAATAATTGGTATAGATTAATATGATCCAAGTCACTTTGTTAGTTGTTGGTTGTTAATTGTCATCAATTGTAGATGTCTTGTTAGTTGTCGGGGTCACCAATTGTAGATAGTTATTCCACAAATAATTGAACACTTTCTTTGATTTGTTTATTCTTATTTAACAGAAATTGAAAGAACATATATTTACAATCAAAATAACACACTTCATTGCAGTTATATCTTTATTATTGTTTTTATATCCACAACTTATCACTTCCTCGTTTCCAGTGTTGCCCTTCCATTTATCATTATTCTATAGGAACTTGTAGTGATCTATATAGGATCACTACACTACTTATCTTGGGATAAAACTAGATAGAACGTTCATGTCCAATGACTATCTTGTGGCGCTGAGCAAAAAACTACCCTTATGCATCCCACTGTTAAGCCGACTTAAGGGCTAGGAATAAAGTGCTGATGCAAACATTCCTCACAGCTTCCCCATCTTCAGTCTACTTGAAAGCTGAGTACTTTACAGCGTACATGCTTGCTTCATGGATAGTGCCTTGAATAACGCCTTGCACATTGTCACTGGATCCCTGCGTTCCACGTCAACAAACTAGGCTACTTAACAATTCTTTTAGGCATCCACCCAGCATGAACATATAAGCCCATAATTTTTCGAGCACCTTATACGTTGTTCCGCATTATAATAAAGATTGCCATGCTTTAATTATAGCAGCACATGGAGATACAGAGATGTCACGTCAATTTAATGTGAAAACCTTTTTTTGGCCACTTACACTGAACTAATACATTAAAAAGAATCATTAGTTTACTTGTCAAAAACTAATGAAAATCAAAAAAAGGTCATCGCTTTAATTCAGTGACACATTTCTCATTTTTTCCAAAAAACTAATCAAAATCAAAAAAAAATAACGATAAGGTCTTTACATTAAATCTCGGTTTGCCACTTCAAAAATATGATAACCCTAGCAATGGGAAAAATTTAAAAAAATTGCATACGCATAGATTCAATTGTTACTTTATATGCTGCTAGAAAAGATTTTGCTTGTTGCCTGACTGTAGTTGCGAAATTAGGCTACCTATAACATAATTATTGGACTTTTTTCTTTTAGTTTAGTTAAGTAATTCTTAAATCTAGAAGCTTTGTGAATATTCTTGTAGAATTATGTGCTGTAATAATACTTTACATTACTTTTCGAAAGAGGGCGGTGACAGTTCATTTTAAATCAATTTCTATACTTAGGAAGCGCTGGGACAAAAAGCGTTGAGAAACAATGATCTGTATAGTTATTTTCATTATTGAAAAATTGTTTCAAAATTAGTGAAATATCTTAATTTTTTGATTTTAGGCTATAGTAAAGTTAAAAGCAATAAATAATTTCCGAAGATTTGATTGACAATCTTATTTGATTTCATCTGTATTTAACATCACAGCCGCACCAGACCAAAATATTTTGTAAGAGCAAAACAATTTTTCCCAATTTTTTTCGACAATTGCCCGAGTCATGATTTTGCATTATTCCATGGAAATGTCTAAATTTTACTCAGATTTAATGTGAAGCCATTTTTTTCAAATCTTCACTTGATTTTTTAGCTGTTAATGAAACTAAAACGATTGATTTTGCCGAAATAAATATTAGTTTATGCAATACTTATTTTTGCCAAAAAAATCATTGGTTTTTGCGCACCGATCTGGATCGTTCTGAATTAAGTAACTTCCTCCAGCCTAAATGGTGCATGGTTGACGCCAAAAAAAATGTTTTCCCAAATTTTTGCCTCCCTGATCCACCGGACGTGTTTAACCTCCTGACTCGCAGGAAAGCGTCGAAGACCCTATACATAGACCAACTGTCAAGCAATTACCCGACCTGACTCAAAGACGTCAAGATATTATTACCCGGTTAAAATTTTTATTTTTTTTTAAGTTTTAATTAGAGGTACTCAAATTTAGTGCTGCTTGCTAACACCGACAAGCACGGGAAAATGTCGTAAAGTGTCTTTCCCAAGGACGCAACAGAATGGCGGCGGCGCGAGTAGGTTTTGAACTTAGGGGAGACCGGGGCAGTTGTAACATGGGGTAAGTTGTAGCATTCGTATTTGTCGAAATCTAACATACACTAACAAAATTTTAAATAGTCCCAAATAACAATTATATTAAAACCGATTGCTAGCAAATAACATTGTTTAGTTTCAATGACTAAAAATAGGCTTACTGTTAAAACAAGCTTTTTGAGTAGGCAAAGTAAATTTTTCGAAATTTAATTTTTGTCTTCTTGAGAGACAGCGGGTCAGGTTTTATTGAAATGTTTTACATCAGTCGAAACACAAACAATAGGCTATTAAATGCTTAACAAGGTTTAGCAACTAAAACTTAACTCTTTGAGATATTAACAAAAACTTGACTAAGTATGAGGTGGGGTAAGTTGTAACATAGGCTGATGGGGTAAGTTGTAACACATATTTTTGTGCATAGGTTTAACTAGCTTTTATTAAAAGCAACTTCGGCAGCAACATTTGTGAATAATATGAGAATTTATAAAAGAAAGAATAACAGGAACACCAGCTCATCATTACAAGACAACTTAGGAGCTGCTATAATTTAAAAGAGATTAATAAGGGGAGTAGCAAAACATTGGTGTTGGCCATGTAAAACTCTACAGAGTGCTAAAAAAAACTTAAAGATAGGCTAAGTTTTTGGTGCAAAACAAGAAAAGGTCTAAAAAGTGTGCCATGCTGACAGACACACCAGAAAAGGAAAATCTGTTACAGCTTCAAACAAAGAAAAAACAATTTTTGAAAAAAACACTATAAGCAAAAGTGTAGTTTTGCATTACATTTTTTGAGCCTAATTTTAACAGTCGTCCTGATGAGGAGTGGGTGGTACAATGCTATGGTTACCTAAAGAGGTCACATTTAGCTTGTACCAAAAATTTGAGTACATATTTTTGTCACAAATGTGATTCTGAAATTTATGATTAGGCTAATCCAGCAGTAAAAAAATTGTTTTAACATTTTTAGGCAACAACCAAATATCTCATTTTTGTGCTTGATACTCATATCTATGACTAGGCTATGTGTGATTTCATTGTGTTTACTTTTTCATATTGTTATTTTCTTCAAGTTACATTTATATTTAAACATTTATTAGTGATTTTGTTGCTATTACAGCTTACCCTATTGACGGGGCACATTGTAACGCTTTTTTTAAATATTTAAATCGTAATTTTAACCAATAAGCTCTAAAAAGTAATTATTTTTTTTTGATGTTAGTAAAACAGTGATCTAAATTTTTCATATTAAACAAGAATTTTGAAAAAAAAATTTATTATGGGAGAAATAGCAAAAAGAAAAAAAAGTGCTACTATACTCGTACGTGCCCCGGTCTCCCCTACCATGAATCACGGCGCTCTTAATCACAAGCATGCTGCTTTAACACTATTTTATTAAAATTTTTTTAATGTTTAGAAGTAGGAGTTAATTATATGGAACTTAATGCAGATCCAACAAAAGTTGAAAAATAGTTAGTAGGCCTAATAGCTTTTTAAGAAACTTACTATTTATCGAAAGGATTAAAATCGCTGATAGATTTCCATTCTTGATAAAAATGCTTCGAAATATAACTTGAATCGGCTTCTCCAGCAACTAGCTGATAAACTGAGATATCAAGAAGGACCACAAATTAAAAATATGATCAATTCCTGCTGCTTCAAGAGATTTCAATTTGTTACGAGGTCGTCGCAGATTAAAAATTGCATGTAGTACTGTTTATTTTAGAACAACGACTCTTATACAGCTGTTTTATTAAGCAAATAACCTCGGTCCTATACTTTATGTTTTTTCTTTTTCTCTTTCTTTTTTTTTAAATAATTTTATAATGAGGTAAAGCAACCTTGCTTCTATATTAAACAACAAGTCACACTTTTCATCGCTAATTAGCAAGTCACAACGTCAACTCGTTTTGTTGCTTCTTCCTTTTTCTAACCCCGTCTTTAACAACACACAAACTTCTCAACATTTTGTTATTTTGTTCATGTGGCGGAGCAGAAATAAAAGAAAACTGAACTGAACTGATTTCAAATTTAAACGGATAGGAAGCTCTTCAAACTTTTGACGCAGGTTCACTGCCTTCTGACTCAGATCTCTCACAACTCTGCACACAGGAATCAAATTGGTTTTTTTATTGATTACATTTTTGTTCAATTTTCTGAGTCGATATTATTAATGAAATTATCCAGAATTTTTAGTGAAAAACACTTCGCGTTGATCAATTTTTTTTCAGAACTTTTCATTTAAAAATGTTGATTTTTATCGATTCTTAAATAAGATTCTATATTTTAGAAAGTTTTATAATTTTGAAATCATTAAGATTGAGGTTATCTAAAATAAAGATTTCAAGTCGCATTTCTCTGGCTTATAATATTAGTATTACCCAATTATAGCGAGGCCTACGAAAGGCCACAAGTTAGATAAATGGTTTTTGCACAATTTGGCCTTCTGTAAAATTGTAAAAAGTTTGGCTTACTTTGTCAATTAAGCTGATAGTCTATAGAACTACGCTATAATTTTACAAAGAATTTTTTTTCTGCTTATTTTTTCTGTCATCTCATCATTTTGATTTATGTTTTTTGAAAACATATTTTCATAAATAACCTATTCCGATAAACTTTATAAGCCTCGCCAAATCGAGCAAAAAGTATACGCTTATAGATGCATATAAAACATGTTTTTTTTAATTCTAAAAGCATAGGCCTACTAGGCTGCTACTGTGGTACTAAATTTTCTATCGGCCATTTTAAAACAAAACAAAAAAATTATGGCGAATAGAGTGAAAGCAAAGTGTCTTCATTCAAAACTCCAAAAAACGAATACACAATATTTGGTCAAAAAATTTACATTGTCAACAATTATGGGTAAAAGAGATTCAAGTTGAAATGTGTTTAAGACCTTGCATCCGCCACCACGCACACGGCAGAACGACGTCACATCCCATAAATTTGCAGCTAATGTAAAAGTTCGGAAACTTCAATTGTTGGATAGGAACACAAACTCTGCAAAACAACATATAGAAAGTAATTAATCGTTAGGATTCGTTTCCACTACGAGCGTTGGCGGGAGTATTCTTTGTTTTTTTTTATTCATTTTTTTGGTTCGCTTTGCACATGAGCGCGTAAAGAAGTAAAAAAAATCAATAAAACAAACAAAGAATACTACCGCCAGCGCTCGTAGTGGAAACGAGCCCTTAGTAAGCCTATTTTCAAAAAAAAAGTAAAACCGTGATTGAATTGTTACACTTTAAGCTAGAAAAAACCTAGCGAAACCAATTTTCTAAAACCATTCTAAAGAGTTAGAAAAATTAAACAATACCAAATGTTTTCTATGGTTTCAGATGTAAAGCAAAGCTTTTATAAAAATTAACAAATTATGTTTACATTAAACTATATAGTAAGTCTTGACCAGAGAAGTATATGTAAGCTATCAAGAACTAAAAAAGTAAATAGTCTTTTTGTTCTTCAAAATTTATAATTAAAACAACTAATCTTTTCTAGGTTTCACCTGACACTTATTTGGATAATATCATTACAATAAAAAAAGGGGATTAAACTGATTTACATAGACCGGGGTATATTGTTACGAATTAAGTTAAATCTGCATTAATGCCGAAATAAACATAGTAATTGAATCAAAGTTTCTTTTGCTTCTGTTCAGAGCTATTTAAGATTTACAATCGAAAAGTAGTATAAAGATTTTCGTAGAAATACTTTTTGAGATATTTTAGTATAAAGAATACATCTTAGCTGCAGCCATTCACCACATAACCATGTTGTCACAGCACACGCCGCAAATTTTCATACAGTACAATAGACCAGGGGTCCGCAAATAGTGGATCCGATCCGCAAATCCTTCCAGTTTGGGTCGCCAAAATTTTAAACTTACTAAAATTATTCTGGTTCATCACTTGATATAAAAAAAAAGGTTTTATGATAATTTAAGCAGGTACTGAAGTATACCGTTAAGGTTTAGTATACTGGGTTATCAATAAGAAAAGACATTGCAAAGAAAATTAAGGTCAGTTTAGACTGAAAGCGGATGCGGAAAAACTAAGTTAAAAGCGTAGCGGAAATTTTGCTTTCTGCTTGTATTTTCCATGACTGCTTTCAGTCTGAACCAAGTTAAAAATTTCAAATATTTTAATTTTATTTTTTCCGCTGAGCTGCAAAAAATTTGCACTTTGTTGATTTTTTTCGCTTTCTACTTTTAGTCTGAACAAGCTTTCCGCTTTTTTGTACTTTCCACAACTATAACACACAAAAATAAAATTAGATAAAAAAAACAAAGCAGTTTCAACTTTGCAAAGTTGTTCATATAGTCATTACGTTTATTTAGTCATTAGTAGTCATTTATTTAGTTATAACTTTTTCCAAGAAGCATTTTGACTTGATAACTACATGGTTTTGAGATTCTCCCTGCCACCAGTTTTGCCAGATTGGGTGACCTATCGCCAATTGGGGGATTTTGAAATTTTATTTGCCCGAAAATTTGAATTGGTAATTTTTTAAGATTGGCGACTTTTTGGGCTTCTTTAGCGACTTTTAATAAGTTGGCAACATGTAAAAAAAATGTATTTTTGAAACAACTTTTAGAATGAGAAACTATGATGTTTTAGGAATATTGTTACGTTTGAGGTGAAGACCTTTTTTTCTTTTTTAGAGTTTACTACTTTTTTGAGAGAGAAATTGTGAATTCAAAAACAGATTCAAAGTTTTTCGGCTCGTAAATCATTTGAAAAAAATTTGGCTATTAAAAATCCTATTGGCTATTTTTGGCTACTTTAATTAAAATAATCTGGCAACGCTGCCTGCCATTTTACATTGCTGATTGTCGCATTGTGCAGTATAGTTTTTCTTTTCTCATTGATGATTTTATTTCTGTAATGAAAAATATTTTTTTTTGCTTGTGCGTGCCTTGGCTAAATAAATAAATAAACTATCTTAGTCAACAGAAGTTAGCATAAATTACGAACATACGGAATACATCCATTAGTACACATTAAATATGCCCAGTTTTTACGTTATGTGCACCTAACGTACAATTATTGTATTTGTTATTGCAAACAGAGCATTCGCTGTTATCTTTGCTTAAAAAAACCTAACCTCCTTTCCTTGCGTTTAGATTCTTTAGTATGACGCTCCACAGCATAGTCATCGTCGTTTAAAGGGTATCCACTCCAGGTCAGACACAAGCAGAACTGGGGCCTAGGGTTAATCCTTTTACTACCCCAGACTGCTGCACTGCCTGAATCAGATGCTGGCAGTGATGTCATTAAGCCAGCATCGAGTTTCGTCATCCAAAACCGTCAGACCTCGTGCTCCATGTGGTGCCCGATGTATAGGGCACGTTGTTAGAATATGGTCTGCGGTTTGCTCAGAGGCGCCACACTCGCAATTCGGTGAAAAAGCGAGACCCCATTTGTGCATGGACGAATGGAATCGCCCAACACCAGTCCGCATGCGATTGAGCTTAACCCAAGCTGCTCGGGGTAAGCCCATCCCAACAGGCTTGGCACCGGTCCGGGGCACAAAAGCACGGAGCCTGGAAGCACCTTCACAGTACTCCGTTTTCCATTTGTGATTTGTCCATTCAGAAGCGCGGATGCCAAGTCTGGCAAGGTTGTCCAAAAGATTCCGCGCACCTGGCACAAACGGACGTCTGGGTCTTAGTCTCACTTAGCGAGTATCTGAGGACCCACTTTAAGACCATATAAGATATGATCGGGGAGCCAAGGAGAGTGTCTCACGATTCAAATTCGGCGAAGCTCAGCTGGCTAAATGCCTGAGAGTACAGGTAGGTGGTCCGTTAGAGTGGGACGTAGGCATTCAGTAACTATGCGCAAGGCGTCGTTCAAGACACTGTCAATGAGGCGAGTGTGAGCACTGCGACACCAGACTGGCGCACAGTACTCAGCTGTTGAGTAGACTAGAGATAAGGTGGCTATGCGTAGTGTTTTAGCACCAGCACCCCATCCCGAGCCCACGAGTCGCCTCAGCAGTGTGACGCGCGAGGATAGTTTTTTGTGCAATGCCACTAAATGGTGACGAAACGTGAGCGATCTGTCCAGTTTTACCCCAAGGTAAGTAGGGATTGGACAGAACGGTAAAAGTCTACCGTTGTTGTAGACCTTTAGCTCACGTTTGGGCTCTCGGTTATTTAAGTGAAAGGCTGCCGTCACCGTCTTAGTGTGACTGAGCTTTAACGTCCAAGTCTGGAGATACGCTGACAGTGTAGACATGTCTCGGCTTAAAGTCCCCTCCAAGTCCTTCCAATTTCCAGAAGAATGCAACAATGCTAAGTCATCAGCATAAGCAAACTTTCTGGAAATCATGGAAGAAAGATCGTACGTATAGATGTTAAATAGGAGGGGAGCCAAAACCGATCCCTGAGGAACGCCGTTTATAAGACGGCGTAGCCTGCTTTGCTTGCTGTCACCGGTAGTAAGGGTGAAACTTCAATTTCGGACAAGCTTCATAACCATTTTAACCATGTGCTTATCCGGAAGTAGTCTCAGCAGCTTGCAGGTAAGGCCAGGATACGAGACAGTGTCAAAAGCAGCTGTCAGATCGATAAATACGGCACCGGCCTTCTTTTTCTCAAAAGAATCTTCGATGTTCTGGGTTAGCAGGACAACTTAATCTACGGTTGACTTCCCGCGTCGGAACCCAGCCTGCTCTTTAGGGAGCAGCGGATCGACTAATGGTTCAACGCGGGCGTAGATAAGCCTCTCGAAGATCTTGTCATCGCAGGTTACCGATATATTGGATAACAGCATAGTCATATCGATACCGATATATTCGATAACAGCATAGATAACAGCATAGTCATCGCA
This sequence comes from Diplosoma virens, assembly GCA_963680785.1. Lineage (NCBI taxonomy): Eukaryota > Metazoa > Chordata > Ascidiacea > Aplousobranchia > Didemnidae > Diplosoma > Diplosoma virens. The sequence continues at coordinate 25,430,128 of OY796891.1, forward strand.
GGTTACCAATAAAATGTACCCGCTTTTCTTACAGATTAGAAAAATTTGCATTTTTTGAGAATAACTTACACTCGTGAAACTGTTGTCATGTCAACCAATCGATAGCCTATGAAGTTCATGTGATATGAAAGAAATGAGTAGGTCTATTGCAGGCACGAAAAATGCTCGAAAGCATTTATGATGTGCAGTACAACACATTCTCAAACCTTTCTCAAACAATGGCACTGTGATAACCGGTAGTTCGCATAGCAATGCAGGTCCTACTTACAGTGCATTAAATTACAATAAAGCATCAAAGAAAAGTTTCTAAATCTATTCTAAACTAACCTTTTTCTCAACAATGCTATATTCTTCCTTGTACCTAACAACTACAAGTACAGCAGAAACATTCAATCTCTAGCCCATCCTAACTACATCTCGACTTGGAATCACCGACAACATTGACAACAATTTTTTAATTGTTGCGCGCTCTTCTTTACAATTTGTCTGTTTTGGCAACTATATTCATTAAAACCTTTGAATTCCATTCATGCAAATAAAAGGAATTCGTTTGCCATTAAAAATTCTTGTTAATCTGTTTTTTTCGCGTAGAAAGTTAACTCTTTTGTCTTTTTTTTTTCCTTTTCTGTCACTCTAGCTCAAATCTGATAATATAAAACTTAAAAACATAAATTAAAGTTAAGTCGATTTTCATTCAGCTAATAAAAGATTATAGTAAAATTTAACTGTGTTTACCGACACTCTGCGATAAAACAGGATCAGCTGCCAGGGCGCGGTCTTGCGGATGTAGATGAGAAACGAAAGAAATAACAACAGGGTAAAGTTTATGGTTTATAAAAAGCTTGATATAACGGTCTAAAATTTGCCATTTGTGAAGAAAAATTATTAATATTTTCAAGCAAAACCTGAAATTAATCTTATAATTTTTTTAATTTTAACTTTTAAATTCTATTTTGGGCTTGAAATTAACTACAAGTAGATTAGGCTGTTCAAATTTTTCCTGTACGAATGATTTTATTCGGCTAATTCATTTATCAGTTTGGAAGTTTGAGAAAAACTATTTTCCTTCATCTAGCTTCGTAAAAAGTCGCCTCACAGCAATCAGATACTAAACATTAAAATAAAATCCTTGACCTTAGCCGTTAAATTTCATGTCACACTAGAAACAGTTGACTTACCGTGAACACTTCAGCCGTGTCGTCGTGCAAGATTGGCAACACCGGACAGAACCGAAATTATTATTCAAATCCTTGCGATCGGATATCTTTGATTTCACCTGGGAAAAATTTCTTTTCTTTTTAGGCGTTTTGTCTTGTTTTATTGCCTAAAAAAACAATCACAGGGGTTGTAAACGTGTCTATTTAAAATTTTTATTGTTGTGCTACATTATCAAAAGACAACTGCCGAAAAAACAATATTAGATTTACCTGACGTCTCTTTCTTTGAGTGGCATGTTTCATATTGAACTTGTATTTCCGTTGAGATTGTTTCATACTGGTGGAAATCTCATTCTTATAATTATTGCTCAATTTAGTCACCGGCAAGTTCGAAGCCATGAATCCACGCTTTGAATTGAAACTATATTCTCTGTTCTTTATGTCACTTTCTAAACAAAAGTAGTGAGCTTCACATTTTCCAAATTCCAAAAGACAAAAACCTTAACGTCGCTTGTTTTCTATGAAATTAGAGGCATATTTTAAGATAGTCTAAATAGTTTGTTTTTAAGCCGAAATAAACCCATACATTTTCAATAGTTCTCGTTTGGTTGCTTTTTAAAAAGATTTGCTCTGATTTTTATAATTTGAATTGGTTTTTCTAAAGTTTTATTTTTGTTCAAATTGTTTTAAGTTGCATCCATAAGTTTCTTTGTTTTTTAATATTGCTTTTATTACAGAATTACCATAAAACATATTGTACAAGATTTTAAATAACGAAACGGTTTTCGCTTTTAAATAAGTAAATTCATACTTAATCTCGCGGCACGCCCAGTAATCCTATTGTCTCGCGGCACAAAGGTTGAGAAACACGACGTTTTCAGTTTAATCGCTTCAAGTCTACAAGCGAAACGTAACAGGCTACGATGACTCGATATGAATATAGTGCTTTAAAAATGTTTTACTTTAATTTGTAAAAGCAAAGCTAGACGTGAAAGCAAACACAATATATTGTGCTTTAAAATCGTTTTGTTTTTGTTTTCTTTAAACGGCATTTGTAAAGGACTTCAACATTACGAGTATGGCTAAAACTATCAAAATAATTACAAATGACTTCATTCCAATCCATATTATTGTTTACAGTTGTAATGTTAAATTTAATACGATTTATTTAAAAATTTTTTTAAAGCAAACACATCATTAAAGCTCGTTAAACAACGACATTAATAATAACATTATTCTTCTAAATTTTTTTAACAGAATTATTAACCCATTAATTAGCCAACTGCCTAAACGTGATTACCAAGCCATGGCTTCGAATGGTTACATTTGTTTACCTTCACTCTTGTTGAAATCAACATCGTCATCAGTGTTGCCATCTTGTTTTGGTATCATTTTAAATAGCACTGCGCCGTTGCAAAGACTTTGAATAGAAGAAGGCAAGTGGTTAAAATCAACAGCTGAAAATACATCACTGGTCCATGTGATCTTGTCAACTTCAATTTCAACGCTTGTACCCTGTCGAAAGCATAAAATTATACCAAAAACTTATCTTTTATATAATTCGATTTCTCAAGAGATTAAATCCCCTCCTCCAAGGATATCTCGGAGTAGTCATTCCTTAACCCCTCAAAGAAGCCAATCTAGATTCCCACTCTTGGATTATCTCTGCTGCTTATAAAGGTTTTTTCCACAGACTAGTTGTGTTGTGTTTTGTTGGTAGTTGACTACAGTTAAAGAGGTGATTAGTGTCATGTGTGTGAGACAAGCACAGTGGGCATTGCGGCGTGTAAGTTTCAGGGTTCACTGTATGTAGGTAACTTTGCAAGAGTGGTGATTTGTTGGCTCTGAACTGTGCCAAGTTTGTACGCATACGTTGTGTCTCCCAAATCTTAATGTTTTTTTAAATTAAAGGGTACAAGAATGTATGGGCAGAAACATCGATGAAAGTATTTAAAGAGTTTAACTCGTAAAATTTTAATTGTACTCATGAGCATACACCACAGGGTGTCATGAATTTATGGTGTCAATCTTTCAAGCATCACTGCTAGAAAACGTCGTCACTACCGTACGTAGTGCCGTCGCAGTTCCGGCGAATTGAGCCAGCACAAGAATCGAACTCAGACCTTCCACGGAGGCCTTGACCTTCAGTGCATAGGCAGTTCATTAAATTATTCTTCCTGTTTTATAATTTGTTTAGATGCTGGCTAGAATTTCATTTTTTGTAAAAAGGAAACTCAGATATTATTTATACCAACTTTCTTTCTTATCAGCCATTCCCGGTCAGCAATCACTTGTAAGCAATGTGGCCGCGTGATTAAGAGCGCCGTATTGATGGGGAACATGATCGACACGATTGCTGTTCAAAACCTACTTGCGTCGTTCAGTATTATCCATGGAAAAGACATTTTACGGCATTTTCTTCTGCTCGGCAGTCTTAACAAGCATCTTTAGCATTTATTTTCTAAATAAGAATTAAAAAGATTACAGATAAAAATTTTAACCGGACAGCAATATCTTGGCCTCTTCGAAACCAGGTCAGAATAAACGCTTGTCGATTGCCCGAAGTAAAACACCTGTGACGTTTTATTGCGAGTTGAGGGGATAAACAAAGATTGATAAGGATAATAAAAAAGTAAATAAAATGCTTAAATTGTCGAAAAAACACAAAATGGCTACGTTTATATTGTTTTTTAGTTGAATTTTACAATTTTTTGATTTATCTATGATTTTATAAATAGCATGAGTATTTTGGATAATACTTGAAACCAAACTGCTTAAAAATGAGAAGCACCAGACTCGAGTTTCGCTCTTATTGGAGCTCGTCAGTGACGTAGCCATTTTGTCTTTTCGACAATTTTGTGTCTTTTCGTCAGTGACGAGCTCTAATAAGAGCGAAACTCGAATCTGGTGCTTCTCATTTTTAAGCAGTTTGGTTTCAAGTATGATTTATCTATCTTGATGCCGATAAAGAAAACGATCCCGTAGAGTATGTTTCGCCTTAAGTTTTTGAAAACGACTCTCAAAAATGACTTAGTCATCTCATGAGTAATTTTTTAACTCTTTTCAACAAATTTCGGACCAGCTTGAATTATATTGTTAGGATCACTCACAGCGGATGTGCTGGCGATTAAATGATCCAGTTCGTCAAACTTCGGCAAAACACTCGGAAGTTTTATTCCGAGCTCATTATCGTAACGAATTAAACACGTGAAAGATGGAAGACCGGACGTCGTCGTGTTGATTCTCACAGCTGTAACGTTTGCCTGCAAAAAATATCAAAAACGCGATGATCGATCTTTAATAGCTTTAATTTAATAATTGAACTTTTTTTTTAAATCTCACAGTTAAATTCATTTTAAACCTACGTATTGATGGATTTCTCTCAACGTGAGATTTTGTTTTTTTTGTGTATTAAAAAGATTCAAATTTTAACAGCTACAACAGTGTAGTTCGGAATTGGCCGTTCTAAGGTGAACATTTTGGAAATTATTTATATTCAACTTTTATAGTTGTCGTTGCTGTGTCTTTATCGAGAAACGTCTGTACTCCTTTTACTAGATCTTCAACGTGTAAACCATTTATCGGCTCGTCCAATTACAAAATACTGGTTAAACACCTCAATTAGAGAAAATTTTTATAAAGGTTTTTACCAAAACCCCACACCCAAACGGTTTCAAATCTAAACAGATCATCGGCCACTGCGCCACGTCACTTACTACAGTAGTTAACTAGCCAAAAAAATTTAGGGGGCAATAGAGTTTTGTCTAAATTTTGCGGCGTTTGCCCGAATTCTGATTTTTTAGAACTTTGTCGCTGCCCTAAAACTCTCGATTTTGCCTAAATTTTTTCTATCGCTGTCCGTAAAATTCTGATTTTGCCCAAATGTGTGAAACTTGGGGGCCAATTCCCCCCCTGCTCCCAGGAGGTACGGCTATGTTTACAGAAAATAATTGTAGTAAAACAACATCATTAAGGGCATAAAAAGGCAAAAGCCGAAATACCAATAATGTTTGACGGCAAAACGACCCGTAAACCATGCTGCTTCGATCATTAATAACTTTGCTGCAATTTGGTTTGACGGGACATACTTTTGAACAACACAAAAGCAGTTGAACCTTAGTCCAAACATTATTATGACTTTTGTCATCTTTCAAAGTTAAATAACAAAAAACATCGAATTCGGTTACAGAATACCAATTAGCAAACTTAAAAAAACACGGAGCAAGTTGCAAGGGAAGCAATGAAATGTTTTTTTAAAAATTTTTACGACTTTTACAAAACTTACGCGTCCGTCAGACATAGTTGTGACATCGCTGGTTGAAAACGTGGTCACCGCGTGGTTTTCCTCGAATTCCATTGTTCCGCATTTCAAGTTTAACTTTGGATAATTGACTTGATACTGTAGCTGAAAAATAAATTGCGGCGACTTATCATTAGGGTTACCACATTTTAACAAAAAACTCATCTCTAAGCTTTTCGTTCGACGAAATGAGTATTTTGTTGGCTATTTTTAAATTCTGTACCACAAACCACTTATTTACCACATTTTCCAAGTAGAGAATTGGGATGCTAGTAAAAAGTAAAAAAATTGTCAGAAATAAAGTGAATACAAAAAAGTCTTCACTTCAAATCTGTGTGACATTTCACCATTTTCGCCTAAAAAACTACTGAAGACCAAAAAAAGGTCATCATTTTCAATAAAAAGTTCCGGGATAAATTAATTGACTGAATGGAATACAGGGACAAGGACTCAAAACCGGGACTGTTCCTGCTAAACCAGGACGTACGGCAAGCCTACTTATCATAAGATCATATCATCAAGTTTAACAGTTTATTTTCTTGTAGCTGATTATAAAAATATTCACGGGGAGTACATAGTTGGATTGTGGAAACGCTGTTTCTGTTTTAAATGTAAAATGTATTTTTGTATTGGATTAAATACAATTTAAAGTAAATGACTTACTATGGTACCAAAAAAAGTTGCAATAGGAATAACTTTATTGAATTGATGGCTCTTATTGCTTAATCTTTTTACATTCACTTAGCGATCAGTAAAAAAGTATTTGATTATGTTTTTATTAATAGGCATATTATATTTTCAAAATAGTAAACCGAGACGTTTATTAAAAAAAAATCGTCCCTTAAAAGCAATGTTCTCTAAAACAAAAAAAAGTTTTTCACTTTGGATCTGTCTCAGATTTCTTGATTTTTATCGCTAAAAAGAAGTGTTTTCTAAAAAAACGTAAAAAAACGTTTTCGGACGTAAAATTGGAAAAACCGGGACATATGACATGTGGTTTTCCGAGCGAAACGCCGGGACAAGGCCCAAAAAACCGGGACGTATGGTAAGCCTAGTTATTAATTTTTTGCAAACGACCAAGTAAAAGAACACAAAACTTAAAAAAATAAAAAAATCGCCTTTGAACTTAGTTTCATTCATAAATATTAAATTTTTTTATGATTTCTTGTTTGTTTTTATATTCAGTTTGTTCGAAAACACAAAAACACGTAGTAATCTCTAAAAACTTGCTTTAAATCAAAAGCCAATTCTTTTGTTTTTGGAAGGCAATTAAAGACTAAAAAGAGGTCCCCACGCAACAGATTGAGCACCTTTTGAGTTATTTTTTAAGCGAAATAGTGATGTATTAATCTCGCCAATTTTTTTTCTTTGACATGCTTGACTGCGTAAAAAAAAGAACTTACTACTATAAATTAATGGTTTACTTGGAACCGGTAAAAACAATCAATTGCCAAATTGAAAAAAATAGACCAAAAAGCTAACATTACTTGCAATGCCTTACTTTGCCATAACTTGCTTTCAATCCAAATTTCACTGCAGCAGCAAAACAAATTGCAAAAACGATTATAAGAAAGAAAAGCAGCAGCACTTCAAAAGCCTTTAAAGAACGTTTTTTTTCGGAAGTTTTCTAAATAAAAAAAAATTTATTTCCTTCTTTAAATAGTTTGTTAAGTGATGGGATGAATTTAGTTTCGCAATTTGTAACCCATGTTATCGAAAAAAAAGGATTAATATGTTTTAAATAATATCAATTAATTTAGAAAACAAATTTTAAAAGAAAGAAAGATATTTCATTTCACCAGTGCCATACTTATATAGTTTTATAAAAAACCATCTGCTTGTAAAAAAGTTATTTTATTTTTATGTATGACGAGTTTTCACCAGTTTTTGAAACTTGTTGTAAAGTTAAAACTCACGACCTTCATATTTTATATTTTACAAGTGTTTTTGCAAGTTTTATTACGATATCACATTATTATTTTTGTTTTTTTTACTACCGCAAAAAAAATCATTAATTTTTCCGTTTTAATTTGCTCAGATAATTCACATCATACTTTTAATAAACAGCCACTGAAGAAATGAGTGGATTTATGAAGTTTAACAACCAAAGGGAGCTTCTCTTGTTCGACCATTTTCACAACTTGTTTGAGGAGCTAAAAGCTGATATAAACTTCTAATTTTTGCAGCTTTTTTAGTTACAAAATAACAGTGATGACTGTCAGGGCAAGCAATTGATCTAAGTATGCAAAAATGTTAAATACGTATATAATAAGTTTTACAACATTTAAGTTCTGATTTAACTTATCTTTCATTCATTCGAGACGTGCAGGGTTTGGGGCAAAGTTTGACATCCCGAGCACCCATAGAGTGAAATTACAAGAATTGCGTTAACAAGACATTTTATGAATGAATGAATGAATTTTATGACTGTTTGAACTTCATGGAAACTTGCCTGACAAGGAAAGGAAATAGAAATTTGTGTTGGTTTACCCGAGAAAACGATGATGCACCACCATAGGTATCTTTATGCCTGGCATTTTTTCTCTTTCTTATTATCGCCTGTGAACTAATCAATTCCAGCAGGCCTATTGTTAATCGCGACATGTCTTTACAATATTTCTTGACTTTCTCAGCAAACTATTACGTCTTAATAGTATAAACCGGCCTTGTTTCCTCAAAGCATTAGAGATGTGCCTAGTAATGCTTCACTTGATTAGAGTCACTGCTATTGTATGTAGTTATAATAATTATAGGCTGATATTTAAATTAAAAAGCTTTTTACTAAGTCGAACGTTGCATTATAAACTTCGTACTTCTTCGAGTTGGTTTCTTAATTATAACTGTGGACGGGGCGTTTTTTTTACAAAATGTTTACACTGATCGATAATAAGTAAAACAAAGAAGAGTAAAAACCAACATGAATTCAACAAACAGAATTTTTTTTACTTTAAGTAAATGCTTTTCAACGATCTGCAAGTTCTTTTTTTACATATTACGTTCAAAAACAAAAACGAAACCCATAATAATTAGATTCTCATTATGTCAGAATTAAACATGTAGAAATAGCAACATTGGCAAAATAGCATTCAATTAACCAGTTAACCCCAAGCATCATCAAATTTCTGCATTTGTTAAACATGTTTATGTTTACTTTTTTATTTTAGAAATTAAAAACCTTGTAAGATTTCAATTAACAATCAACGTTATAAAAAAGTGATAAAACTGCTTTTATTATCACGTTTACTTAATTTCAATTTTTTTCATGTCTTGACTTAAAATCTTTCTTGTTTTCTATAGCTAATCATAGAAGTACGGTACATTTCAACTAAAACGCTTGAAAAAACAGAAATAGTTAGTTAAGCCCACAGCTACGAAAAACAACTTTTCACTGTTTGTTCGTTTTTAAACCGTGCTGTGCCTGGTCACGCTCGACAAAGCATCGATTGTTGCAATCTTATCTAACAACCAATCCTTTAGGTTGGGTTTTCTTTAAACGCCTTTTCGGGTGAATCTTCTGATATTGTTCGAAGGTTTTTTCAGTGTATATCAGCGGAAACAGCCCTTGGTCAAATTTTAAAATATAACTTCCTACGGCCGATAGAATTTACCGCGAGAGACACAAAAACCCTTGCAACTTCAAACATTCTTGAACGCAGTAGAACGATTTTCCCCATTTAATTATAAGCTTCATGGAAACGGTAAGCTTTATTTATTCAGTGAATTTAACAAAATTATTTGGAGATTAAGGTTCTTACTGCAAAAAGATTATGCAAGTGACGCCGATTGAAATCGGTGCTGATACGTTTGTGCTATCAAAAAAGCAAGAAAATTGTTAGGAAGAAAAAGTTATTTGTGGTATAGAATTTGAAAATAGTAAACAAAAAACTCATCTCTAAGCTTTTTGTCCAACACTCGTCAGGAGATAAATGTCGAAATTAAGGAAAGAAAAGTTTAATTGATTTTCTGATAAAGCAGAACGAAGATGATTGAATGTTTAATAAACACTGGCGATTCTAGAACTCAGAAAGTCAGAAATACGTTGGGGCCGAGGTATATTAAGAAGGGGGCGAGTGATAAAAGCATATGAGAGAAAAAATTTTAAGTTTAGAGGGCCTTGGACACCGGGTTTGGGAAAGTAGGCTATATTGTATATATAATACATATTTATTATTGAAATTAATGCAACATAATATCCACCACAGCAAATTATGCATTAGAAGTAAAACAAACAGTAAATATACGAAACAATAAGCAAAGAGAAAAGCAATGATTTGGCACTTACGAATCTTAGTTTTGAGTACTCAGCCATTCATTCACTCGGCCAGATGGATTTCAAAATATTAGTGTAATTTAGTCCTACGATTATCATGTCGGCTGTCAAATTCATCGACAAAATCCTCGAGGTTGATACTCTCAGCTCGCGTACTTTCAGTTATAGCAATGCGATGTTGCTCAATCTATCGTTGCTCATAGAATTTCTTAGAAATGTTTTTGTCAATTTCAATTTTGAAAAATTTTTTCACATGAAGCGCTGGTGAGGGGGAGTCTATTTTTTGCTGACACTTTTTTGATTGACATGATTGAAAAACACGTGAAGATTGCCAACCTAGCTGTTTTATGATTTGCTATGTGCATTGTGATCTGCGTGCTATGCGCTGTCTTGTATTTTGTGTTTGTTTTGAGCTAGTGGGGTGGCTAGACTAATACGTCATAGGCTAAACAAGCTCGTTTAAACTGGGGGGCAACCCGGGGGCCAAGCAAAAATCTGAAAGGGCCATGGCCCCCTCTGGACCCTCCTTAAAATCGTCTGTGTTGAGAAAGACATTAAAACCCAGAATCAGCGCAAAGTTTTCAAGTTGTAAACAAACTCTTTTTGGCGGCATAAATTTGGCTTGCATGATTTGATATAAACGGCTTCAAAAACAGATAAATAAAAAGACGAACGGCCAAATGAAAGAACAGTAAACTTCTTTGAAAAGACGAACGGCCAAATTTTAGATCTCTATCTTTAAAAGGTCCTTTTAAATAACCCTATGTGCGTCCAAAATTAGTAATAAAAACATTACTATTAACGCTTCCAATGAGAAGTGTAAATTCCTTTTTTTTTTTCTTGGAAAAGCTTGCTGAATTTTTTTATCCTTTTCTGAAGCCACAACTGGCCTATTCCATTTATAAGTGATTGCTTTTAAGATCTTCGGAGGTTGAAGCAAATCTGCCTCAGTAATCACAACCGAGTTTTTACTGCAAAGGATCAAACCGTTATAGCTTTTTTAAAATTTCCACGTTGTTCTTCACACCAGTCAAACATCAAATAAAACCATAGGCGTACGCAAGGGGGGTTTCAGGGGTCAAACCCCCCCCCCTTGAAGAATGACGTTCAGGCATATATACATGGTAATAAGTAGGCTTCCATAATATGATTTTAGTGTCTATTGTTTACTGCACTTTTTAAACTAAATTACTGCTTGCGCATCAATTTTTGTTATCGCCTGAATTGCGTCAAGTTAGCTCTGACATGGGCAAACTACGGCCCGCGGGCCAAATCCGGCCCGCGAGCTTGTTTAATCTGGCCCGCCTGCTATTACCACGAACGAGTACTTAAAAGCAATTCATTACTGATTGTTGAATATAGTTTCCCTTTTCCCTACAGAAAAATCACATTCCAATGCCCAAGCATACGAATCAATTGATCTTGTTGAAGTTTCCTTGTTTATGCCTGTAATTCTTTTCTCATAACTAAGCGTTTGTTACATCACAGTTAAAAAATCGTTAAAAATTTATTTGTGACTTCTAGTTTAATCACATATCACAAGATAAGATGAAAGAGGAAACCCTGACATGGATATAACTTTTTTGCACTGCATCATCCATCAGGAGGCCTTGTGTAAGTCTGTACTGCAGCTTAATCATGTGGTGAAGGCAGTGATAAAACTGATCAACTACATAAAAGGAAGAGGACTTCACCATTGACAGTTTATAAAGTTTTTCGAAAAAATCGATTCTGATCACCAGGACTTGCTTTACCATTCTCATGTTAAGTTAAGTTTGGGAAAAGCATGTAAACGTTTCTAGGTACTTAAACAGGCCATTTGCTTATTTATGTAGTTAATCAGAAAAGGTGATGACTTTCCTGAACTAGAAGACGGAGATTAACTTTGTGATTTTTTTTTGCAAGAGACATATTGACACACATGAATGACTTGAATACGAAGTTGCAAGGGAAAGATCTTTTCGCTCCCGAGATGTACACGAATGTTAAAGCTTTTAAATCTAAACTGACTTTATTTTTAGAACAATTGCTAAGCAATTCGTTTGTACATTTCCCCACTTTAGTGACTATGAAAGAAGCTTCTAAACATGCAAATAAATACAGCAAGTTACTGGATAATCTGCATCAACAATTTTGCCGTAGATTCCAAGATTTTATAAAACTCCAAAAATCATTTAATATTGTCTCAGCCTCCCTATCTCGAGTTGCTCTGACAGCACCACAGGAGTTGCAATTGGTATTGATTGACCTTCAGAGTGACTACCTTTTGAAAGAGAAATTTCAAGTCCTGAAGCTGAATGAATTTTACGCTTTATTAAATGATGCTACGTTCCCGAATATGCAAAAAATGGCGCAGAGAATGTTGGTTCTCTTTGGCTCAACATACATTTGTGAACAGACTTTCAGCTTGATGAATTTTAACAAATCAAACCACAAATCTCGATCAACTGATACTCAGCTAAAATTTGTTTTAACAATCGCGACAACTAAGCTATCCCCAGATTTTGATACTTTGGCAAAGAAAAACGTGGCTTAAAGACTGCAATTAAATGTAACATTACAGCAAGATTTTTTATCATTTATAACTGGTTTATTATTGTGAACAGCCTTTAATAAACTATGCTACAGCTTAACACTCTTGTCCGTTTCATACATTCACATAGTCCGGCCCGCTTGTCAAAGTTTAAAAAAATTTTGGCCCGCCGTCCAAAAAGCGTGCCCACCCCTGAGTTAGCTAATGTACAGCTGCCACTTGTGAAGAAAACCTTTAAAATTGTAAAATATTGAAAGTTAAGCATTTTATGCTTTGCTTTTGATGTCTATCGTTTTATTACAATGCTTTCCCATGAGATACAAGCCTACTTACTCAGCTGTACATTGATATGAAAAATAAAACAAGTTTTAAGCACCTAAGGAGGATTTGAAAGATTGATTGATTGAACTCTGATAAACGTGACAAAAAAAATTTAAATATGAATTGTAAAATATAATATAAAATAGTTTAACTGATCAAGTCACCATTGTAAAAAGTTTTTTTCTATGAGACGAAGGCTCATAAAACTTTATAAAGTAATAATTGTACACCATAACTAAATAAGAAAATTTTATAAAAATGGTTCTTCGTTTTTACTAAAATTATTTTAATGTGCAGCTAGATAGCGTTTATAGCAGTTGCAATACAGTTTGTTCGATAAAGCAGTTAGAGTTTAATATTTCTAAATCAAACTATCATGCAATTAATTACCATCTAATTTATTAAAATCCCAACTGTAAGAGTATGTTTCGCGAAAGTATGATCGTCACGGGTATCTTATTCAAATAGAAATGAATATGTAACAAAATATGAGCTATCTTTATACTTTGGTAGTAGCCTACCTGGTATCTGCTTTGTGATCGTAATCATTATTAAAATTGAGTTCGTTCTGAGCTGAATTAATTAAATTGTAACAGCGAGCTTAACTCGAGAAAACTTTTGATATTTAAAGCATTTTTATTTTTTAGTATTGTCTGTTTTAAAATGTAAAACTAATCGAAAATTTTAGGCAGTTTTACAAGAATGAGCCGAAAATGTTAAACTTGTTAAAATCAAGTAATTTGAAATGGTAAAAATTTGTCATAAAATTTTTTTAATTACGTCTTTTCCAAAATTAAGTTTGTAATTATTTGATTTCCTAAATTCTAACTTTTTTATTAAATGCTGAAAATGGTATTTAAAAATAAATGGAAAATAATCAAAAATTTTACGTTTATGGCGTTTTGCAAAGGATGACGCATGACGTTATTGTTATTGCTCTATTTCTTTGATAGTTAACAATTAACATTATTGCTTTCAAAATTATCAGTTAATATTTTTTGCACTGGTACAAATTTTTTTATCCTGCCATTCGTATTGATAATATACGATTACTCTAATAAGAATTAATTTAAAAGAGATTTCAGGTTGCATAATTTTTTAATCTTAAAAGAATTTATTTAATCATTTAGTCATATTTCCTCAACAAAAAAGGAGAAAAACTTTGTTAGACTTTAACTTTAAAAAAATTCGTAATAACGACTGCGAAAATGTTAAAAAAAGTATTCCCGTTGATGATTTGGCATGTAGCAAAAATAATCCGCAGAATGTAATAGAAGAACCAGGTGAGACTCCAGACGCAGACAAAGCAACAAAAGATTTAGTTTTACAACCGTCAAATGACATTTCACTTTGTATAGGAAAAACTTATACTCAAGCAGAAAGACTTCGAATGCTAAAAAACATATGGATTCCGGATCAGTCTTTTAATTTTCCAATTACCGCAACCAATCACCGAAATTTACGGTTTCAGCACCGCTGGTTTATTCGCTTCAAGTGGTTAGCGTACTCATATTTAGAAAATGGAGCCTTTTGCAAATACTGCGTTTTATTTGGAAGTAAAGCAGGCAGTGGAGTTGGAAACCAACCTCTAGGAACTTTGTGTGCGGTAAAGTTTCAAAAGTGGAAAAATACGCTTGAACGCTTTGCAGACCACGAGAGCACAAAATATCACCGCGACAGTGTGGTGGCAGCAGAGACCGTTATGTCAATCTTATCAGGAAAACAAGATAGCATCGAAATTCAACTTAATCAGCAACAGAAGCAAACAATTTTAGAAAACCGAAGAAAAATCACACCAATTATAGAAACAATTATACTCTGTGGTCGACAGGGTATTCCTTTAAGAGGACATCGGGATAGTGGTCCACTCACTTTCGAATCAGAAAAAAATCTAGAAGATAATAATGATGACGGAAATTTGCGTGCTTTACTTCGATACAGAATGAAACATGATCACGCAACTCTCAGTATATCAGCCCAAGTATGCAAAACGAAATTATAAGTATTTGCAATGACTTGATACTTAAGCGATTGGTCGATTCCATTAATAGGTCCAGATTTTTTTCTGTATTGGCTGACGAAACAACCGATATATCATGTCAGGAACAATTGACTCTTTGTGCTCGGTACGTAAGTGATGACTTTGCTATTGAAGAATCTTTTCTCCAGTTTGTACCCATAACAGATCTATCAGGCAAGAATTTGGCTTCAACAATTTTGAACAATTTATCGGACATTGGTATTGGTGTTTCAAAAATGCGCGGTCAAGGATACGATGGGGCCACAGCTATGAGTGGAAGATTGAATGGTGCCCAAGCCTATATCAGGGAAATTATTTCTACAGCTCTTTACGTTCACTGTGCAGCCCATAGTCTTAATTTGGCTGTCTCTAATTCATGCGATCTCTCGCCGGTTCGTAACTGCATGGGAACAATAGCTTCAGTTTACAATTTTTTCAATGCTCCAAAACGTCAAAACATTTTACGCAAATCTATCAACACGATTTCGTCAACAACAAAAGCTCAAAAACTTGTTCAAATTTGTGCTACCAGATGGGTCGATCGACACGAGAGTGTCAGTGTCTTTTCAAATTTACAATTTGCTGTTGTAGAAGCTCTGACAGAAATTTCAACATGGCCAGACAGAGAAACTTCATCACGAGCTCTACAGTTGCTATCGACAATTAGGCAAAGTGAATTTTGCATTGCTCTCTTAGTTTTAAAAAAGATTTTTGGATACAATGTTGTTTTGTGCAAAGTTATGCAAAAAAAGTCGATAAACCTTCTTGAGGCCGTCAACATTGCACATGATATTGCAAATGAATTGAAGTGTCTTAGGGAAAAAGCCGAAGATGAATTTCACAAGCTCTATATTTCTGCGCAAGAAACGGCCAAAACCCAAAATTTTATTTTAAAAACACCACGCCTTACTTCAAGACAGACCAATCGATCCAACATTGCTGCTGAAACAGATGAAGAATATTTTAGAGTAGGAATTTTTATTCCATTTCTTGATAACTTTATTGTGACTCTCGAAGCACGATTTACTGCCCACAAATCGATTATTGGTGGATTTCAGTGTTTAATTCCTGCCGATCCAACCATTGGACCAACTCCTCAACAAATTAAAAGTATTCAAGTTTTGGGAAGATTTTACGAAAATGATTTAACGAAATCCTCGGAAGAACTAGTACCTGAACTGATATTATGGTACAGGAAACTTTCTCGGTTGAACGTAGCAGAAAGACCAACTGATGCGTTGAGCAGCATCAAGGAATGCAGTTCCGATGCTTTTCCAAACATATTTACATTAATGACCATTTTGTTAACTCTTCCAGTGACAACATGCACTAGTGAACGATCGTTCTCCACATTGCGCAGACTAAAAACGTACTTACGAAACACAACTGGCACCACTCGAATGAATGGACTTGCGTTGTTAAACATTTATAAGAACTACACGCCTTGCCCTGATGACGTAATTAACAGATTAAGTGAAAAAAACAGGCGTTTGAATATAAGCCTGTGAAAAAACTTTAAATATTTGTTAAATAAGGTTATTTTTTTGTTCATTTGATTTTTCACCTTTTGTTCTCATCATTTATACGAGTTGCTTATGTTGCTTTTAATTTGGAAAGTTTCTTGTCATATTTGAATTAAATTTGCGTACTCGCACATGCCTTTTCAATAGTTAGTTTTACGGTTTGGCAAAAAGAAATTTATGCTACTGCAAGATGTTCTTAAAAGCATAACACTTTGTTTTTGAATGTAGGCCTAATTTTGGAAGTTTTTGCCCATTACCAGGACCACTTAGAGCAATCGTTTTTTCGGTTCCAAAACCCCCCCCTTCACAAATTTCTGCGTACACCACTGAATAAAACATAAAATACCTTAAATTTAGGATAATTGTCAAGCGATTACTACGATCTGTTCGGAGAAGCTACAATTTCTTATCCATTTAAACATATTGTTGTTCTTATATTGTTATAACATATTGTCGTTTAGGCATTTTTTTCGTCATCAAACTTACACTGACGTTGGTTTTGGTTGCTCAGGACTCTTTTCAATTAGCTTTTTTGTCAAAATCTTTCAAAATTATTATTTTTTGTTTATTTTTGGTTCTTTATCAGCTATAAACATTTTGAATATCAGTTTCTACAATAAACATGACCAGATTTTGAGATTTTTAGGGCGCTTTTTTCTCCTTACACGTTATGAGCCCACACATAAGAATTTTACATGTTTTACAATATTTTCCCCAGCTTCGCTCTTATCTGGAAATTTTTCTGAGACTTCCCTTCCAGTTTATGAATCATTGATATTGAGGTTTTTAAAAAAGTTTGTCAATTAAAACTTAATTATAAATTTATAAAAGCATTATCCTTTTAAAAAAATGCGTAATCGAACTAGAAATGTGTCTTTTTGTTTGAACTTTATTGTTGATACATCAATATTCTGTAGTTTTGTACATGTTTGTTTAAACTTTTAAAGGCATCAATTTCAACGCAGACCGCCCTCTTTTTTTTATTAGTGTTCGTAATTGTAGATCAGGAAGATTTTTATTTAACTGCTGAACACAAAATGCCATTATAGATTTTTTAAACTAGTGCAAGTAAATTTCCGTTTTTGGGAAAATTTTAACACCCTTTGTAAATAAGAAAACTTTGATCAACTGGATTACCAATTTTTTCTCGCAAAGTATTTTACTGTCCATGGCAACGTGTAACGCCATTTGTGAAATCTGATCAAGATTTTGCAAGTAAATTTAAACATTGTAATATCGTAATTGGTGACCAAAAAGTTTTTTTCTGCAACTGTAAGAACAAAAAAACTAAAATATTTTTTCTATGTAACACTTATGAAGAACATTCCAGAGTTAGCAATGCTAAATTTGTTTAGTTTGCCTTTTGTTAAAACATAAAAAATAATATACTACTTCACGGATTTTTTAAATATTATAATTTTTGATATGACTATCAACATTGCCTGTCTCTATTCTACAAAAATTTTTTTTATAGATTATTTCTTGATCGTAGAACAAAAAGTGAACAAACAGTACGGGAATTCCAAGACTTTATGATCAGTAACCAGCAATTGTGTGAAGTTGATGAAGTGCAAGCAAAACTGTCAATATTAAGCGCATGTCCACAGCAAAAAAATTCTTCACGGACATACTATTTTCCGGCCTTCTTTTTCAAACTCAATTGAGAGTTATGCCAGTCTTGCATAGTATGTTGTTGTTTGTGCGAAATTTACGGATTATTATTAATTATGAATAAAGCCATTAACCATAGTACACTTTTGACTAAAACAACAATGACTAAAACTCCGAAAAGGACTTTACACACGCCAAACAAATATCCAGCTGGGTCCCGGTCAACCCTACGGCATGAAGAGAAAAAATTATTTTAACTCAAAGCACCACGGTGACAAAACCTTTCTCTTCCAGTGCAGGTGCTATACTGAACCCACAAGTAGGTGTCTTGAAGCGGTAGTATAAATCCCAAGATGTTGGGAGAGATCTTGTTTGTTTTGTTTCCTCAAATACACAGTGAACTATCAAGGTTTATTCCGAATGTTGCCTGAAAGAGCAACATTGTGCCATATAGGGTTAAGGAAAGTGATTCCATTAATTTATAATGGAAATACTAACTTTTTACATTGATTGCTAATTTTTTAAAAAATTATCAACCTTCGCACTTTATCCTACAAAATTTTTGTTTTTTGCGCTATCACGGTTGTTCAAAAGAAGCATTTTAAAATAAGCAATAAATTTATTTAATACTAGTTTACATTTTATAAAACATGCAATGAAATATGGTTTTTTACTTAAAAACGAACAGCTTCAAAAGCACAATCTAAAAAAGTAATCGCCAAGATAAATCAATAAAACAAAAAACAGCATTGGTTTAAACTGATTTAAAGTATAACAATAATAACCACTGTAACTGTAAAAAAGATGCGACAAAGTAATTTTCGAGAACAATAATAACGTAAGGTTGGAAGAGTTTAATTAAAAAAATTTAAATCATAAATAAACATTGCTTAAAATTGTGCTTCGTGGTTGAAAAAAACTAAATAATATAATTTCTCAAAAATGAGGGAGAAAGTAAAAAAACTTACGCTTATTTTAAGTAAAAAACAAACCGGAAACAAATTTGAAAGTGCTAAATGGTTCCGGCAGCGAAGTAGAAAACAAAAGAAACCTTGCCAGCGCCAACTATACACAATGATGATTGTAATGAACACAATATGTAAATCAACGTTTGATTCGAGTGCATAGTGAAGTTGAACTTAAACTTGGCGAGACAAGAGAAGTGTCACGTGTTTACAAGTGAAATAAGTATAGGCGTTCGAGGATCGCCATACACTGTAGTCAACATTAGGTTGCGAGAGTTCGAACGCAAACAAAATGCACTAAAGTCTCGATCACCCTAAGAAGTTCTTTTTGGCACAGGTGACATAGTAAGACACCGTTAGGTGCACTCCGGCAAAACTTTTGGGCGAGTTTCCAGAGGCCCGTTGCCTACAGAATCTAAATCACATGGTTATTACATCGTCGTAAGCGATATCTTGATCAAGGTCGTTGCGCAGCAGTTGCGCGCGTTCCTGAGAAGCGGTGGCGTCACTCCCGAAGAATTCCTGCATTTCGACTATCTAAAAAATCAAGTTGGATCGTGTTATGTTGTTATCGTACCATGTTAGATCATAATCGTATTGTGCTAAATCGGGCAAGACATAGTGTGGCATGATGCAAATTTTTTGGAATAAAACAACCAGAAAACAACAGTTTTTTTGTGTTGTAACTATGAAGGAATGGCATATGTTGCAGTATCTAAACCAGTGTTTCCCAAACTTTTTTTAAATAACGTCCCCTGCATGGAATTTATAGTGACTGAATCTAAAAGCATCTTTTCAGCAGTCTAGTCTCAACATCTCTTCTAACAAAAACAAATATATTTAATAACCACTTATGCATCGGCTTTCTAACTAATTTTTAAGACTGCCTTCTATTACAGTAACAATACAATATTATGAAACCTTCGAAAAAAAAATTACAAGGTTATGATGTCAAAATATTAGTTAAAATAGCAACAGAAAAACTCACAAGATGGAAGACAGATCGAATTGACTAAATGGAAGAAATTGTAAGGCTGACAATGGGAAATTCTCAACATCATGCAATGAGAAAATCAAAAAAGCAAATCACGTCAATTCAAAGCATAAACTAGAGTAAAATAACGGCGCAAATATTATTATTATTATTTTTAAACTGTTCTCGTAACTGTTCCGATTTACTCTTAGTGTTTCCCAATCGTCCAGTGTGTAGTCAACGTAGTACCGACTCCGGTAATTGGGCTCAACCCAAGTCATATAATGAAAGCTGGCATTGTTTAATTTGAATTAGTCAACATTGATTCTACAAAATTCAGCCTTATTACAAGACATCTGACATCGCATAAAGTTTATACGATGTCAGACCATACTTATTAATCGTCCCCTAGGTGGTTTATTGCATAAATATTTATACATGAACCACTTACAGTATATTATAAGCCACCTACAGGACGACTAATTAGTACGGTATGCAGTAGCAGTCGTTCTTTTGCCTTAGTTTTTATGTTAAACTCAGGTCACCGAGAAATAACCCTAGTTACATGATAGAGAAAATAGCGATTTACAAGTACGCGTAGAAAATCAAACAAAACACTTGTTTAGTTAACCTTTATGCTCAACTCGTGCTTTAGAGAAATAGCCATAAATTAGGACAGAGAAAGAAAAAAATTCACAAGCGAGTGTAGGCTGTCGAACCACATACTTCTTTTCTTAACTTTTATTATGTTCTACTCCGGCTGTAAAGAAATAGTCGGAGACTAAAATCAAATAAATTGCCTCGCATTGTGACTATTGTGATGCAACAATGTTTAATGGTTAGGTAACCGCAGGCAGAGAGTCTGAACAGAACTTTGTTTTCTGGTAAGGTATAACAGATGATTAACAGTTTATAGTTCTAGCCACCATATATTTTAATTTATTACAAAATTTTAGCCACTATCTTTAGCCTACAGTAATAATCTATTCTGTAATTGTAGTGTATTTACAACTGATTGCATCAATATCAAACACGAGCCTGAGGTAGTGACAAGGTGCTGGAGTCGCCCCTGAATCAATAACCCTTTCATTCTTGTAAACGCTTCAGAGGGGCTTTTATTACATGTATTATTTTTTTTGTTACATATGGCCGATCTAATATTCTAAACGGTGAACTCGTGACCTTTGGATCACGAGTCGGTCGTCCGATCTATCAAGCTTCACTCACTCCCTTCACCTTGTTATTAGTTTTTTTCGGAGACGCAACAGCGCCGTCAACGTCTGATGAGTTATTGTCTATCGATGTGTGTGATGTCGCCAGAGAATCGGCAAGAATTAGTTGTCTGTACGACATATCTCTGACGTCAGCTTGAGACCGATTGATCAAACGTCGACAAAATCTAAGAAAACAGCAGTTTTTTTGATGAACTTAAAGTAGCACAAACAAAATAACCTAACTATAAAAGCTCCGAGTTGTGGGAGCATTTTGATTCGCAAATCTGCGGGCTGTTTGCTGTTCCCAACCTGACGTAAATTCGTTTTTTATATTTTTTGATCGTGTGCGTTTTGATTGTGCCTTTTCTCAAGCAAACATATAACTGGTGTTGCTGTGTTATTGCAATTACGTACAAAGCAATGCTAACAGGATTGTTTGGGACGGGCCGTTTCAAAAAAATGTTAACTGAGATAAGTGCGCACACCACACAAACAAATTTAGTTCAGGGTAGTCACACAATCGAGTCTAACGAATTAAAAAAACATTTCCGCTTCAAACAGAAGGAAAACGCTTGAAATTGTTGAAAAACCAAAACAGTGGCAAGGAAACGTACCGATTGGATCAAACAGCAATTATACCAACCTGGTCGGAGAAAAACTCTTTTTGTAAAACATCAACACGATCACGACCCCGAGTCCTAGCAGAAGAATAACGAAGAAGACGATGAACCCGGATGTGACGGGGTCGGCGGTCGGGCTCTGTTCATTGCCGCACGCGGCGCAGTTGCCGTCGGCGCATTCGCTTTCGCATCGACGAAAGCCGTGGTCTGGAGCATCGCGACACATGCACGCGTAATTTCCGCTGTTGTACAAACAAAATCCTCCCGAATTGCCGCTGCAACACTTCTGGCATTCTTTTAACGACCCTTGGGGATACAATGGGTGATGAATGATCAAAAAAGCAACGGGGCGACTGGCCGCGTACACAATCGCCTCATATGAGCCGTGCGGAAAGTGAACGAGCGGATGCGGAGTCGGAAAAGAAACCTGCGGATCAGGACGGGAAAGTTTGTCGATTCGCACCACGGTGTTCAATTCCAAAATCGAGACGAAAACGAAATCTCCGAACACTGAGATGACGTTAGGTTTAATGAACGGAAGCTGGATGCTCGTGTGACGAGCAGAGCCGTCGAACAAACAGGAGCTGATTGTCTTTGTCTTGGCGTCGCTCCAATAAAGTCGCATTCCGAGCAAATCGACCGAGAGGCTCTTGGGCCAACCGATACCAGAAGCCAGCAAGGTGTGTTTCGATGTTTTTGACTTCAAATTAAACTTGTAAATCGCTCCGATGAATTCGACATCCCAATTTGAAACGAAGATGTTATCTTAAAACAAATAAAGCGACACTTGCTTTAAAAATTCAGTTGAAATTGAGGTGTTGAACTATTCAATTTCAGAAATTAAAAAAGTTTCGGACATAATGTTTGATCGGGAAAGTTGTCACAAAAATCGGGATTAAGTTAAAAAATGACCCTGGGGTAACGAGTAAAAACAGAAGTTACTGCAGGGTAATTTTTTAACTTGATTCAAAAACCGTATGAAGTTTGTTAGCGCTTACGATAGAAGCGAAGTCAACATTGGTAAGCATGTCCTGAAGGTTTCAAAAAGAAAAAACTTTTTTCGAGCAGATGTGGTGATACATACAGTAGTTTAAGCATCAGAAATTTCTTTACACAAACATAATAATACGCAAATAAGCACAAAAATTTGTTCAAGCGTAAATCAGCAGCACACGTGATTAAATGGAGAGGACTTGTATTCGCACGACCAACTCTCAGAAACCTTTTGAACGGACTTCGCATTGCGTAATTAATTTGTATAATGACCAGAAACTTATATTTTATTGACAGAAATGTTAATGACAGAAAAAATAATATGATTTAAAAGCATTACGTTAAATAGGAGACATGTCATAAACCTTCTTGCACGAAACTTTTTCCCCAAACAAAACCGTCTGAAGTCAGCCTAAAGTTTCAATAAAACCAAAATAAAAAAGGTCTGCTTTCTGACATTTTCAGTCCAAGTAAATGGTGAACGAACCACCAGATATATTTCATGGACCACCAGGTGGCAACCGTGGCTTGTAATTGCAAGTCGATCATTGAACAAGTTAAGTCACAACCACTCAGCACAGTCAGCTTCATTCTTTCCAATTCACTCACCCGAGTAATGCTGCACAGCGACATCGAGCGGTCGATGCAAAACCGAATTGTTACGGTTAAAAAGCACGAGATGTCGCCGGTTAGCCGTCGATCGACGATGTTTGGTAGCTTGGGGCAGACTTTTGACCTTCATCATATTGACGGAGCCTGCGATGGAGTCGACCCAGAATAAATTGGATCCGGTCTCGTCAATCGATAAACCTGACACTTTGTGGCCGGGAGGCAACTGTACGATCTGGCAAGCACAGATAACTGACGTCAGCGGCAGAATACGCTCGTGCAAGCTGGGGACGGTTTTTCGATTTGTCTTTTTCAGCGACAGGAGCATTACTCGGGATAGGTAGCAATGCACCCTACAGAACTTCGCGCCAACTTTGTAAATAACGAATTTTATCTTTATTTTATTTATTTTTTATCTCTATATTTATCCTCCCGACTCGCAGGAAAGCGACGGAGGCGCTATACATAGGGTAAGCAATTACTCCGACCTGTTTCCGGAGATGCCAAAATATTGCTGTCCGCTAGTAATTTAGTAAAGATATTACTGTAATTTAGAACTGCTTGTCAAGACTACCAAGCAGGGGAAAACGCCGTAAAACGCCGTAATTTTTAGATGACTAAACAAAGAATCGAACCTGGGTTTAATTTTTTTAAGACGGACGCCGGACAGTGTACCAATTTACAAAAAACCTGTTCGTTTTAATTGCTGTGATGAAAAAAAATGCATTAGTTCAACAAGTAAAAAGCCGTGCCTTTACACTCGTATTTATATTGAGTGATCATCGAGATTACAGAAAAAAAAGTCAACTACGAAAAAGTTGTTAGTACGTGAACAATCGCCGTAGTCGATCGGTGTAAACCTGGTCGCATTTTAATGAGTCGTTCACGTAAATCTTTAAGACGTTGCGTGGAATCGGGATAGAGATCTTAAGTCACTGTCATTTAATTGGCAGTTATAATACGCAGCTCTATATAACACATTCGCATCGCTAAACTGATAACAAACAACTTCAACCGGACAGAAAAATTTGCTTTTTCAGAACTAGGTCAGGGTGATCACGTGACTTCACTCTAACCGGCGGAATGGAGTAGACAGATGAGAAATTTGTCTATTTTTCAAAAACTCTCCAGGTAATTTTGTGAAGACGTTGTGCTGAAAACTATAACAAATTACCAGACAAACGTAACAAGCAAAGGCACCTTTGTCACAATGCTCTCTGTCATCTTGTAAATTATTCCATCAGACAGGTCGCTGCCAAATATGGTGTGGCCCATATCAGCTGACACTAATCTGAAAAAAATCATAACCTCATCAATGACGTAGACATGAATAATGACATGTTTCACAACAATCTACACATAAGTCAATATGTAAAGCCTTTGCGCGACAGGCAAGGTCAAAAAAGCAGTTTTGGAACTTATTTTTAAACGTTAAATATAATACTACTCCGTTTTTACGACGGTAAAATAATAAAATGTCCCAATTTTGAAGGCAAATGTAAAGAAAGCGAAGTGGTGGTGATAGCGATGAGTACAACCGATCCTTTTAAGAATGAGAAAGCGAAACAACATTGTAAAGTGCAAGAATCGTGGCGAAATATAATAGTCTCAGAAACATTCCCGGTCTTGGCGTTGAATCAATAGAGTCAACCAGATATCTAAAGATTATTCTGAACTCGGAGTCTTCTCTTTATATTTAAAAAACATCACGATTCAGTCAAATGCAAGCAATTAAAGTTCTAGTAATCGTATCAATGCAAGCGAACAAATCGAACCGCAGGCGAGTCTGACCTGCTCAAGCTCAGATTGAATGCGTTGAACTCCATCTCGTGTGCGTATCTGAATTCCTTTTCAATCGATTTGAACACGCGCAGTTGGAGACGAGGAGAGGCTGTGGTGATGACAAAGGTCGCTTTGTAGTCATAGCGACATCCGGTCTTGTTCTGCAAGCGCGAGTATCATAATCGAACTTTAGCGCGAGGGTGAATAAGCTTGTTTATTAAGCGAGTGGAACAAAGAGACAGCGAGTAAGCAAGTCACGGTTGAGATGATCTTTTGCTGACATTATTTCCACGTCAAAGGTGAATGTCAGCGAAATTCTATCCGAAATAATCCATTTCTTAATTATGCATTATTCGAAATCTACAGCAAGCAGAAGTTGAATCATAATACTTTGCGACAGTTGAGAATCAGTTCAATAAAAAGTGCTGTTGAAAACAAGCAATTTCACTACAAGATCATCCTAAAAAACGATTCCAAGGGTGATAATACGGCAATATTTAATGATTAATGACAGCACTTAAGTGTACGGAAATCCTGGATTGCGTCAAGTAAGGTGCTAATGAAACAGAAAAAGGGAATATCATACTTTGAGATATGTAATCATCTATACGAGATATCTTTTGAAATTAAAATTAAAATCTAGATATTAAATTAAAATCGAGATATGTAAACTTTTGCTGATAAAAAACTAATGAATCAACTGATTTTTATGTCAAAAACTTAAAGCTATGGAACTAAACCGATTGCTTGCCAATCGCCCATGTACAGTTTCGAGCGATAAAGAAAAAATTTCCAAGACACGAACGAGCGACAAGCTGACTTACGAACAATCTCCAGCCGTCGTCGCAGATGCATTGATAACTTCCGACCGTGTTGAGGCAGGTTTGAGAACACGGTGCCGATTCCTTGCACTCGTCCACGTCAGCACACTTCATCAATCGTCCCGCGGCTCGGGCGACGAAACCTTTCTTGCAGCGGCAGTACGACGTATACGGTCCACCCGACGCTTCGGGGGGTAGTGGGACGCAGACGGAATTCGGCAATCCGGAGCATAAATTCGAGTCAGAGCACGAGGCTAAATAACGAGAAAAATTTTGCGGACGCGTTAAGAAAACCCTGTTTTTCAACGTTGTCCGCTTAAAGGTTTTATTCCAAATAAATCATTGTTTATTACTTTTAATTGATTTATTAATCGAAAAGTTCTGGCCACAAGGTAAAATCACAAGTTACCAGTCTTGCTGACTTTATACTAATTCTCACGGTGCCATCAAGTACAGTGAAGTTATTGCATGAACTGTTATTTTTTATAGAATGTCTCCAATTTCCGAATAGCTTAAACGCTCAACAGTAAAATAAATTTTACCGAGTGCTAAAAAAAGCAAAATACACGGCAGCAGCAAACAGAGAGCCCATGCCAGTTTTTAGCGTTGTTGAGACTGTTTTTGGGGTCCGAGTTATGATAGTTAAGCTAGCTTAAAGCAAGAAAGTCGCACTATTCTTGCTCTTTTACTTGCAATCAATTTCAGCGAGAAAAGTCACGTGCAAAACAAAATCAACGATATTGGTCAGTAATGAACAGCATAAGGTTTCACTCATTTCGTCGGCCTGACATTAGCTAAAAGCAAATTTATTTAATCCGCAATGTTTTCGTTCTGGTCCTTTAGAAAGTTCTGGGAAAATTGAAACGAGATTTCAAGCATTGCCAACTAACAACCTAGTTTACAGAATCACGAAAAATTTTTAAGAAGTATAAAAAAAAGCTCAAATCAAGACCAATCAAAAGCTAACCTTTGTTGCAGTATCCCTCGTCGTATCCCGATGGGCAATCAGCGACGTCATTGCAGAGGGAGGTGAGGCTGATGCAACTATTATCAGGACACACAAACCCTGACCTCGCAGAAGTGTTGAAACCAGGCCAATACAAGCAATGAGAGGAGTTGATTATTATCTCTGATAAACACAAGACTGAGTTCACAAATCGCCAAGCAAAATACTTCCACCACCGGGATATCAATCGATAAGTTTATTTCAAGCAAACCACGGCACGATGAGTGAACGCGAAATAAGTTTCGATAAAACAATTTTCAGTAAAGAACAGCGCAGCGGAAGAGCGGCCGGAAGTGCAAAGCACCGCTTTAACAGCAAAACAAGGGACACGACCTCGTTTGAATTTCTGCTCAAGTCATGATTTAAGGCAATTTTCTCTTTATTCTGCTCACTTGTTTTAACAAGCAGTTCTAGATTACAGTCACATCACTACAAAAAAATATGCAAAGCCTTTAAGTAGGCAGCTATTAACTTGGTATCTTTAGGTCGAAATATTTGCCAAGATTTATTTTATAAACTTAATCCCTCGGCCCCTTTTCAACAAAAATTAATATGATAGTGATAATTTAATAAAAACATATTGTCCGCAACTTTTCAGATTTAATTATTATAAGTATCAAAAACAGTGCAAAAATGTTGCAAGAAAATGGATTGCTTGGCTTTTCTTATTCTTTCGATGTTACCAAACTGAATCGTGCTCACAAGTTTCTATAGTTGATGAAAATCCGTTTTTTCTCAGCCTTTTTCGAGACTATAATAAAACCCGTGCGATTGCTACTATTAAGCAAGCTCACTGTTATTGTAGGATGGATCATCGAAGCAATTTTTCGTTTCGTCCTCCTGATGAAGGCAGTCATTCCAGCCATCGCAGATTTTTTTAAGCGACAGACATATCCCGCCGCATCTACGCAAGCATGAAAAAAATTATCAAACCAGAAAGTTCTAACGTCTGCAGCTGTCAGGGCTGCCAATGCGACGCTAACCTGAAGGGCCGGTCCACGGAGCAATTTCGAGCCGCGCAAAAGTCCCCTTCGTCGCTGAAATCGAAGCAATCCGATTGGCCGTCGCACACCCAGAGAGGTGGGATGCACGCCCCATCCTTACATTGGAACATGTCGGGGGTGCAGTGGGCCGCGGAACCTTTGAGGAAAGAAAATTGATTGAAAATCAAATTTTATAACCTGTACGAACCGCTTCGTTTAGCGAGTATGAACGATACAGTAAGAACTCATAGTAATGACATTCTTACACAAGAATAAGTGTTATTAAAGAGGAGAAAATAATGGTATTATACTCTCGATAAAGAACACGAAATGAACAACTTCTTACATCGAATCTTTTATTTCAGGGATGCAAATTTGCGCTGTTTTATGATTTTAAAAACTCATAAATCTTTTAGAATATATCACCAAATTTGCAAGACATTACAAAGTTTCAACAAATTTATGGAGTTTTTCCAGATTTTTTTTCAGTCCAAACAACTTGAAAACACTGAACAGTATATCTATTGATTCAGAATTTTCATAAGACAATAAAAAATATACCAATCTTATTTAAACTAAACTCTTAAGAGAATTCAAAAATTTTTCTGATTTTTCATTGATTAAAGATCAATTTGACTCATTTTTATTTTCTTTTGCATATGATGTTGTTGCCCAAGTTAATGAATGCAATCAATAGAACTGCTAAAAATCAAAATGAGTTTGGTGGCGGAAGTAAAGCGTAACAAAGTTAGAATACCTATCTTCTATTTTTAACTGCAAACAATCGAGATTGCAATAATATTCGCGAATTTACGTTAAAAAACATGGCAATGTTTGGGTCAAAGTATGATTGTAAACAATTAATTCTAAGAAAAATTGTTAAAACTAGGAAAGAATCAGACTGACTTGTACTTATTTATCTTTTCTGGTCAAAATTTAAATTGTAAATACTTTTTAACCGAGCATTGAAAACCTAGTAAGCAAACAACTGCGTAAATCATGGGGACAAAACATTTGTACCTAATTAAGTGCTAAAAGTCTTCATCGTTATTTGCGACCAATTGAATTTTGATTTGTAAAAATTTTAATTTTAAAAATATTTTAAATGTTTTCTTTGATTTAAAAAAATTTAGAACTAAAAAGGAGCGTAACTTTTCAGTAGTCTAGTTTAGACGCTAAAGTAAAAATTAAAAACTTTATTACACCAAATGTCAAATGGTTTAGCGAACCTGGATTTGCCCCACAATCTGATTCATGCTATGAGTGCGACCCGCATAAGGTCAGGAGTTTGAGAAGCCTGCTCTATTCTGCTTATCGTGCTCGCTTTTCCTTATCACGCAATCGAGACTCAAACCAAGGTGTGATTGTTAGTAGGCTTTGCTACAGCCTACTATAAATGGTGGGGCAATTTCTTAAGCCGCGTGACTCAATTTAAGTTTTTATGCTTGAAATCGGCGTTACTACTTATATCGGAAAAACAAACGCAAAACACGCGTCGATCGAAGACGGGGATAAATTGATAATTGCAAGAATCAAACATCAAAAGAAAATACCTCGGCAATTCTGTTCATCGGTGGCGTTAACGCAATCAGCGATTCCGTTGCAACGTAGAACATCCGGGACGCACACTCTCGTACCGACGCATCTGAAAACGTCAATTGCACGTTATCGAGTTGTCTATTCAGTGACGTGAAGGTTTGAACGTCTGTTTCGATTGTTCAAGTATTAAGTGCGGTACAACGTGGGTTCAAGTCTCGACTAGATCATAACAAAGTAAAGAAAATCATCAGGCAGAGATTAATCACCATCGGTACTTGAACTTTGTTTTCTATCAACAAATATCGTTTCGGCAAAAACTAAAATTCAACTTCACAAAACAGATTGGTGCTGACGCTTGGCCAAAAATGAATTCAAGACAAGGCTCTCTCTATAGGAAAAAAATATGCTATTTAAGCTCTCTCGGATAGGCCCCTAGAAAAAAAATATTGATTGACTGCATTGACCACAGTCTCACCGAAATTGACTCGAGTCACAGACGACTTCACCGCACTCTTTTTCGTCACTTCCATCCTCGCAATTGAATTCGTCGTCGCAGACAAGAGCTCGATCGATACACTTCCCGTCCGACACGCAAATAAACGAGTCGGACGCGCATCGTGAAGAGTCTAAACACATTCGGATGATGACGTCACAG
Organism: Diplosoma virens; assembly: GCA_963680785.1. Classification (NCBI taxonomy): domain Eukaryota; kingdom Metazoa; phylum Chordata; class Ascidiacea; order Aplousobranchia; family Didemnidae; genus Diplosoma; species Diplosoma virens. The sequence goes on from OY796891.1 coordinate 25,460,023, forward strand.
TTTTGAGACTTTCGCTTGGAATACAATTGAGTAGATTACGATAGAAGAGAATGAAACAAATTGGCAAGTGCTAATATAGTTTTAAACACTTTGCTATATTGCAAAGAGTAGAAACAATCTGATCAGATATTTCAAAGCTTTTTATCTGACATTGTCGGGAGAATATGAACCGAACCGAGTTTCAAAGCAAACCTCATTGGTTGAAAAACAGAACATAAAAGCACGCACCTCTGCAATCGGCTTCATCTTCGCCGTTGATGCAATCCTTGACGCCATTACACAACCAGTCTGCAGGCACACACAAGCTCAATAACTCCGGACATACAACGCAGCTATCTGCCGTTTCGTCGGTGCCGTCAGGACAGTCAGGTTCGTTGTCACGAACGGCTGAGATCGGAATGCACGGGCCATCCGGGCATTTGTACATACCCTGTTGTTGAACACGGTTCCGTTACATTAATTTAACCAAACCGCCATTTCAATGCAGCTAGAAGCCCGGGTAATTTATTGAGATCTCTTTAATCGGCAAATTAGAATCTTTGCAATGTACTTTTACAGTTGGCCGATTTTTAAAGAACATCTTCTATTTCAAGCAATCTCAATGTTAACTTGAAAAAACCAAGTTACTAACTATATAAGCTAAGGTAACTTCCCGATTGTTACTTCTTTTTTTAAGGGGGGTAGGAGGGGAATAGAATTATTTAATAAACTAGTTTAATAATGTGGGACTTGACTGTCAAAAAAATAATTTAAAACAAAATGTCATCGAAAATTTTTTTTGGTCTTAAAAATCTAAACAAATCAATTGTGATGGGTTAAAAAATATTCATATTTTTCGGTAAAAGCTTGAAACGAATGAAGCAATACTCGAACATGAATTGAACTCGTAGACTAGATGCTGCGGTCAACATTTAACCAAAAATCTACTTGATCTTTTATTGCACTGCAACACGGCTTTATCGACGGCACACCAAGTGGACTCACCTCTTCACAGGATTCAGGTTTGCAGTTATCTTCGTCATCACCATCGTCACAGTCAGCTTCGCCATCGCAAACCCACTTTTGAGGCACGCATTTTATAGCGGTGCGGTTCGAACCGGTTGATACCGGTTTGCATTTGTAGTCGCTTTCAGAGCACTTTTGAATGGCTAAAAGCAAATTCACAGCACTCAAAAAAATAAAAAGCTTTTAACTCGTAACTAAATCAACAATACAAAGAAATGAAATGTTTAAGTTGTACAGTAATTTTTTTGGTTTTTAACTTGTTACGTCATAAAGCGCCTTTGATTTAATTAATTTCTGAAAAAAGCTCTATACAAACATGGCACATTAATATTATTGAGAACCCACCGCAATCCGATTCGTCTTCGCCGCGGTCGCATTCGATCGCGCCGTTGCAACGATACGTCATCGGCACACACCTGGGCGGCTTTGATTTGTCGCACTTGAATTGATTGTGCAGGCAAACATGATCAACTGCGAAGACATAAACAGTTCGACTCGAGCTCCGAAGCGATTTTTTATCTGCACCAACGACAAGCCACCTCAACGTGGTGGTGCAGTCCCCTTCCCTGCACTGGGGAGGGTCGAAATGGCTTGTCAATTCCCCGAGGGTCTCATCCTCGGGCGATTCTCCCTTGGACAACTCTTATCATTTTTTATCCCTGCTGTCCAATGCGCGGTCACATGTGGACAGCTCTCTTAAACCCAATTGACCGCCCCCCTACCCCTTCTATTCCCTCTCGGATATCTCTTCCTCGTCCCTCCTTCCACCCCAAACCTCTTCATTACTCATCCCACTCACCGCTGATTCTTATCTCTATTCTTCTTCTTATCAGCGGTGACATTCACCCCAACCCTGGCCCTATAGACCCCTGCTCTGTCTGCTCCCGTAGAGTCACCTGGGGAAACAGATCAATACAATGTACCGGCTGTTCTCTCTGGGTACACCTCTCCTGCTCTGGTCTTTCTCCCGCTGACTTCCGCAAAATCTCCCCAGGACACTCTTGGACTTGCCCAATGTGTCCATCCTCTTCTCAACCCCCCCCTCCCTCTCACACTCCAATCCCATAGCCTCATTCTTTTCTGCATCTCCATCCTCTCACACTCCAAATCCCCCACCTTCACTCACAATCAACCACAAAACCATATCTTCAAAAACTAAACCCTCACCCAAAACAACCTTGAATAATCCCACCTATCTTCCTAATCACCCCCAAACTAATTTATACTTACCCTCCCTCAGCATTGGCTACTCCATCTCCTCAAACCCAACAAACCACCTCTCCTCTCACACAATCCTCATTTCATCCTTCCTCTCCCTCTCGAAACAACCTCCGAATCCTACAGTGGAATGCTAATGGGATTCGCCCGCGTCGTACTGAACTCCTACACTTTCTCTCTCATAATCAGTACGATCTCATCTTCATACAAGAGTCACACCTCTCCTCTGACTCCACCTTCCGCATACCAGGCTACAAAACTCTCCAAAAGAACCGTTTTATGACGAGGAGAGGAACCACCAACTCTACGGGAAACCTAGGAGGAGGTGTTCTGATACTTGTCAAAAATGGTCTATCTTACACTTCACTCTCCACACAACCCCTCTCTTCCCTCGACCCCAGCTCCGATTATTTAGCTATTGCAGTTAAAATAAAAGGAGCCGCCCCCATACATCTTTTCAACGTCTATGTCCCTCCAATCCGCTCCTCTTCCTCTGACTCCCGCCCAAAATCCTTCTCACCCTTTCTCCTACCATCATCTCCTACCACTTACATCTTTGGCGACTTTAATAGCCATCATTCATCCTGGGACTCCCACTCACTGGAAGACCATTCAGGCAAAGATTTGTTTGATTGGCTCCTCTCCTCTGATCTTTTACCTCTTAATAACCCCGAACACCACACCCTATTACACCGTGCCACTGGAAACCGCTCTTCCCCGGATCTTTCCCTAGTTCCTGCCCGATTAGCCTCTAAATGCACATGGCAGGCCCTTCCGGACCTCGGCTCAGATCATCTTCCTATCTCCATCACTATCCCACTTCCCCTATAATTAACTCTTTCCACCGCCCCCCCTCATTTAACTATAATAAAGCTCGCTGGGATGAATACCTTACTTATATTGATACCCACTGCCCCACTCCTTCTAACTTTACAACACTCTCTCTTTCTGAAGCCACCCACACCTTTACCAAACTTCTCAATGATGCTGCCACTTCTGCCATTCCTTTCGGCAGCATCAACCGTCCTGCTAAAGCCTGGTGGTCTCCTGAAGTCGCAGATGCCGTCGCAAAACGCCGAAAGGCATTTGCGAAGGCACACTGTTCCGAAGAAGACCGCCAGCACTATATCGCTACATCCAGATATACCTCCACTGTGATTAATAAGGCTAAAGCCAAGTCATGGCAGAATACTTGCTCTAGCCTTTCTCCTAAAACCCGTCCCAGCGAAGTCTTTTCTCTACTTCGCTCCATCTCTGGTTCCCCCTCCCCAACTACTTCTGACCTTCCCAATTTCTCAAATTGCCATACCCCTGTAGATTGTGCCAACCATCTCTCCTCACACCTACAGTCCCATTTCTCTACCCAAACCCCAAAACCTTTTCGAAGCACCGAGAAAGCCCAAATGAAGCAAATTAGAACTGCACACTGCAACACCCTGCATTCCACTTTCTGTTCACCATTCTCCTCAATTGAACTCTCTACAGCTATCTCTCAACTCTCAACCTCAACCTCCTCCGGCCCTGATCAAATTACCTACCCTCTTCTATCCCACCTACCACAATCTGCGTTACATTTTCTTCTATACATCTTCAACCTTTCCTGGTCAACACACACCTTCCCGTCTGCTTGGAAACAATCAACAATCATCCCCATTCTCAAACCCGGAAAACCCTCTGACTCACCTTCTTCATATAGACCCATTTCTCTCACTTCATGTACCTCCAAACTCTTCGAAAGAATGGTACTAGGACGACTAACCTATTTTCTCGAACTACATGACATACTCTCACCCGTGCAAGCTGGTTTTAGACCTGGTAGATCGACTGTAGACCAGGTTCTCCTTCTCTCACAGTCAATCGCAGATTCCTTCCACCAATCTAAACCAGGCGCACGTACAGTCCTTGCCACTGTGGATTTTGCGAAAGCTTTTGACTCAGTTTGGCACTCTGCCCTACTATCTAAACTCCTCTCATTAGATCTTCCTCTTTGCTTTGTCGAATGGATACGATCCTACCTCTCAGATCGCCGTTCGAAAGTCCGTATCTGTAATTCATACAGTCGTCCTTTCCGTCTCCGAAGAGGAGTTCCCCAAGGTTCGGTTCTAGGACCAGTTCTCTTTTCTATATATATCAATGACCTTCCCACTTTCCTTCCTGCATCTGTTAAGACCTCTCTCTACGCAGATGACCTAGCCATCTGGGCCTCCTCCCCGAGTGTTGAGTGTGCAACCGCTGTAGTACAAGCTGCCCTCAACAGACTGGTGGAATGGTCCTCAAAATGGCGCCTTCCTCTCAACCCCCTTAAATGTGAAACATCCTTCTTCAGCTTAGACCCCTACCAATCACGTATACAACCCCCTCTGCACATTCTTAACACCCCTCTCAAATTCAACCCTCATCCAACCTTTCTCGGTGTAACCTTCGAACGCACTCTCTCTTTCAAATATCACGTCTTATCCTTACGGAAAAAGTTTCACAGCCGATTCCGTGCTTTCCGCTCCATTGCCTCTGCCTCCTGGGGTCCATCAAAAGAATCCTTATGTACCCTATACAAAGCCTTCATTCGCCCCATCCTCACCTATGCTTCCCCAGGCTGGTTTCCCTTCTCATCTCCTACTCACATCACCTCCGTGGAGAGGATGCATAGATCTTCCTGTAGAGTAATCACAGGTTGTCTATCGTCCACTCCCATTCCTCTACTTCATATAGAAGCACTTCTACCTCCACTTCGAGTCACCCTCACTCACCAATCCCTTTCCTTCTTTGAACGAGCCCTCCGTCTACCTACCACCTTTCCTATAGCCTGTCTTGCGAACTCTAACCCCCGTACACGTCTCAAAAAGAGCTCATGGAGATCCTTCTCCAGATCACATAACCTTACCCCTAACCTACATCTCACCCGTGAACCACTAATCCTCTGCCCTCCTAAACCCCCCTGGTCTACCCCATCTACTTACACAATCTCACTCCACCTCTCATCCCCATGCTCTCGCAAAGACCCCCCCTCCCTTCGCAACACTGCTGCTACCTCCCATCTTTCCACTCTATCTCACAGCGATATCTCTGCCTGGACTGACGGTTCGGTACCTGGCGGGCTGGGACAGGGTGGTGCAGGGATACACATCAAGTGTACAAAGTGTGTCACTGCTACCTCGCTTTCCTTCTCGACTGGTCTCTGGGCTACCAGTTATAGTGCTGAAACCTTCGCTCTCCTACATGCTCTTGAGTGGTGTATCTCTCATTCCAAGACATGTAATTTCGACTCTATCACCTTCTTTTCCGACTCTTTATCTGTCCTTTCAACTCTCTCTACCCCCCTACCATATCTAACCCCAAAATCCCTATCCAATACCCAATCTCTTCTTAACTCTCTATCTCAATCCAAGGTTGTCCATCTTCAATGGATACCTGGTCACTCTTCCCTCCCAGGCAACGACTTAGCTGACTCTCTAGCTAAAGCCGGTGCCTCTCTCGATCCCTCCAGTATCTCAGTATCCCTCACACCCCTTATCTCCTCCCAACGGCTATCCCTCTACACCAGTTGGAGACGCAGTGTCCAATCTGGTTTCTTCCAACACCAAATCCCTACAGTATCTCCCGAGGAGCTTACTCTCCCTCGCTCCGGTCGCTGTGCTCTCTCCCGTTTACGCTGCAACGGGCACAGCACTCTCCTCAACTCTTATCTCCACAGGGTTGGTAGAGCCGAGACTCCTTCTTGCAGCAACTGTGGTTCTGAACCACAGGATCTATCACATCTCGTGCTCGACTGCCCTGTACTAGACCCTCTGCGTCGGGCCATTTTCGGCCACACCCCTTCTCTTCTGGACCTCTGGTCCCGTCCGTGGGGAGTCGCCCGACTATTGGGATTCCGCGGAATTGATCCGCGCCCCCATCCCTAGGAATGGGTCGGGTAAAACCACCACCACCACCACCAAGCGATTTTTTATCGGGGAAATACTAATCTGGTTTCAAAATCAAGCGAAATCAAAACGAGCCAATTTTATTTTACTTTTCAAGCGTATTTTGTTGATAGCATCGTTTAAAGCGGAGGTTTTCAACCTATGGGCCATGGCCCAGTAGTGGGCCACAGTGGTTTTTTTAGTGGGCCATGGAGCATAAATCAAAATGAAAGCAATATGTATAATATATATGTATAATTAGGCTTGCCATCCGTCCCATTTTTTAGGCATTTTTCTGGCGTCCTGTGCAGTCAACCACATGAAGACCTTTTTTTTTTAGAGAACACTATGATTTTGGGACAAAAATAGGGAAAATTGACAGCAATTCCAAGTGAAGACCTTTTTTTTTTTAGAGAACACTATGATTTTGGGACAAAAATAGGAAAAATTGACAGCAATTCCAAGTGAAGACTTTTTTTTTTTTTAGAGAACACTATGATTTTGGGATGAGAATTTAATTTTGTTGACCAAAGTGGGTTGTGAAGTTAACTTGGGTTGAAAAATAGGCCACGGTACAGAAAAGGTTGAAAACCACTAGTTTAAAGCGTCTCCGTACCACAATCGAATTCATCCATGCCTTTCGGACACTCCCTTATGCCGTCACACAGAGCAGAAGGGCTGATACACTTGTAAGAATCACGGGTGCTTTCCGGGCACTGATATTGACCAGGTGAGCAGTAGAATGGTCCTGAAAAAATGCTTATGTTGAAACTTAAAATTTATGAAAAAGAGAAACATTGCAATTTATGCTTCTATAACTTGTCCCCAAATATTTACGTTGTGAATCATGCTACCGATTCGGCATCTAGTACATGGCCACCACCACGGGCATCTTGAGAACTATCGTGAGAAAGTGAAAGACATTTCATCATTGTCTTCACAACAATCGAAAATATGCACTAACCAGCTGTGATATTTTAAACTCAAAGTTTAAGAAATTTCGCTTCGGACAAGCAAAAAACTTAGAACGACCAATAGCAAACTGCCTGCCATGGATAGCAAAATTATTCGGCGGCAAAGAAACAAAAACTCACGACAATTTTCTGGCTCGTCGGAATTGTCGCCGCAATCGTCGACGCCGTCGCACTTCTTCCAATACGGGAGACACTTGTGGTTCTTGCAGGTGAACTAAGCAACACGTCGTAGGTCAAAGTTCATGACTCGTTGGGTTACAAGCATTCGGGACTCAAACCGGTACTTTGTTGTAACAACAATACGCAAATTCAAACAAACTTGTAAATTGTCATACTAAAACTAACACGACGAAACGATTTTGCTATTTCATCAATTTAAAGACTATTATTCAGTTTTTTTTACACGAAACAAAAATTATTTCTAAGCATAACACGATATATCGAGCAACGAACCTCAACATAACTGCAATTGGACAAACATGAGCGTTGGTTGATGGACAGATGAAAGTTATCCGGGCATTCACACCTGTACGTTCCCCCAGGAACGATCAGGCATAAATCCTCACAACCTCCGTTGTTTATAGAACAAGGATGGGGATTTCCTATTTCGTAATAACACATCATCAATCGCACCGATATTGTTTCGACTTGTCTTCAGACTTTTGATCAGACTTCCGATCAGTCTTTCGACTTGTCGGACGACGACGGAGACTTTACACTCGGAGCAACCGTCGCATGATTAATGCAGGGGGTACAACGTTTTTGAGCCAAGGACCACTCTACCTTATCAAAAGTATTCGCGGGCCAAGTAAATAAAACACCACGGCCAAAAAAATAATTTTTTTTATTATCAAAAAGTTTTTTTTACATTTGAACGTAATGTTTTTTTCATAAGTTCTCAATTCGCATAAAGAATTTCTTTTTCGAAACACCGTTATTCTACTTAGTTAAGTCATTTCAAAAACTACAATGCCAGCCACGGATTGGACACTCCTTGGATCAAAGCGACATGCTTTTTGGAGATTCCTAGATATTGCTGTTCGGTTGAAACTTTTTACTCTGTTATTTTGTTTGTTATATTGTAATTACACATCGTTCAACATTGAAGATAACGCGAGAAAGCAAATGTCACGTCTTCTATCGAAGTCGCATCATTTACAGAGAGCACAGCAACATCGTCAGCACGAATCAAGCAGATAAAACGATGTGCGATGCTTCCAAATGCAGCGAATCAAATCTTCACAAGCGTGCGACGTAAAAAATAAAACACTGTTAAGATTATTAGAAAATAATCAACTCAATATTGAAACTTATTTCAAACCAATTAAGGAATACAAGAATTTTTTTACCAATTCATTTTCTCGATTTCCGAAGCAAGATTAAAGATGTTAAATATAGAGTCAGTTTATTCTCTAAATTTTTGCAGTTGATGAGAATTTTTTAATACTCATTTTTTCAGTTTCTTTTTTAATAATAATTTGACTTTAATCTAGAACTGTTTGTTAACTCGATCCACAGAACGCGTCATTGCAAACACTTACGCTTGGAACGAGCATCGCAACAACATTGGAGTTATTAGAAATCGCCAATTAATCGCTAATTTGCTGACGAGATCATGACGCAGTGCGTCGAATAATTTTTCGCATCTATCCGCAAAAAAATCTTACTTTGCATTGGCTGTAGCAAGGGATGCACGATTTTCAAGTTCATCGGCTGATAGTTCAAAGAATGTTCTAGAATTCCCAGCTTTCCAGTGTCGTCTCCGCTTGTGCCGCTGAACTTACGGGTGTACTTGATCGATTTGTCGGCCCAGTCGTTCCAATAAACCAGATCCTGAAACACGGCCAGGGCATTGATGACGACACTTGAATGCGACGGTCGAAGCGGCACTGAAAGATTCGGCAACATATTTACGTCACAAATGTTATGACTTTTAAAGAAGCTCGTGTAAGCGAAAGCTTTTCAAGCAATGCACACTGCAGTTGTTCCTATACAGCTGCAAACTGGTATGCCCATCTCGTTATGTTAAGAGTGCTAGAAATAATTGAGATTTTATAGCAAAGTTATGGAATTTAAAATTTGTCTTTATTTAAAGAACAAAGTTGAAAAATCGCTTCGGACTGCCACGAAATATTTATCGCCTATAAAGCGCGCCGAAAACGAAAAAAGCAGAGAACCACTAGCCAAGCGGTTTACTCTTACGACGACCTATGCGAAATTGATATTTTCAGTAGTGCAAAGCAGATATTTTCAGTCGGCGCCGTGACTCACCAATTCGAGGTGTAGTGCCATCGTACGCACAACTTGCAATGTACTGGTGGACAGCGTCGGCCCAAAACAATCGCTTTGAAGCGTAGTCAATTGTGAGCGCGTTGGGCCAACGAATGACCTTAACTAAATCAAAACAATCATTATGACGTCATTCTAAACAATCACTAATGACGTCGTCGGAAATTATCAAAGTGAAAGCAGAAATAATTTTAAAACACACTTTGCAGTCAAGCACTCAACTTTCACCCGTCAAAACAGCCTTCAAACATATCTATTGCTTTGATTAAGTGTCATGTTATCAAAAGTTACAAGTTAAAAAACAAACGTTGAAAAATTTCAAGTTAAAGAAATTGAATGATTCGAAAGTATAACGATTTTTTGTTGATTAAGAAGCGACAAACTTACTCGAAGATTGATTGCTGATTAGGACAATTCGCTGTGACCCATCCATGCCGGAACGACCGATGTGAGGCTGTTCGCCCCAATCTGTCCAAAACAAAAACCTGGAAAAGACAACGCATTGATATGGAAAACCCAGAGATGAGTCTTTTCTTACAAAATAAAGCAAAGGCTCCATCCAGTGGAGATGAGACAGAATGCAGAAATGAGTCAACTTGTAGCTGATTGGTTGAAAATCAACCACCACCGTCCAAACCTCGACAATGCTGGCTTGTTTAGAAAAATATTTTTCGTATAGATACCTCTTCCAAGTACTTGACACGGACCTTTTTAATCTTCGCAACGCCGGAGGCAGCACGAAAAAATGTACTAGATAACATACGTATTACGATTTTTGCAGGGTAACCACCCTGCAAGGGTGGGTTATTTTGGAGATTTTCTTCTCCTACATTGCTTCCCTGCCATAGCTAATAAGCACAGTCTGCTCAGGTTGAAAGTTACCATCTTGTGAACTACATTTTGTCTAAACTTATCAGCAAACCTCTTTGGTATGGGTACCCCTAACAGGAGAGACCAAATCTCCCGTTAATACAGCTTTACAGGTTATTGAGACACGCAAACTTCCCACCACGATAAGGCAGTTGCTCATAGGCAAGCTTGCCATTGGCTGCACACGAGACACAAACCCTCAACACCTACATACCGAAACCAGTGCCCCTTTTGATGGACACCCATCTCAAGCTTGATGTTACTTAACTAAAACAACTGACTCAAAAACAAATACACCCTTATGATCTCAATGCATTTTCAGATCCAGCCAGAAATATCAAAACCAAAATCTTTCATGATCACACTAACATCATCATCATCTCAGATCCAGATATTACACCAGAGGAATGTAAAGAAAACTTCAAGCACATTCACACCACCATCACCTCATGATGCCTTCGTTCCAAAAAAAAAATAACAACGTTATTAACACCACATCCTGTGACACTTATTTAAAACAAACATCAGAATCAGAACAAACATTACCACGTCATGCATACAAAACTGGCAAAGCGAACAATTCAACACTCTTGCCTAGTACACATAATAAACCCTGATACCTACACACCACTATGCCCGGTATGCTTGACACACACACACACACACACACATGAGATCAATCACCTTTTAAATACACCCAAGTACCAGCATAACACCAAGTCATTAGTCCGTAAAAAGTCTTTGGAAGGAGCAGAGGTCGTCCAAGTCTAGATTGGTTTCTTTGAAGGATTAAGGGATGGCTCCTCCGAGATATCCGTGGAAAATAGGCAACAACAACAACAACGTGACAAGCAATACAAGACGCGCAGCGGTAATTCAACGAAAACGTGAAAGTAAAGTAACAATTTTATTTATGATATGATTTCTAGTAGTAAAGTAACAAAAAGTATGATTTCTAAATGAAATCACTTCAAAGTAACAATAACATAATTTGTATCAATAGACGACTTACCCTTTCCTGGGATCAACAGCAACCGCTCTAGGTTTCCTGATACCGGATTGTATTAATATCTTCTTGAATCTGCCGTCTAGCTTCGACACAGAAATCGATTTTGTTTCTACAAGTTTGAAATATTGTATCTGTTGAAACTTGAACAAGGCAGAGAATAAACTATTGGTAAGATATAAAAAACACACTTTTAAACATGCAGAAACAGCAGACTTGTCACGAATTTTAAAACGAAAAGATTACGATTAAATAAGCAATAATTTGTTCAAGGCCCCGCCTTAGAATTTGAATTACTGATCTAAGCCTTAAAGTAAAAAGATAAAATTTTTTTATTATTATTTACAGCAGTTAAATGTGAACAAATCAATTTGACATTAACGTCGACTCTACCACAGATTAAAAATATAAAATGACAAAAAAAAAAGAAGTCAGTGACACAAAGATAAAATGCTGTACGAACCCAGCTCCGTCCAGTAGAGGTTTCTCGCCAACCAATCAACGGCAATGCTGTGGACAGTTGGCAGATTATCAAGGATCACTTCACCTGCTCCGCTGTGCTCGCGGAAGCTTACACTTCCGTTCGCGTGAACCGCGGTTCGATTGCTCAAGTCAATTCGCCCAATTACCGCTCCGTGCTTCCTAACATCAGCCCAATAGATGAATTGCTCTAGCCAATCAAAATCAAGCCCGATCACGTGACCCGATCTTGTAAACAGCCTTCGGTGGCGATTTTTGATCTTTTTTAAGTCGACGCCCACAAGAGATTTCCTGTAAAAATGACATTAACTTAAAATAAAGCTACAGAAAAAAACTAATTACTCATCAATCCAAGACCAATTCTACATACAAATATCAAAAAAACTAGAGAACAGCATACGACTAAAAAAAAACATCGCAGAAACACACGCCATCCACCAAGTTTTATTTGCTAAAACTTTCAAGTTAGTGTAAAAAGTGTGCATTTTGAGGCTTATAAGCCTAAGTTTGAAATTTTAAGAGGATTATAACTTTTTGCTAAAATATTAAAAAAGCTGGAGTACATGAAAGATTAGCAGCCGGTATGAAAGCCGATATTTTGGTAAAAACGCAAAATATCGATAAATTTCCGATACTCGGGGTGCAATCTAGAAGAAATGGTTTAAAATACTAATAAAAAGAAAACCACAAAGAGTCTACAAAGAGTAATAAGAGCTTTTTTGAAGGCAATTTAAAATACTAAAAATGAAACAAATAAAATCTTGACAGAAAAGCTTTTTTAAAAATTGTCACAAATAATCTAGTATCTACGATAAAATGGAATTTATAAAAAAAATTTAAGGATCGGACTATCCGTTTATTTCTTGCCAAAAAACTCATCAAATATTTAATTTGGATTCAAAAATTTTGAATCAACGTAATTACCCCATACTGAAAATGGCAAAAGGCTCGGGATAGGAAGGTTGTGCCAGACAGTTGGTCGAATCTGCCTGATCTCGGCGGTAGCCAGTCGTGCAAGAGCAGATATACGAACCTTTTACATTGGTACAAATCTATCAAAACAATAAAAAAAGCGATTCAACGATAGAGTCGCAGTCTTATTGGGCGTTAGATTAATAGTAGCTTAAGTACTGTCTCGAGGCCTAGTTTAAAGGACATCAAAATGACGCTGTAAACTAAAAACGCGAAGTATCCCGTCCTTCGCGTTTCACACAGAAAAAGGTTAAAGGTCAGTCAGAGCGCGTCGTTACGATCACTAGCGAGATACTTAGTCAAACCGATGACGTCCTGCAACTGCAACCGTGTTTCAAGAAATGCACTGGAGCGCGGTAACACGTGGCGAAGTCAAGAGGAAGAAAAAAGGTTAAAGAAACAAAAGCACATCCGGGATACTTACTTGGGAACAAGGAGGATAAGGCAACGCTTCACTGCACTCGTCAATATCCAAGCAAGAGTACGAATTGTTTCTATCGAGCTGGTATCCATCGTAACATTTGCAAGTATAACTGCAACAAATCGTGTGGCATGAAAACATTGATTTTCAGGCCGACGTAATTTTATTATCGGACGTCTAAGTTAAAAGAATTTCATTCAAATTGCAAAATTGAAAATTAAATTCTCGACTCGGTAGAATTCGAAAACAAACAAATTTATTTAAAAGTTTTTTGAAATCTAATCATGCACTATTTCAACAAAAGATCCTTTAAAAATGCCAAATGCAGAAGTACTCAGAGCATAACTTTGCAGCAAAAAATCGAACATTCACTGTTTAAAAGCAATAATCGACTAGACACCTGTACACAGCTTCAACGCATATCTGCGGACATTTGTTAGTATCCGGATCGTCGCACTCGTTCAAGTTACAGTTCTGCTCGTCGATGGGAGGACGACAATCCTCGACCCCGTCACAGGCCCGACTTCGAGGAAGACATTGGTTTGCTGCGAATCGAACGCGTCAGCACGAAGCCAAGAGCGAGGGGAATCCCCAACTTACTGTCAGGGCAAACAAGGTCGTTGATCGAATCACATCGGGTGGGGGCAGCAGTCGGGCAGTCCCTTTCGTCCGTTCCGTCCAGACAATCCAGGTCTCCGTCGCAAACGAAATCCTTCTTCACGCACGTCTGTTGACCGTCGCACAGGAATCCGACGCAAGGTGGATACCCTGATTTAAGAAAACAGAACGTGTGCTTTGCAAAATGATTCAACACCTTCTAAAAGCTTAAGAAACAACGTTCAAAGAAGGAAGTTTTTTCATGAACTTCTGGAATTTCTTTAAGGACGCTTAAAGGAAAGAAGACGTTGCAGTCAAATTAAAATTTCAATTCAAATCTTCTTTTAAATTTCCTCTCTCAAAATTAGAAACACCTATCCCTAAATTGCACAAAACAAATATCATACAACTTAATTATTTACATTTTTCCTGAGCACATAACAAAATAAAACGTTTTAACCAGTCGAACAAATATGTTGGTAGAGAAATATAAGACAACATTAAAGGACAGAAAAAAAAGAAATAACGAATAGCAGCACTAATCAACGAGCGATCCAGAACTACATCTGAACTACATCGACTACTGATTTTTAAGCTGGGTCGGTCTCGTGTAAGGCAAAAGTCACATGACTCACGGCAATTCATTTCATCGCTTCCGTCCTCACAGTCTCGGTCGCGATCGCATTGCCAGGCAGCGTCGATGCACTCCGACGTAGAAGCGCATTCAAATTGATCTTTTCGGCACAAATTCTCGTCTAAAACAATTAAGCGAGCTTACGATTCGATGATCAGTTGCTAAGCGAGCAGGTGAATCGAAATAACAGGAGGTTATTGTGAGCGAACAGCAACCTGCGATTCGACGCTGAGCTGATCGACTTCGATTCTAGTTTTAAGAGCAACGATCAGAAACAAACCGCAAGACGCTTCGTCCGAGAGATCGTGACAGTCGTCTTCGTGGTCGCAAACCCATTGGAAAGGAATACAGAGTGAGGAGGAAGCGCAAGCAAAGTAGGACTCCTTGCAACCCGAAGAAGCTGAAACAAACACAGCCTGGTGCAAGATGGATGAAGAAAACTTGTCGTTGCTTAACTAGAGACGTTGAAATGAAGTCAACAGTAAGCTATCATTACAAAGCCGGTTTAGTAGTCAGTTGAAGGACTTTATAAAAGTTTTAAAGCGATCAAACGATAACTCCTCTGTCAGGTCCCAAGGGTCACGCCACCTACGACCGATGATTAAACAACACGACACGGACAACGACAGCACGATCGAAAAGTAAAGTTTTGCATTAGTATATAGCAGACGAAGCAACTTACAGCAGTTTGCCTCGTCGCTTCCGTCCTGGCAGTCCGTCTCGTGATCGCAGACGTACGACATTGGAATGCACGATATCTTGTGGGCGCACTGAAAAAGTCCGGGCCGACACAGCATCGCTTAAAAAAATGAACAATAAGATCAATGCAGGAAGCGACCGACCGTGATTTGGATGGTCACGAGTTTCCGGCTAAGTATATTCGTTACACGTTTTTTGGATTTACATAATGATCATAATAGATTAACATGGAGGGACATTGGAAACCAAACAACAGGAACGTGCTACAAAGAAATCTTGATATGTTGCGGTTCAGACCCGCGCGAATGCGAGGTTTTCTCGAAAAAATTCAAAAACCGGGACCTGTTATGATTTCTATCGAAAGAATCGCTGTAAAACAGCGAAACGTCAGCAACGAAAAAGACCGCGACTGAGAACATAACCTACTGCTTTCAGTGACCGAAACAGTCAAGCTTTTCGGGCAATCACGTTCATCGCTTGCGAAACCGTCCATGCAATTATCGAAACCGTCACAAACGAGATCACGAGCAATACAACGATCGTTGTTCGAGCACAACCAAGTGCCGTTTCTAAGGAAACAAATCGATTAAAAAAATAATTTTTAAAAGAATTTAAAAACTTCAGGAGACCATGTAAGGAAAATAAATCATCAGTCGTTAATCAGTAAAAAGCATCCGAAAAAAGAAAACCCGATGAACTATTAAGAAAAGATAGCAATGAAATTCTGAAACAAGGCATCGCAGTGATTTTTAGCCAATCGAATCGAGCAACGCCGATTTACTTGCAGACCCTCGTGTTACAATAATGGGGACTTTCGTCTGCTCTGTTCGGACAGTCGCTCCTGCCGTTGCAGGTGAGCTCATACGGGATGCAGTTGGTTTCAGCGTCGCTCACGCGCGAATCTAGGAGGCAGTTGAAGCGATCTGACGGGCAATGACGTGAACTGCCTGTGAAAAGGACGTGATCGATATAATGACGTCACGAAAACGGAGTAAATTATATTCGGAAACGACATAAACAAAGTTGTAAGGGCTTTCAACTCCAGCTTTAAATCTTATCCACGACATCGGTTTCAATCTTGTATCAGTTGCAAGCTAGCTTGGAGCCAGAAATTAATCGGATTTCGATTTAAACATTGATGCAAGTCAAAAAAGGTAGACAAGTTAACAAAAAACGAAAAACCTATGACGAAATGAAAGAACTATGAAAAATCGTACAAAAAAATGAAACACACGCAAAAGCGAAGTGGTTACAACACAACTCAAATGACAAACAAAACAATTGAAACCGTTTCGTACTGTCGCAGTGGTTCGACAGCGATCCGTCCGGACACATGCACGTTGCCTCGCCTTCAATGGAAACTACGCAGGAATATTGACATTGGCCGTGGCACGGGTTGGCAACACCTGACCACAAATTAAAATATAACGACAGATATATCTCGGCAGTACGAGATCATTGCACAAAACACTGATTGCATTCAAATAATCCTCGTTTATATTTTGCTTTGCGATCAACTTGACGCGATTGCGTACTACCGGTTTCACGACCATGTTTTCATCGATGAATGCAAGTTATTGTACTATCTTCCGTGATAGGTTTATCTCTTTTTCTTTTGTTGTAAATTGGTGAAAGTAAAAAAAGATAATAAGATGTCAGACGAATCGGTAAAAATTTTCTACTAGTCCGAACAAAAAGATAAAAATCGACAATTTAACTATCAACATTACGATATTTAGGTTTTCTTTTTTTCTACTTCAAATTAAAAGGTTGACTTGGAAAAAAAATGTTTTATTTAAAAAAAAATTTGAATCGTGCAAGTACTAATCTGTAGCGTCTTTCCATTAACTGCAACGTTTTGGAAAAAGTCTTTAAAAATTTGCGTCGC
The DNA here is from genome assembly GCA_963680785.1 of Diplosoma virens. Lineage (NCBI taxonomy): Eukaryota > Metazoa > Chordata > Ascidiacea > Aplousobranchia > Didemnidae > Diplosoma > Diplosoma virens. The sequence goes on from OY796891.1 coordinate 25,476,975, forward strand.
TATTGCACTGTAAAAAATCTGTAGCCAAATCAAAAAAATTTCGCAATATCAAAAGCGCCGAGTGAAATAATCAAGGAATCAGCTGCAGTTTTTTTTACAGTGTGGACAAAACACGTTTCTTCAGTTTTTATCAATAATGATGCATCAAAGAAAAACAAAAACACATAAATATAAGCCAGGTCAAACCTACACGTGTCGTTGTAGAAAGCCAATACACCCATTAAACGCGTGAAAGTGAATTCCCGGAGCAATTCTTTCTCTGTGCCAGTCCATTTGTTTGCACGCAGCAACTCATCTCTACGCCAGTCACTCCAGTAAAGAAACTCGCCCATGAGAGCCAAGGAGAAGACATGCTCAAGTCCAGTAGCGACGATAACCTGAGCAATACGAGCAAAAACAAATTCAAAAGAGCTTTTTTATTTGCTTGTTGCAAGGTCAATTATGCACAGCAAATCATTTTAAAATGTGCAAACCGTTGTATGAGCGGTTTTCAGTCGAAAGTAAATTTAACAAATAAAGTAATTAGCCGATCATCTTTTTTAAACAAAAAACAATAAAATGCAGATTTACTCCTATCTTATATCAGCAATAGATATTTATTGACCAAATTTCAAAGCGACAAGATGTCATGACAATATTCAAAAATCATCAAATACAACAGAAAAGTAATGCACTGGATCGCAATACCATAATGTTTTTTCTTTACTTAACTCTATCATACTTTGCCATCAAAAAACTTCCAAAAGCCAAGCAAATCACATCACGGCTTAGCCTAAACTATGTTCTTTTTTTGTCTACAAAATTACTGAATCTAGGATGCATTGCGTTTAGTCTAGATAAGTTTTAGGTACAAAATACGAGTTCAGATTGGTCAGAAGTTGTACTTATAAAAACAACAAAACTCACAAAACAAAATAAATTGAATTTACTTTACGATTCTTGCCATCAAAGTTGCATCTCTCGATTTTATCAAGCATCGCATCAGCCCAGTACAACTCCTTGGTCACCCTGTCAAGAGCCAAGCCATTAGGCGTTCTAATCGAAGTCCAAACCACTTTCGTTTTATTGGATCCATCAGTGTTTGCACGTAAAATAGAAGGATCATCTTCATTCCAATTGGTCCAAAATATCAAGTTGGGTCTGCAAGCGAAATCATGTGACTAATAAACAGCTAATATTATGAAAAAAATTCTCACGGCTTTCCTTAAACTTTCAAAGTCTAAAAAAATTAGATTTTGAAGATAGATGTTGCTTAGTGTTTCCTAACCTTTTTTTACAGACGGTACACTTAGAAACTTCCAAAATTTTGTGGCACACCTCCACTAAAAATGAAAAAAATCTAATCCGCGTTAAAGCCTCGCTTGATTTTGATTTAGTAAATTGTCTAGCAGTTGTAAAGCTTTAATTTTTAAAAAAATTATAATTTTTTCCAAAAAAAAAATTTAGATTACTGTTATCCCGCGCCACACCAATTGCAGAACACTGATGCAAGAGACAAGGTACGTCTATGTTTAAATCGTTTGGCATTGCTGTTAGTGAATTTGACATGTTCATAAATTTAAGAATGATTGACATATGATACAGTCAACAAAAGTATGAGAAATATTAGTGTCATAATTAATAAAAGAATCACCACGACAGGTGATGTAACATGATCTACTTCATTGACCGACTATATGCAGTAGAAAAGCATCTTTTTTAAAACTACTATAAGCGTTGAAATTTTGGAGGTTGTTTAACTGGCTTCTCAAAAAAATTGACTTTCCTACAGAGTAAATACAAAAAAGCTAACTTTATTGCAGCAGTTTCAGTATCTTTTACAGTGCAAAGCAATTTTACTGCTAGCAACTGCGTGAAACGAGTAGGATAAAGCAATCCTTAAAAGGCTTGCTTGGCCTGACTTGCTGCTACAATCTAAGGTTCTACACAAAAGCAGTAAATTTAGCACAATCAAATTTTGCATTCGAGTTGTAAGTTAATACAAAAAATTCGAAGGCTACAAATTAGTAAGATATAACAATTTGATTTCTGTGAGCAGAGTAATTGTTGTTTGTAAAGCAATCCTGTAAATATTATTTTTATCATGAACGATCGATACAATCATTTCATTAAATTTGGTTAAAGCTTTAAAAAATTTCAACAAAAGACTGAAAACGAAAAAAATCTTCTACTATCAATTAGCCCTACAATAGAGTGGAGAAAGCGAAAAATATAAAAAAACAACAATAAAATCTTGGAAGGTGTGTCCGTTCATTTAGCTAAAGTCTTACAAATAGAATTTTACACAGAATATCAGCACATGTCATCTTTATAAAGAATCCAACAATTCACCATTGAAAGTCAAATAAAAAATAAACGAAGACTTTACTTTTAAGTTTAAGACTTTTTGCTGAACAATGGCAACAAAATGCCTATTGTATTTCAACATAAATTCTTGGGCTTTAAACAGGATTTGAAATTGAATATGGCGTCATTTAGTAAAAAGACAAGATAATTTTCAGTAACAATAACACCTTTATCAAGTCAGCGTGAAAAATCGACGTTGTATTCAGTTATACTCAGTTGAAAGTAGATAAAGAAAGCTATTAAAAAATTCTAATCAGCGCGCAACTCACTAATCATTTTTACATTAAATATTCTGCAAGCCTAGCTTAAAAAAAAATTTAAAAACATTAAATAAATAGGTGTATGTTTAGAAAATTCTCGATCTACTCTTTGAAACCGATTGAGACAAATAGACAAGATGTCAATGGGAAGAAGTGACACGACAGAAGGTGAAGAAGAGCAAGCTGCAATGCTGATTCGCGCCATGACCGAGAGAAACGTCAAGAAGATAGAAGTATGGCGACATTGCGGGTTTAATCTATAACCTTTTTATTTGTTTTTAAAAACACGAAAAAAATTTACCAAGCCCAGTTGTACCAAAAAGTTGAAACAATTAAAAAAGTTTCACCAAAAGATAAAAAGCAAAAATTCGAAAATAGAAAAGCGACAATGAAGGTAATGCGGCGGAAATAAGCAAAACTCGTATATCTTTGATCCGAACCGGATACAAATGATATATTAACATCTTGGTTTGCAGAATGCTTTGGCAAAAACTAAAAAGCGGGGCAAAGGTTTCGTGCTATCGAGTCATTTCTACAAGTCCAAACCAAGACAACAAACACAGAAGGTACGTCAAATGTTGTTTTAGACTTTAGGGTTGTATTCACAAACTAATAGGGTTAAATAAAACTGAGACATTTAAAAGGAATTTAAGTTTACCTAACATATAGATGTATCAGAACACAGAGCACTATAACAACACCAGTGTAAAGCCACGGTTTATCGTTTATGTACAACTCGGTCAGTTGTGCGTAGGTTACATCAGTAGTAAGAAGGAACTTTACATTTTTTGGAGATAGTAAAGGTACTTCTCTACTAGGCTACAAATAACAATCCGTTTAAACCACTTAAATACCAAATTAAAATAATAATCATAGAAAAAGTTATGTCAAAAAAACGCTCTAGAATGAGTGACGCCGAAACACAAAGCAACGTGTTTTTCCATGGACACCTTTCTAAAAAATTTTATCACTATGAGAATTTTTTTTTCCAAGCACTACTAAAGTACTTTGTTTTGCGGCCCATCTGATTGATTACAAAATATTCCAAATAAAGCAGAGCCTACAAGAAATTTTAAGAGGTTTAAATGAAGCACAAAAATCACTTTGGGGATGGGTACATAACATCGTAATAATGTTTGAGTGCAAATAGTAAAGCAAACAACAAACTTTACGTCAAATATTTACTTCTAGTTTGTAAACCAAAAAGCATATCAGGACGTCAAAGCCAACTTGCTTAATTGAACCGAAGCTGGTTTAAAATACAAGGCTAAGCAATATACAAGATTGAGCGAATGAAAGAAACTTGAAATAATAAGTTTTCGTAAAAGTTCTTTAGAAATAGCAAAAATAGATAACGTTTACAAGAAAATACAAGCAAGTAATCGGAATTTTTAAATCAGGTTTCTTTCAAAACAGTGCTAAGAGTAACTCTTCAATAAGCTTCTTTGTTTTATTAATTGTGACATAAAAAAGCTATTATTTTAATAAATTCAATGGTATAGTTTCAAAATTCTTGGCAAAGTTAATAACATTAGGCTTATATTTTTTTTTGCTCCAATGTTAAGTGTGCTACTGTAACTATCTTCAAGTTCGTATAAATCTTCCTTCACAGGAAAAAGAAAAGCCGGTTCAGCCGTGTATACCGATTGTCATCGGGTCTCCAATCGGTACACCGTTAACATCACGAAAAACTCAGAAAAATAGAAATAATTTTCCTCTTCGGACAAAATCGGCTGATGCCGGGAGACCGAAACCCATCGAAGAAGTTCCGCGACCACAATCAGCCTACATTACCGAGTATTTTCCGCCGCCAATAAAAGTCGACATGGCAATACAAAGCGAAGGACACGAACAAAACGAATTGCAAACGCCTCCCGGTACGCCGGAAGTACCAGCAGGGGCTACGGTTGCAGAAGAGGCGCGGCAAGATGATAGAGTTCCGCCAGTAGAAGCTGCTAACAATCAAAAACAAGACTCCGCTCCTCCTCCAGCAGCAGAAAGTGAGCTGCAACCAACGTCACCCGCACAAAGACAAGAACCAGTACAAGCAGAAGCAGATAAAAAAAAAGAAAAAAGAATCAGGTAAAAGCTACAATAAGTTTGCAACTCTAAGTTTGGAGATGATAATTGTTGTAATAAATCTATTTATTAAGAACTGCACGATTGATGGAAACAAAAAGAACCCAGTTTCTTAAAGGTTTTAAATTGTGCAACAGTTTAACTTCAAATTGTAAAAAACTAAATTGAAAGACAGATACAGGCTTAAGCGTTAGCTTGTTGACAAAAGCTGTGCAACTGGAGAATTGAAAAACCGGATAAAATCGTGACGTCAAGTTGACTACAGACTCTGTCGGGTAAGATTACGAAACCAAGTATTACTATGTCAAGTCTAAGAAACCAAAATTATATCATGTCAACTTAAATTTTTACACGATTACCTCAATTTATACTGTATATCTCAATTATATCCTCGTTAAGTGAAACACAAATCCACAACAATATTACAGCGTATAAAAACACAAATTAAAATAAACGTCAAAATTAAAACACAAATAAAACATCAAAGACATATTAAATTGGAATTGCAGAAATTGTTTCACATAACTGAAGCAATCTATTAACTTTATTTCTTTCTAACCACTTTATTAGTTGAAATATTGTGGAATAAACTCCCGGTTGCATCGACTTTTGTTTAATTCTTCATTTTAAGTATTTCAATACGAGTTTGAGAAACCTAAATATTTATATGTTAATTTTAGGAATCCAAATAATATCAACGCCAAGTTTGAGAAACCCTGGTAATGCTGGGGTTTTTTAATGGTCAATCGATCCGATTCAGACCTTGGGTTCAGAATTTTTTACATAAGTACTACAAACGAAATGGATAACAATATTAGAAATTTGTTTCGATAAACCGACTTCTTAAGCATCTCTCAACTTTTTTGAATCTATTTTCACACAGCTATTACAAGTTCAAGAAACTGGGGCTCTCCAAAAGGCCCCAACAATTTCAATACGAGATTAAAATGCCTCCGACCAACTACGAAAAAAATCCCGAAAACCCAGAGCCATCTCACTCTCATATCTGGATCACCAAGTTGCAAAGAGAGGGGGGCGACATCGTAACCCCATTCTACATGAAAGTTCAAATACCAAAGGCCGCTCTCCGCGATGACGTCATAATGAAATTTGAAACGCTCTCGTATAAAAAGTAAGAGACGACAGAAGTAACAATCCAAACCAAAAATACGCAATCTTAAATGACACCGATTTGGAGCCTACTTTTTATTATAAAAATTGTATTACTTGAACAGCTCATTCCTTAACCTGGACGAAACAGAAAAGCTTTGTAGCGACGTAATAGACGTGAATATGACACCGCTGACGTATTGTCTCCATCAAAACGCGACGGTTCGTCTGCGGATACTGGAACAGTGCATCAACGAGTGAGTCAAAAAATTATGTAAACTAAAACCACACATTCCTTTGTCTACCTTTTCTTACAGATTCGACGATGTAACTATAGTGTCAGCAAGAAATTTTAAATGGACAAGAAGCCCGACGAATATAGAAACAGTTGCAGTGAATGGGGATACACATTACTATGCAGTAACACAAACACAAACCCTTGGTAAGGACTGCAAAAAAACCGTGCAAGATCACACTATAGTTCAGTTTGCATTTCACAGATATATTTACTACTCATAATAACTAAAAAGATCGTGCGACCTTCAGGTCGAACTTTTATAATCTAAACAATTATAAAATTACTCAAAATTTCAAAAGTAACATTGGAAATTTAACATCGCAAATAAAGTACACTTTAAACGCTTTACGGCGACTGTGCAGGAAAGTTTGCGGTAATCACGACACGCAAGATGGATCGGTTCGTCATAACGTCAGCAGGAGGCCGATTTACGTCGACTTCGTTGCCGCAGATGGCGATCAAAGTGAAAGAAGGATTGCTGACAAACTTCAATCACTTCGTCGAAATTTCGATGGAGGAGACGAGAGAAGAGGCGCTGACGAAAACCGCGCAGGCCGTCCACAAAGTTGCAGGTTCGCTGCCGTCGCTTTTTTTCGTGAAAAACGAAAGACTCTCGCCTTACTAGCCGACCACTTATTTGCCGCGCAATTCTTGCAAAAGAGCGTTTTCGCGTTGTAAAATTGTTATTCAAATGAAATAATGTCCCGTGCGAATGATTGCAACTGCAGGGCCCTTTTCTGCAGATTCAGGTTCCTTACATTATCGACTTACACTACTCGCAACAAGAAAAACAAACTCTACTAATTAAACCAGCGACAAGCTCTCTTAAGTGTGAACGCGGCGAACGCCAGATCTTATTACAACGTTTTGTAAAGCAAGTACTTTTGATTAAAATTAACTTTATAGTAAGGTAAAAAAAGAAACAATAACTATTCTTTAACGACAATGACAATATTCATCCAGGTATCGAAGGGGAATTAATTGCCAGCAGTCCCATTCTCTCAGTAACGAAGAAGATTATGGGCAAAACTGGTTGCTTGCGCGATGGTGTGGAATTTCCTGGCAATGTTGAACTTACACTTCCTGTTACAACATCGGTGACAAAATTGAAGGAAAAGCCACATCCGTGGAGAGAACCGACAATCAAAGTCGTGCGAAAAGCAATCGGGAGCGGTTGGAAGACCGATGAAACAGTTGCTACTTTGCCGGAAATTTGGAAAGATATCACGGCAAAATCCACAACTACAGCCGAACATCAGCCGATTGAAAGTGGAGCTGGAGTACCCATTAACACAGTCGTTCCTTGTCAGCTCATGGTGCTGGTTTTTGACCTCGGACCATGGTCTGCTAAAACTCCAGAAGCCGAACATACAGAATTAAGTCAAATATGTGAGCAACTTCAAAGAATTAATTCAACTTATGCGGTCACAATCATGGTTCATCGTCGTGTTAACAAACCTGAAATAATCAGTAAGTTGATATTTTACTAAGAAACAGTAAAAGTTTTACTGATGAGTGATTTTAAAAGTACATCAAGAAACTTTGGTTCAAAGCGAAAAAAGCACTTAAACAGGCTAATTGAAGTCCAGGTTACGTGACTTCCTTTCTTCCCGCCGACTCAAAATTTCCAAGATCTGGAGAAGAGCGCTTGCGGTCGCGATCCCAAAACCAGCAAAGCCGGTGGGGGATCCAAAGAGTTATCGACCGATATCTCTGCTCTATGTCCCCTACAAGATCCTCGAGAGGCTTATCTACGCCCGCGTTGAACCATTAATTGATCCACTGCTCCCTAAAGAGCAGGCTGGGTTCCGACGCGGGAAGTCAACCATAGATCAAGTTGTTCTGCTAACCCAGAACGTCAAGGATTCTTTTGAGGCTAGAAAGAAGGCCAGTGCCGCATTTGTCGATCTGACAGCTGCTTATGACACTGTCTGGCACCGTGGCCTTACCTGCACGCTGCTGAGACTACTTCCGGATAAGCACATGGTTAAAATGATTATGGAGCTTGTCCGAAATCGAAGTTTCACCCTTACTACCGGTGACCGCAAGCAAAGCACGCTACGCCGTCTTATAAACGGCGTTCCTCAGGGATCGGTCTTGGCTCCTCTCCTATTTAACATCTATAACGTACGATCTTTCTTCCATGATTTCCAGAAAGTTTGCTTATGCTGATGATTTAGCATTGTTGCATTCTTCTGGAAACTGGAAGGACTTGGAGGGGACTTTAAGCCAAGACATGTCCACACTATCAGCGTATCTCCAGACTTGGACGTTAAAGCTCAGTCACACTAAGACGGTGACGCCAGCCTTTCACTTAAATAAGCGAGAGACCAAACGTGAGCTAAAGGTCTACAACAACGGTAGACTTTTACCGTTCTGTCCAATCCCTACTTACCTTGGGGTAAAACTGGACAGATCGGTCACGTTTCGTCATCATTTAGTGGCATTGCGCAAAAAACTATCTTCGCGCGTCACACTGTTGAGGTGACTCGGGATGGGTCGGGATGGGGTGCTGGTGCTAAAACACTACGCATAGCCACCTTATCTCTAGTCTACTCAACACCTGAGTACTGTGCGCCAGTCTGGCGTCGCACACTCGCCTCGTCGACAGTGTCTTGAATGACGCCTTGCGCATAGTTACTGGATGCCTTCGTCCCACTCCAACGGACACCTACCTGTACTCTCAGGCATCCAGCCAGCTGAGCTTCGCCGAATGGGAGCGACACTCTCCTTGGCTCACCGTGAATCTCTGGATCCCGACCATATCTTGTATGGTCTTTTAAGTGGGCCCTCAGATACTCGACAAGTGAGACTAAGATCCAGACGCCCGTTTGTGCCAGCTGCGCGAAATCTTTTGGACTTTGCCAGACTTGGCATCCGCGCTTCTGAATGGACAAATCACAAATGGAAAACGGAGTATTGTGAAAATACTTCCAGGCTCCGTGCTTTTGTGCCTGGGACCGGTGCCAGGCTTGTTGGGATGGGCTTACCCCGAGCAGCTTGGGTTAAGCTCAACCACTTGCGGACTGGTGTTGGGCGATTCCATTCGTCCATGCACAAATGGGGTCTCGCTCCTTCACCGAATTGCGGGTGTGGAGCCTCTGAGCAAACCGCAGACCATGTTCTAACAGCGTGCCCCATACATCGGGCACCACATGGAGCACGAGGTCTGACGGATTTGGATGACGAAACTCGATGCTGGCTTAATAACACCACTGCCAGCATCTGATTCAGGCAGTACAGCATCCTGGGTAGTAAAAAAATAAACCCTCGGCCCCAGTCCTGTTTGTGTCTGACCTGGAGTGGATGCCCTTCAAACGACGACGACGACGACGAGAATAATTTGGTAAATATCAAGAGCTTACAATTAATCTCAGTACAAAACAAGATATTTCACTGAAAAGAACATAAACCTTAATGTTTTGTTTACGTTTCAGACGTTCACGTGGTGCCATTCTCAGCAAGTAAACTGATACAAGATGCCATGGATGCGAGCGGAGAGTGGGAAAAGTTGGGAGAACCGTCGGGTGACGTAAGGCTAAGAGAAAGGGAATGCGTCACTATCAATTTCCGGAGGAATGTAAAACTGACAATAAATCAAATGGCTCCTGAAATAATGTTTCACAGCAGACGATGGCAAGGTTATCAGGTGATGCCTAAAGATTAAGTAAAAAAAATTGAGTCTCAAAGACTTGAAATAGCATTGGTAGGAACTCGCAGGAATACAGTGTTGTAGTCACGTAATAGTAGATTGCAAAAGCAGAAAAATTTATTTTCGATCGAACATACGCATAACATAGAGAGCGATTGTTCGATATGAAATGAACAACTGGCGATTTGCACGAAAACCTTGATGAAAGTGGATAGCAGTACAATCAGGAAGCAGCATTGATATGAGATTTAATGCTGTTGTTTCAGTACCAAATTGAAGGAACAGACGGGGGATATTCCAGCAGCTGCGGCGAAGCGATTGAGGGATCCATTGATTTCGTCGACGAAGAAGCGAAAACGATTCATTCTGTGAACGTGATTTTGCCTCACGAAAGAGCAAAGCCCTACCAACCGACCATCACTCAGAAGCCGCTACCAAAAGGTTCGATTTTGTAACGAAAACTTTTGAGGATAATGAATGTTTTCGGGTTTTTTTTTAACAAATAAGAATCTAATACCAACGAAAAATGTGAAAAAGACACGTACTAATTATTAATTAACGGCTTGCTGAGTCTTTACTGTCTGGAAAAATTAAAGTACTTTCGCTGATTTCAATAATTAACATTTTTTAAAACATATTAGTCAAACTTTTTCCGGCCATTAAAAAAAATCACACGAAACAATACCCAATTAATAGGCTATCAAAAATATATTTTCACAAAAAATCTCGCTGTATATAAAAAAGTTATACGTAAAAAAATAAAAACTTTACGTTATCGGTCAAAACTGTTAAAAGGTGGAACAGAAAGCTCTGCCTGAAACAACTAAACAAGAAAATAGAATTTTTCACGACACACGGATGACCGATTATTGGTTTAAAACATTGTCGTTGAACTTTTTCAAATAGTTAGACGAAATCTCAAAATAAAAGTCATCAATAAATTTTTAGTATAAAAAAGTAAAAAATACTAGTTAAATATCAGCGCTCTTCAATCGTTTTTTTAAACATTCACATCGTTTCTATAAACTCTTTCTTGTTGATTTTATTAGTATATTAAGTAGAGGTTTTAAAAATACGCAAACTTATTCCAAGGTTGGCCATGATTCTAAAAAAGCACCGCATTAAATTAGAAAAGTAGGTCGCAGGGAGAGTAAAGTTTTTTTAATACTATTAATTTCAAAATACCGTATAAGTTTTTAAGCACTGATCAAACGATTGGTAACGTAACAGAAATTAAGGTCAGAAAATTAACTGCTTTTTTTTATTGCAGTGACTGTGATGAGAGAATACAAGTTGAAGTGGCTTGAGAGTCTATCTGCAGCCGAAAAAGAGAAATACAAATCCATCAACACTCCATAGTTTTGTGACGTAAAAAGAACTGCCCTGCAGCTACACAGGAACACACATAGGCCACACTTCAAAAATCGTCACGTCCGGTAAAGCATCGCTTAAGAAGAGAACTGCTGTGTTTTTATGTTTTTTTGCGCCAGTTTAAATTTTTTGTCGCGTTGTTCACTGTCCAACTCCTAACTGTCAAGACAAGCAAATATAAGCACTGAAAATCTACCGCCAGTGTGAACTCGCTATTCAATCAACAAATCAGCTTTGTATGGCATTGAACTCGACTCCTTCTGATCACGAGTCAGTCGCTCACAGCACTGAGCTACACTGACTTGACAACATCGAATAAAAAATACCTTTCGCATTCGAAAAGTACCAGGGCCCTCAGCTTGTCAGAAGAATTGGACCTTGGCACAACAACGGTGGTATTGTTTTGTGGCGAGGAAAGTAGGTATTTCTTGACAGATTGATCGTCAAAACTGGTCCAATATAAGGCGTTTTCACTCAGGTGATAAGCTAATCCTTCAACGGTGCCAATATCTGAAAAAAACGAATAATTTTATTGATTAACAAACTTAAAACAGTTAAAATAGTAGTTAAACCAAGACCGGATTACAAATGAATGCTGTGAAACGATAAAACTAAAATAAACAAATAAAAAAAAACCAACTTAATGCCACCAAACTTTGACCTCAATGAACTTTAACCTCACCTTCCAGTATGACCGACGGCCTGGGAGGATGTGATTTGTTGTATGGAACAGAAAAAACTGAGATGGTTCCCTCGGACATGTCGCTGTAGAACACGCGCTTATTGTTGTAATCTGCAGCCATCACGACCACGGACTTGACCAGATTGCTCTGAAAGATGCTTTCGTCATTCACTCGGTACAAAGAGTCACGTGGTGCAGTGAAACGTCTCGAAAAATTGTAGCCGTTACGGTGAGGCATTCATTTTCAGGAAAAATTTAATCAAATTATTGTTCATTTTTAAAACTTTTGACCCAATGGTTCGCAAGCTTGGGTTCGCGGCCCCTGGAGGGCCGTCAGCAATTTTCAAGGGGACTGCATAAAATTCCTTAGTTTTAATATTGCAGACTATTTTTTCTCTTTTTTACTACAAATTTACCGACTTACCAAGGTGATTAATTGAAATATTTTCGGGTTCGGTGACAATTCATAGTTGACATTTTTATATGTTTAAGTTTTTTCCTACGTATTGTGGGTTTTCTCGTTTTAAAAATTAATGGGGATCCGCCATTGTTTTGAAAAAGTCTTGCTAAAAAAGTTTGAAAACCACTGGTCTAAGCGAAAATGAAAGCTCAATATTTGATTGCATACGTCGTAATGACAAAAAATAACGCATAATTACTATTTAATCACAAAATATGTTTCTAAAAACTACATAAAAAGACAAACTAACCTCCAACAAAGGAAAAGGACCGTTCAAATCCTTCGGATTGACCACATTTATGCTATGAATCTGGCTTTGAGTGGAAAAAAAAAGAAAGTGACTCCATGCTAAAAAACCGAATTTTATTGATTTTCAAATATTATACATTTTGTTGTGGTTTTTAACACATTTGTTCCACTTTCTAAGGAAGAAAAAAAGTTTTTACAAATACAATAATAAATTTCAGCGAAAGTCTGCTCGCGAAAAAGTTTTATTATGATGAAAATCTTTGAACACATCACTCACGAAGACAAGTTGTGTTGTCAGCGTCGTTCAATCTCCCGTGAGAGCAAGCACAACGACGCGAGTTCGAACCCAGGTAAAAGCACAACTGTTCACAACCGCCTAAACACACATCAAAAATTTCAATTGACTTCAATGCGCTGTAAAATTGGTTTTACGTCAAAGCAAACGGATTGAAAAAGTTTTGATTGGTAACTTTAACGTGAATTATCAAACCAGAAGAGGCAACGTTAAAGTATGTCAATGGTCTTTAACTGCTTTGCTATTGACCTTTGATCAAACCAAGATCCCAGCAACTGCAATTTCCTCGCTAAAACATTACCAATTGGTTCTTAGTTTTATTATATTTATACAAATACAATCGTTGTTACCCAAGCTACTAGCTGCACCACCTCGATCTCATCTGCAGTAATACGAATCGTTGGCCGTCAATCAAGTTGTGGCTTTTCTGGTGTCAACGAGCGATCGAAGCCCGAATCTTATTTTACTTTTTTTTTATAAATTGGGCTTTATTGTTAAAAGGCCTAACTATTTTGTGAAATAGACCGGTTTTAACTCGCAAATTGTAGTTCGTTTAAAAGCGTAAAAATCACCGCAAGATCAGCAAACCGACAAAAAATACTTTTATAAAGTTGAAATTCATCTCTTTCATAAACCAACACGAATCGACATGCTTTTTGTTTCAAATCCTCCTCTTCCTTTAAAGCGAAATCTCGATATCACAGAAGTGAAATTTATAGGACTTAAATTAGATTAGATTAAAAGAACACGGGAGCCACACACATATCATACCGGAAACACAAGTCCTAACCAAATCAAGTAAAAATCGGGTCGCGCGATGTCGTTTCAGGTAAAAAAAATTTCGTCAAAAACCTTCAAACTTCGACTCAGCGAAGCGTGAAATTAAAGTACCGTTGTTTCTAGAACAAACGTTTGCTCCGGTCTGGCGCTTCGGACTGTACACCGCAACATCTTTCAGTGTGATTCCGAGACCGCTGGCGAGGAGAGTCAAATTAGCCTTCGTGCAACTCTCAACCGGACACGAGTAGATACTTCCGGTTCTCAAAATACTAAAAAATAAAAAAAACAATAAGCAACTTATGACGCTGAGTTTCAAACGTTACGAAATCGAGCCCTGAACAACAGTATTTTGAAAATTGAGCTGATTAATTTCGTACTTGTCACTCCAAAAAAGACGCCCGTTGAAGTAACTGATCCCATACTTGTGCCCGGAAGTAGAGGAATAAACAATCCGAATGCCGCGGCCGTTAAGGTTCGAAGATCTAATTTGTCCATGAAGAGCATCACACCAGTACAACCGATTGTTCTGCAAAGCAATGGGTTTTTATAATCCTAAATTTTTTCAAATCTTTCTTAAATAGCAACGATCAGTCAAAAGTTTACAGTCAAAAAGGAAAAGATTTTCGTTAGTAACCACAAAGAGAGAAAGCATTTCACAAGCAATGATTGAGTGGTCAACGAATAGACATGTGACGAGTTGTGACAAAATAAAGTTGTAAGAGGTTTGAAAACTTGACGAAACAATCTCAGGATTGCGATTGACTAGTCCTGGGCTTATGATGACTAAGAAAAATCGAAAGCAGTAAGCTTTGACAATAATCTCATACTGTTGATAATGATCTTTAAAGTTTAGAAATTGCTTACAACGTAATCAATAGTCAATCCGTTCGGCCAACCGGCGTTACGAACGACCTTGACGGGATCGGAACCGTCGAGATTCATTCTCGTTATGCTTCTCGAAAACAGCCAGGAGCAGACAAAGAGAAAGGCTCGACCGGGATGAACAGCGAGCCCTCGCATCCGGGGAACCCCTTTGTACACAGTGAAAGGGTACAATCCGTCCATGCGGACAACCTAGAACATGACGATAAAAACTTCAATCTGCTTTAATCCAACTTCTTAAGAGTTAGACTCACGAACGTCCGGCTGAATAAACATCTTTTATTTTTACGAGTAGTTTTTCCAAAAATAGACATTTAAAAAACAGCAATTGTGCAAGTCAACACCATAGAAAAACTCTATAAATCTAGTAATTATCGGAAAGCTAAAGAACTATTTTCGATCAATAAACTGCAAACATTAAAACACGGTCTCAACAAAAAAGATCATTATTGAGTATTGTTCTTTAGCGCTCTCCTACAAATATTTATTTATATCTATTTTTATTTTTATACTTTATTGTCTTATTTTTGCTCGTTACGTTTTTTTATGCAATATTCGTCAGATCTTAAAACAGTTTAATTAATTAATTTAACATTAGAAGCTATACAAGTTATTGCCACTTTACGATAATTGTTACGTTTCGTTATTATTGTGCATCATACGACGTCATAGATTTGGTATGTTTGATAGTTACTATACAATTTTATCAGCTGATTAAACAGCTAATGAAGGACAGGTTTTATTCTTTTTATTTCTCTTCTTTTAAAAACAAAAAATATTTTTTTTTACGTTCGATCATCATCTGTTTCTTTTTTATTTATAGTCATCTGAAGAAGTTGAATAAACGAAAGCTTACAGAGCTGAACGGTATTTAGATGAGATTTTTCGTTAAGGAAAATTGTGGAATAAAAGTTCGTGTTATGACGTATGAATGACATTGTGAAAAGTTACATTTTAAACGTTGATTCAACTAAGCAAGTTTTCGACGATTACACACAATTTATTTCCAGAAAGTTTACAAAGCAAGACTTACTTTGACTTCTTTAAATAAAGCGTCGACCCAATACAAGTTTTTCGCCATCCAATCCACTGCCAGCCCTTCGTATCGTCGAAAACTAGAACTGAATACAAACATGAACAAAAGCCAAACAAGCCAAGTACGCATCTGTAGAATTGTTGGTAATGACATATAATACAAAGCTGAACTGAAGCATTCAGCGTTTATTTTATCCAACAAAATCTAATTTTTTTATCAATTATGAATATAACAGAATTACTCATAAAATACCACGACATTTACTTTTTTCAAGTATAATTTTTGTTTGATTATCTTGTTCTTTTAACATTTTCACTTAAATTTGTTGATGAATTTTATCATATTAATCAACATTATTAAGCTTAACCCTCACCAGGTACCATGAAAAACTTACATTTTTGGTACCATGGGGTCGATATGACCCCAATTTTAAAAATTAAATAGAATATTGCTAGGTATGCAGTAGTCTTTTATTTAACTAAAAAATGTAAGAAATTAGCTAAAAAATATTTTTATTAGGATTAAATATTAATGTAAACCATATAAGGAAAAAACGAAAATTTGTTGTTGTTTTTTTAAAAAATTTATAAAAATTTTCTTTTTTATATTGGATCTTTCAAAATAAATGCAAATAAGGGACAAATCGTTTATTTTGGTATTTATAAATAAAATTAAATGATACAATCACTTTTTGTATGAATACAATGTATTTAAAAATAAGCATATAGAAATATTCAAAAAAGTAAAAAAAATTGTTAGCAAAAATAACTTTAATAATTTTCAGCAAAAAGTGTGATGAACATCAAGAATATCTTGATACATCACTATGTGACAAATACATGGCTTGACACAAATGAAAAATAAACGGACTTAAAATTATGACATTTTTTGTACACCTGGGGTCATATTGTATCATATGTGTAACACCTGGGGTCACCTGGGGTCATATGGTACCTGGTGAGGGTTAAGTACATTGTAAGTTTAATCAAGATGAAATGAAAAGCAATTTTTTTTTCAATAAAAATGGCTCGGATCTGTATTTCGACTAGATTTAATCTTGCTAGTGTCATCATGCTTAAAAATCAAAAAAATCAATAATCAATTATAGCGCTTTTGCAATACAAACAAAAGATGAGAATCTTCTGCACAATGTACAGGTTTATGATTGAAGGCGCATTCACGAAAAAAACATTTGATTTTTTTCTTTGTGTCTCCTTATGACGTCACTGGAAGGAAAACATACCGACGTTACATTGAATTAAAATCAAATTGAAAACATTTTTGGCAGTCTGTGCAAATAAGTCTTCATTGATTCATTTAAGTTATAATTTGAACTGTTTTAGTTGTCAAAAACGAAAACAGTGAAGCAGTCAATATCACCTAGTGGCTGCTTTCCTCTGTTCCTCATTGCCGTCGTAAGCTGAATAAATAAGCCACTTCGATGTCATGTTGCGCAATGCGGCTTTGAGTGAAGACTTCCCACTTTCAGCCCAAATTATGGTGTCGTTTTCTGTTCAAAACACGTTTGGCCAAAATCGAATTTCATGAAAAAAAACTTGCTTGAAAAAAAAGTTCTATCAACATGGCTCAAAAAAGAAAAAAAAAACAGAAAATCAATTACAAAAAAAGACTATTTACCCAGAGAAGATAAAGCATGAAAATTTGATAAGGCACAAAAAAATCCAAATCAAATGGAACAGACCTGCGTAAAAGTCGACGCCAACAGATTGCCACTGATCAACAACCGACACCAAAGTACTGGTGTCATTTCGAAGATTGATTCCACTGATTCTGGAAGTACTCGAAAAGACAAGAAACTCATCGACACCTGGAGTAAAAGGTTTCAATTAAGAAAGTAAAAATTTCCTATGAAACAATTATCTCATTATTTACTAAATTTCAGTTGCACCACTGCAATTAAATTCGGAGCAACTAACCTATGCAAAGGCTTGAATCGTTATGATCAGGCTTAAAGCCATCCGTGCATTGGCAGGTTTTACCGTGCGAACCGTCGTCGAAAGAAGGAAGACAAATCTGGGAACAGCCGCTGTTTCCCGAAGAGCAAGGGCTACATGTCGAACGTAACAACTGCTGCTTAAATCAAAGTCGGTAAAAACGCGACTTTACTCACAGATTTTCAAGATTGGATCTGTTCTGAAGATCGGAATCAAAGATGACTAGATCGGAAATCATGAGCACCTTGGTTCGCCGCTCACAGGAAGCAGGAGTGCCCAAAGAACAATTGTAAATATATTCTGTAAAAACAAAGCTTAGATCGTAAGAGATCATTCAAAAAAAAAAATAGGCAGCAATAAAACCCTAACTGCCTTATCGTGTTGCTTGCATAAAATAGGTCCTGATTAGAACAAAAAACTAGGAATCAGAGGTATTTAACTTAAACTACGATAAAACATGAAACTCGAGAAAATACAAATTTTCCCAATCAATTATTATCTGGCCGTTATATTTGGTACAATGCATTTCGGTACATCACAGCAGCAGTGTATACCACAGTACATTACTTCAACATTATTTCAAAATCAATCGAGAAAACGTGAATCTACTTGCAATCAATAGAAAATTGATTCATTTTTTTAGAGTGTAAATCTAAACAGTAAATATATACGATACTGTATACTTTTGTTGGTTTGACCATAAGAATTAAAATAACCTGTTTTCTTGCTTTTCCGTTCATATTTTTGAAAGTAACAACCCAAACAGACCAGATAATCGAAAAAGCACTGTAAAACTTAACCAGAGAATAATCTGCTTTAAATGTGCGCTTCATTATGAAAATTTTTTACGAACAAAACCATTTCTTACAACAATCGTTATTTAATTTATTAAATGAAGACGCAAGTAGTCAAACCTCATATTTAACCGTAAAACCTTTCAGATCACGAAAGCGCTTGCATCGTAATGAAAAGCTTTACAATTGCGCATTGAGCATGAGTTGGAGTTAACCAAAGAAATAAAGTTGACTATCGTAGCAACAGACGACGGAACGGAAGTGCAAAGAAACATTTATTTTTTTGGATCAAGTCCAGATTAAAGAACCCAGCTTTGTTTCATAAATTTGACATGATATAATTTGGGTTTCCTAAAATTAACATGCAAATATTTAGGTTCCATAAACTTGTCTTGAAATACTTGAATTGGTATTTTTCCATGTCGCTTTGCTTAAGATCGAGATACTGTAGAATTTGTGCTTTTATAAGATTGCAGTAGATTTGTGTTTTACTTTGAGGTAATCGGGTACAACTTGGGATTCTTTAAACTTGACATGATATAATTTGGGTTTCTCTAAACTTGAGGCGATATGCTGGGTTTCTTAATCTCGACCTCATCCCATTTTTCATGTAAAATGCAGCTGCAAAATTTTTCAATGTTCGGAAAAACGACCGTAAAAAACTTTTGACCTTTGATTTCCAGATTCTAACCTTGTTTGATACGAGTGGAACGGTCAAAGGTCACGACAAATTCGATGATGCTCACACTTACGCGCGTCATATATCCATAGAAGCCGGTCGTTGCTGACCGCGAGTTGCGAAACTGAGACAGAAAGCTTGATCTTCTCTGCGCACCAGGACGAGTTGCAATGATGCAAGCGTACCACATTGCTATCGCTGACGATGTATAAGCTGCCGTTGTGGAAGTGAAGGTCGGATACGTGGTCAACGTCGCGTATCTAAACAGTTCAAAGTCATTTAGTAAGCGCCGAGAAAAAATCAAATAAACTTGATTCAAAATCTTTTGCATGCTGGTCACTTAACAAAGCAAGTCTGTATGTGCATTTTCTCTCAACAAAGCGAGTTAGTATGTATGTGATTGGTTGAATATCAAACACCAAAATTAATTTGGGTGACATTTCTTCAAACGTAGCAGAGTTTACAATGATTACTTGCTTATCTTGCCCTAATTGGTTGCTTTTCTACAAAAAAGCACTGACTATCTAAAAAATACAATATTTTCGGTTATTTAATTTTGAA
Source organism: Diplosoma virens (assembly GCA_963680785.1). Taxonomy (NCBI): domain Eukaryota; kingdom Metazoa; phylum Chordata; class Ascidiacea; order Aplousobranchia; family Didemnidae; genus Diplosoma; species Diplosoma virens. Next base: position 25,496,464 of record OY796891.1, read on the forward strand.
CTATTTTAGAATAATTATATTATTCTTAAAATTTTAACTGAGTGCCGATTTCCCCAAACGAAGTAATTTTTTTAAGTGATTTTATAGTAGTATTTCTGAAAATGTCTTCGACTATTATTATAAAATTATTTCGTTTTACACGGATCTAAATGCCTTATTAGTGAAGGCACCTAATCAATGAGACATAATATTCACAATTTCAATTTAAATTCAACATTGTAATAATATACGACAAGCGCCTGTTTCGATCTTGTTTGATCTCATCAGGTATATGTAATTACAATTACAAGTAGAAAATTTGTTGTTAATTTGGAACGGAAAACATGTCGAAATAATTCAATGCAGTAAAATTTGATAAAAGTCAAAGAAATCGACGAGTATAGGTGAACTATGAGAATTCCAATGCAACTCTTGAAAATTTGGAATTCTAACTATTAAGATTAAAAGTCAAATTAATAACAAGAATTTCGGACGCCAGCGAAATAGTACAAGGACAGAGAATGACGTTGTCTATGTAATCTACATCGAAATATAAACAAATTTGTGCTAAGAAATAGGAAGTTATTTGAAAAGATTGCTGAAAATTGAAATTAGAAATTGATAACACGTCGAATTCATTGAAGCTGATAACACGTCGAATACATTGAAGAAATTTAAGGCTGAAAAAACGTTGACTTTTATCAAATTTTACTGCATTGAATTATTTCGACATGTTTTCCGTTCCAAATTAACAACAAATTTTCTACTTGTAATTGTAATTACATATACCTGATGAGATCAAACAAGATCGAAACAGGCGCTTGTCGTATATTATTAAAATGTTGAATTTAAATTGAAATTGTGAATATTATGTCTCATTGATTAGGTGCCTTCACTAATAAGGCATTTAGATCCGTGTAAAACCAAATAATTTTGTATACTTGTGATACGAAGCACGAGATCCCTTTTCATTTATGTTACGTAATTTATCACACTACTAATTAAGCTTTGATAACGCTTAGCTTTGTCTTATAATCATTATTCCTACTAATATTATAACGTATAAAAATATACTATACTTTATGACATCATAGTAAAAATGTAAAACATTTAGCTCTGCAAAGAAAAAAGAGACAGGTCGACATAGCAAAATTTTGAAAGTACAAACTTAGCATACATGAGACAAAATTGTGATTCTGCAGCATTGAAATAAATCTTAACTTAAGAGCGAATCTTTTGGTGTTAAAAAACATAAACCTTTACTACTTTACGATGCCGAAGCTTGCCACTAGCATGGAGTGTCCAACTTTGGAACATTGCTCATGGAAGCACAAGCAAAGACGTGTATTGCTGCAGCCACAATGTCAGTTAGGCAGGATCGGAAATCGACAAAGATCTAACTCATCGAAGGAAGGAATAAAAAAACTAAACTAAAGAACACAGGACGGCGACGTTAAAAAAGGTCGGAATAAATCGTTCGTTCAAAAATTAACATCAAAGATGAACAAAATAATACTTTTTTAATAGACGAGCCGTCCATATTGACAGAGTAAATGGCACTGTCACCAGCAAAATAAAGGACACCGGCTGGGACATCAGCGGTCAAATAGCGAGCGTAGCCGGTGGTTCTCCAAGAAATCGAGTCGATGCCATCGAGTCTGCGCTGAAACCTGAAACATTTTAAAATGTTGGTATTCGAAATTACATGGTTGGACTCAATTACCGGTTGGTTTACAAAACGAAAGCCATCCAATATGATAAAGTGAGGAGTCGTACAACTATTAAAACTTGTTAAAATTGTTGTAACCTTTAAAAGTTTTAAATCTACATCAATCTTGCTTTGTAATGTTTAATTCGCATTGAAAATGTTTAAGTTTGATTGGTTACTTATTCTTTTTATGCCTTTTTTTTCTTCTGAACCATTCGTACAAACGATATATTGTTGTGCTAGTTCTTAGTTTCTAGCACCTTACAAGATACAATTCTTTTAATGGTGGCTTTAAATTCATTTTTACTATAATAGACACTTTAATGCATTGTTTGTGTGGTCATTTCTTTATGGAACTTAAAACTGACAAAATAAAGTTCGCTCCAACGTCGCATTAATGATTGTTATTGAGACTTAATGTCATAAAATTGTTTTGAATGGTACCTACGTAAATAAACATAAAAATTTTGGATGCGTAAAATGATAAAATTCTTACGCTACTCTGTAATAATAAACGCATCTTGGAAGGCCCAATGCTCAATATTTGTAATTTAATATAAATATTTATTAAAAGACGAGTAGAAATACAAGAATATACAAAAGCAAAGTAAAAATAAATGAAAAGAGCGAAAACCACACATCATAAATACAACTATGTTTAATATACCTTCCGTCATTAGTCGCAACATGCAGTCTTGCACCGAACTGGGCATTTTTGTGTGATGTCCAAAAAATTAATCCCCGGAGCCAGTCAACAACTAAACCGTCCACGTGGATTGAATCTGAAAGGCAGATCAATTCATCAGTTCTATTTTGACTGCCTTTCAACGATACGTTAATATCAAATGTCGCAAAGCTTTGGTACGAGTTGACTGTAGTGTGATGGGGAATGCAAAGTGATCAAACTTGTTTCATTAAAAATTAAACAAATTAAAGATTTACAAAGATTTTAGTACATCAACTAAGACATGGGTTTCCAAACTGGGCTGGTGGTGGTGGTGGTGGTGGTAGGTTTACCCGACCCATTTCTGGATATGGGGGCGCGGATCAACTCCGCAGAGTCCCCGTGATTGGGCAATTCCTCACAGACGGGACCAGAGGTCCAGAATAGAGAGGGAATGGCCGAATATGGCCCGACGCAGATGGTCCAATACAGGGCAGTCTAGCACGAGATGAGGAATGTCCTGTGATTCAGAACCAGAGTTGCTGCATGAAGGAGTCTCGGCTCGACCAACCCTGTGGAGATAAGTGTTAAGGAGAGTGCTGTTTCCGTTGCAGCGTAAACGGGAGAGAGCAGAGCGAGCGGAGCGAGGGAGAGTAAGCTCCCGGGAGATACTGAAGGGATTTGATGTTGAAAGAGGCCAGATTAGACATTGCGTTTCGAACTGGTGTAGAGAGATAGTCTTTGTGAGGAAATAAGGGGTGAGAGGGACACTGATATTTTGGAGGGATTAAGAGAGACTCCGACTTTAGCAAGAGAGTCAGCTAAGTCGTTACCAGGGAGGGAAGAGTGACCAGGTATCTATTGCAAGTGGATTACCTTGGATTTGGATAAAATATTGAGAAGAGATTGTGTATCGGATAGGGATTTGGGGGTTAAATATGGTAAAAAAGCAGAAAGGGTTGATAAGACGGATAAAGAATCAGAAAATAAGGTGATGGATTCAAAGTTAAATGTCTTGGAGTGAGAGATACACCACTCAAGGGCATGTAGGATGGCAAAAGTAGTGGCACAGTAACTAGTAGCCCAGAGACCAGCTGAGAAGGAGAGGGAGGTAGTAGTGATACACTTTGTACATTTGATGTGAATCCCTGCACCACCCTGTCCCAGCCGGCCAGGTAGCGAACCGTCAGTCCAGGCGGTGATGTCGCTGTAAGATAGAAAGGAAAAATGGGAGGTAGCTGTGGTATTGCGAAGGAAAGGGGGGGGTCTTTACGAGAGCATGGGGATGAGAGGTGGAGTGAAAGTATGTAAGTAGAAGGGGTAGACGAGGGGGTTTAGGAGGGAAGAGGATTAAGGGTTCACGAGTAAGATGTAGGTTAGGGGTAAGATTATGTGATCGGGAGAAGGGTCTCCATGAACCTTTCTTGAGTCGCGTGCGGGGGTTAGATTTTGCTAGAGAGGCTAGGGGAAAGGTTGAAGGTAGTCGGAGGGCTTGGTGGGTGAGGGTGACGCGTAGTGGAAGAAGTGCTTCTACATGAAGTAGAGAGATAGGAGTGGACGATAGACAACCTGTAATTACTCTACAGGAAGATCTATGCATCCTCTCCACGGAGGTGATGTGAGTAAGAGATGAGAAGGGAAACCAGCCTGGGGAAGCATAGGTAAGGATGGGCCGAATGAAGGCTTTACATAAGGAACATAAGGATTCCTTCGATGGGCCCCAAGAGGCAGAAGCGATAGAGCGGAAAGCACGGAATCGGCTGTGAAACTTTTTCCGTAAGGACAGGACATGATGTTTGAAAGAGAGAGTGCGGTCGAAGGTTACACCGAGGAAGTTTGGATAAAGGTGAAATTTAAGTGGGGTGTTAAGAATGTACAGAGAGGGTTTTATACGTGATTGGTAGGGGTCCAGGCTGCAGAAAAATGTTTCACATTTGAGGGGGTTGAGAGGAAGGCGCCACTTTGAGGACCATTCCACCAGTCTGTTGAGGGCAGCTTGTATTGTGGAAGTTGCACACTCAACACTGGGGAAGAGGTCCAAACGACAAGGTCATCTGCATAAAGTGAAGTCTTGACAGATGTAGAGAGGAAGGTAGGAAGATCATTAATAAATGAAGAGGACTGGTCCAAGAACTGAATTGGGGAACTCCTCTTCGGAGACGGAAAAGACGACTGTATGAAGTACAGATGAGGATTTTCGAACGGCGATCTGAGAGATAGGATCGTATCCATTCGACAAAGCAAAGAGAAAGAACTAAAGAGAGGAGTTTAGAAAGGAGGGCAAAATGCCAAACTGAATCAAAAGCTTTCGCAAAATCCACAGTGGCGAGGACTTACATGCGCCTGGTTTAGATTGGTGGAAGGAATCTGCGATTGACTGTGAGAGAAGGAAAACCTGATCTACAGTCGATCTACCAGGTCTAAAACCAGCTTGCACGGGTGAGAGGGTGCCTTGTTGTTCTAGAAAAAAGGTTAGTCGTCCTAAAACCATTCTTTCGAAGAGCTTGGAGGTACAGGAAGTGAGAGAGATGGGTCTATATGAGGAAGGTGAGTCAGAGGGTTTTCCGAGTTTGAGAATGGGGATGATTGTCGATAGATGGGAAGGTGTGAGTTGACCAAGAAAGGTTGAAGATATATAAAAGAAAATGTAGCGCTGATTGTGGAAGGTGGGTTAGAAGAGGGTAAGTAATTTGATCAGGGCCTGAAGAGGTTGAGGTTGAGAGTTGAGAGATAGCTGTGGAGAGTTCAAAAGAGGAGAATGGTGAACAGAAAGTGGAGTGCAGGGTGTTGCAGTGTGCAATTCTGATAGTATTCATCTGAGCTTTCTCGGTGCTTCTAAAAGGTTTTGGGGTTTGAGTAGAGAAATGGGACTGTAGATGTGAGGAATGTTGGTTGACACAATCTACAGGGGTATCGCAACTTGAGAAGTTTGGGAGGGGGAGCCAGAGATGTACCGAAGTAGTGAAGACTTCACTGGGACGGGTTTTAGGCGAAAGGCTAGAGCAAGTTTTCTGCCATGACTTAGCTTTAGCCTTAGATATCATAGTGGAGGTATATCTACTAATGGAGATATAGTTCTGGAGGTCATCTTCGGAACAGTGCGCCTTTGCAAATGCCTTTCGACGTTTCGCGACGGCATCTGCGACTTCAGAAGACCACCAGGCTTTAGCAGGGCGGTTGATGCTGCCAAAAGAAATGGCAGAAATGACAGCATCATTGAGGAGTTTGGTTAAGGTGTGGGTGGCTTCAGAAAGAGAGAGTGTTGTAAAGTTAGAGGGAGGAGGGCAGTGGGTATCAATATAAATAAGGTAATCGTCCCAGCTAGCTTTATTGTAATTAAATGAGGGGGAGCGGTGGATAGAGTTAATTAAAGGGGAAGTAGGAATAGAGAAAGAGATAAGAAGATGATCTGATCCGAGGTCCGGAAGGGTCTGTCATGTGCATTAAGAGGCTATTTGGGCAGGAATCAAAGAGAGATCAGGGGAGAAGCGGTTTCCGGTGGCACGGTGTAGTAGGGTATGATGTTCGAGGTTGTTAGAGGTAAAAGATCAGAAGGAGCCAGTCAAACAGACCTTTTCCTGATTGGTCTTCCGGTGAGTGAGAGTCCCAGGATGAATGATAGCCGTTAAAGTCGTAAGAGGAAGGGAGAAAAGGATTTAGGGCGAGAATCGGAGGCAGAAGAGCGGATAGAAGGGACATAGACATTGAAAAGGTGTATACTGTAGGTGAGGCTCCTTTAATTTTAACCGTGATAGCTAAATAGTCGGAGCTGGGATCAAGGGAGGAAAGGGATTGTGTCAAGAGTGAAGTGTAGGTTAGACCAGGGGTCGGCAACCCCTGGCAAGCGAAATGATTTTATGCGGCACGCGAGGTGATTTTATACGGCACGCGGCGTCGTGAATATTTTTTAAAAACACGTTTACGGACCTTTTTTTTTTTTAGAGATCACCCTGATTTTGGGAGAAAAATAGGGAAATCGGAGATGAAATTGAAGTGAAGACATCGGAACGAAACGTATATTTTGACATTGAATTTCACAACTTGGCACACTGGAAAGAAAACGTTGCCCACCCCTGTACTATATTATTAAAAATAGTTCGGCACGCGCAGCTAACAAAATTCAAAAACTGGCACACTGCGTTGAAAAGGTTGCCGACCCCTGGGTTAGACCGTTTTTGACAAGTATGAGTACATCACCTCCTGGGTTTCCCGTAGAGATGGTGGTTCCCCTCCTTGTCATAGAACGGTTCTTTTGGAGGGTTTTGTAGCCGGGTATGTGGAAAGTGGAGTCAGAAGAGAGGTGCAACTCTTGCACGAAAATGAGATCGTACTGATTTAGAGAGAGAAATTGTATAAGTTCAGTACGACGGGGGCGAATCCCATTAGCATTCCACTGTAGGATTTAAAGATTGTTTCGAGAGGGAGGGGGAGGATGGAAAGAAGATTGTGTGAGAGGAGAGATGGTATGTTGGGTTTGAGGAGGAGGTAGAGATGACGCTGAGGGAGGGTAAGTAAAAATTAGTTGGGGGTGATTAGGAGGGTCGGTGGGGTTATTAAGGGTGGAGAATTGCTTTGGGGGGGGTTTCATTTTTGAAGATATAGTTTTGTGGGTATTTGTGGATGAGGATGGGGGTTTGGGAGTGTTTGTGGATGGAGGTACATGGTAGGATGTGAGAGGGAGGGGGTTGAGAAGAGGATGGGCACATTGGACAAGTCCAACAGTGTCCCGGGGAGATTTTACGAAAGTCAGCGGGAGAGAGACCAGAGCAGAAGAGCTGTACCCAGAGAGAACAGTTGGTACATCGTACCGATCTGTTTCCCGAGGTGACTCTACGGGAGCAACAAATCAGGGGTCTATAGGGCCAGGGTTGGGATGAATGTCACCGCTGATGAGAAAAAGCATGAGGATAAGAAGCAACGGTGAGTAGGATAGGTAAAGAGGAGGTTTGGGGTGGAAGAAGAGACTAAGAAGAGTTGTCGGAAAGAAAGTAGAAGAAATAGGGGGGCAGTCAATTGGGTTTAAGAATGCTGTCCACATGTGACCGCGCACTAGAAAGCAGGAATAAAAACGAGGAGTAGAGTTGTCCACGGGAGAATTGCCCGAGGATGAGACCCTCTGGGAATTGACAAGCCATTTCGACCCTCCCTAGTGTAGGGAAGGGGACTGCACCACCACGTTGAGGTGGCTTGTCGTTGGTGCAGTCCAAACTGGGGTCGCGCAACAAATTGAAGGGATCGCAAGGGCACCAACTTTTAATAAAGTGCAGCATCTAGTATACAATTGTAGTTTTTTGACTTTGGATACATTTAAAACAAACCTTAATAGTTTAGACTAAAACAGAAATCGATTAGCAGATTACGTCAGAACACCTACAAATCGACTACATTACATTGGAGCAGACACGAAGAAATAAGCGGCTCATTATTGTGCAGTTGGACATTTTTCTTTAATTTTGTCTCTTTGGTGGTTTAATGCCTCATTAAAGTGCACTCGTTTATAGAACCTATTCTGCCTTGAAATGAAAATCGATCTAGTCATTAAATTAAATCGGTAGCTAATTAAACGAAGAAAAAATGACAGTGCAGATAAAGCCGAAGCAAAAGAAGATACTGTTTCGTGTGAAATAAGACCCCAACTTTTGCATCTAAATGTACAAGCTTATTAGAAAAAAAACGACAGCACGTCTACGAAAAAAGAAAATATGGCCAAGTATTTGCGCAGTATTGGTTATCGATTATTCGAGTCGGCTTTTACAACGTTGACAACCATCAAAACAAGATATAGCTGCGGTCTTGGCGACATTGAAATTGCGTTGAGACCAGCATTGACAAACATTGAACAAGATTGAATTTATTGTACAAGAAAAAGCAGTCACATCCGTAACACGAAATAAATGTCTGTGGTCTATTGGTCTATTTGCTAAGTAAATTATGTTAACATTATTTTTTGTGTTTTGTAATTTAGTCAGTTTAAGCCATAATTTGATAAATATTGATGTCTGATTCGACGTGCACATTTTCTGTTTAACGTTTCTATTTTTCCAGCACTATCAAACGTGAAGTGTCGCGGAAAATTTTTATATAATACACGAGGTCGCTGACCAAAAGATTTGGGAAGCCCTGACCCAAGATAACTGTCTTGTTTCTCTTTGCTGTGATGTAATTTTTCATGGAAAAGGCATCGATTCTACTGGTTCATCAGACAAAAATCAAAAAAAGTAACAATTTAATTTCTACATGAGCTTTATAAAAACAGTGCGAGTGTTGAAGTGACGTGATGACGCAAATCACTGAAAGCATCAGAACAAAGCCAACATTGATGTTGATAAAGCACGAAAGATTTTATTGACAAAATTCTATTACAATTTTAACTATTAATATAGAAGGATAAAAGTTTACGGTTTCTAATTGTAATCTCACCTATTCCAACGACCGTTTCTATCCCGGTGCCGTTTAAGTACGAGCGTTTAATTTCTGGTGGTGTTTCTTGCGTCCAGTAAACTTGTTTGCGCAAGGCGTCGTACGCAATACGTGGATGTATGGATGGCCGGAAAAAGTTTACTCCGAGTATGGCGCTAAAATTCAAATTTTCTAATCGACGACCAACAATCTAAATAAAAGCACTTAATGCAGTTTAAGCAAAGTGGATTACTAGGAAAAGATAGTAATTAACACCTTAAACAAACTATAATACGATTAAAGAAAATCTGTTTGTTTTCATAATGAAAACAAAAAAAATTGGAAAAGCTGGGAAAACGCGGTCATATAGAACAATTATTAAATCGTGTTCATCATAGCGATATAGAAAATATTGTAATAGGCAACCATCTAGTTAACGTGCAATATGAATGGTAAATCTTTTTGTAGCGGCAATGGCCTGGTTGCTGCTTTCTGTTTTAAGCGAAACCACCAGTATAGATTACCAACATGATCCCGATTATGAATTTGTAGAAAAGTGCCTTACTCCACTGGATAACGGAGGTCGCTCTGCAGAGACATGAGTATCAAACTCGCGTCCTTCTGGTCGCAAATCAATCAATTAACACACTGAGCTATTTCGCCAACACATTGCAAGTTGAATCGGTATGTAATATGCTTGTGAATGCAAATCAGAAATCGCTTTCAACGCAAATCGAAAACGAAAACACAAATAAAAGCAAATACCCGCGACGGTTCAGAAAAAAGCAGAAACGAGGTCAGTTCCTTGCAAGTCCGCTGGTCCTCCTCGAGCTCGTAATGAAGAGGACAGACACAGCGGAACGTGATCGAACGATCGCTCCCGGGCGCAATGACGCAGAGGTGACTGCAGAGGTCATGAAGGCATGGATTTTCAATCACTGCGCGATTCACGTTTATTAAAAAAAACTTCGCCAGAAAGAATTTTAACACCTAAAGCACCAGCAACTCGTTCGTACGGCAACAATCGGTTAAAACCAGTAAAACCGTCTTACCTCGGTTCGAACCTTTGAAAGTTCTTGGTTGCCTGGTTTCATGGAAGACCTTGATGTCATAGGGTGGCTGATGGACCAGCTCGAGAATGGTGGTGTTGCGATTGGGCCATTTATCAGCCACACCAATGACAGTGGTCGTCCAATCAGTCCAAAAAAGAAGGTGGGCGTAAGTGGTCAGAGCGAACGGATGCGACAGCCAATCAACGTTGGACAAAATGAGGACGACATCGCTACCATCATACAAAGACGACAAGATCGCATTGGCTCTACAAAGCGAAAGCAAACGATCGGTGATCAAGTAGAATGCAAATTCCGGAGGAGCGAGATGTAAACGGAAAAGAATCTATGTGCTACTAAAATAGTTTCGTGAACAAAAATGAAAGCAAAGCTGTTTACTTGGCAACGGCCCAATAAACTCTTTCTTCAATGTAGTCCAGAGTTAAACCGTTGGGCCAGCCACTGCCCTTCCATATCGCAGTTCTGTTAGTTCCATCCATTGAAGCTCGTTCAATGCAGCTTTCGTCCTCGTCCTTATCCCAGACCGTCCAAAACATTAGTCTGCGAGTAATCAAATATAATGAGTCAGTGATGGTAACGTGAATTCAAGAAAGATTGAAAACCAAAAGCGATTACAAAGTAACGATTCGCCTTGTTAAATAATTGTCGCTCTATTAAAAATGGCGTAGTTCAATGCACAAGTTCAAAAATATCGTACAGCGTTTCAAATACGAAACTTACATACGTATAGCAACATAACAGCAACCAGCAAAATCATCTTATGTAAACACTCAAATCATTCACCCATATCTCGGGTCAAGGCAAAGGGCACGTGGGTTATCCATGATTCCGGCCACAAGCACAGAGCGGTGGGTCCCATCCAACGTCATCACCTCGATTTGATGTAGTTCCAAATCGACGAAGTACACCCGACCGGCGATCCAATCCACGGACAAACCTTCGAGCTTGCCTCTCTGCTTCGTCACGATCACTTGGTGTGGAACCAGTTCGAGAGTCTTCCCCGAAATGTAATTGGTGTCTGGCATGCAACAACAGCTATACAAGTTTCGTTTCAACGCGTTATGGGGCAAAACTACTACATCGAAGTAGCTTTGCCCCATAGCGATCTCATAATATATTTCAAGACCAAATCGAATCAAAGTGTAAATAAGTTAACTTTAACCAAACAACAATGAAACATCTCAACCTACTTTGATATAGAATAGTGCGTAAGTGCATTAGTTTTTATATAATCTGTTTGCAATTTCTAAATCTTGACGAAAAATACTTTTTCAAATCAATACGAGAAAGCTAAAGTCGATTAAAAAGACTCGATAAAGTTTTATAATTTAAGTCTTAAGATCTTTCTTAATCTGGTCAAAAAACAAACTTCCTACCATGAAGAATTTGAACCGAAGCTTTTGAAATAGTTTTCTTGTTGAAATCAACATAGAACAACAGCATTTGGTCATAGTGAAAGCCCAGCGACAACCCGTGACGCAGATTGCCACGCAAGACATGTGAATGACGTAAGAAAGGACGAAGATTGTCGTCCAAAGCAAAGCTTTAAAAAAATTTAAAAAATAAAAAAATAAAATAGACGTTTGGTGGTACAGAATTTGAAGATTGCGTGAAGTAAAAGGTTTTTCTTCCCAAAGCTTTTCATCTGACACTCTTCAGGGGAAATCGTCATATTAAAGCAGAATAGAAACCCAACTGAGTTATAAAGGGGAAAGCAGAGTTCTCATTGGCTGAAAGAAGTTAGCCAATGAGAGAAAAGATTAAGAAATTTTCAAAGAGTAGACGAATTCTTTTTGCTTACACAGAAAGGGATTGAGAGATTTAATAAATGTCGCTTCAAGAGCAGAAAGGTGAAAAGAAGAGCGACCTCGAGCGAGAATAGAAAATTTTTCGTTGCTGTAATGAAGAGCGCATTGGGCGTTGTCAAGATGTTGACCAATGGCGGATTCGTGAAATTGTTGTGGGCGTGTGTTGGCCTTGCAAGCGCGGAAAAGACTTTGGCGGTGGTGCGAGGCAGGAGGATTGGCGATGGATCTAGGAACGTGTTGTTTAATTCGCTCTTCTAGGCGTTGAGACGTGCGACCAACGTACCGACTATCGCAGTGGCACAAAAACTGGTAAATAACATTGCTGTGATCAAGGGAAGGTAACACGTCTTTTTTAATCGCTGGTAAGAGCTGTCGGGTGTTAAAAATAACACGTGGTTCGACACACAGCGTTTCACAGCAGACGCAATCCGCTTTTCGAACTTCATCGAGACATTTCCAATCCATGGGATGTGTAAGTAGACAGGGCACTCTTCTACTGTGTGAACCGGGTTAGAATTTAGTTGTTGAAGTTTTCGTTTGAAAACCGAATTGATTGCATGTTCCGGGTAGTCATTTTCTAAAAGAATTGAACGAATTTTGCCAAGCTCTGGGTCCAGTTTGCTTTTAGAACAAATCATAAAAGCTCTGTGAACAAGAGTACCAATTAGATTGATTTTCCATTTCTGGGGGCTAAAAGAGTTCCAACGTAGATACTGGCCGGTGAAGGTGGGTTTCCTGTATACTGAAGTTAGAAATTCTGAATCATGTCTTTCTACCAACACGTCAAGGAAGGATAGAGAGTGATTAGATTCCTTTTCGTAGGTGAAGCGTAATGAGGGATGAAGAGAGTTGAGGTGGATGAAAAAAGTGTTGCAGTATTCTTCATTGTTGAATACCGCGAAAGTATCATCAACGTACCGGAAGTACACTAACGGTCTTTTGGCAATATTGAAAAGTTTCGCTTCTTGGTAGCCAACAAAAATGTTGGCTAATGCTGGACCGAGCGGTGAGCCCATAGCGACGCCATCGATTTGTCGATGCATGTTATTGAAGCTGAATTCCACAGAGGAGGTGGCTAGCTGCATTAATACGACAAAGATGTTGCGTGGAAAGGATGGCGCGATTGAGTCATCATTGTAAAGAGCGTCAGCGCAGACTTCTATGGTTTCAGCAAGCGGAACATTGGTGAAGAGACTGCAAATGTGAAAAGAACAAAGAAAAACAGAGGAAGGAGAAAAGGTAAATTTTCTGACTTTTTTTACAAAGGTGAAAGAATCAGACACACAATTAGAAGAAAGGTTTTGGAGAACAGGTTGAAGTAAGCCATTTAGCTAACTGATGTTGGGCCGATCCGGTCATAGACGAAAAGGACGTACCCTTACTAGTGATGGGACGATTAATCGGAATCGTATCGAAATAATCGGAATATCGGGAGTTTTCCAAAGTATCGGGAATCGGAATCGGAGCTGTATAATTCAGTCCCGATTCCGATACCAAAACGATTCTTTAAATATACAGGGCATAAGATAAAAAGTAGTAACACAGGACTGTGCTGGGGTGTTCATAAAATGTTCTTAAAATTTCTTCACCCTTTCTTTACCATTTTTCAATCAATCAAGCTAATTCCAACTGTAAGGTACGTAACTATTCGACGGGACAAATTCGTCGGCGAGCCAATTTGGCAGAAAATTAAATAATTTCAATTTAAGTTCACTAGCGTTAAAGCGACATAAAAAAGTTTTGTTATGTCACTAAGGCAATATTTTATTATAATTTATTTTTAATATACAAAACTTATAATCACCATTGTCGCATTTTTAAAAGTAAACTGTGATATCAAAACTTGCTTTTACTATTGTTGTTCAGCTGATAAGAGTAAAAATCCACATTAAAAAATTGTTGAATGCATTACATTTAGGTATGCTCCTAGCCGAATATTACTCTATAAGAATTTACAATGGGTTAATTTTGATTATTGAAGTTAAAAAAATGTGTTTCTGTAATAAATAAATTTGTGAACCAAGGTCGTTTAACATAGCATGTTTTTTTGATTTTCTACAAAAAAGTACAACAACGTACTACATAAATGACAGGTTTCAAGTTTTGCAAACGTACGAAACTTATAACATCATAATAAGTATTATACAGTATATAAACATTTTTCTACAAATTTATTTTGGTCGGCATGCATGACGCATGAGAAAACTACTCAATGAAGATTAAGTCAAGAGTGGTTATTATGATAAACTTTTAAACTAGAAACCATGAACATTATTTTAACAGTTTGTTTCGTCTATTAGGCTCTTCAGAAGTCAATCAAAAATCTGAAAAACAAATACCAAGAGGAAAGATTAACAAAGCAATAAAAAGTTGGCAAAAGAACTGAAAAACAACAAGAAAAATACCACAAAGATCAAATAGTTAAACCAGTTACAAATCTTTTTAGATTAAATTTCAATGGATAAGTTTTTTTCTGTTTCTTACGCTGATGTTACCAAATAACAAATAAATTTATTAGACAAGCAGAGCACCTTAAAAATGTTATTAAGTAATTAGAGATTTTTCTTATGCATTCTATTAACCCAATAAATTTATTTGTTATTTGGTAACATTTTGTTGTTAAATTTAGTCGTTATCAAATAGAAATTTATTGGATTAATAGAACGCGTAAAAAAATCTTTAAATATTTTAAAAGATTTTTATGGTTCTCTGTTTGTCTAATAAACCTCTTCGTTATTTGGTCGTTGTCGTCGTTTGAAGGGCATCCACTACAGGTCAAACACAAACAGGACTGGGGCCGAGGGTTTATCCTTTTACTACCCCAGACTGCTGCACTGCCTGAATCAGATGCTGGCAGTGGTGTTATTAAGCCAGCATCGAGTTTCATCATCCAAAACTGTCAGACCTCGTGCTCCATGTGGTGCCCGATGTATAGGGCACGATGTTAGAACATGGTCTGCAGTTTGCTCAGAGGCGCCACACTCGCAATTCGTGAAGGAGCAAGACCCTATTTGTGCATGGACGAATGGAATCGCCCAACACCAGTCCGCAGGCGGTTGAGCTTAACCCAAGTCGCTCGGGGCAAGCCCATCCCAACAGGCCTGGCACCGGTCTCGGGCACAAAAGCACGGAGCCTGGAAGCATTTTCATAGTACTCCATTTTCCATTTATGGTTTGTCCATTCAGAAGCGCGGATGCCAAGTCTGGCAAGGTTGTCCAAAAGATTCCACGTAGCTGGCACAAGCGGGTGTCTGGATCTTAGCCTCACTTGGCGAGTATCTGAGGACCCACTTAAAAGACCATACAAGATGTGATTGGGGTCCAGAGATCCACGGTGAGCCAAGGAGAGTGTCGCTCCCATTCGGCGAAGCTCAGCTGGCTGGATGCCTGAGAGTACAGGTAGGTGGTCCGTTGGAGTGGGACGCAGGCATCTAGTAACTATGCGCAAGGCATCGTTCAAGACACTGTCGATGAGGCGAGTGTGAGCACTGCAACACCAGACTGGCGCACAGTACTCAGCTGTTGAGTGGACCAGAGATAAGATGGCTACGCATAGTTTTTTAGCACCAGCACCCCATCCCAAGCTCACGAGTCACCTCAGCAGTGTGACGCGCGAGGATAGTTTCTTGCGAAATGCCTCTAAGTGATGACGAAACGTGAGCGATCTGTCCAGTTTTACCCCAAGATAAGTAGGAGTTGGACAGAACGGTAAAGGTCTACCATTGTTGTAGACCTTTAGCTCACATTTGGCCTCTCGGTTATTTAAGTGAAAGCCTGTTGTCACCGTCTTAGTGTGACTGAGCTTCAACCTCCAAGTCTGGAGATACGCTGAAAGTGTAGACATGTCTTGGCTTAAAGTCCCTTCCAAGTCCTTCCAATTTCCAGAAGAGTCCAACAATGCTAAATCATCAGCATAAGCAAACTTTCTGGAAATCATGGAAGAAAGATCGTACGTATAGATGTTAAATAGGAGGGGAGCCAAGACCGATCCCTGAGGAACGCCGTTTTTAAGATGGCGTAGCCTGCTTTGCTTGCTGTCACCGGTAATAAGGGTGAAACTTCGATTTCGGACCAGCTCCATGATCATTCTGACCATGTGCTTGTCCGGAAGTAGTCTCAGCAGCGTGCAGATAAGGCCACGGTGCCAGACAGTGTCATAAGCTGCTGTCAGATCAATAAATACGGCACCGGCCTTCTTTCTAGCCTCAAAAGAATCCTCGATGTTCTGGGTTAGCAGAACAACTTGATCTACGGTTGACTTGCCGCTTCGGAACCCAGCCTGCTCTTTAGGGAGCAGTGGATCGATTAATGGTTCAACGCGGGCGTAGATAAGCCTCTCGAGGATCTTGTAGGGGACACAGAGCAGAGATATCGGTCGATAACTCTTTGGGTCCCCCAACGGGCTTTGCTGGTTTTGGGATCGCGACCACAAGCGCTCTTCTTCAGATCTTGGGAATTTTGAGTCGGCACAAACAGGAAGAAAGGAAGTCGTGTAACCAGGATTTCAAAGCAGTTCCAGCATGGAGTATAAGCTCTGGGAAGATGGAATCAGGTCCCGGAGCTTTACCTGGTTTTAAATGTTGGAGGGCAGCAGCAAATTCTTTCTGTGAAAAATTGTGAGAGATATTTACTGCGTTTGGTGTTGTGGCCCTCCAAAGATCAGACACTTCTTGATAGACAAGTCGAGATGACTTGCGGTCAACAGCCTCGTATTTCCCATTTCTAACCAGCTGAGATGCAATAGCATTGGCTGAAACGGGACAGTGACGAAGAGAGTGTCGTGACCTACCGGTAAGATTGTTCAAAATACTCCACGCTTTTCGACTAGAGTGTGAGAAGTCAATGCTCCGAACTGCTTCGGACCATCGATCCCTCTGCTTTCTGTCAAGCTTGGCAAGCAGAACTGTATCAGCCAAGCTTGAGTCGTCTCCCTGAGGAGACTGCAGGAAGGTTTTATAGAGGGATTCACACTCTGCATCCCAACACGGAATATAGTTATTACAATACCCGCGTGGGATAGTCTTTTTGGCTGCTTTCTTAATGGTGTTACAGAAGTCCTGGTAAGCCGCATCCACATCAGTGAATCAGGCGGCAACAAAGTCTTTGCGAATTTACAGTATTTGTCAAAGCAATGTAGTGACTCCATTTGGCCTTGCGGAAGTTCCATCGCTTAACAGGCATGCTTGGCACTGCCATAGCAAACCTTGGTTGTGTAATAAGCGATTTGGTAGCATCAGTGTAAGCAACAGAAAAAAAAACTTACCCATTGAAATTCAATGAAAAAGATTTGTAACCCGTTTAACTATTTAATCATTGCATATCTTTCTTGTTGTTTTTAAGTTCTTTTGCCAATTTTTATCCGTTTTTTAATCTTTCCTTTTTGTATTTGTTTTTCAGTTTAGAATCAAGAATTGGAGAAATACTTGTGTTTTTGCACTATAATTTGCCAGTGCTTCAATTCGACTATGATTAAATGCATAGGCTATTTTTATTATCAATTAAATAAACTGTATTTTCATTAAAATGGAATTATTTCTATTCTTTTATTTACATTGTACTGTGAACTCAATATTACAACTTTGAGTTGTTAAAATGGAATTATTGTTAGATGTGTTTCTGTAAAACCTTCCCAACACATTGTTACTTAGCATATTGTATAGGATAGCAAGATGATAAACTTTCCTAATCAATTTTCAACTTATATCTGAATTAGATATGTTAATACCTGCAGTGGTGGATATTCCAATTTAGGGGCCCGAGGCAAGAATTTTCAAAAATTGATGTTGTCTGAGAAAAAAAAGAGGTCTGATCTTGGCTTACATATTTTTCTCCGAAACTCATGGTGGCCTCTAAAAAAAAAAAGGTCTTCACTTTGATTTCATCTCTTATTTTCTTATTTTTCTCCCAAAAGCAGGGTCTTCTCTAAAAAAAAAAAGGTCTTCACTTCCATTTACTCTCAGTTTTCCCTATTTTTGTCCCAAAATCAGGGTGTTCTATAAAAAAAAAAAGGTCTTCACTCGGAATCGTTCTCTAAACAAACATCTGCAACGGATTCAAAACTGTATGTGCTATTTTTGAGGGGGGCCCCAAAAAAAGGGGGGCCTGAGGCGACTGCCTCATTCGTCTCACCCAATATCCACCACTGAATACCTGGGCACATTAATAGTAATACCTACATGTAATAATAGCCAGGAATCGGAATCGTATCGAGAATCGTATCGGAAATCGGGATAATTGGTTAGAATCGGAATCGTATCGGAATCGTTAAAAATTTTGGTATCGTCCCATCACTAACCCTTACGTCCGATTTTGTCTATGACCGGATCGGCCCAACATCAGTTAGCTAAATGGGTTACTTTTCTAACTAATTTTCTTAAATTCAACAACTAAATTGCACAAATATAACGATTTAATCAATTTTTTTTATTTAACTGGGCAAAGAGTTCTACATCAAAATTTTAAAATCTAAAAAACGTTTCTATTTTGGGTTGGAATTAATATTAAAGTTTTGTTGGACAAGCTTCAGGAAATCGCATCACCAAACGGATTTCAACTGACTTTCGAATGGAAATTTTTCACCGTGCCACCACCATCAATGCCAATTCATGGAATCAAAAGAGCAGACTTAATCAACGTGCCGCACGAAGCTCATTGGCTACCCGCTACCTTAAATCATCTTGATTGTGGCAAACAAAACATTACGTTTCTGTTTAATGCATCTAAGCAGCTTGTAAAAAAAGCTGTTCGAAGAACAATACGTCTAAGAAACTGGGAATTTTGATTAAATACGTCATAGATGCTTTGACCTTGCTTCATGTTCTCCCGGATCTCGGGATCGTTCTAACCACATGACGCAGCCACAACAAGAAATGGTAGCGTGCTTCTACTCGCTTCGAAAAATCACTCACTACTTGATGGCGTGCTGAGTCGAATAGATGATGTAAGGTCGGGGATAAGTTTTGTCGTAGGCGCATATATCTCTTCTCGGGTCATTCCGATCAATGTGCCATCCGGGATAGCAGGAGCAATGGTACAAAGATCCGGAGCCAGTGCAATTTTGACTACACACGCCCATTCGGGAACAGTAAGAAATGTCTAAACATTAACAGAAGAAACATGCAAAAAATCGTTGCTTCACTGCACAATAAACGATGAATCGAATTCGATTTCAGAAAAAAACAAACTTGATGAGTTATTTGTTCAGCGCGTATTAAACTGAAGTCGCATGCAAAAATCAAACATAGATTAATATAAGCTTCAATTAACCCGATATTTGCCAAAAGAAAAAAAATTATCACAAAACTCAATGACTCTAAAAGTAAAACAAACAACAAGTGGGAAAATAAACAATCAAATTAGCTGATGGAAACGTCTTATCGGGCTTTTCAAACAAAAAAGCAAAAAAGTGGATTTTGCCGAAGCGTCTGGTGTAGAGCAAAGACGGTGGGCCGCTTTACCTCGGCAAGTTCTTTCGTCAGCGGCCAGTTCCTTTCCCTTCGGACACGAACATACGACGCCTCGTTCGGTGTCGCGGCATGTGTGACTGCAAACCTGATCGGCGCACGTCGGCCCTTTTACAGCTGCAATGCGACGAAAGTGAAATAAAACTCGTGAAGATTTCGAAGCAAGGCACCGGCGCGTCGTTTTTGAACTAATCGAAAGACTGCTGCGTGAGCGCTTAACAACAAGGACGAGACGAGCCAATTAACTTAAAACAATTCCACGCCACGAAATCAAACCTACCAAGGAGCATTTGTTGCTGAAGAATCGGCAGTTGCACGAAAATATCAAAACCTATCCATTCTGAAATCTCATTTAATTTTTATACAGGTTGTTGTCACTGATCATGTCAAGTAGCACACAAACTTACTGCAATTTACTTCGTCGTTTCCTAACACGCAATCTCGAATTCCGTCGCACACAGCCACACATGTGTAGAAATATGACGACGTGAAACATCTGATCTGCAGAAAATAACAAGCGTTTATATTAGGCGTTACGTCACCGAGTTTTTGTAAATAAATTTGGCGAACTTTCTCGAGAACGGACCAGACGCTTGCCGGAAAACAGTGAAGCGATGGCGCGAAATCTTCAAACGCACATAACGAACATCATAGAAGCGATAACAAAAACATACCTGGCGATGCTGCTGACCTTCGCGGAAGGGGCAGGTGCAGTTCGATTCATCAGACCCATCCGGACACTCCACTTCACCGTCGCACCACCACGAGGCAAAAATACATTTGGCGCCGGTTGCACAGCGTCGAGCATGTGGTCGGCACGGCATGTCTGAGCAAAGACCGCGTCGATTAAGCTTGTTCACAACGCAAACTGATCAAGGCAATATAGGTTCTTCTTGATTAAAAACATAGCAGGGGCTTTTACCACCTCGGGCACTATATACTGCTTAGATTGGCACTTGGCGACGATTGTGTTGAGCCCGCACCGGGTTTCGTCATTTAAAACCGTCACATCGTGTGCTCGTGTACCCATGTATGAGGGACTGAACAATCCGCAGACCTCGTGCTCCTTGTGCTGCTTCATCAGACACACTAATACACTTTCAATTCAGCAAAAGAACAAGACTCCATTTGAGAACTGATGGAAACGCCCAACTCCAGTCCGGAGCTGAATCAAGCTATTCGGGGCAAGCCCAATCCAATATGTCTAGTACTATAGTTGACCTAAATACGGGTTGAAATAAATTTATAAAAAATAACTTAAAGAGCTCGATATTTAAAAGCAGCGATTTCGAAATGGGCAATGGTATGAACAAATAAACTTTATAAGTGAGCATCTATAAATAAAACCGATCTCTTTCTAGTAAATGATTAGATTTTTAGCAACTCGGAAAACAATTAAATAGATTCAACGTGGTAAAAGTATACGGCACAAAGAAGCCGAATAGCACAAAAATATTACAATAATTTAAAAAAATAAACTATAAAATGAGTCATAACATCGTTTTATTAAAAGCAACTAAACTATTTTTCTGATAACTACTTAATTCAAAAACCGACTGGTTTTAACTTCAAATACATTTCGCGTTTGTTTTGTACAAAGAAGTTTCAGAAGCTGGCAAACAATACTAAAATAGAAAAAAAACTTCGAAAAAGTTTCGGAAGCATTATCATCAAGCAAATAATTTCGAAAGTAAGGCAAACACTTTCTGAGCCACCGAAAGTTCAAGAACATTCCAGAATCGTTCTCTCGTTTGTTCTGTGCAAGTGAACAAATAGAGCGCATACTGAAGTAGCAGAATTACTGTCATTTTCGTCACAATTTGAAATTTCGAAAACGCGCATTTCTCAAAAGACAATTTGTTTGTAGAAGACTCCCTCGTCTCTTTTGTTCGAAATGTCAATAATAAAAAATCATATTGACGGTAGGTGCTTTCATTTTAACGATATGATAATTCGTATATCATAATAGTCGCAAGAAGCCATACACGGTTTTAAAAAGATGTCTTTTAAAATCGAGTGAAGACTAAAAATAACAAATAATTATTTCACATCGTAAGCCAAAAACGAGTTTAATGAAGATTAAATCTGAAATAATTCTCCTTTATGCTGAAGACCGCACAGAGAATGCAAAGCAGCCGTAAATTTCCCGCTAAAGCAAAATACCAAGTCTAAAAGTACTAAAGTTGACGAAGATCCATCTTTTTGAGATTTTCACAGCACAGACACTTACTTTCACATTCTTTCTCATCCGACTGATCACCGCAGTCGTCATCACCGTCACATCGCCATTCCTTGGGAACACAATCAACCCCATCGCTGCAAACTACGTCATCGGGGTCCAGACACGTGCTGGTGTTGACGGAAGTGGGGGCTGAAGAAGGGGTCGCTTTACGGCAGTTTTCTTCGTCAGAGCCATCGTCTAAAAGCCCCACAGTTTTACTTGATCGGGATAATTCCGATGCAACGAGGCAAACAATAACAACAATGTCAATAACAGCATTTAAGGTTGGTTCAGACTGAAAGCGGATGCGGAAAAAGCAAGCGGAAAGCGCAATTTTAAAAACCGTAGCGGAAAATTCCGCTTTCCGCTTTTGCTTTTTCCGCAACCGCTTTCAGTCTGAGTCAAGCAAAAAGTAAAACATTTCAACTAAAATCTCTTTTGGCTAAGCATCACGATCAAAATAACTACCTACGGAAACAAAACAAAATGAAACCGCGTTTTCAGTTTAAGTCATTTTTATTTTGGTTCTTCGTTTTTATTTGCGAGACAGACTTGCCCAGGTCGGTTAAATGCTGACAAAATCAACTCCCAATAAATATGATTATTTGACGCTTTAAATGTAAAGCAAATTTTTCTTATAGAGTTGAAAAATTTTACGAAAAAATTTGCTAGAAAAGAAATTGTATAGTAAAATTCCAAAACTCGATATCACGTGGGCGAAAATAATTCAAGCGTGAAATGTATGAGCCAAACCTTGCATAGAGCACTTGGGCACAAATTGCTTTTTGAAAATGTCAAATCTATTCAAGCCACTTAGAAAACTAAATTTGAAAAACTCGCAACGACCAAGGTTTCTCTTTCAGTCATTTTCAAGAATCAAATTACAATGTTTTTGATCGGAAAGTAATGGCTTCTTAATTCACGGCATCTAACACATTACTAAAGTATATTTTCCCTATTTTCTCACCACAATCATCGTCTCCGTCACAAAGCCACACGATCGAAATGCATCTGCCATTGTGACATGTGAATTCCGCCCCGGGATTACATGACGAAAGCGCTAAAAAAACGTTAACAATGATGTAATCATTGCAATCAGAAAGCAACTGATATGAACAGTCATGCTTATTCAGGCACACACTATTCACGCATCTAACGGAAGTACATTTAATATTAACAAAATTTTTTTATGTGCTATATCACGTAAAGAGAATAATTGCTTCAAGTAGATTTTCGACTGTCGTGTGACAATCATTGGTAACTTTTAAATCACAAATGACTCGATTGTATTATCGAATAAACATTGTTTAGTTTGACAGGGGAGCAACTACTCATTCATACAAAACTACAGCCGTAAAAAAATAATCAAAAAAATCGTTCAGCTAAAGCAAGTCAACAGCAAATATTTTAAGTACACTTATCAAAAAAACCTGATATCTATTGATATCTTTTAACTCACGACAATTCGCTGTTTCGTCGGCGCCATCCGTGCAGTCGTGGTCGTCATCGCACAACCAGCCGCGCAAGATGCATTCGCCACTGGGACACTGGAAGTGACTGGGTGGACAGGTTTGCTCTAAATACAATTATATATGTGCAAAGTAAAAGAAAATACAATTTCTTAATTTTGCTGAGAAGAGTTTTCGAATTAGGATCGAAAAATCCATAAGAAATTGATCGATAAGTTGAAGCATAACCTTATTGTGTGTTCCACTACACAAACAAAATGTCAATGAAACCTTGGCTATCGAACCGTAAAAAACGTATTAAGGCATAAACTGCCTGCTCTATTTAGAATGCGGGCAACATTCCAAAACAAACCAAAGATAATCTTGAGTTAAGAGAGAGAAATTTGCAACGAACGACGCAGCGGTTGCGTAATAGTTCGTAAATTCTTTCAAAAAAAACCTTTGGTAAATATAAAGAAGACTGGAAAAAGGCCTAAACGATTACTTTACGGTTGACATCTTCGTCGTTATTCTGCATATCAGCGAATTCAATGAAGAACAAATTACGTGCACTCAATAACTTGTTTTTTCGAATTGACTCTAGTTTTTAAGATACAGTGTATTTAAAATTTTTGTTTCAAAAAAGCGCTAAAGATACGCAAATTTTGACATTGATATTCTCTTTATGCTACAGCTCTGATGGGACTGTATACAGTACACGGTCTGTATAGTATACAGCATAGTTTGATGAGACTGTATACAGTACACGGTCTGTATAGTATACAGCACAAGCATAAAGAGAATGTCAAAATTTGCGTATTTTCAGCGCTCTTTTGAAACAAAAATTTAAAACATCTCAAAAACTAGAGCCAATTGGAAAAAACAAGGTTATTTTCGGATTAAGCGACATCAAAAATAGCAAAAAACCGTTGAATCTTTTCTGGCACAAAAATGTGTATTGACCAGTGTAATCTTTAATATCAAAACGACTGTTTTATTTATAGTATTTATGGACATTTTATTAATATAGGCCAGAGGCGGGGAGCCTGAAGCTTCCAATTAATTTTGTGCGGCCTCCAATAACAATAGAATTATGTGTCAATGACAACTGTTGATAGAAGCAAACCTTATTTTTTAGACATCTCTACTTTTTAGCGTCGAGAATGAATAAAACCGAAACGGATTTAAAGTGATTACGTAATTTTCTTAGACATTTTAACTTATGCGGCCTCCCTTCTTCAAAATTTCAAAATATGGCCTCCAATAACATAATGGTTTCCCACCTCTGATATAGGCCTGATCAAGCGGTAAAAGTCGAAAAATGATCAAATAAATTAGTTTAAAAATATATTATAAACAATTTCCAGCAAAGAGATAAATATCAAACAGTCCAGATCAAAAACGTATCATCTTTGGGTGCAACACAGAAACACGCGTCTACTTTCGAATTCAAAAATTGGGAGTCCAAATTCTCTATCTGAAACTCTGAAGCTTTTCACTATTTTTCTTGATAGCGACACGTGTAAAATGACGTCATTTTTAAGGACTATAATTAAAAGCTCAAGAATGACGAAGTCCGCGGTCTTTAACACAGTTCGGCAGCGACTTACTCTTGCAAGTTTCGAAACTTTCGTCTTCGCCGCCGCTGCAATCTCGATCGCCATCGCAGACCCACGACGACGAAATGCACGTTCGTGAAGAATTGCAATAAAACTTTTCGTCCGCGCATGTGAAGTTGCCTTAAAAAAACAAAAGACCACCGCGATGTCAAGGTTTTATACAAATATAAGCGAGTTTACCATCCGAACAGAGCAAAAAATAAGCGCAAATAATTATCTAAAGTGAGGGGGCACCAAAACGTGTGAGCTGTAGTCGTTTTGTAAGTGTTTTTACTATGGCGAGTCTTTACTTGACCTTAAGTGTACAGATTTTTTTGTTTCTTAGAAATGTTATTGAAGACTCGAGCTTTATCAACATTATTGATGAAAACTAAGTAAGCATTTAACTCCAAAATATGCACATTTTTTAGAAATAAGCGCAATTAAATTCTCTAAGACAACGTTCATGGAAGTAAGCAGAAATCTTTAAAATAAGCGCGAAAGTAACCCTGATTACATATTCGAAGTAATGAGCTCGTATATATCGCCGTAAACGGCTTGTCAAAATATATTATATTGGAATAAGATAATCGCCTGACGACCCGTTTTTTGGGGAAACAGACTATTGCGATTTTAAAATTTTTATGAGTAGTGTTTCAACCTAAATAAATATATATACGAAATTTGCGAGAAAAAAAACGAAAGCCTTTGCCTGATAATAATAAACTAACGGTATATCATTTAAACTGTATGTAATATTTACCATGTAAATAAACTAACCGTAATTCAACATCTGGTGGCATTAGTTTATTTAATTCAATACTTTTATTATTAAAAACTACCAATAAAATAGGTTCATGCGGTCTACATAATGTGGTTTGTTTTTAGCTTAGAAGAAAATTTATCATTAATGTAAAAGATGGTTGAGGCAAAATTGGGGTTTAAACCGCATTAAAACAGAATGCAAACGTTTATGATTATGTAAACCAGGGGTGGCCAACCTGCGGCGCATTGGAGGGTTAGTGGTGGCGCATTGCAGTCGGGGAAAATATTTCAAATAAAAACGTTCCACAAGTTATATCTAGCTATATCAGACGACCACCTAATTTTCGGACGAAAAATAGGAAAATCAGAGATCGATTCTGAGTGAAGACTTTTTTTTTTTTAGAGAACATTATAATTTTGGGACGAAAAATAGGGAAACCAGAGATCGATTCTGAGTGAAGACCCTTTTTTTTTTTAGAGAACATTATAATTTTGGGACGAAAAATAGGGAAATCAGAGATCGATTCTGAGTTGATGTTTTGAAATCTTTCGTTTGTGCGGCGCATTGAACTGAACTTGAATGAAATTGGGCGCTTGAGGTAAAAAAGGTTGGCCACCCCTGATGTAAACAAACAAGCTTAAAGCGACAATCACTATTTTGTTTAATGTCATTTCTCGAGCCTTACGAAAACTGAATCCAATTTCAATAACTAGCCGTGGGTTTTGTCCATTCAACTTTGACCTCCTACGACGTAATTCAATCCGCAACACAAAATCACAGATTCCTGCTTAATTGGTCGATATCCTAACCCAGCCAGGCATTCAAGTTACACTCACTGCACATATGGTTGTCTTCATCGCTGTTGTCCCGACAATCGTTGTCTCCATCACAGACATACTTGTTGATTACGCAATAATTGTTTTTGCAGTGAAAATAACCGCGAGGACAAGCACCTGGAGCCGTGTAATTGTGATTCACTGCAGAGCAATGCAGTAATTGGAAAGACATTTGCTTTGATTCTGTATCGGCTATACGCTTGAGTGTATTTTATCACTTTGTTAATAGCACAGAATTTGAAAGTAACACCGTAACGCAAATTAATATCATATATCCGACACTCTCTGGAAAAAATGCTGTAAAAAAATCTTTTCATTCAAAAAAAGCAAAGAATTCTTTTCATTAGCAAATCAAAAATGTTTTATTAAAAGATTTTTAGCTATAAGAAATTATTAAACAGCAACAATAGATGTGGAAATGTTAGATGTAATGCCATCGATTGTTTAGCCAAGCGCAAACTCAGACATAAGGTTGTTTTTCTTTTGAAGTACAAACCACTGCTATTACGTAATTTGCAATGCATTTTTTACTCAAAAACACGAAAGACACATATTTTGAGTAAAAACTAAATCAAACCAAGGCCAATAAACGTCATACTGAATTCAAATCTTTTCTTCTCGCTATTAGTAAAAGAAGGTAGGGTGGCCGGTTCAAAACCTACTCGCGCCATTCTGTTGTGTCCTTTGGGAAAAATACACTTTTACAGCACTTTCCCCTGCTTGGTCGTCTTGACAAGCAGTTTAAAATTTTAGTCATATCTCTATTAAATTTCAAGCGGATAGCAATATCTTGGCATCTCCGGAAGCAGGTCGGGGTAATTGCTTACCTTATGTATTAGCGCTTCCGTTGCTTTTCGGCGAGGTAGGAGCAAAAATATAGAGATAAATAAAATAATACAAGGATAAGCAAGAGCCAAATCCGCAAAGCAGAAATTCAGCAATTGCAAAGCGACATATCAATCAACGTCATTGCGTCATACTTACGAACCTTGACAAGTTTTGTTGTCCGACGCCAAGATCTTGCTGTCCGGGCATAGGCACTTGTAAAACGGCGGAGATGGAATAGGAGCGCAAAAGTCTGAACAACTTCTATTTTGGCAAACTGAAATGCCGGTTCTTCGCAACGGATCGAACACCAAGCTCTGCACAGCAAGAAGACTTCATACAGACGTAAATGTTGATTTATTGTTGTAAATACGTTCATTAATTAAGCATATTTAACCTCAATGCGCATAATTACAAATATTAAAAGTTTAAGAAAATAATCGAATAAGGCAAAAGCTTATAATTTTTTCTATTGTTTTAAAAAAAACAAACAAGTAAAACTGTCCACCAAAAACATGTTTAAAACATTCAATTAATACTTTACCTTTTAAATAGTACAAAACGCAATAGTGTTTTTTGTAAACAAGATGCGGCAAAATCGAAACATGGACGAGGGACACTCACTGAAAACAAGGGCGGTGTGTCAGTCACAATCGACTGAATGACGTCCTTTGAATTGAATGAATGATTTTTCATCTGAGCAAGGAGATCGAGTCGGTTTATGCGGCCTTTTCTGTACTCGACCCAGTATAGATATCGTCCAACTGGCACGCCGGGAACGTCTGGCTTGTTGTTTTCGAAAAAAGAAATCGAAACAGGGTGGCTGATCAATTCGCCGCGAGGAAAAGTTTCCGAGAATAAAACCTGTTTTTTTGCAAGATTGAGAAATTTCGATTTTAAAAACGAAATTTTAATGTTTTGACAAAGAACAAAAAGTTAAAAATAGAACTTGTACTTCAAGAAGAAAATTATTAGGCAACTTCATATTCACAATTATAAAAAAAGCTAATGCCTTGAACCAGGGGTGGACAAACTTTTTAGCTCGAGGATCGCATTCACAAGTTGATTTTGTTTGCGGGTCGCACTAGAGTGATCTCCAAAAAAAAAAGTTATCACTTTTAATCAATGTCCGAAATATCCTTTTTCGTTCCCAAAACGAAGTGATCCCACATTTAGGACATTGATTGAAAGTGATAACTTTTTTTAAAGATCACCATTATTGAAAGCGAAGAGAGAGTAAAGTTATTTGTTTGAAGCTTTTGCGGCCGCACGGAAAGTCGTGGCGGGCCGTAGCTTGCCCACCCTTGCCTTAAACAGTTAATATCAATTTCGGCAGCGGTTTACTTTTTCAATACTCTTTTGGCTTTTCAACTTCTTATTTTGCATTTTTGTTGAATCATAAAAAGAAACGGCAAAAAAACGAAAAAATTGGTCTTATAAAAAAATACTAGCTGGCAATAAACATTTAGTCATTCAAGAAAAACAACCCCGCAACGTATAGAAGGCAAGAAATTAATTAATTACGATCAAATCCGTCAATTTCAACAAATTTTTTACCGCAAAATGAACTTATCACTAAAGAAACTTACTTTCTTTCCCCTTTTATTCAAGTTGATGCTTTGTATGGTATCATAGTAAGAATCAGTCCAGTACAAGACATCTCGTTTTTCATCGATTGTTATTGCAGTTATGAATGAAATGCGGTTTTCTGAAATATTTTGAGCGTTTTAAATCAAAAGGATAATAATGACATTGTTGGATTTTCAAATAAAGAAATTAATTTACTTTTCTAATAAGGATTTACCGGCCTCAAAAATTAAAATGTATCTGAATTTTTGCACAAATACTATTCATAAGCGCAATCCTCTGAAAAAATCAAGACCACGTATTTTAAAGTTATTTCAGTTTATCGCTGGTATTACGTAGCAGAACTAACTCGGCTAGTTGTTAAGTCGAACAAAGAAACAAGTGCAAATATGTGGTTTTTCAAACACAATTTCTTAAACCTTTATGGCAGAGTTGCGATCACGAAAGTTTTCAAATCACAACGATCACAAAAGTTTTCAAATCACAGCAATTAAAATTTTCGGCTAGGCTGAAATGAACACACAACCCAGCAGCAACGCCACGAGATTGCAGGAAAAACAATTTCAATCAAAACTTTAAAATAACGACCACTGACCAGATAGAAACACTTCTCGGTGGCTCCCATCCATCCACGATCGCTCGATGCGTCCGGGACCGAGGAATTGAAACATCGCCCAATACATAAACCTAGGAGAAAAGTTGGATTTAAACTAATTTACAAAACGGCTGGCCATGTAACCAACGTTTATGTCAGAGAACAACAGAAAGTTTAAACTAAAAAACCTTCAAGACAATTATTTCGGCACGAGCTTGAAAAAAATAATCTCTTTCATTTTCTTTTTTTATGAATCAAGCAAATAAACTTCATGAAACAGACCAGTATTGCGTAAGAATTAATAAAAAAGTGGAACTTACAATATGTAAAAAAATTGTTGCACTACATCAATCAAATTCTTCGTGATGTCAAAAAATTTACAAGTAAACACTTTGATATTCAAAAAGAACATACAAAAGTCATTTTGATCAAAAGAACTCGAGCAAAGACCGGCCTGAAAAACTGACTTTCAATATCAGTCGAGTGTTTGTTTAAGCCAATATCAAGGATCAAACAGTTCCTCACCCTTTGCTAGGAAGAAGAGCCATAGTTTTTGGACGCATAACTTCCTCCTCAAAAAGAGTCCTTCGATCGAGTCCGGAAGGATCAAAGTTGTACAGGTTGAAGTACGTAAAAGAAGTCGAGGAACGTTTCTCTAAGGGCGTCATCCGAATGGCTTTGTATACATCGTCAACCCAATACAAGTTGAAGTTTAACCAATCTACAGCCAAGCTACTGCACTCACGCATGCGGTCAGGGAATTGAATCTAAATTTTGAAAGCAAACAATTGAATCAAAGTCAATCTGCATAGGAGATTCAATCGCTTCATAAGTTTACGAATAAGTTCGAAATTTGTCGCACCAAGCGTTATAGTCCATATCGATCGAGATGATCTAAAACCAGTATTAAATGTTGTATAGTATTTTGGGGGTTATTAGTGGATTTACTTTGCGCGTTTTTAGAATTAACTAATCATTTAATAAATCCGATTAATTAAAAAATAGTTTTACGAAAAATTAATATACAAAACGCGATTCGATCCCTTGCCAAGACGAGGTAATGTTGTATAAGGTATATACAAGATTTTCGACAGAAGCAAACGAACATACAGTACAAAAATTTTTTACATGTCAAGCACGCATTTGATAGCAAGCTAAAAAGCTAGAACGTAGTATTTGGTATTAAACCGCCACGCGATAAACTGAACTTTGAAACGAAGATGCAGACAAACTAACAATCAACAAAAAACTTGTCTCCACCGAATTGCTTGTTAAACTAATACAATTGGATCAACCGTAGTTCAATTATTTACACCAGCTCACCCTAAAGTATTTCTACAAAAAGGAGACCTATAAGAAGGGTCTAGTTCTGTTTAATAGCTACACAAATCACAATTTACTGTATAAAAACATTAAGAAAATAAATTAATATCAATTATATATAAAAAGAAAAAGTCGCAAGTTTTAAGTTTAATGCGATGCAATTAATCAAATTAGAATTAGAATTAACAATTATGAAAATTTTAAACACGTCGAATATATCAGCGTACCTTAAAAATTTCGCGCCGACTGTCTACGAAAAGAAGGGAAAGCAAGAAATATTTTTTACATATTTATTATCTTTTACTTTTACATATTTGGATATCTTTTATCTTCTCTTATCTTTTACATATTTGGATATTACAATGTGGCATACGGTTCTGTAAAGCGAGTCAAATCAGCTTCTTAAAATACGCCCAACAGATTTTGCAATAATTCGAGTTTTCACGTTAAAAAAAAATGTAAAAACAGCGGTTATATAATAGTCAGCTTTAATAGAAATAATGTTCCTACAAACAAAGATGTCCTGCTCTTTCAGTTTCTAAATCTAGCAGCTACAGTAATTAAATACATTAAAGAAATGACAAAAACTGTGGCTTACTGTCGTCTTAGTGGTTACATTTATATGTTCTATTCACTTAAAAAAAAATACGAGTTTTACGCTAATCGATATGACATTCGAAAATAGCAATTTTTTGCCAGAAAGATAGGCAAGCAAAAACTAAATTTAAATTTTATTAGTAGATTCAACAAAAAATAAAACTCAAGAATAAAAAAATATAACAAGTGTGGACTTTATCTAAAATGCAGTGTTGTTATTAAAAAAATAATTTATTATGATTTGAAATATAGTTACATTGGCTAGATAGACAGAAGTTTTGTTTTCGAGCAACAAAAAAATTTAAATTAAAACATATTATTTGTTGTTACTATAAAAGTTACATTATGAGGTCGTTTATTCATTTATAGTAACAAAGTTTTTATAATAACACATCAAAACAACGACATTTTTTAAATTTGCTATAGGCCAGGCCAATACCACATAAAACTTTAATATCTACTGTAATATTGAGATAAAAATGTTCAGTAATAGTGAAATAAATAAAACTGATGATTTGTAGAGCTATTTTTCTATTGGTCTTAATTTTAAAAAAATTAAAAATGAATTTGTAAAAAAGATGATTAAAAATTATAGCGGAACTCGTACGCTATTTATGAGGGGGATGTCCGCAAATTTTGCAACATCGACACTTCAGCCTTGATTCATAAGCAAATAATCTTTTTAAACACGGAAAATGCAGCATTTCATATAGCGATTGCATAACGGAAACCATTAAATAAAATCAATTCAAATCTTAGAACATTTTTAACATTAATAGGTTAAAATTAAATGAAAAGTTATTAATCATGTTGTATAGTTGATTTCATCCCTAAAGCGCCTTTAAATACCAGATGAAAGCAAATCATTTTTAGTATGCTTTGGATAAACATAGTTTTTTTATTGTTCTATAAAAATAAAGTAGAACGCTAATCATCTTTACATCAGAAACGGTGTTTACAAAGCTCACGTAAAAGGAAGAAATAAACTGGAGAGCGCTGCCAGAAAAGTCCTTGGCATTTCTGCGGAAAGCAAGTGCTTAGTTTGGTCCGTGCAAATGCTGGTGAAAAAGATTTTCTGCTATTGCTTGCGATCGGTAAAGCTAAGAAAGTACGCTGCTTCAAAAATGTTTTTTAAGATTAAATTTAGTTCAATTATCAGAAAATATCGCTTCATTTCTGGTCCTAATTAGTACGGATAATCGACGTTTTGCTGTGCACCAAATCTCCCTCCTGAAAATTTTTCTACGGTGGATCCAGGCTAAAAAACATCATAGAAAATCAAAAACCTGTACACATTTTGGCGTTGTCCGGAACTTGTTGTGACGCATATATTTTTATATATTTCACGATAACTTTATTGCACAACCACGTGACTCAATCTGTTTAACATAAATTCACTTAATTATCATATTCAACAAAGAAAAAAATGAATTCTGGCAAAGACCAAAAACATTCTAAACTTTTTGCCAAGTTTCATTTTACAGCTTCGTAACGATTGCTGTCACGCCATCTCGAAAACGTAAAAAGCGACTTGGCAAAAAACCAAACTGCGCATTGTCATCCCAGAGCAGCGAAACATTGCTTTGCAGAGTTTGATGATCGAGCTTTATCATTGTGATCTTAATTTGTTGGAGAAATCTAAACATTTACAAGCGGGAAGAGATTTGACATTGACAAACTTCAACAAAACTAAGTACTTGATTAATTCAACTCTCTTTCTGCTTTAATGGTTTAGTTCAGCCTAGACCAGGGGTGGGCAACCTTTTTTGTTTTGCGTGCCAAAATCGGCTAAATCTTTGACGTAATTCTTCCATGTGCCAACCAAAATTTGTGAGAACATACTACTTGACATCCTTAAAGGTGTATGTAAAGAGCCTTGAAGAAATGATAAAAATTCACCGAAACAATAAAAGCACAGTATAACCAAAATTACATTTATTCACCTCAAAAACAACGCCCAAACAATAACAATGTTTTGCCTCTTTAAAAATAAAACATGCAGAATAAATTATTAAACAAGGGTTAAGTCACTTTTCAAAGAAAATATCAGTCCCACGAAAAGCCTTTATTACTTTTCTTTTACTATAGTGAGACTTCTGCTGCTGCATTACCGCTGACAGGGATTTTACATCGGGTTTATATTTTGTGACCTTCAGAGATATACATGAACTGCTAGTTTTATTAGTCAGGCTACTCCTATTACGAGACTTAATAAAGTTCATAACTGAGAACAATAATTCACAAGTAGATTAAAGTATATGTACTGTAGATGAAGACATGGAGAGTAATGTTGTTGCAACGCTTTTTAAGCACGAAAAATTTTCAGGAATGGCATTCCAAGTCCGCAATAGTTCGTTTTCTGCACTTCTCTCTAGAATTCCCTTCTCTGATAGCCTTTTTTTAATGTTTTCCAAGTCAACTCTAAGGTCAATAAACTTTTGTTTCCAAATTGAGCTACTCTGAAATTCAATCAACTCCATTTCAAATTTATCCATGTCTATCCATGAAAACTTTTGTAGGTTTAGTTCCTACATTTTTATACTGTCTGGAAACCTCATGATATTTGCCGTCTCTTATAACTTCTCTGAATTTCGAAAATCTTGTGGAGAACTGCTCACCAACCGACTCGATAATGTTTAAAAATAGCTTCTGAAGTCTTTGAAAATCTGCTCTGTCATCGTTTTGGAGATCATTAATATGCCTCTTGAGGTTTGAAAAGTATCTAAATCTCTTACCTCCAATATCTTTCTTAAAGACTTCTAGTTTTTTTTCAAATGCCGTTACACAGTGTTAGAAGGGCAACCATCTCTTAATATAATTCATCACCTTTACAAAATCAAGAAAATATTGCCAGCCTAGCTGATGATGTAATGTCTCTACTTTCATCAATACAAACAGAAAAAAACTTGCATGAAGACAAATCTTGAGTCAACTGCTTAGTAGTATCACTTTCTAACTTAAGTATCCTATCCTTTACTACTTTTCTACTCAGAGACAAATCTTTACTATGTTGAATAATCTCTTCTTTCTCTAAAAAATTGTCAAAAAAAAAAGGTGCACACTCTAACCAAGCTTCTTTAATATAATTTCCATCATTAACTGGTTTTCCATGTTGAGAAATTACCTTTAAAACTTCAAAACTAGCAGCAACTAAGTTGGAACTGGACCTGCCTGAGATGAAGTTCATAAAATTATCAGCCTGTTTTTTTGTTGTGCTGAGTGTACTGCTAATTAATTCTTATTTTTTCTCTTCGTTTTTGATGCTTAGGTTATTATGAACACTTTCAAAGTGCCTTTTTACAGAAGATGTTCTACAAACAACCGTTTCTAAACAAAAAATACTTAAAGCTTTATTGTCTTTCTCAATCACACAAAACTTTTGGGTCCAGTATTTTTGGAATACTCTAACATCTTCAATTGACCGACGTTTCTTAGCTGATGGTCCTGACATTGTACTCATTCTGTAAGGGCAAAAAAAACGAGTTCTTCCAACAAGTTCTTTCTACTATGCTTAAGTAAGGCAAAGCTTATTTTTTTTAAACTTTCAAACTGAGTTTTAATTTTGTTTTGATCTGTTTTTATCAATTTTAATTCTTTGTTAACGACAATTTGATACAAATAATCTTGATTACGACAGACTTGCAGTAATTTAATTGCTGACTTGCTTTACAGTAAAATAATCAAACCATTGTGATGTATTTTATAAAAATTTAATTCCATTAACTACACATTTTAATTTAATCAATCAATGATCTATATATTAAATTTAGATGACTTAATAGTTTTAAAAATTTCTTTAGTGCATAAAATTATTATATAAAAAATTTTAGATGATGTTTAGAAAAGGGTTTATTGTAAACCGAAAACGTTTAGCTGTATTTTTTTTTTTTTTTTTTACTGTTTTAATTAATTAATTAATTAAATGAAAAATGCAAGAGTTTTTGCGATAATTGTCTTATGGTTAATAAAAACATGACCAATAAACTCGGAATTTCCAATCCTTTATCCAATGATACAGCGACTTGTAAGATATTATTTTTTCTATTTGAAAGAGGAAGGATCTCGTTTCTGAGGCCTCGCTCGCGTGCCGGATAGAAAGTGTACGCGTGCCACGTTCGGCACGCGTGACAGGGGTTGCCCACCCCTGGCCTAGACTAAACCACCAGTCGCCGACGCGGTTTTTTGCGATTTACCGAAGATTTCAAACATTCCAAGCTTGACTAGTAATTTTTTCTTTGGTCATCGTTGACCTAATCCAGTATTCCTCAACCTTTCTTCCTCTTCAACCTTCCTTCTTCAACCTTTCTTCTCACCTCGACTAAGTGATGACTTTTTTTTGGTTTTTCCTTGAAATCAAACGCTTTTTTACCTAAACTTCCAGAATTGATGAAGCAAGCCGAAAATTTTAATTGTTTGCCTTTTTGGGAAGTGAAGACCTTTTTTGGTCTTTGCTCAATTTCAGTTTAAGTTTATTTTTTCGTCGCTAAAGAAAAACAAAAAACAATAAATAGGCAATAACAGATCAATACCTAACGACAGGCAAAGCCGTAAAGCAGGGGTGGGCAATAATTTTTAATCTCGGGCCGCATTGGGGCTTTTGGAATGATTTGCGGGCCGCCTATAAACTGATATTAGTAAATTTTAATAATTATGGGTCATTATAATATGTCATTCGTTCCTAAAATGTAGTGATCTCTAAAAAAAAAGTCTCCATCTTAAATCTTAAAATAATCACTGGGAATTTAGTTGGAGACAAAAAAAATTCTAAATTTTTTAATTATTTGCTTGAGGATTTCGCGGGCCGCAGTTTGCCAACCCCTGCTGTAAAGGCTCGATTTCAAACGTTTATTTTATCCGACATGAGCAGAAGCGCATATCATGGATAAAACAAATAAAGAAAATATTTTTAAAAAAGTTCTTTACTTATCAAAAATGTTCGCCATTCTTGGTCTAGCAATTGTAAACCTCAAATTAAAAAAAAACTTTTTTATTTTAAAAAGAATGCTTAGATAACCGTTATCCCACGGTACGCCTATTTTCGTCTTACAACACACCATTTGCGGAACACTGACCAGACCAACGGGTAAGGAACCTGCGACTTCCAAAAGTCATAAATAATTTCTCGACAAGTGCCCGGTTGGTATTTGCTTTCGAAATGCGATTCTCGGCAATTAATTTAAAGGGAAAACTTCTTCCAAGTTCTCACAGACCTAATTAGCCTTGCGCTCTTTTTGATGCGGCAATGCACTTTCAGAGTGCGGCTTCTATTGAAGCAGCAATGTATTAGTAAGAGCCAAAAAATCAAAATATGAACAAAAATCAAACATTCAAGTGTGCTTTCCAAATTTAACAGCTAACAGCAAACATCAAACATGGTAAAAGCAGCAACGTGTGGCTTGAAACAGTGACAAAATCCCTCGTGCTCAGCATAACTAGTTGGAAGTCTTAAAATTTCATCATTTCAGTTGACAAACGACAAGTTGACAAGATATTAACTGCCAAATCACAGTGCAATATATATCTTAGTAAATCAATCCTTTAAAGCCCAGTAGTAGTAGAAGTTTTGAATACATTATAGAAACTGCCACTGAGGAATGCAGGTATATCACATACCTAAATCAATTACTATCTAACAAGTACGTATTAGTTGCTATAGCAATTACTTTTTTGTTCTACGAGGGGAAGTCAAACAGTTTTACTACTAAAGCTCTGAAACAAGCACAATCACGAATTTTCATGTGATACGCATTCAGCTTGATATTTGGATGATTTTGCATTCTTATACAATAAATTGTAGTATTACAGTGATTGCATTTAATACCAGGGTTACTTTAACATCGTGATACATTTTGTCCCATGGAAACTAGAAATCTTGAGATCAGAGCTAACATTAAGTTCTTGACCAAACTTGGGTGGAAATCTTCACAAGTTATTGACTATTTGCATCAAGTATATGCATACTCTGTACCACACAGAACAACAATTTTTAGATGGATTCAGCGCTTTAAAGGTCAAGAGGATCTTAAAGATGACCCTAGAGAAGAAAGACCATCAATAAACATTTGGTGGTGCAGAATTTGAAGATTGCGTGAAGTAAAAGATTTTTCTTCCCAAAGCTTTTCATCTGACTCTTTTCAGGGGAAATCGTCAGAATGAAGCAGAATTGAAACCGAACTAAGTTATAAAGGAAGAAAGTAGAGTTCTCATTGGCTGAAAAAAGTTAGCCAATGAGAGAAAAAATTAAAAAATTTTCAAAGAGTAGACGAATTCTTTTTGCTTACACAGAAGGGGATTGAGAGATTTAATGAAAGTCGCTTCAAGAGCAGAAAGGTGAAAAGAAGAGCGACCTCGAGCGAGAATAGAAAATTTTTCGTTGCTGTAATGAAGGGCGCATTGGGCGTTGTCAAAAAGATGTTGACCAATGGCAGATTCGTGAAATTGTTGTGGGCGTGTGTTGTTCTTGCAAGAGCGGGAAAGACTTTGGCGGTTGGCCGAGGCAGGAGGATTGGCGATGGATCTAGGAACGTGTTGTTTAATTCGCTCTTCTAACCGTTGAGACGTGCGACCAAAACAGCAACACAAAAACAGACTAACGCAGTGGCACAAAAATAGTGTTTTTGTGCCACTGCGATAGTCGGTACGTTAGTCGCACGTCTCAACGGTTAGAAGAGCGAAAATTTTACCACATCCAACCTATAGCCCTGATCTTGCCCCATCCGACTTTTTTTATTTTCCAAGCTGAAAGAACAACTCAAAGAAACACGATTTCTGACTATTGATGATGCTAAGACTACTTTGACTTGATTTCAGTCAAAGCTTCCAGAATTTTTTAGAGGAAGGTTAGAGCGCTGGAAACATCGCCTTGAGAAGTGCATAGACTTAGACGGAGGATATGTAAAAAAATAACAATTAAAATTTGTCTTTAAATGTTTTAAATAAATTTTTCGAAATTTAGCAGCAAAACTTTTTGACTTCCCCTCGTATTTCGCAAATCATCGAATTATACATTCATATTTAATCTGTATTAGGTGCTACTTTGGCGTACGATCTCACTTTTGACAAGTGATTTCATTTCCGCTATCCAAGTGAGATCGCACGACGAAGCAACACCCTACATTGTATATTGACTTGATGAATTAGCACCCAAGATCACAGCGTCATTGAGAATGAAGATAACAAAAAAATCTTTGAAGATAAAAACTAAGTCACTCCATCACTAACCTGTGAATTTGATATCGGTTTGTTTCTGTTAGCAACAACCAACCAGTTAGCTCCATTTTGGTCTCTAAACAAAGGTCAAAAAGAATAACACGCCATTATCAAAAAGCATTAAAAGGTTTTTCCTGGCCAATTGTTTAATTTAAAAAAACTCAAACCACGTGGCAAGAGTAAGACGATAATTCGAATCTTTTGTTTTCATAGTGGTTTTGGCTGCTCAAAAACCAGTATACAAAGTGATTATCAGTTCTCGCATAGATAAGCCAATCACAAAAACGGAAAAGCAAATTGGATTGTTGTGAAATTACACAAAAAAGTATATTTGTTAAAACTTTTCGCCATTGTACCATTCGTGCAAGTGCAGCGACCGTAACGTAACCCATATTCACGGTTGACTGCATATGCACGTGACAAAATAAAATCTAAAGCGTGTTTAATGCCACTCACTGGTCTTATAAAAAGAGAAATTTATAAGACTTGCAAGTTTCTCCTGATAGAAAATAACTAAATGTTAAGAAAAAAAACAAGATTGATAAGAATCAATTGCGAGGATGAGAACCCGTTTCCACTACAAGCGTTGGCTGGAGTATTCTTTGTTTGTTTTATGACTTTTTTGCTTTTCTTAGCGCTTAAGCGCGGAAAGAAAAAAATTAATAAAACAAAGAATACTCTAGCGTCTACGCCAGTGGTTCCCAACCTTTTTTATATGGCGGCACACTATTAAGCTATTTAAATTTTCGCGGCACACCCATTATATTGGTTAATAATGAAAAGGTCCTCACTGAAAATTTGTCAATGATTTCTCAATTTTCGTCCCAAAATCATGATGATCTCAAAAAAAAAAGTTTCCGCCTGAACTCACGCTCTTTCTTTCCCTCCGAATCTTACGTACAAAAACAGCAAAATTCGACGTCCCTAAATAGACGTCCCTAAATAGACGTCCCTAAGTAGTAAAAAGACCGGAAAAGACAACCGGTTGACACCGGTTGGGAACCACTGGTCTAGCCAATGCTTGTAGTGGAAACAAGTCTATATATTACCCTGTTGACAAATGAATTTTTACATTCATAGACAGCAAACTTAATTTGCTTTATAGCCGACTTAACAGC
Source organism: Diplosoma virens (assembly GCA_963680785.1). Taxonomy (NCBI): domain Eukaryota; kingdom Metazoa; phylum Chordata; class Ascidiacea; order Aplousobranchia; family Didemnidae; genus Diplosoma; species Diplosoma virens. The sequence goes on from OY796891.1 coordinate 25,535,678, forward strand.
ATGATAAAACAAAAGTTTTTGTTCCATTTGTTTGCTTATCTTTCTAAAAAAAAAATTTACTCCAAATAATTTTTAAAAAAATTACTCAGCCGAAATAAATACACAGAAATAGTTAAAACACTTTAAGCGATTTCCCCGAACGCCAATTAAAATAATAAAATTCAGTAATTGCTTTGAATTGTATGCAAAATAAGCCGATTTAACCACTGACCAAGAAAGTTTGATAACTAACCGATAATAGTCCATCGTATGAGCATCTTCGACAAATCTTACAGAAAAACGCGAAAAGTCATGATCAGGTGACGACAGAGGATCCAATGAAGTGGCTTTAATTTCACTTAAATAACTTTTGCTGTATAAAAGAAACGGCTGATTTTTGGAAGGACCTAAATGCATAAATTTTAACGTTATATAAATTTCATAAAATTCTTAAAACGAGAAAATTTGCAATACAACTTAATTAATATAAACGACCTTTAAAAAATGCCAAAAAAACAATGGATAGGCATTTCATCACAGAACTCTGGGAATCGATGATAGGGTGTTGTAAAAAGATTGTAATTCTTTGTTAAGACTGCAAGCGGTCGCCGAAAAAGCAAACGAAAAGCGGAATTTTCCGCTTGCTTTTAGTTTAAATCGACTTTAATCCCATTTTAGACTTTACAAAATCATAGATAATCTTCATATTAATGTATTCATCTATTTTAGCTATCTAAAATCATTTTTCCAACATAAATGGGCGCTCTGGCTCTAAAATCAAATTGATTGTTGGTCTGACACTATGGCTCTAAAAACAGTGAAAATGTACAAACAAATCCGCCATTAAAAATAAAGAATTATAATTCATTATGATCGATATAGTGATACAATCGGAAAAGCAATAAACTGAACCACTTCCTAAATAAGCAATAATAAGCGATCTGATCAAACCTGATGAGCAACGAGTTCATTGGTAATTTCGTAAGCCGAAATTCAGTACAGTTAGTTACGCATTACGTTCAGATCATTCGTCAAAAATGCGGACACATATAGATAGAAAAACATATTTAAAATTTATTATTCATTTACTTTTGCAAGTGCGTCCATCAGATTCGAGCGTGTAACCATCTGCACAAAAACAGGATCCCGAAGTCTGGTTGTTGATCCGTCGGCCGAGGAGACACAAATGGTCACACTTCAATGATTTACACCCGTGATTAAAATCTTAAGAAAAGTTTTTTGGGACTAGTATTAAAAAGCAATTACTTAACCTTTTAGCACAATTTAAAACTAGAAAAAAAAACTTATTCACAAGATAAACCAGTAAAAACAACGTGGCGGTTTCAAAACAAGCTGACGCCGGATGCTTAATTGATTGAATAGAAGACTAACCAGGTCTTTGTATCGTGCTGTGCACCGCATGCAAAGATAACAAGTCAGTCGTCAGAACCGAGATGCTTTCCTCTTGCTGGAACCACGGGTTAAGCTTTATCAATGTACGTTTTTCCGTCGACCAGAAATAAAAAGAATCTGAAAACAGAACAGATGGAAAAGGGCACTGCTTTCGAAGACACAAAATTTAAGAACTGATTTTCCAAGATTTAAATTAAACGTGCAACATTGTTTAACGATTCTCTTCGGCACAGCCATACCATCAACAACGATCATCGACGGTGCCGATGGGAGTCTATTCGTTAACTAGACGCGCAAGATCAAGGCTTGAAGAATAAAAGAACACAAAAGCTAGACGCTCTTTTACTCCAAGTGGTATTTTGCAAAACAAAAAGATTCAAGCTTGTAACAAACAATCAAAAAAGAGACTGTACTGGTCTTAGCTTTTTATTTATTGCTTTTACCAAACAAAACAAATTCTTGCATAAATTGTTTAGCCATGTTAAAATCAAAATGTTCACTATTTAACTTCAAACCCATACTTTTGATCGGTAAAACCAGCTCCAATCACATAGCTTCCACATTATTTTAATTAGAGAGGTAATTTATGCAGTTTTGAAACTACTGAGGAAATCCATTATACTTTTGTCGAATGTTGGTTAATAAGCGTTAATTATTTTTCTCGATTGTTTGCCTTCGTAAAGCAAACAAACAAATTTCTGCCGATGGAATAATTTAAAGTCAAACAGGGTTTAGATATAGTAGTTTTTACATCATTTTGATTTATTATTCTTAAATTATTCGAGAATAATTGTAGGGCACCTAGTTTACACAACTCATTTAGGATGTACCAGATGGATGGAATATATAATTTCGACAAGGACATAAATGATTGTTTTCAATTTTCTACAAGGATTTTATTTATATTCGGTGAGAAGCTTTTATATCTAGGGAATTAGCCGGGTAGTTGTGACCAGGCTTGTGGAGTCGGAGTTGGAGTCGAAATATTTTAAGTGGAGTCAGAAAATGTTGAATCGGTGGAGTCGAGAGTCGGGAGTCGGAAGAAATTCCTCCGATTTCACAACCCTGGTTATGAGGATAAAGTATAATAAAAACAATGCACAGTGAAGCCAAAGTAATATTCTTAGGTCTTAGATTAGATCTTTTATCAACTTAGGTCTTTTACGTTCATTTGCGAACAATAAATTCGCTAGTAAGTAAAAAGAATTTCAAAAACAAAAAGTATTCATTTAAACTCACTGTTAAAATAAGTAAAACTAGAAAATTCGGGTATTGCGCTATAGTGCAACAGCCGCTTTCGGTAATTCCCATGGTAGTCGAATGATTCAAGAGAGCCTGTTAAAAGCGTTAAATTTTGGTCGATTACATTATTTTTAATCACTATTATTTTACTTAATATTTTAAATCAACAACTACAATTATAAAACTGCTTTTTTGAAACAAATAACTTAATTTTAGATACTCAATAGAAGATAAATTATGCAAGCAACCATACTTTGAGTTTGTAAGTATATATTTACAGTTCTGCATCTAAAAGCACATTGTACTTTTGACATAATTATGATTAATTTTTATGAAAGAAAAACCATCGCTTATGACAGGTTTAGTGCAACGACTAGTGCTTCTGCCACAGACGTGGAGGTCTTGGTTTCATTTCCAGGCCGACCAAATCTGAACAGCTGTTTCTGGCGACTCGATACAAATGCAACGTTCACTGTTGACCCTAGGCTCAATGTTTTGAAAACAGACGACACGTTTCGTTGTTAAACAAGTGTTGTGTCCGAACGAATTTCAAGTAGTCGAATTTAAAAAAAAAACGCACATTCGATCTATTTCAGCTTTGGTCAAATTTTACTGTCAAACGCAAATGAATATAATATACTGTTATAAAAAGCTATCGTGTAGAATGGCTTTGATATTTTACACAAACCAAAAAAATTCAAGTAAACAACTAAACATGTCTTATTGAAGACGAAATTGGTTTTGGTTGTTTATATCGTAAATCTCACTCGTATTTCGATAATAGTTTAACCTCAAGTCAAAAGCTAATGACAAAAAAATAAACTTAAAGCGTCTTTTGCAAAATCCTCTATTTTCTTATAGTAAAACGATACTTGGAAAAAGCAAACCGTGTTAAAACGATGTTTTTTAATATATGATTGATAGTGACAAAGTAGATCAAAACAATTAAAGCATACCTAAAACGCTATCATGCATGTAAACTAATTGTCCATATCGATCCAATGCAATAGCTGTTGGAGTTCCGATTCTTCGCTGAACTATGGCTACTTTATTTTCGCCATTCATGTCCATTCGGATGATCTTCGCATACTTTCCTCCGACTCCGTAAAAAAGAAACCTGCATCAAAGCGCGTACAAAGCAACGTTTGTCATTTCAGATCTTTTTTTTTTTAAGATCTCAACGATTCCCAAGTTTTTAAGGCAGAGTTTAATCAACCAAGTTTAACCTGGAGTTATTGCTTGTAATAAGCAATGGGTTAAAGTGAGGCAGTGGTCAAAGTGGAACAAAACAATCGAGAAGGGTAAAATTCGACACCATTCAAAGAAATTGTCCGAACAAACACGAAAAAATTCATATAACGATAAATAATTCTCCTTTGCGGACGTGATTATGAAAATAAAATAATAAAATTGAAACAAATCCGACCAAACAGCATTATTTTGTTAATTTCCGAAAATACAGTAGATGGCAATTTTCGGTTTCGGCTCAACAACTATTTCAATGAAACGTTGCTTCGCTGTTGTCCAACTACAAAATAAAATGTCTGAGTTACATGTGGTAAACAACAACATAACTCTATTAAAACAGATAGGCATTGAAAAGATAACATGGAGTATCCTAAAATAATCAATAATACCTCAAACACAATTTCGACATAGACGAAAGTTGTTTAATCGTTGTGTTTACAAAACTATGAATACGAAGTTTTTAAAATATTTAAATTATATTTAGATCATAATTATATTTCTAAAATTTTAGTAAAAGATTTATTCTCCTTCGTATGGACATATTGGCCGGAATGCTGCTTTCTGTTTTAAGTAGAATCACCATTAAGCAGTGTGACCCCATTAAAAAAAAATTGACTTTTAACTGACAGAATATCATGATAAAAATAAGCTGTTCTATGTACTTCGTAGATATGAAAAAAGTATTTGAACAAGTATCTAAAGTAGTAGAAATGTCAGTAACAAAAAAAGATATAACGTAGCAAAGATAAATGTTGTAAAGGATCTTAATGAAGACGCCAAAATAGCATTAAGGTTGGATTAGGGCCCGTTTTCACTAGGAGCGTTGGCAAGAGTGTTCTTTGTTTTATTTAAATTTTTACTTCTTTCCGCGCTTAAGCGCTATGAGAAGCAAAAAAATCAACAAACAAACAATAATCGCGCCAACGCTCCTAGTGGGAACGGGCCTTTAGGGCAGGGATGGGAAACCTGCGGCTCGATGGCCGCATTTGGCCCGCCCGCAGATGTTGTCAATGCGGCCCGCGTGTGGTTGGGTGGAAGTAAAACCAGCACATGTAGTAGTTTTTCGTGACGAAAATCGAGAAATCAGAGACAGGCTCTAAGTGAAGATTTTTTTTAGAGATCACTATGTTGTTGAGACGAAAAGTTACATTGCTCTCCAAACTTTTATGTGGCCCTCACCAATTTTTCATTTACGGATCTGGCCCGCGAGTGGAATAGGTTCGTCACCCCTGCCTTAAGGTCTTGGAAACTTAGTGTATTGATTTCATTATCGCTGTTATTTGAAATCGAAAGCGCTAAAAAAGGCTCAATGAAAGACCTGGTCTTAATGAGTGGGAAAAATTTTGGAAGATCGTAAAAATCAAACTGATATAATATGTGGATCGCAAAAAAAATATTAAAAGATATAATAGGTTTATGTGGATTATGCAAGAAAAGAGTATTGGCAGATTTGATCCCTGATATAAAATATGAAAAATGGACACGTGGAAAACGTGCGAAGTTAACTCAAAATTTCACAAGATGTTTTTTAAATGCAAAATATGCAAAAAATGCGACTAAGAAAAGGATAGATTATTGAGCATTTAAGAGATAAGATAGAGCTGTGAGTTTTACTCCATCCTCATCAAAAAGAGAATTACCCTGCGTAAGCGTCAAGCGCCAAATCAAGATATTTCATTGCCATAACTTCAACTTCATCCAAAATAAGACAAACTGGCGAGCTTGTAACATTGCAAACTGACAACCGCGAAAGTAATCCATTAAGAAAGTAAAAATTGCCAGTTAACCAGTCAATCGCAAGACGAAATACGTCTGTAACAAAACAAAATCTTTCTTTACATGTCAAAAACAAACGAAAACGATTGAGAATCTGAAGCAAGAGTTTACATACGTTTTAAAGCTAAAAGTATTTTACTTACAAAACATTTCTCCGGGCAAAGTGATTTCTTTGGAAATACCAAAGTCGTCTAAACCGGCACAAACCAGTTTTGAATCAAAGCGAGAAAAGTTTTTATAAATCCAACAGACTTTGTTATCCGCAAAAATATAATCCATTGCAGTTGAATTCACTGCTTTACTAGACGATAACCATATCGAACCATTAAAAAAAATTTTCTAAACAAGGGTGAAAACATAAATAGTATTTTTAATTTTGCTCCTTATTAATATAAAAAACTCAGCTTGGTTTGTTTTTAAGTTTTGATTATGATACGTCATAAGACCACTCTCTTATTATAAATCATTTAAAATTGTTATACAGGGTGTCCATAAATTATCGTTACAATTTTCAAAGTTTGTCAAAATTTTATTTTTTGAGATATTTTCATTTGATTTATTTTATAGTAAAGAAAAATGCTTAAGTTTTTTCTTTTTTAACAGGTACTAGTGGAAATAATTACGTTTAAAATTACAATTTATTTAGTAATTAAGCAGAATATTTTTGAATTCAGTAGCGAAAGTAGAGTTCATGAAAATGAGCATTCCGCAGGAAAAAGTCCAATGTGTTTCTTGATTTATAAAAACAACGTCAGACATCCAAGCACTGCGAAACTTTAGACGCAACTATGGATGAGAGCCATCCGCGCGACGTACCATTCGAGCATGGTATAAAAAGTTTATGGAGACTGGTAGTGTGCTACAGAGAAAAGAAGCTGGCCGACCTCAAATATCAGAAGAAATTGAATCTGTGCGAGTGGCATATACCAGAAGCCCTAGAAAGTCCATTCGTGGGGCTTCTACGCAGTTACAGATCCCACGCTCCACTATTCACAAAGTTTTTCATAAACTTGCGAATTTATGCATATAAAGTGCAGTTACTGCAAGCCCTTAAGCCAGAAGATAAGCTGCGACGAAAAGAATTTGCAGTGATGATGCTGGACAGATTAGATTCAGACCCATGGTTTTTGAAACGTGTTTGCTTCAGTGACAAGTCAACGTTCCACGTTTCTGGATTACTAAACAGACGCAATTTGAGAATATGGGGCTCGGAGAATCCGCATAATATCTATGAGCTTGGACGGGACTCCCCTAAAGTTAACGTGTGGTGTGGAATCATGCATGATAAAATTATCGGTCAGTTTTTTTTCGCGGAGAAACCAATCACAGCTCAAATTTACCTCAACGTTTTGACAGAATACGTGTGACCACAGCTAGAACGGTATCAACCACAAGTTATTTTCCAGCAGGGCGGTGCACCACCTCATTGGGGCCTTGAAGTTTGTCAATTTTTGAATGAAACATTTCCAGATAGGTGGATCGGACATAATGGTCTCATTCCATGGCTGCCACGTTCCCCTGATATTACACCAGTGTTTCTCAAACCATGGGTCGCCATGGCTATGCGGATGGGTCGTGAAGGCTTGTGGAAAATGAAGAAAACCGGAATCAGATTCAAGGTGAAGACCTTTTTTAGAGAACACTACGTTTTCACTACGTTCAGTCAAATTTACTTGGGTCGTATACATCTTTGCAAATCGTTGTTTTTAGCGATTTTGGGTCGCCGAAAAAAAAACTTGAGAAACACTGTATTACACGGTTGAATTTTTTCCTGTGAGGCTATGTAAAAGATACCGTTTACCGAACCAAAGTCAGAGATATTAATGATTTGCAGCATCGAATAATTGAAGCTATTGATACAGTTACTGTAGATAGGTTAGCAAGAACATGGCAAGAAATTGAATAGCGGTTGAATATCGTACGTGTGACTGATGGTGCCCATGTAGAGGTGTACTAAAGCATCTAACTTAAACTTGAAGCATTTCCCTTTACTATAAAACAAACTGATTGAAAATATCTTAAAAAATAAGACTATGGTGAATTTTTGAAATTGTAACAATAATTTATGGACACCCTGTATAATAAATAAAATTGATATTAAATGTAGTTAACTAATTTTATAAAACAGACTTCAATCAAAATTGCTATTTAATAACAATTGGTTTTTAAGTGAATTATAAACTTTTAGCCTATACACAAGTAAACGTTTTAAAAAAAGTCAAATTAAATTTCGGACTTATTTATTTAAAACAAATCAGAAAATCACAAAAAAAAACTATCCGTAAAATACCTGAATCGATAACCTATTTGTGGCGATCAAATAATGAGAATTCGCACTCGAACTCAGTAAAACACACAGTCGTCGATCAGTTGGGCTTGGAATAAAACCATTCTCGCAAGAACATTTGTATTGCCAGCCCATATTTAAATTGGTGCATATTTGGGCGCATGGATTCGTTAGCAAACAAATATCAGCATCTGCGTTGCGAAATAAAAGTTCGATCGGATTAATTCATACGATGTATGTAGTGTTTGTCGCTTTTTTTTTTTCAAACGACTTCAAAAACCTTATATACGAAACAAGAAAATGAGTTTTAGTAAAGCCATTTAATAGCAACCTTGTTGTGCTACTTTTATGAGTGAATTCGGGGTCGTAAAACTGCATTAATATGAGATATCACTGGCTAGACTAGGCTAGTTGAAAACGCGGCCCACTGAAGAATTTTATACTTTTTAAATCTTGTCGATTAGGACAGCAGAAACCTTCTATACCAGTACCTGTCCCTTTTTTAGTCCGCTAAAAAATTCGAAATTCCATTTCTGCGGCTCATTCAAGGTTTTTCGCTTGATTTAAAAAAAAAAAAAAAACACATCGAATTAAAAGAAGAAATTAAAAATAAAGTCTTCACATTTCGAAACAGTAAAAACTTTTTTTGATCGTTTCTGGACATTTAAAATATTAAAACGCTTGAAATCAACCACAAATCAAAAAATCTTCATTGGTCGAAAGGTAAAAAGTTTAAAATCTCACATACTTTTAAAACGATTCAAAAAAGCAAGTTCTAAGAATATTAAAAAGTGGCCCGCGGGGTAAAATAAATTGCGCCACACTGTGTTACATAACAACTAATTTTGGTCTTCAATACTTTCACGCGAAGTGTGTGTTTATTGATAGTCTATTACACACAATAAGTAGTGTGTTTATTGATAGAAAAAACAATCCCTGTTTACATTTCATCGATTTTATTATCACTTTCCAAATCAAAAAGCGCCAATTTCGAACTACAGTTTTCAATCTGCGATTAAAAAAATTGAACTTTTCAAATCTTGAACTTAACATTACGTTTTTTAAAAGCAAATCAAGCTAATTGAAGCGTTAAACAAGTACCTATGTAGAAAAAACTAACTGGAGTTTCATCTTCCGTGTTGATTAACATTCTGGCTAAGAAGCTGTCAGAAAAAAAGCCGCTACGCGAAAAAAAATTAATAAAACTGACAATCAGAGATAGTGTAAAACATACCTTTGCATGTCCTATTGTCGGTATGAAGAATTTGACCTTCGGGACAATAACAAGTTGTGACATTTGACGGTAATACAGTAACAGCGTAAGAACAATTTAAATTGTCGTTGAAAAATTCATCTGAAAGTGCAAAACTTAAACCTAGTTCATTTAAGCATTTCTGTATAATGTAGCAATATTGGTTAGTGATGGAGCGATGCCAATTATTTTTTCGATTCCGATTCTTGTAATTTAAAATTCACTTTATTTTTATGATAGCCTAACAAAAATTTTTTTACAGCATCTTGTTTAATGAGTAGGATAATTCATGTACAATGCCTCTACCCTATTGTCTTAAGGGTCCAGTCACGGGTCTTTAGCAAATATGACACATGCATCATACATAGGCTAAATAATGTATCAACTCATGTAACAACCCGTACATAGTATACGAGTATATTGTTGGAAAGAGTATAAAAATCTCCGCAAGTTAAAACTAAAAATGGGAAAAAATCATGTACTATAGATAAAAATATTAACGCCAAGAAAAACATTTAAAAAATATTTTTTTATTTTTTTGTTATATAAAAAAGCCTAAAAAGTCATTATGCAGAGCTTCAAGGGTGAAAAGTCATCTTATTATTATTTTTATGTCTTCTTCTAAATAAAAGATTATGAAAGATAACCTTTTAAGTAAAAGAATATGAGAGCTATTTTAGTGCAACTTCAGAAATAAAACTTGTTTCAAATTACCAACTTTTTATATTCATATAACAGCGTGGTCCAACTACGGGCCCGCGGAACAATTTTGCACAAGTCTTGTCGATCACAAGCAGCGGCAACCTTATATAACAAGGCATGGCGAGCTGATGGAAGAGAGTCTAGGGTTGAGACCAATTTCAAGTGAAGACCTTTTTTTTCTTTTTTTTTTTTTTTTGGAAAACGCTATGATTTTGCGACGAAAATAGGAATTTCGTACCGATTCCGAGCGAAGACCTTTTTTTTTTGGAGAACGCTGTGATTTTGGGTCGAAAGTAGGTGTTTTTAGCCGGCTGAGGTTGCAAACTCGAATAATTTTGAAAAGTGGTCCACAAGAGTGGAGAAGTTGGACCACCCTGTCATATAAAATGATAAATTATGAACTAAATTTTTATTTTAACTTCTTTACAAAATGAACTTTAAAAAAAGCTCTCATAGGTTGTTTCACAACATTGTACTAAACTTAGTTTCCAAATTTTGGGCAATTCTGACAAGAAATAAAGGAGTAGTTAAGAATTGAAAATTGAAAAACGACATTTCTACAAAAATTGCTGTGAAATCAATGCTGATAAAATTAAGAAATAACAGGCACACACAAACAGTGTTTGTGACAAAAATATAAACTTCCATGATGCTTGATGAAATGCATTTTGTCTGGGTTTTTTTAGAAAGGAATTCTCTTTAATGTGTGATTTTTACGTTTTTAAGGCGTTGAATATAAAATACCGGTATACAAAAAGGTTAATAAAATATTAATACCTGAAAAAAGTTTAAGCCAAGTTAGATTCTCGAAAAAACTTTCTGTAAGGCTATTTGTTTTTTCAAGAATTGCAAACCAACCAAATACAGCGAAAACCCAACAAAATATTTTAAATATTAAAAGAAACAATTATATTTAAGTTTTAAAATGTTACAAGGTCACACATGTTTTCTTAAAATGCTAATACAGAAATTTAATCCTAAATTTCTCTAGCAAATCTACATTTTTTAGCTGCTAAGCATTAAAGCAAAATCAAACTAAAAAAGTCTTAAATCAAGCTGTTTTATTTAATTTTTGATAAGGAAGTAAAAACCTTTCCAACTAAATGCAATTATAATTGCAGCAAAAAAATTGTTTTAGAACAAGCAATTTTTGCTAAAAAATTTTTGTTGGTTTTTCTAGAAGTAGAATTACACAAATAAAGAATTTGAATAAAGAAAAACCGGTTATATATTTATAATCCCAATAAAATTTGCTAGTTTTGAAGCCAAAAAACTTTTTTTTCACCCTTAAACTGTTCACCATTAGCCACTGTCAATTAAAGATTATATAAATTGAAAAAATGAATCGATCATACTTGCAGTGTGCTAAATTAAAGGATTAGAGCAATACCTCAATACAAAATTTATTTAATCACTGTTTAAAAACCACAACAGTCTGTTCCATCCTATAGAATCGTCAAATGGTTAGTAGAAAAATTAAGAATATAGTTATTAGTGGTAAAAAAATTGTATCATATTGCTCAGATCTTTAAATCTACACTCTGCTAGGAAGATCGACTCTTGCGATATATATACGAACAAGCTGAATTATATATATTTAAAGCGGACAGCAATATCTTGGCATCTCGGGAAGCAGGTCGGGGTAATTGCCTACCCTATGTATTAGCGCCTCCGTCGCTTTCCTGCGAGTCAGAAGGATAAATATAAAGATTAAAAAAAAAAAAATTAATTGGTCAATCATTGTAAAATTGAACGACGCCTTCTCGAAGCAAAGATTTTGTTCACCATTAAGAAAGCTTAAGCAATAAAATAATGAAAGAAAAAGAAAATCTCCATTTCTACCGTATGTTTACGTCACTGAACACCCACCCAAAGAATTACAACAACAAAAAAAGAAATTGTTGCCTGAATACAAACATGTTAAAACACAAAGAAAAAGATGTTGATGGAAAATTGTTAGCGGTATATACTGTTTGTTTGTCGAAGGTCAAAAATACGAACCATGAACGCATAATGGTAAAAATTATTCTTGTTATTCACGCTTCATTTAATTTTTTAATTATTGTTTTGGTTTATCTTAATATTACTTGTTTACCGGCTTTTATTTCGTCTGCCACGAATAACTAACATTCGCCTGCAGTGTAAAATAAGTTAAATAAGTATATGATTGATGCCAATACAACCAATAACTCCCTGAATTGTGGGCAACCTATTGTGAAACGTTAACATATTTCAACACTTCGAGTTCTCAGCTTTTAAATAATCGATTTGATTTAGAATACTCGCTTAATGAGTTTCTAACTTTCAACCTTAGACCTTGCCATTATTATGAACCAACCTCTAAATTGCCTTTAAAAAATTTTAATAAGCGTTTATTTATTTTGCATGTAAATATAAGATCATTACATAGAAATTTTGGAACCTAAAATCTTGAGCTCATTCATTGACGTGATTATCACCCTGATGTTATTTGTCTATCTGATACTAAATTAAAAGACACCCCTTTAACAAACGTTTCCCTTGCTTAAATTAGTGATCATTTCCCCGTGGGATGTTTAGTGACCCGTCATAAATTTAATTTAAAAAATAATAATCAAAAATCTAAAATTAAATAATATGTGTACAGAGGCGAAAGCATACTTGACAATGAGCAATTTACATCTAATCTGTGTATTTCTCTAAGGTTACCGGTATCTCTAATTAAGCGAAAATTTGATTCTTACTATCAAAACTTTTCTAGCTTTGTCAATATATTCAATGAAGCGTTAACAGGCATGCTCCACTCAAAATTGCTTTTCGTAAAAAAATCAAATTACAATATTAAAAAAACCGTGGATAACTGAAGAAATTTTAAAATCTATTCGACGTAACAAAAAATGTGTGTTTCAGAATATTTAAATGGTACAGATTTACAAAAAATGTTCTATAGACAATATGCTAACAAATTAACCAAAATTTTAAAAAATTTCTAAACAAATATGCTTAAAATCAGAAATAATTAATTCCAGAAATGATTCGCGTAAATTTTGGAGCCTCATAAACTCTTTAATGCCTGAAAAAATAAAATCAGCAAATCCAAAATTTCTGAATGTAAGTAATTATAAAATACGTGATTCAATTAAAATTGTAGAGCACTTTAATAAACATATTGGCAAGGCTCTAGCAGACAAAGTAGATTCTGTTCATTCCTATGACTATCGCAGTTCCTTATCGGATCCTACATCGTCTTCTATGTTCTTTCCTCCTACTTTTGATAGCGAAATAATCAACATCGTTAATCAACTTGATTCGCACAAAGGTTGTGGATCGGACATAAATGCTAAAAATGTTATTTTTGCAGCCTATGTTATAGCACCTTATCCAAATATTAGGTTGAGGAATATGTTCGTAGCGTTTTTATCAAAAATTTTTATTTAAACAAAAACGAAAAGTTATGCCTATAAATTAATAAATTTTGTATTCTCCGTTGCTTTTTTATCGATTTCCTCTCACCTCTCGACCAATTTGTCGATGCCGTTCCGCCAAAAATCCCCAACTCTGGTATCAAAGAATTTCTTGAGCCAGTTTTTAAGGTCCTCTTTATTGTCAAAGGTAACGCCCCTCATATGGTTCGACAAAGCGCGGAAAAGAGAGTAATCCGTGGGTGCAAGGTCCGGAGAATACGTCGGATGCTGAAGGACCTCCCATTCGAGCTCTTGGAGTGCGGCTTTGACGACTTGTGAAACATGAGACCTGGCGTTGTCGTGAAGAAGTATGGTTTGGCCTTGTCTATGGGGTCTTTTCAATCGAATAGCCTCATTCACACGATGTAGCAGGGCTATGTAGAGCTCCTTGTTGACCGTGGCATTCCTTTTGAGCATTTCCCAGTGCACCATGCCCTCCCAGTCCCACCAAATGTAGATCATGGTCTTCCTTGGATGGAGGTCAGGCTTAACTCTCGGCTTTGGCGTATCTCCAGGCGCCACCCATTCCTTTCTTTGCTTCATATTTATATATAGTAACCATTTCTCATCTCCTGTGACGATTCGGTACAAAAAGCGCTGTTTGTGACAGCGTATTGCTCGATGGCGGGCGAGATGTTGAGAAGTAATTTGAAGGCGATTTTCTTTGTTGCTTTCGCTAAGTTCATGAGGCACACAGACTCCCAATTTTTCGGCAAATCCCATTGAATGAAGATGATTGAGAATCGTTTTTTGATTACAGTTCCTTTTTTCGGCCAATTCACGACTTGTTTGGCGACTTTCCTCCTTCAAAAGTGCTTTGAGATCGTCTTCGTTAAATTCAGAAGGTCTTCCGCTGCGGGGCGTGTCGTCGACGTCAAAATTGCCATTTTTGAACTTCGCAAACCATTTTATTGCCGTACATTTGCCTATGACACCTTCCCCGTATACCATGCAAATGTCCCGGGCTGCTTCAGCAGGTTTTTGGGCTCGAAAGCGAAGAATAGCAGGTGTCGAAAATGTTGCTTTTTACCCCCTGGATATTCCATATGTAAGCCTCACAAATAATAAAATCTCAAAATACTCAAAAAGATCATCAGCACAGTTTGATTATGACGGTCAGAATGAGTATGAAGCTTGTCTGAAATCGAAGTTTCACCCTTACCACCGGTGACAGCAAGCAAAGCAGGCTACGCCGTCTTATAAACGGCGTTCCTCAGGGATCGGTCTTGGCTGCCCTCCTATTTAACATCTATACGTACGATCTTCCTTTCGTGATTTCCAGAAAGTTTGCTTATGCTGATGATTTAGCATTGTTGCACTCTTCTGGAAACTGGAAGGACTTGGAGGGGACTTTAAGCCAAGACATGTCTACACTTTCAGCGTACCTCCAGACTTGGAGGTTGAAGCTCAGTCACACTAAGACGGTGACGGCAGCCTTTCACTTAAATAACCGAGAGCCCAAACGTGAGCTAAAGGTCTACAACAACGGTAGACTTTTATCTTTCTGTTTAACCCCTACTTATCTTGGGGTACAACTAGACAGATCGCTCACGTTTCGTCACCATTTAGTGGCATTGCGCAAAAAACTATCTTCGCGCGTCACACTGTTGAGGCGACTCGTGGGCTTGGGATGGGGTGCTGGTGCTAAAACACTTTGCATAGCTACTTTATCTCTAGTCTACTCAGCAGCTGAGTACTGTGCGCCAGTCTGGTGTCGCAGTGCTCATACTTGTCTCGTCGAGAGTGTCTTAAACGACGCCTTACGCATGGTTACTGGATGCCTACGTCCCACTCCAACGGACCACCTACCTGTACTCTCAGGCATCCAGCCAGCTGAGCTTCGTTGAATGGGAGCGACACTCTCCTTGGCTTACCGTGGATCTCTGGACCCCGATCATATCTTGCATGGTCTTTTAAGTGGGTCCTCAGATACTTGCCGAGTGAGACTAAGATCCAGACGCCCATTTGTGCCAGCTGCGCGGAATCTTTTGGACAACCTTGCCAGACTTGGCATCCGCACTTCTGAATGGACAAACCACAAATGGAAAACGGAGTATTGTGAAAATGCTTCCAGGCTCCGTGCTTTTGTGCCCGAGACCGGTGCCAGGCTTGTTGAGATGGCCTTACCCCGAGCAGCTTGGGTTAAGCTCAACCTCCTGCGGACTGGTGTTGGGCGATTCCATTCGTCCATGGGGCCTCACTCCTTCACCGAATTGCGAGTGTGGCGCCTTTGAGCAAACCGCGGACAATGTTCTAACAGCATGCCCTATGCATTGGGCACCACATGGAGCACGAGGTCTGACGGTTTTGAATGACGAAACTCGATGCTGGCTTAACACCACTGCCAGCATCTGATTCAGGCAGTGCAGCAATCTGGGGTAGTAAAAGGATAAATCCTCGGCCCCAGTCCTGTTTGTGTCTGACCTGTAGTGGATACCCTTCAAACGACTACGACGACGAGCACAGTTTTTTACAGTAGAAAGAGCTTTATCGAATGAATATATACATTTTGCCAAGTAGTAAAAAATCATTGTAAAAAGAAAATATAAAAACGCTACGAACATATTCCTCAACCCACCATATAATGCAATAGTTGTCTTAGCTTTGGTTTGTTTCCAAGCTGCTTAACCTTTTGTGGTGGGTACGCGACAATTTGGCGGGAAAATAAATAAAAATGATTTACCTTTACTAGCGTTGAAACGACAGCAAAAAAGTTTTGTTATCTCACAAAGACAATTGAAAAGACAATTGTAAATGTTCAGCTGATAAAAATGAAAGTTTTAATTTAAAGTTGTTAAATTGTTAAAAGCGTTAAATTTAAGGGATGTTCCTAGCCGAATATTTATCTATTTGAATTTATAACAGCTTAATTTCTAATATTGAGATTAAAAATGGTACTTTAATAGCTAAATTTTCGAATCACGGTCGTTTAACATATATCTTTTACAAAAAAGTACAATAATGTAGCTTACTACCAAGACGACAGGTTTGAAGTTTTCCGGGCGTACGAAGTTATGACGTCATAATAAGCATTTTACTATATCGAAACAAATCTATTCTGGTCGGCACGAATAAACAGTTTTATTTTAAGTATTTCTTTTTTAGTTCTAAAGGCCCGTTTCCACTACGAGCGTGGAAAAAAGCATTCTTTGTTTGTTTTATTGCTTTTTTTTTTGCGCTCGCTTCAATTTTAACCGCTCGCTTCAATCGAAGATCAATAAGAGACAAAAAATGCTCTTTTCCACTCTCGTATTTCCACTACGAGCGTGGAAAAGAGTATTCTTTGTCTCTTTTATTGATCTTCGATTGAAGCGAGCGCAAAAATTGAAGCGAGCGCAAAAAAAAAGCAATAAAACAAACAAAGAATGCTATTTTCCACGCTCGTAGTGGAAACGGGCCTTAACAGTTTGTTTCGTCTATAGGGCTCGTTAGAAAGCAATCAAAACTTTGAAAAACAAATACAAAAAGGAAAGCTTAACAAAGCGATTACAAGTTGGCAAAAGAACTTAAAACAAAGAAAAATACGGCAATTACGGCAGTGCTTAAAAAGTTAAACCGGTTACAAATTTGTTTAAATTAAATTTTAATGTGTAAGCTTTTGTTTCCGTCGCTTACGCGAATGTTTCCGAACAGCAAAATTCGGCGGGATAAATGTGTATTTAATCTTTTCATAACATAACTGAACAAAATTATTGTGATCTAGCGATTTGAAGTGGTGGTGGTGGTGGTGGTTTTACCCGACCCGTTCCTAGGGATGGGGGCGCGGATCAATTCCGCGGAGTCCCAATAGTCGGGCGACTCCCCACGGACGGGACCAGAGGTCCAGAAGAGAAGGGGTGTGGCCGAAAATGGCCCGACGGAGAGGGTTTAGTACAGGGCAGTCGAGCACGAGATGTGAGAGATCTTGTGGTTCAGAACCACAGTTGCTGCAAGAAGGAGTCTCGGCTCGACCAACCCTGTGGAGATAAGAGTTGAGGAGAGTGCTGTGCCCGTTGCAGCGTAAACAGGAGAGAGCACAGCGAGCGGAGCGAGGGAGAGTAAGCTCCTCGGGAGATACTGTAGGGATTTGGTGATGAAAGAAACCAGATTGGACACTGCGTCTCCAACTGGTGTAGAGGGATAGTCGTTGGGAGGAGATAAGGGGTGTGAGGGATACTGGTATACTGGAGGGATCGAGAGAGGCACCGACTTTAGCTAGAGAGTCAGCTAAGTCGTTACCTGGGAGGGAAGAGTGACCAGGTATCCATTGAAGATGGATAACCTTGGATTGAGATAGAGAGTTAAGAAGAGATTGGGTATTGGATAGGGATTGTGGGGTTAAATATGGTAGGGGGGTAGAGAGAGTTGAAAGGACAGATAAAGAGCCGGAAAAGAAGGTGATAGAGTCGAAATTACATGCCTTGGAGTGAGAGATACACCACTCAAGAGCATGTAGGAGAGCAAAGGTTTCAGCGCTATAACTGGTAGCCCAGAGACCAGTCGAGAAGGAAAGCGAGGTAGCAGTGACACACTTTGTACACTTGATGTGTATCCCTGCACCACCCTGTCCCAGCCCGCCAGGCACCGAACCGTCAGTCCAGGCAGAGATATCGCTGTGAGATAGAGTGGAAAGATGGGAGGTAGCTGCAATGTTGCGAAGGGAGGGGGGGTCTTTGCGAGAGCATGGGGATGAGAGGTGGAGTGAGATTGTGTAATTAGATGGGGTAGACCAGGGGGGTTTAGGAGGGCAGAGGATTAGTGGTTCACGGGTGAGATGTAGGTTAGGGGTAAGGTTATGTGATCTGGAGAAGGATCTCCATGAGCACTTTTTGAGACGTGTACGGGGGTTGGAGTTCGCAAGAGAGGCTATGGGAAAGGTGGGAGGTAGACGGAGGGTTCGTTCAAAGAAGGAGAGGGATTGGTGAGTGAGGGTGACTCGTAGTGGAGGTAGAAGTGCTTCTATATGAAGTAGAGAAATGGGAGTGGACGATAGACAACCTGTGATTACTCGACAGGAAGATCTATGCATCCTCTCCACGGAGGTGATGTGAGTAGGAGATGAGAAGGGAAACCAGCCTGGGGAAGCATAGGTGAGGATGGGGCGGATGAAGGCTTTGTATAAGGTACATAAGGATTCTTTTGATGGACCCCAGGAGGCAGAGGCAATGGAGCGAAAAGCACGGAATCGGCTGTGAAACTTTTTCCGTAAGGATAAGATGTGATATTTGAAAGAGAGAGTGCGGTCGAAAGTTACACCGAGAAAGGTTGGACAAGGGTTGAATTTGAGAGGAGTGTTAAGAATGTGCAGAGAGGGTTGTGTACGTGATTGGTAGAGGTCTAAGCTGAAGAAGGATGTTTCACATTTGAGGGGGTTGAGAGGAAGGCGCCATTTTGAGGACCATTCCACCAGTCTGTTGAGGGCAGCTTGTACTACAGCGGTTGCACACTCAACTCTCGGGGAGGAGGCCCAGATGGCTAGGTCATCTGCATAGAGAGAGGTCTTAACAGATGCAGGAAGGAAAGTGGGAAGGTCATTTATGTATATAGAGAAGAGAACTGGTCCTAGAACCGAACCTTGGGGAACTCCTCTTCGGAGACGGAAAAGACGACTGTATGAATTACAGATACGGACTTTCGAACGGCGATCTGAGAGGTAGGATCGTATCCATTCGACAAAGCAAAGAGGAAGATCTAATGAGAGGAGTTTAGAGAGGAGGGCAGAGTGCCAAACTGAGTCAAAAGCTTTCGCAAAATCCACAGTGGCAAGGACTGTACGTGCGCCTGGCTTAGATTGGTGGAAGGAATCTGCGATTGACTGTGAGAGAAGGAGAACCTGGTCTACAGTCGATCTACCAGGTCTAAAACCAGCTTGCACGGGTGAGAGAATGTCATGTAGTTCGAGAAAATAGGTTAGTCGTCCTAAAACCATTCTTTCGAAGAGTTTGGAGGTACATGAAGTGAGAGAAATGGGTCTATATGAAGAAGGTGAGTCAGAGGGTTTTCCGGGTTTGAGAATGGGGATGATTGTTGATTGCTTCCAAGCAGACGGGAAGGTGTGTGTTGACCAAGAAAGGTTGAAGATGTATAGAAGAAAATTTAACGCAGATTGTGGTAGGTGGGATAGAAGAGGGTAGGTAATTTGATCAGGGCCTGAGGAGGTTGACGTTGAGAGTTGAGAGATAGCTGTAGAGAGTTCAATTGAGGAGAATGGTGAACAGAAAGTGGAATGCAGGGTGTTGCAGTGTGCAGTTCTCATTTGCTTCATTTGGGCTTTCTCGGTGCTTCGAAAAGGTTTTGGAGTTTGGGTAGAGAAATGGGACTGTAGATGTGAGGAGAGATGGTTGGCACAATCTATAGGGGTATGGCAATTTGAGAAATTGGGAAGGTCAGAAGTAGTTGGGGAGGGGGAGCCAGAGATGGAGCGAAGTAGAGAAAAGACTTCGCTGGGACGGGTTTTAGGAGAAAGGCTAGAGCAAGTATTCTGCCATGACTTGGCTTTAGCCTTATTGATCACAGTGGAGGTATATCTGGAAGTGGCGATATAGTGCTGGCGGTCTTCTTCGGAACAGTGTGCCTTCACAAATGCCTTTCGGCGTTTTGCGACGGCATCTGCGACTTCAGGAGACCACCAGGCTTTAGCAGGACGGTTGATGCTGCCGAAAGGAATGGCAGAAGTGGCAGCATCATTGAGGAGTTTGGTAAAAGTGTGGGTGGCTTCAGAAAGAGAGAGTGTTGTAAAGTTAGAGGGAGTAGGGCAGTGGGTATCAATATAAGTAAGGTATTCATCCCAGTGAGCTTTATTATAGTTAAATGAGGGGGGGCGGTGGAAAGAGTTAATTATAGGGGAAGTGGGAATAGTGATGGAGATAGGAAGATGATCTGAGCCGAGGTCCGGAAGGGTCTGCCATGTGCATTTAGAGGCTATTCGGGTAGGAACTAGGGAAAGATCAGGGGAAGAGCGGTTTCCAGTGGCACGGTGTAGTAGGGTGTGGTGTTCGGGGTTATTAAGAGGTAAAAGATCAGAGGAGAGGAGCCAATCAAACAGATCTTTGCCTGAATGGTCTTCCGGTGAGTGGGAGTCCCAGGATGAATGATGGCTGTTAAAGTCGCCAAAGATGTAAGTGTAGGGGATGATGGTAGGAGAAAGGGTGAAAAGGATTTTGGGCGAGAGTCGGAGGAAGAGGAGCGGATAGGAGGGACATAGGCGTTAAAAAGATGTATAGGGGCGGCTCCTTTTATTTTAACTGCGATAGCTAAATAATCGGAGCTGGGGTCGAGGGAGGAGAGGGATTGAGTGGAGAGTGAAGTGTAAGATAGACCGTTTTTGACAAGTATCAGAACACCTCCTCCTAGGTTTCCCGTAGAGTTGGTGGTTCCTCTCCTCGTCATAAAACGGTTCTTTTTGAGAGTTTTGTAGCCTGGTATACGAAAGGTGGAGTCAGAGGAGAGGTGTGACTCTTGTATGAAGATGAGATCGTACTGATTATGAGAGAGAAAGTGTAGGAGTTCAGTACGACGCGGGCGAATCCCATTAGCATTCCACTGTAGGATTCGGAGGTTGTTTCGAGAGGGAGAGGAAGGATGAAATGAGGATTGTGTGAGAGGAGAGATGGTTTGTTGGGTTTGAGGAGAAGGAGTAGTCAATGCTGAGGGAGGGTAAGTATAAATTAGTTGGGGGTGATTAGGAAGATCGGTGGGATTATTCGAGGTTGTTTTGGGGGAGAGTTTAGTTTTTGAAGATATGGTTTTGTGGTTGTTTGTGAGTGAAGGTGGGGGATTTGGAGTGTGAGAGGATGGAGATACAGAAAAGAATGAGGATACGGGATTGGAGTGTGAGAGGGAGGGGGGGGGTTGAGAAGAGGATGGACACATTGGGCAAGTCCAAGAGTGTCCCGGGGAGATTTTGCGGAAGTCAGCGGGAGAGAGACCAGAACAGGAGAGGTGTACCCAGAGAGAACAGCCTGTACATTGTATTGATCTGTTTCCCCAGGTGACTCTACGGGAGCAGACAGAGCAGGGGTCTATAGGGCCAGGGTTGGGGTGAATATCACCGCTGATAAGAAGAAGTATAGAGATAAGAATCAGCGGTGAGTGGGATGAGTAATGAAGAGGTTTGGAGTGGAAGGAGGGACGAGGAAGAGATGTTCGAGAGAGAATAGAAGGGGTAGGGGGGCGGTCAATTGGGTTTAAGAGTGCTGTCCACATGTGACCGCGCATTGGACAGCAGGGATAAAAAATGAGAAGAGTTGTCCAAGGGAGAATCGCCCGAGGATGAGACCCTCGGGGAATCGACAAGCCATTTCGACCCTCCCCAGTGCAGGGAAGGGGACTGCACCACCACGTTGAGGTGGCTTGTCGTTGGTGCAGAGCGATTTGAAGTCGCCATGCTTATTTGTTACCTGCGTGCTGACCATAAACGCCATCTTTTGTGATGTCACAAAATTCACGCGCTTGCGATAAACTTTTGTCAGAAAAGAATTCAGTGTGAGTGCTTATAGGTAAAAAGAGCTAAACACAAGAAGTACTCCTGCCATGAAACTGCAAATTAATTTGGGTGCCTTTTAAAACACCAAACATTTGAAAACAGCTGCAATGTTTGAATTTAACCAAAGAAAAAGAGATATCAAGTTGCAAAAATTGTCAGTTTCAGAGAAGGTTGAAACCGATTTTCGGTAGTATTCGGCCGTATATAAAAATACATACCTTTGTTTCACTTAACTTTAGTTTTCATCAAAACGATCAAAAAAATGCATTAAAAGTTTTCGCTGTTTGCGGTATTGTTCAAAAAAATAGATGAATTTATTGGATTAATAGAATGCATAAAAATCTTTAATTTTTTTAAAAGCATTTAGCACGTAGGTAACTTATAAGCATGGTGACTTTAAATTCGCACTACTTCGCATTCGCACGACATCGCATGGCGACTTCAAATTTTGTTCAGTTATATTATGAAAAGATTAAATACACATCCCGCCGGATTTCGCCGTTTGAAAACATTAGCTTAAGCGACGGAAACAAAAGTTTACACATTAAAATTTAATTTAAACAAATTTGTAACCGGTTTAACTTTTTAAGCACTGCCGTAATTTCCGTATTTTTCTTTGTTTTAAAGTTCTTCTGCCAACTTGTAATCGCTTTGTTAAGCTTTCCTTTTTGTATTTGTTTTTCAAAGTTTTGATTGCTTTCTAACGAGCCCTATAGACGAAACAAACTGTTAGAATTAAAAAAATACTGAAATAAAACTGCTTATTCGTGCCGACCAGAATAGATTTGTTTCGATATAGTAAAATGCTTATTATGACGTCATAACTTCGTACGCCCGGAAAACTTCAAACCTGTCGTCTTGGTAGTAAGCTACATTATTGTACTTTTTTGTAAAAGATATATGTTAAACGACTGTGATTCGAAAATTTAGCTATTAAAGTACCTTTTTTAATCTCAATATTAGAAATTAAGCTGTTACAAATTCCAATAGATAAATATTCGGCTAGGAACATTCCTTAAATTTAACGCTTTTAACAATTTAACAACTTTAAATTAAAACTTTCATTTTTATCAGCTGAACATTTACAATTGTCTTTTCAATTGTCTTTGTGAGATAACAAAACTTTTTTGCTGTCGTTTCAACGCTAGTAAAGGTAAATCATTTTTATTTATTTTCCCGCCAAATTGGCTCGCCGCCAAATTGGCTTGCCGACAAATTTGTCCCGCCAAATTGTCTTGCTTCGCTTTGTGGTCCAAGGTCATCTCACAGATGATTTACAAAATTATGCAATTCAGTCCAACGTCCTCTTAGAGATGATTTTTTGTTTTTCTTGCTGTAGACGGTCCAAAGTTCGCTCTGGAGCGATTTTTTGACGTCATCGCGTATCACTTTCTTTCATTGCGCATCTCGGCAGCGCGACACTATACGCTTAGATGGTTTTTTAGCACAAGCTTTGCTGGCAACAACGTAGTGATTGAAAACGAAGCAGTTAGCTTTTTGTAGCGGGGAGCAACGAAACAGTTGAGCACTTGGCATAATTATGAATCAAAGGCATGTGTGCGCAGGGTACGAGGTGAAAGAGAGGAAGAAGCGGAGGAGCCAATTGTAATGAGCAATTACACGGAGCACATGGGAATGGGTGCTGTAGATCGTGCTGACCACTATTGTGGCTCCTACTCTTTTACTCGCAACACGCTGAGATGGTGGAGGAATTTTTTTTTGGCTACTGGAGTTGTGTGTGGTAAATTCTTTCATCCTGTACGAGAAAGTAACAGGAGTACAAGGACTCAGGCACTTGGCATACGGGAAAAACCTCATCCTGCAACTTGTTGGAACAACCAGAAACAGTAATACTCCGCAGAGTACCACATCTTATCGAAAACGCCGGAAGTGGACGCAATAAAATCTGCATGGTATATTCCAAACGCCAGCAACAAAAAACAACTGTTTACTGTTATGAAACGTGCTCGTAAAAACTTGGTCTGCATCCAGGAAAGTGCTTCAAAGATTACATTACAAAGCTGATCTACAAACAATAGTTGAAACAGTGAACATTTTATAGATTCTGGTTGTACCGTTTTCTTGAGGTTGCTGCATGACATCTACATAAGACGTGATACGTTGTAAATAAATTTCATGTTCACTACAAAAACATTTGAAAATAAACAAGCTGCTAATTGCCTCATTTTACTAATGATCGCCTTACCTCCCACCCAGGCCTGAAAAGTGGAAAACCAATAATATTTGAAATTAGAATTTTTCGCTAATTTTGGCAACAAACCCCAAAAAACTAGTAGAAATCCTTTGGGCTAATTGCAAGCAATTTATGCAATAAAAAAAATTGGACCTGATGAGCCAGATATGGTAAAAAAATTGGACCACAAAGGGTTAAAGATAGCAAAGGTAAACCCTACTTTCAAAACCGGCGATAAAAACAACCTTCTTAACTACAGACCTGTTTCCTTACTGCCAATCTTTTCTAGAATAGTTGAAAAAATTAAGTTTTCCCGAACAATAAACTATTTAAATGTATATTCCATATTAACTCCTACTCAGTATGGTTTTAGATCCAATTATTCTACAACTCACGCTGCTCTAGATATTGTTTTAATTTGTTACGATAATATTGAATTAAAAAACTATACTGCAATTGTTCTGCTCGATCTAGCAAAAGCATTCGACAAAGTCAACCATAAAATTTTACTGAATAAGCTTGATAACTATGGTATGCGAGGTGTCGTGAATCAATTTTTCTCATCCTTGTTATCCCTCCGGACCCAATATGTTTCTTTAACAAGTGTTCCTCTTCTCCGGCAGATATTGAAATAGGTGTTCCCCAAGGTTCTTCTCTTGGCCCACTTCTTCTCTTACTATGATTTGCCCGACTTTGTTCAAAGTACTCCTCGATTATTTGCTGACAATACTTGTTTATTAATAAAAGAATTTAAGCCAGAAAAACTTCAAATTGAATTAAATGAAGATATAACCTCAGTATACAATTGGCTGAACTTTAACTTACACTTAATATTTCGAAATCCCAAACAATGATTATTTTTAAAAAATTAAATTCAACGCCTCAATTAAATGTTAATTGTTCTGCTGGTTCAATTAAATTCGCAACAAAAGTAAAATATTGCGGTGTCACAATTGATAATAAATTAAACTTTAAAAACCACACATAAATCTCGTGGAAACTAAAAATCTCAAGATCTATTGGTATTTTGGGCAAACTCAAATATTATTTTGACCGCACTTCTTTACTTAAAACTTTACTATGCTCTAATTCATTCACTCATTAATTATGGTTTGATTATTTGGCAAAACACCTATCTCTGACAAAATTAACGATTTTACAAAATAAGGTATTTAGTATTGTAAACAACTGCAGCTGGTATACCAATGCATTTCCATTACATCAAAAATGTAATTCACTATCTCTTCTCACAAAAAAATTCGAAATTGCTAAATTTATTCATATCTTTTTGAAAAACCGCTTACCATCGTCTTTGACAATTATTCTGTTTTATCAAAAAAAAAAACAAAAAAAAAACACATTTCCATCCGACCACATTTGCAAACTACGATCGTTTGGCTACTATCCCTTTTTTTACAACCAATAGAACTCAAAATTCTTTTAAAACACAGGCCCTTTACTTTAGAACTCTATTCCCCGAAAACTAAGACCACAATGCCTTAATAAATTCAAAGAACTATAATAACTTTTTATTGAATTTATGAAAAATTTTTTATCTATTGTCCATAGCCTTATGGTATTCAAATTGGTTGTTTTTGTTTCATCTGTTTTTATTTGTTTTTGTTTGTTCGTTATTGTATTCTAGTACGTAAAAAGAACTTAATTTAAACGTGTTGGTATTTCGCGCGCATATACCTCGTTGGTATTCTAAGAAAGGCTATTTGACTCAAAGATTTAACAGTCCCTTGGTGGTCTCCCAGCCATTTTCAATCAACAACATTATAATGTATTTGTTCTTTCCGTGTTATTTATGTTTTTTTTGTTTGACTTTGACGAATAAAAAGCTTGTTTTGTATAATATATCGTTTTAAAAAAAGAAAATGTCTTTTTTATTTATATGTGCACGGTCCAAAATGATAGTGAAGTATATAAAAAACGGCAAATAAATAAATAAATTGGGAATCGTTTTCAAGAATTGAAATTTTGGTAAAAACTTTCGATTTCGATTTCTAAAAAGCCACCGATTCTTTCGATTCTCGATTCCGATTAATCGTCCCATCACTAATATTGATTAAATTTTGCGACAATCAAAAATACTCCTAAACATGGTCTAAAGAAAAGCATAAATGTAACAGAAACCAACTGACGATAGCAATGCGATCCTTCATCAGATGAATCGATAGGGCAATCATTTACTCCATTACAAAGTTGATTAAATTTGATGCAAACATTGGGAGAATTTCGACATGGTGCTCCCAGATATTTGCATGTATTATTTGCAATACCTGAAATAAATTAACGTAGTATAGTTTTTTATTTTATTGAACAACAGTATCTAGCACTTTATTTTTACAAACTTCAATACTAATAATACAAAATTTTATTAGGATCTTAAAGTAAAATTGAAAAAAAAGATTTTTCAAATTCGATTTTACACATTGAAAATTTTTAAAAAGGAAAGAAGTTGAATTTGTACAAAAAATTATAAACACAATGAACACAACGGTGAACAGAAAACATTAAAACTCATTTTGTCAACTACAACTTGAACTCAGTGATGAGTAATATTCATATAGTGGTAAGGCCTCGATTAGTCACAAATTCTTTTAAAAAAACAATTTGGAAAGAAAGTTATCAAATTGAAGTGGTAATATCCAAGCAACAGCAAAAAATATTATTACACAAGTATTAATCGGCTTAAAATTGAATCAAGGTGGCGGTTCAACAATTGCAGTAAGATTCCTATTTTAAGTTGCACTTAAGAAAAAATTTATAATAAAAACCTACGTTACTAACTATCACGCAAAGAAAGCAAACCATAACAAAATTGGTGTACTTAAAAAACAAATAAAATAATATAAAATACGCTTTACATATTCATTTCTTACAAAGTGTAGGACTCTCATCTTCTCCGTTAGAACAATCAGTATCGCCATCACAAACCCACCCAAGTGAAATGCATTTATTGTCATTGCAGGTCATTTCATTTTCATTGCAAGGTGCTGCAAAGGCAATGTTAAAATTTACCATTAAAAAAATGCTTTATTGAAACTTACAAAAAAAAGCTTGAAAACAATTTTTAGCTTAAAAGTATTATTAACAAAACAAAGTTATTAATAAAGTACAAGATAAAATGCTGAATTAAATAAACATACCTACTAATAAATGCTAAAAAATTATCTCACTTTAAAATAAAACCTTAAAGAGGTTTTTAAACTTTTTTGGCTGCACCCCCCTGACATAACATAAAAAATTTTTAAATATCCATAATTTTTTCTTTGACAGTAAAGTGAGGAATAAAAAAGGTCTTCACTTTTGATTTAAGTTATCCTTCCAGCTGTATGATCCAATTTTTCAGATTATCGGGCGGTACAGTACAGAGCAAGTAAAAAGTTCACTGCCATTCAGCTCCCAAGAAAGCTTTCTTTGGTCCCCAGTTGTAATAGCCCATTGCCAAAATAAATTAGAGTGAGAGCAACAGATTTAAAATAAAAAACAAATAGAACAACGATCACTTTAATGAATTACCCATTGTAACATTATGTGAAAATTCAAGAACTAAATCGTATGTTATTTTATAATCAAGAATTCACCACATCCAGCTCTGTTTTACTGACTTATTATTAACGAAATACTACAGCTTAAGTTAAACAAATATTCTCTGAAGTTAATACAAGGTGCAGCATAAGTTTCCGGAATTTTAAGATTAGTATATAATTGACAAATTTCTTTAACAAAATAATTATTTTCCTAACAAATCATTTATGTTTATTTTAGTATAAGTTGTACTAATTTACATTTTGGCCAATTTTTTTACAAATAATTTAATTATCATGAATAATTTACGTAACAAAATCATAGAACTTTTTAATTTGGGCGAAAACGGCACGAACATCTCCAAGAGATAACTTTAGATTTTGGTCTAAAAAATAATGACCGTCCTGTTCTCCAGATTTAAATCCAATGGATTTTTCAGTTTGGGGGCTATTTGAAAAAATGCTTGCAGTAAGCCCCATAAATCTGTCGAGGAATTAAAAAATCATTGATTAAATCGGGGATAAAATACCGCAAACCACTTTGCGTGCCATAGTAAATGACGTTCCAAGACGTTGAAAATGCCGTTTTTTAACAATAATGGCGAGCATTTTAAAAATTAAACGATTTTTTTGTTTAATGTATATATGAGATTGATATCAAACCCCGTTGATTTTTTTTCGAAATAATTTAAAATTTATATTGCACATTAAACAATTCCGGGAACGTCTGCCGTACCCTGTATTTTATATTGGTAGAGTAAACACTGTCTTACCACAACCAAATTCATCACTTCCGTCATCACAATCAGGATGGTGATCACACTTCCAGCTGAGGGGAATACAATGATTTAATCCATTTGTGCAAGCAAAATGTGATGACGAGCAATTTTTTCCAGATAATCCATTAATATATTCTGAAAAATTAGCGTTCTATAACTATATAATTGCTGCATTGCTGTACAAAAAAACAAAATTTCTAGTGAAAACTATTCAGTAGTAAGTATTATTAGACAAATTAGAAAAATAAAGTTTTATAGAATATTGCTTGAAATCACTTGGGACTCAACAAGTACGACAGAAAAAGGTGTGGGAAGATCAATGCTAATCTCGCCATGACCCCAAAACAGATAAAAATAATATTCAAACTTATAGTAAGAATGGTCAAGTCAATCAACAAGCAAGTGCCGACAGACCTGTTTCATCCTTATTAGGACTCGTCAGGACACTACAGCTTGTTGTTGACCC
The DNA here is from genome assembly GCA_963680785.1 of Diplosoma virens. NCBI lineage: Eukaryota > Metazoa > Chordata > Ascidiacea > Aplousobranchia > Didemnidae > Diplosoma > Diplosoma virens. The sequence continues at coordinate 25,564,459 of OY796891.1, forward strand.
CAGCTGAAAAAGTTGAAAACTTAAACAGCTGGCACAACTTTCTGTTTGTAATTTTTACACCTCAAACATCCAGTTAGGGACCTGAACGCTGGGTAGGTAGTACAATGAAAACAATGTTCCACCAGCGCAACTGCAAAAGACACCGCTAAGCCGCAAGGGCATACTGGCGGCGGTTCCGATATGCTAACCACATCGAGTTAGCTAACACGGATACGGGTTAAGACAAGCAAAACCCTGCAGTTCCCATTACAAACATATAGTAAGAATGGTCAAGTCAATCAACAAGCAAGTGCCGACAGACCTGTTTCATCCTTATTAGGACTCGTCAGGACACTACAGCTTGTTGTTGACCCCAGCTGAAAAAGTTGAAAACTTAAAACAGCTGGCACAACTTTCTGTTTGTGGTTTTTACACCTCAAACATCCAGTTGTGGACCTGAACGCTGGGAAGGAAGTACAATGAAAACAATGTTCCACCAGCGCAACTGCAAAAGACACCGCTAAGCCGCAAGGGCATACTGGCGGCGGTTCCGATATGCTAACCACATCGAGTTAGCTAACACGGAAACGTTCAGGTCCACAACTGGATGTTTGAGGTGTAAAAACCACAAACAGAAAGTTGTGCCAGCTGTTTAAGTTTTCAACTTTTTCAGCTGGGGTCAACAACAAGCTGTAGTGTCCTGACGAGTCCTAATAAGGACGAAACAGGTCTGTCGGCACTTGCTTGTTGATTGACTTGACCATTCTTACTATATGTTTGTAATGGGAACTGCAGGGTTTTGCTTGTCTTAACCCGTATCCGTGTTAGCTAACTCGATGTGGTTAGCATATCGGAACCGCCGCCAGTATGCCCTTGCGGCTTAGCGGTGTCTTTTGCAGTTGCGCTGGTGGAACATTATTTTCATTATAATATTCAAACTGTTGATCAGATTTTTAAATCAACTCACTGAATTTATTAATCAAGAGTCTTAAACACATTGCTCCTTACCATGGTGGGGCATGTCTCAATGAACTGTAAAGCTGCATTGGCTGGAGATTTTACCTCTTCTGTTAGAAATATCCATGCCAAAGAGGTTTGCAGATACATACCAGACAAAAGCTAATTCACAAGATGCCAACTTCAAACCTGGGCAGACTGTGCTCAAAAGCTGTGGCAAGCAAACAGTCTAGGAGAAGGAAATCTCTTAAATAAAAACTCCTTGCAGTAGGGTTACATTGTGATATCATGATATGTTACCTAAAATGTTTTTCCATGCTGCCTCAGGCATCACACAGATTAAAAAGGTCCACATTTAGGTACTTGGAAGAGGTATCTGTTTGAAAAGTACTTTCCTAAATGAGTCAGCCTCATCGCAGTTAGGACATTGGTGGTTGATTATCAACCACTACAAATTGGCTCATTTCTGCTTCCTATTTAATTTCTATTGGGTGAAGCTCTTACTTTCTTCAGTGAGAAAAGACTCATCTCTGGCTTCTAGGGAAAGTCATTTTTTCAGTTTACTCACAAATTGAATAATCAGATTGCTGCTTTTTGGGAGCGACATGCACCCAAACCCTGGACCACAAACACACAAATGGGTTTGTGACATTTGTCTCAAAATCTATTTTATGTAACTGCACAAAGCACTGGGTGCATTTAAAATGCTCCCAAATCACAATAAAGGACTACAACAACTCATGGTACTGCACACTTCACCACAGTTTTAACCACAGAACATAAACAAGCATAACATCACCAAAGAACTTTATCAAAGTCCTGCAACTTAATGTAAATGGCATCTGCAACAAAACAGATGAATACACTTACTCATTAAAAATACACAAGCAGATGTCATAACAATATAAGAGACTAAACTTAATCAATCCCACAAACACCAAACATTCCTCACTTTACACCTATTAGAACAGATCGCACTCACTACAAAGAAGCCTCCTAACTTACATCAAAAACAACATCAGTTTTTCACAACTTAATACATCAAACACCTTTCCTATTGAATTAAAAATCATAAAAAATTCACCTTTCTGCATCACAGCAATTACATATCACAAACATGTACCAGTACATTCCACCCAGCTATCACAAACAGAAGACTCAATTATATCCAGCTCATTTACAACCATAACAAATCTTCCCAAACACAATCATCACAGCAGATGTAAACAACTACTCACTGTTATGGCATTTGCCAAACAAAGACCATAAAAGAGAACTGATTGAAGACATCCCATTTTAGTCCAATCACATCAAACTAAACACAAAGACTGCAACACGTCTATAACCCAATCATACAATGCAAACAAACACCTTTATCAAGGCAATTTTGGATGCTGACAGACTTTTCATCTCTAACGGAAATCACAGCAACACAAATCACACTCTCCTACCCATGCATATCCACAAGATTATCCATCACTGTAACCATATTTGCAAACAAAACAGATCAGACCCACAAATCACTACTCTTAACAATCACGTAAACACAAAACAAATGCTTAGAAACAACATCTTGACAAAATTGATCACAAACACAATCCATACTCCCTGTGGGGAACCATAGCAAAACTATCCGACAAAAAACCACCTACACAACAGAACAGAAGCATCAATCACTTCGAAACCAAAACAGCCATCACTGACATAGACAAAGCAAAAACTTTTAATAAACAATTCACAAATGTCACTCCGTATAGCACAAACAAAATCAAGAGGAACATAGACCATACAATCAAGACTCTTTCCACTGAGGAAATACGACTTACCACCACACAAGTGCAATTAGCCATCTCAAACAGCACAAACAACAATGCCACTGAACCTGATGACATAAACATTAGACACCTCAAACACCTAGGGCCACTTGCCATCAGATACTTCACAAACATGTACAACATTGCTCACAACACTAACACAATACCCCATCTTTGAAAACGTGCCACAATCATTCCTATTCCAAAATCAAACAAAGACCACAACATTGGCATAAACTACTGACCCATATCACTTCTATCACCTATTGCCAAAACACTAGAAAAAATACTATTACCATAGATAACAGAAAACATTCCTATCATTTCCCATCAACATGAATCCAAACATTCAACACCTACATGACAAAACCATGGTTTTTTCAATGGACACTAATCTCAAACTCCATGTTACTCAATTTGAACAACTGAGTAAAACATAAACACACCTTTTACATGATCTTAATGCATACTTAGATCAGCCCAGAAACATGAAACCCAAATTCTTTCATAACAATAACCATACTAACACCATCATCTCACAACTAGACATAACATCTGAGGAATATAGAGAAAACCTCAAACACATTCATGCTACCATCACCTTACAATGCCTCAGTTCTAAAAAAAAAACAAAGTTACTACACCAAATGCTATGACATTCATTACCATGTGAAATGCATACAGATCTAGCACAACTCAGAGCCAACAAAGCACCACTCTTGCAAAGTTACCTACAAACAATGAACCTTGATACTTACATGCCACAGCCCACAATGCCCATTATGCTTGTCACACATCCATGACATTAATCATCTCTTTAACTGTGGTCAAGTAGCAACACAACACATCACTAGTCTGTGAAAAAAGCTTTTGGAAGCAGCAGAGGTCATCCAAAGTAGGAATCTAGATTGGTTTTTTAAGAAATTAAGAAATGCCTACTCCAAGATATCCTTGGAGGAGGAGCAACAACAACAACATGACTAATGTCACTTAATTTGATCAAACTTTACTGAACAATTATTAACCACTAAATTCGAAATCAAAATAAATTAACTGATGTTTATAAACAACCCCATACCAATGTAGAAACACATAGAAAAACAATTGCTTTACAAATGTAAAATTTGTAAATAAATTCGTGGCAATTTTTATGGCTTCTGATCAAAATTTTTAGACTTAAAAAGAAAAATTTAGATGAAGTAGCAGTGGTATGCAAGGTACTTCTTAAAAGTACCATGCCCACCACTGTGAAGCAGCAGCATAAAAATTGGTTTAGCTGGTTGGGCAAGGAGTATTTTTTGATAGCTTATGCTAGAATCAAAAAGGCCTTTTGCAATTAACATTACACCTATGCCACAAAAAACTACAAAAAAAGTGATTATTACTGAAAGTAAGCAGTCTAAAACTATTCCATTAAATCAAGTATAATATACTTTAAATAAATAAAACAAAAACTGTTTGCCTTTGTTTAGCAGACTGTAAAAAAATTCATTGCAGGTTGCTATTTTGACAACAGCTTTAAGCATCTAATAAAGTTTTCTATTTCCAAACAATTTTATACGGTGAAAATAACAGTTAAGAGTTAGAAAAACTGTTGTTTGCTGGTGAAACTAACCCAAAGTCCACCTTCCAGCACTAGGAGGCAATAAAAAACAAACCAAGAGAAAAAGGGTCTCTCAAAAAATTATAGAACAACAGGAAATTCCGGGTTAGTTTCACAGTCACTTGTTGAAGAGGCCCAACAAAACAAAATATGTCAAGCCTTAATACAAGTACATCTGTCAAAATATGCTGCAGTTCTATTTGAGACAAAGTTACATGATAAATAAAATATTTTCAGATTAATTTTTTTAAACCTCAGTAAAATAGCTTTGGTGTATAACACAAAACAAATGCAATTGCCATATAATACAGTACTTTAATTATTATGCAACATACCTGTTCTTATGGAACTAATTTTTTTATTCACCAACAATAATATAACTAAATAAATCACAACTAATTTCATATTCACATTGTTTACAAGGACAAGTATCAAAAAGAAATCATGACCCACTTAAAAAATTCTGCAAATAAATATTTTGTAAATACAATATATTTGCAGAGTAATATATAGCAGAATTTAATATTTAAGTTAAACATCTGATTCAGTATAGGGTTATTTATTCTTAAAACTTTGTTTAAAAAATTTTTATTTTTGGTGTTCCTGTGGCTTTTATGAGCTATTCAAAATTTTTTTGTTTTACCAAGCAATGAAATTTTATACCATTGGCTCTGGGTACAACCTAGAGTTGATTTTTTTTTGAATAGCACCTATAGATCCAGTTTCATCACATAAGTCACAGCAAAGTTTAAAAAATTTGATCCAGTTTACAAAGTCAATAATAAATTTCATTAACACAGATCAATTAATTTTTGTTTTATTATTGCTGCTATACAATATATACTTGACAAATCATATAAAAAATAATAGGCCTCTTCAAGAAGTCATCGTAGGCAATCTTGTTTTTATGAAACTAACTCTGTATCCTCCTGTGGTTATTATCGCTTTTTGAAGAGATCCTTTTCCTTTTGGTTTCTTTTTCCATCTAAGTGCTTAAGCGGCTTTCTGGTTAGTTTCACTGACAAAAAACAATTACGGTAACTTTTTGAAGAGACTCAAAATAACATTGTATATGTAACACATTGCTGAACTAAGTAAATTAATCTAACTTTATTTGTACCTGAATCAAGCCTAAATTGTCATCAGTCAAGTAATTTCAAGACAAAGTTTACCATATGCTTTTCGTGCTCGCCTTAACTTAAAATGTGTCATTGTCCGACTTCAAGCAACTTCTGCTTGTAACAATTATAACGGTTTCCAAATAGTTGAAAGTGATATAAAGAACTAATGGACTAGCAATGCTTTGGCAATCAAAATTCAAAACAAAGCTAGTAGGAGTTTATGTATAGGCGCACCGTCCGAAAAAAATTTGGGGCAATACAGTTTTGTCCAAATTTTGTGACGTTTGTTTGAAACATGATTTTCTAGAACTTTACGAATGTGAGAAGAAAATTTGTCCAAAAATTAAGGTAAAGACCAAAAAAAGGTCTTCACTTTAAATCTGTCTCTAACTACTCGAGTCTCAAATACATAGTGATCTCAAAAAAAAGGTAGGGGAGATGTGGGACCAATGAAGCACGGCTGTATTTTCTCCCTTGCAAAAAGAATTGTTTTAATTTTAAATTTATTCAATCGAAGTGAATATAAAAACATTCTTTATCAAATCTAAGCTTTGTCTCGCAACGCATTTTTAAGTAATTTGCAAATTAGTCTTTTTCAGTGCTTAAAGTAAATTAAGGCTACTGTGTTTCGAAGTATAAGGATGCAAAGAAGGAATTGTATTTAGCGGTGCAGATTTGGCAGTAGTTGTGAACGTATGTACAGATACATTTTAGAAAAGTGTATATTTTTGAAACTCAGTTAGTTTTATTTTAGGAACTTTGAAGTTAAAATGGCTGACTTTTTTTATTTTTTTTATTTTAATCTCTATATTTATCCTCCTGACTCACAGGAAAGCGACGGAGGCGCTATACATAGGATAAGCAATTACCCCGACCTGCTTCCGGAGATGTCAAGATATTGCTGTCCGCTAGTAAGTTAGTAGAGATATTACGGCAATTTAGTACTGCTTGTCAAGACCACCAAGCAGGGGAAAGTGCCGTAAAGTGTCTTTCCCAAGGACACAACAGAATGGCGTAAGTGGGTTTTGAACCTAGACCATGCTGATCATCAGTCCGGTGCTTTAACCACTCGACCACGCTGCCGACTATGGGACCAATGAAGCATTGACTAAAGAGACCAATGAAGCATTGCTTCAAAGGTCCCTCATAATATTTATTTTTTGTTTTTCAGCAAAAATGCCAACTTTTAAAAAGAATAAAAATTTAAATAGTAAATTTACGTCTTCACAAGTTAATATAGCTGTCAAAGATGTACTAAATAGAGGAATGGCATTCGTGAGGCCGGTCGAATGCACAATATTCACAATGTCAGTTTGCGTCGATACGTGCTTAAAGCAAAGCAGCAGAATTTAGACCAAGCAAAAGTGAATAAATTATCCATGGTTACAAAACAAGTAAGATGAATTGGTTTGTGCAATTACATGCTCCAAATAGACAACAACTATGTTTATATTTCAGGTTTTTTCTGATAAAGAAGAAGCAGCTCTTGTTAAATACATTATTACGATGTCGAAGTTGTTTCATGGATTAACTAAAATGCAGACCAAACAATTAGCATACAAGTTTGCTAAAAATAAGAATATAAAAATTTCTCAAAATTGGATTCGTGATGAAGCAGCTGGAGAAGATTGGCTCAAAGGATTTAGAAAAAAAAGCTGGCATCACGTTACGGCAACCTGAGCCAACTAGCCTGGCCAGAGCAGCAGCATTTAATAGGCAAAATGTGGAAAAGTTTTTTCACAATTTACGAGAAGTTTATACTCGAGGAAACAATATTTGTCCTCACAATATATTTAACCTATATGAAACAGGTGTTTCCACCGTACAAAAACCGCAACAGGTTTTTGCTCAAGCTGATACAAAACAAGTTGGAAGGATAACTTCTAGTAAGCGTGGTGAAAACGTGACCATGTGTGCTTGTGTAAATGCAACTGGAAATGCTTTACCACCAGCTTTTGTGTTTCCACGAGTGCACTTTAAAGCACACATGTTAAAAGGAGCCCCAACAGGAAGTTTAGGATTAAGTTGTTTATCTGGGTGGATGAATAGTGACGTTTTTCCAGAGGTGCTTAATAAACACTTCATTGGTCACATGGCTGTTTCTAAGCAAAATCCGGGCTTACTTATTTTAGATAATCATTCTAGTCACATTAGTTTGGAAGTCATAAATGTTGCACAGAAGAATGGATTGACAATTTTAACGTTTCCACCGCATTGCAGCCATAGGATGCAACCTCTGGATGTTTGTGTCTTCGGTCCTTTTAAGCAATTTTATAATAAATTTGCAGATGCTTGGATGACTTCACATCCAGGACAATCGATATCTATTTATGATGTTGCAGAACTTGCGGGGGCAGCTTTCAATAAAGCTTTTTGCATGGAAAATATCATTTCAGCTTTTAAATCAACTGGAATATTTCCATTTAATCCTAATATTTTTACCGATGATATGTTTTTACCTGCTGAAGTTACTGACGTTTTGATTGCTCCTAATCCCACACCTGATCAAGAAGAAGCGGTCATGGATCCTGAGAACACAATTACAGAAGCTCACTCATTAACATTTGCTAATGAAAAAGCTCTTTGTACAATTATGCCCCAGCCAAAAGTTTCTGTATAGCGTTTGAAACAAAAATCCCGTCAATTAAAATCTTCCATTATAACGGATAAGGAAGCAAAATTACGACGTTTTCCACACATTGCTGAAGTAAGTTCAGAAAGTGAAGACCTGTCGTTATCAAGTGATTGTGATGATGATTTGATTAGTTTATCTTCTTCGTCTGAAGATGCAGAAAGTGTCGGCATCACTCCTCTAAATGTTTCAGTTGGAAATTTTGTGGTTGCAAAAGTTTACTCCTGTGCAAATTTTTCAAAAAATTTTATCGCCAAAGTTGTTACTGGACTAGATGCTGACAATGACTATGAAGTGAAATTTATGAAAATATCCAATAAAGTTAAAAATGGATTTATTTTTCCAAAAATCGATGATGTTGCTTCTGTGTCATACAATGATATTGCTTGTGTTTTATCTAATCCTTCACCTGTTGCTCAAACTGCTCGACTTTCAAATATTTTCAAGTTTTCAGATAATCTGACAAAATATAATATTGCAAAATGAACAAAGTGTTAATTTTATGCACAGCTTTTGTGGTAGAATTTTTTAAAAAGTTGATTTAAATTGAATAGTTTTCATTTTTTTATTGACTGTAGAAATACTCAAAGCGTTTTTTCTATACAATCGTACTTGCATATTTTTGACAGTCACTTTTTCATGGTTTTTACTGTTTGGTTGTGTTTGTCATGTCATCAGTTGCTTTTCTGCCAAAATATAAAGATAAATTTCTCTAAAATTTGATTTTTGTGAGTTGCTTCAAAGATCCCACACCAATGCTTCATTGGTCCCAGTCTTAAGGGACCAATGAAGCAATTTTTGTAATGATTTTAAATCATCACCATGTACTTTGTGTAGAAGTTAGAGGTATAAAAGAAGTACCTATAAAACGTACCATTGTAAACTGTATAATAAACAAATATCAAGGAGTATGCATAAAAATCCATCCCTCCAGCGACCCAAACTTACTTTTTGCTTCATTGGTCCCACATCTCCCCTACTCACATTTCAAATCTTGCTCACACGATTCCTTGTCGCTTCCCTAAAATGTCTGATTTTGTCCAAGTTTTTTCTATCGCTCCCCGAAAAATTTTCGTTTTGCCTTAATATTTTCTTGTTGCATTTAGTTTCGAGCTTTGGCTCAAGTCTAAGAGGGGCATCAGAGACGTAGAAATATTTATGGTGGCATTGGTGGCATCATGAATTCGTAGTGGCCTTTATTCGGCTCACTGAAGTCGAAAAAATTGGTTTTTAATACATCATGCGGTAAACTGGTAAGGGTCGGTAGGTAAGCCAGGATGTCTGGTAATGACCCAAGCCAACTGCTTGATTGTAGCAATCTGTTTCTAGCAACATACAAGATTGTTTATTTATGGACCAAAATCAAATCGATTTTACTCTTCGTTGTCGATTGGCTAGAGCACCGTGTTTGTGATTGACATGTTCTTGGTTCAAAACCTAATCTTGCCATTGCGTTGTACCCTTGGGAAAGACGCCTTACCGCGGTTTTCTCCAGGACTGCAAACTCGATAGATTTTTATTCGACTTCGAGTTCGAGTTCATAAAAAATTTGCCTGTTCGAGTTCTATTCTATGCTGCAAAAATTGAAAGCTCGATTAAGCCTATCTACACAAAAACTTGAACCTCTTTTAAAAAATTGGAAAGCTACCAACAAGAGATAAATAAAATAAAAGAAATAATGAAACTGGCTGTCATTAACAAAATAAAACAAATCATTTTGTGAGTTCAAGCGGTTCAAGTCAAACAAAGAACGAATATAAATTGACGATTCAGTTGTCCAATTGAAAGTAGATGTACAACTCACTCCTATTTGAAATTTAACAATTTGATATCAATAGTAAATTAAAAAATATTATTTATTCTATTTTCAAAATTTTTTAATTAATGAACTTAAATTCGATCATATATTTTTTGACTTCGAGTTTGGCAAAAAACCGAGTTTTTTGAGTTCGAGTTTGCAGTCCTGGTTTCCCCTGCTTGATAATTTTTGCAAACAGTTCTAAATATTAGTTATACAGGAGTATCTTGGTATTTCTGGAAGCAGGTCAGGGTAATTACTTGCCCTATGTAGCTATAGCGCTTTCGATGCTTTTCTGTGGATCAAGAGGTTAAATATAGAGATAATATAATTTTGAAGTGATCGTACAATCATGGGCATAGTTGGATGTATTATGGATGCATACTTAATTTTGATAAACATCTACTCGGACTCGACTCGAGCCGCAACTTAAAGGATTCGGACTGACTCCATCCAAATGTCTTACAAGCTGGTTGGACTTGTTACAACTTTGACAGCAATTAAAGATTTTCCGGCTGATAGCGATACTTCGTGTATGTATATTTTAAAGTCACTGACTGCTAGGTGTCGTTATTTAAACACCGTAGTTGCTTGGAAACCTTTATACAGTGAGCGAGTACAGTTGTAGTTGCGCGTTTGAGGACTTGAAAAGCTTGATCATGAGCGAGCAAAAAAGTAGCTATATATATTAAAGGCAGAACAAGCGCAATTTGTAAACAAAATTTCGATAAACTATTTTTTATATGTTTTGTAAACAATACCAACTGAAAATAGCTTCCAGTTACAGCAACAAATTAATTTAATACTTTTTTTAAATACGTAAAGTGGTTTATGTCATGTAGCAGATAAAGGCCAAATCAGAAAATATTCAATAGTACAATAAATCCCAAAAAATTTCCTTTAAAACTACAAAAATGAAAAGATAATGTTTAAAAGTATGTCTATTAATGAGAATATACGTGAAAAGAATGGTTAAGCTTAATAAAATAATTATCTTTTGATTAAAAAAATAATAGTAATATTAATTTGGTCATAGCAGTAGGCCTACAGTATTTTCTCAAGCCATACTTAGTTTGCAACCCTTTACAAAAATTTATGCTTTTTGTTAAAATAATCAGCTGCCAATCTTTTTCCCAAGAATTACTTTGTCTAATTTTATTTTTAACCGGATTTGATAATAATTTGCACCAATAGAACACCCACATTAGTAATTATTAAAAATAACCTGATTGAGGTGGTTAAAGAATTCTGGGAAATACTTACATTAAAGACGTTTCCTTATTCTAAACAAACTATTTTAGTAATTTTTTTTAAGAAAGTCTTTGGTGGGCCTAAATGGCTTCATATACACAACTTGACGAGGTTTGTGTTTTTTGGGCATATTAATGTTTTAACGCCTTAACACAGAAACACCGTAGGTTAAACAAAAGTTATAACTATAACGATTCAATAATTCCTAAATTTGACCCAAAAATTTTTCGAAAATTTATAGAATTCTATTAAACAAGACAAAATTAATAAAAAAACAACTAGGCTACCCAATTTGTTTTTTGCTGTACAACTTTTGTCTGGACAATTTTAAAATTAAAAAATTCTAAATTTTTCTTCAGTCTTTAAAAGTGTGTAATTTTGAAAAATGGAAACCTTTTTTATAGACTAGGATTTAAATAACTGCATGAAAAAAAACGTGATTATATGAAGAATTGATCAACTAAGATATGTGTTTTTTTGTCGACTAAAAATTTTTTTTGTTATAAAGTTAAATCAGCTTTTTTTAAAAAAATTAACAAAAAGTTCATAAATAGAATAGCCTACCAGATAATTAATATTTTTTCTTTAAAGAATTTTTTAAATACCGGTAATGACTAAAATTTTTTTTAATTCAAAACAATTAAATGCTTAAATTAGCAAAGCTTAATTTCATTAAAAAAACAGCATTAAGTCAAACTATATGAAAGTAAAATGTAACAAAAAATGTAGACTACAAAATGAACACCTACTATGGTAAAAGTCATGTTTCAAGTAATCTGCAACAAAAGCTTGCTACATGTATTTACTTTTTTGTGAGTAGACATTGTGGTTTTTGCTGAGAACTTTTTATTTGAACTTTGGTCGTTTACACTAAATTTAGGATACTGCATTTTTTCTAAACGAGGGATGAGAACGAGCATATAAATTTGATCAGCAATAGTAGTTAAATAATTAAGTTCAAAATAACAAATAACTTTCATAACATTAATATATGTGAGCCAACAAATGAAGCAGTTCAACACAAAAAGTAAAAATTGATGATTAATTTTTTTTATACAGGGTAATTTTAAAAAAGTCTTTATATAAGTAGACTTTATGGAAAAACGTATTTTCACATCAAAACATAATCTTAATTTTTAAAACTTATACGTTCGGAATAAATAAAAAATTATTCTCAGTAAGCAAATCATTTGTTAAGGTTTTGCATATACATTTAATAATTATTTTAAACTTTTAATTAGTGTAAACAGTTTTACAAAATCTTTTATTGATTTTTAAATTTTATCGAGTAGGTTTCGCATAGTGTTTGTTTAAACTTACGTAACTTGTTGATATTGAAAATTATTTTTCCCATTTTAAAAACTTTTAAAAGTTAATTTGTGGGTATACAGGCTATAATATTTTATATCTAGGCCTATTATAAGACTTTTAATGTTAAAGGTTTTTACAAGAAATTATTATGGCAAACAATGGTGAGAACATATACTTCAGATTGAAATTGATATGTAAGAAAATTTAAACAATAAAGATAGAAAGAAATATGAGCAGCCTTTTGTAAGTTTAAAATTTTTGTTTATTTTTCACAGATGACATTTAAACTGAACTTATACTCGACTTGCTATTTGATACTAGTGTAGAGTAGGGTGCAGCTTTTTTAAACTCAGATGAACGTAGCCTATATACCGGTATATGTAAACTTTGCAAAACTTAATAAAAAAAAACAATCATAAAGTAGTTTTTTACAGATTTATGTTTTTTGGTATTGATAAAATTAAGCAATTTTACTTGCAGTGTTTGCGGTAAACTTATGATAAACTTTTGCATATACCATGGATAAGTATGAAAAAATCAGTAAAATAGGAGAGGGCTCTTATGGAATTGTATATAAATGTAGAAATCGTGATAACGGACAAATTGTTGCTATAAAAAAGTTTGTTGAATCCGAAGATGATCCTCTAATAAAGAAAATTGCTTTAAGAGAAATACGAATGTTAAAGGTACAGTGTTGCTCTAATTTTTTAATAAAGTTGTTTATTCCAAAAAAAGTTCTTCGAAAAAATCCAACTGAATCCATTAATTTGATTTATTTGCGCTTAAAAAATAAAAAAATGTATTTGCAAAAAACGGATTCATAAGTCATTATGACAAGAGTTGTCTTGAACGACTTTTCCTGATGAGGGTTGAGCAAAGAGCACTTAAAGAAAGCAGTTTCTTTTTCAAGACTTATTCCTTTCATGAGGACAATTATGAATCCGGTTTGGGGCACAGCTTTTAAATTCTGCAACGGTCGACATCAATTCCAAAACATTTCATTTTATTCGATAATAAAAATGGAGAACCTTTTAAAACAAAGGAATTTATAAAGCTGACTCCGTCAGTTTTCGATTATCTCTGCATCGCAATTTATGTATTAGAGCTTATTTTCAGTACCAGCGTAAAATGGAATATTCTTTGTTTCTTTTACTGGTTTTTTTCTGCTTTGCTTGGCACTTTTTGCACTTTAAGTGCAAAAAAAGTTAAAATATCAATGAAACAAGAAAGAATGATCCTTTTCACGCTTGTAGAGAAACAAGTCCTTAACAGGGAGCGTGTACAAATTATACAAACGTTGTTTTGGATTGATTTAGTTTGGATTCCATTTCGACCTTAGTCATGTTTTTGTGCTTTTGGAAAAGACGCTTTATTTTCTTTGCTTGACGGTATATGCTTCTAAACTACTGTCATAACATTTAAAAAAAAAAGGCCCATCAACCGGACCGCATCTGCAAAACTAGTCGAATTATCACCGTAAGTTTGACGTCTCCGCCGTTGTCCTGCAGGTCAGGAGGATGAATAGTGGCGATAGTGTGATGATAATAATCAGTATGATGATAATAATAATGATAAGATTATTTTAAAAGTAAGAATAACATTGAAGTAGAAGCAGATTATTAAATACTCGTAAACCAGCTGTGTCGCGCAAGACGATATTGCATTTTTTACTGCCCTATTAATTGGTATCATAGTGTTTCATTCAGTTTTTTTGTAGACTACGTATTTTTATCGAGCTTTTCATCGAAAAATGGTAATGTGTTTTTATTTACAGCAACTCAAACACAACAATCTTGTTAATCTAATTGAAGTGTTTCGTCGGAAGCGAAAGCTGCATTTGGTTTTTGAATATTGCGATCACACGGTTTTAAATGAATTGGACAAAAACCCACAAGGGTGAGGAGTGTAAACCTGATTGCATAATTTTACTTTGTCTGGCGGACTTGTTTTGCAGTTCTAAAATCACTGTCATTTTATTTTTTTAAAAACTAAAAAAATTTAATTTGGAAAAAGACAGGCAGGATATTTCTTCATCCACATAACAATTAAACTGAGCAACACCAATGCATTCATAGGTAACGATAGGCTATAATCCAAAGAAAATCACGCAACAAAATAAAAGCGTAAACGTTTTGAGCTTTTTCAAACGCTCTTTGATCGAAATAAAATAAAAAACACACCCAGCACTATAAAACCCAAACCTCTATAAGCCTATAAAACCTGTAAAATGTCAATCATTTTCAGTTGAAGACTCATTTAATTAGTTTTTCTGTTTGGGTCTTCCAATGCTTTTTGTTTGCTGTTCATATCGGTTATTGTGCTTCGTCAAAAATTTTTTGGCTTCCAATTTAAGTCATTAAAACACAACTCTTTTTTGAAAAAGACGCAATTATGTTGTTGCTGACAAACAGTTCTTCAAATCGCAGCTTAGACACTGATAACAATCACATTGTTATCAATCAAGACTTTTTCTAAAAACAACCGCTTCGATTGCATTTTGATTGGTCAGAGCGTCTCGAGGGTAGCGTTTGTAGATACCGTCCGTTTGAAGAATCTTCAAAAATTTCAAGTTGGTGCTTTTCGTATGAAGTATATAAAAGCGTCTCCAAGGTTTTTGGTTTTTCTTACAACGAGAAGACAAAAAAAGTATCTTAATTTTTTAATAATAAACTACAAAAAAGCACTTCAATTAAACGAAGAAATAAGCAAATTTGCTGTAAATGTAAAAAAAGTAGAAAGCCAAAATAAAACAACGATTAATTATAATTAATGGAAACATAAACAAAGATGTTTGAGTATCAATCGTATATATTTGCATTTTTAACTTACAAAAATACATAAAATATTTTTTTTTAATTAACTCCGTTGATATTTGTAGTTTTCAACTACTCTGCAGTAAAGCAGTGCTTGTGGTTGTATAAGCTGCGAAGTATGTCCCGTTTTTCGGCACATCATTAAGATATCACCAGCACTTAAAATTTTGCATCGGCAGATGCTAATTTGTCTTTGGTTTGCCCCATTCATAACTTGATTTTGTCTTTGGTTTTTGGTTTGCCTCATTCATAATTTGATTTTCCATTATTTTTGCTGCAATATTTCATTGTTGTCACCAAAATTCACTCAGTGTAAGTGTCGTCGGGTTGCGAACAGAGAAAAAGTGGGACCAATCTAAATAAATTCTATTCCAACTGTTTTAAATTTTGTTGAAATGAGTTTTCAAAAATTTTGTTTTTATTTTTGATTTACGAATTCCTTCAGGGTTGCGGAACAGCACGTAAAGCGCATTGTGTGGCAAGTTCTTCAAGCAGTTCATTTTTGTCATCAGCACAACGTACGTTAAATGTTTGATTTCAGTTGTTTATCGTGATTTTATACGTTTAGTATTTAAATAATTAAAAAAGATGATGTAGATATTAATGTACTGTATGCATAAAAACGCGTTTATTTCGATACGCGTTCTAAATTCTGGAGCTGGGGTGTTAGGTGTAACCAGTGATGGGATTCAGGGGTTCGCGGGAACTGGTCTTGGAATTTCAGTACGTTCAGCAAACCCGATCTTTATTTAACGTATTCTACGTATCTCTATATCTCTGCATAATTAGGGAACCTGTTGTTAGTAAGTTCTATATAAAAAAGAATCTGTTCTTAAAATTTTGAATTTTAACACTGAGTTTAACCAAGGTTTAAATTTGGAGAACTTAAACGAAGTAAAAGTAAACCAAACACCAAAACTTTCTTCCCTTCAAATTAAATAACAAAAAGTATATGTAACTGCGTCTGTCCCATAAAAGTCGCTGGACAGATAAAAATAACACTAAGCAAAAAAAGCAAAAAAAAGTAAAAAAAGTCAATTCTACAAGCAAAAAAAAGCCATCACTTAATACCAAACGCTCAGAAGCTACAATGACTTAGAGCTTCAGTAATAGTCAATTATATAATATCGTTGCTCTACTTTCGTGAATACCACAAAAGTGGTCCTAATGTAATTAACTGCCGTGGTCAAGTTTGAATACTTGAAACTTTATGGTCCGTCATTGGAATAGCTCTTGACCATGCGTTCAATCTCGGTCGATTCATTTTAACTGTTAAAAAAACGTCAGCGTCCTGGATTTCATCTCTAACTGTGATCCTGATTGAAACAGCAAGAAGCAAGGCGGACAACCAACAACACCATTTCATCTCCTATCGCTTCGTAACTGCGATTTCGTTGGTTAAACTTGAAACAACAAACGAGTTACTTTATTTATAAAAAAAAAAATCAAAACTGGCGTTAGAATGTTTTCTCAATAGCAATACAACCGTGTTTAAATGTTGCTCTGCGCCAACATTTTATTACATACCTTAAGACTGATTTAAAACGAACAGTTATTACTTTCACTTTTGTCTGACCACGACACAGAAAAAGAATATTCAATGGACATTTGCGGCGTTTTTTTTTTGATAGTTAACTTAGTTATTACTACTTAAAGATCTTTTTTGATTCTTCACTTTTCTTGCAGTGCATACATAGGGATGTCAAGCCTGAAAATATTCTCATCACAAAACAAGGTGTTATTAAACTCTGTGACTTTGGCTTTGCCAGAATATTGAGTAAGTCCTTCATCAAAAAGTTTTTTCTTGATTTTCCTACAGCTTTTAAAATTAATCAAACTTAGATTCGTTAAACATCAATTTCATGTTTCGTTACTGACTGTTTCCAGTGAAGAAAAAATAAATCGTATAAAAGTTTTAAAAACCAAAATCAGAAAATTGAAAAAAGTCTTATTTTTTATTTTCTTTTCGAAGCCGGTCCAGGTGATGATTATACGGATTACGTCGCCACTCGCTGGTACAGAGCCCCCGAATTATTGGTTGGTGACACGCAGTATGGCCCCCCAGTTGATGTCTGGGCGATCGGGTGCGTGTTTGCGGAATTACTCAGTGGTCAAGCACTGTGGCCAGGAAGATCGGACGTTGACCAACTGTATTTAATACAGAAAACCCTAGGTGAGTGGTTATTTCGATCGGTCCGTTTCATCATTGTTCATCTACTGTATAAACTTACTTTGAACTGCTTTTTTTTCTGTTTACTTGATTTTTAGGTGATTTAATCCCTCGGCACAAGCAAATCTTCAGCACAAATCAGTTCTTTCACGGCCTTCTGTTACCGGAGCCGGATACTCGAGTGGGTGTTTCTACTTGCTAGAAATTAAATGACTAATTAGTCTCGAGTTACTTTTTCATTGCGTCACACGGTGTTTGTTTACCCTGTATGTAGCTATCGGTTCACTGCACAAAACATGTTGTAAGTGATACATCACAAGAAAACTTGTAAACAGCTGTTTTCTCTTCAAAACTCATAAATATCTTATGTATAATCTTAAAAGAATTTGTATATGACATAATGTTCATTAGGATGCGTGGGTAGAATTAGTTTTTTTTTTCTCAAACATTTCCGTAACCAAGGTAATGATTGTAACACCATCCGTTGTCATTCTTATTTCAGAGCACCAGCTTGAAGTGCTATGAATTATTAATTTTATTTTGCAGGAACCGCTGGAACTTCGATATTCAAACATAAATCAGCAAGCTTTGAACTTTTTAAAGGTAGTCCTAGTAACGCGAATTTTTCGATCGAAAGTGACAAAAACTGTTTTACGCCATCCCAAGTTTGCTATAAGGTTGAACCGATTCCCACTTCGACGTTTGAAAATTTGTTATTTTGCCGCATCATTACAGTGGTGTCTGCTGCTTTGAAATGAGCGCGAAGGTTTAATCCAGGAGTGTGCAACCTTTAGCGTAGCCGGAACCAATGCGCCTAACAAAATTAAATCGCAGTAGACAAAGCCGTACCAACCCAAGTGTCATACATATTTAATGTGAAGACTGTTTTTTGTTTTGTCGAAGAAAAAGAAGCAAATAGGTTTGGTTTCCCTTTTGTAAAGACCAAAAGAAAAAAAGTCTTTACCTAAAATCTGTGTGACATTTTGCTGCAACCAATGGTTTTTGCTCATATTACATCTAAAAAAACTAGTGAAGACCAAAGCTTTCATTGAGCCGCAGAATTTCAAATCGTGGTCCTTATTTGGCCCGCGGGTTGCAGTTTGCACATCCCTGGTTTAATCACTCACGCGAAAATATCGAATAAACATAATTTAAATTTATGTTCGAACTGTAGTTCTATCTGTTTAATAGTCAAACCACGGTTGAACTGAGCTAACAATTGTTTTTGTCAAACGATCGGAGGTTGTTATTTAGGCGCGAGTATTGACCTCGTACGTTGCGCATACCTGGTGTCGTCATCGAGGATTTCTTTAAATTGTAATTTGATATTAACATCAACTCTCAGCAAATTTCATCTCCTAAACAACTATTTCTTTCGGCCTGACACAACACTCCATTCTTAGGCGTGCCTGCAGGTGGACCCAAGCACCCGGATGTCGTGCGAGGAGCTGCTGGAACATCCATATTTTGACACATTTCGGGAAGAAATGAAGGAGCAACAACAGCAGAGTCCTCATCACTCTCATCATTACAAATCGCACCGCAGGAGGTCGCGACGTAACCAAGGGGTAATGATGGCGTCACATAAGAATTTTGCTTTTCCTGTGAGTGCCGTGGTTTGAAAACTAACATTTTTAAATTGATTTCGTTTAATCTTGATTTTTGAGATTTTTTTGTAGCAAAATAAAATAAGAAGAAAAGTCAATTTATTAGCAATATTTGTATAAAACCAAACGATATTATTGTTTTTCGGTTTCTTTCTTTATATCTTAATATTATTTGCTACTACAAAAAATTCCAATGCCTTAAGACTAGCAGTTAAAAAACATTGAGTTTCTTGTTTTTATGATGGTATTTTTTTATTTTATTTATTTTTCAAATTTTGCTACTTAAAAGAGTCGAGCTGAAATTTATGGCTACAATTAAGGTTTATCTTATCAGTAACGGAAACATACTTGCTAAAAAGATTCCAAAGGCTACTTAATTGATTTTTTGTTTAAATAACTTATAACTAGATTTAGACTACCTTATGCAACTTAGTATATTTATGATGATTCATTTCTTTCAATTCTAACTTAGTGTAAAGTCAGTGATACCCAAAAGCTGTAACTTGAAATGTGTCTAAGTGCCCCGTAAAAACCTATTGCAGGTAGGCATGTGACTAGCTAAATAGCAAATCAAACCTTTAATCATACTCCTCATGCCCCAAGCAGTCAGCTTGCGGAGCCCAAATCTGCAACATTTCCCCAGGCAACGCAGCTACTTGCGTGCAGTGTCGCAGGGATAGTAAGTCTTTCTCGACACTGTGTCAGATTCGGCTGGCCCGAGAATCGATCCCCGATGTATCATGATGTCTCGGCGCCTGAGGTACGAATCCTTAACAACGAGAAAAATTGTTTAATTTCAGTCTAAAATGCGCCGAAATATTTCAATTGATTCTATAGTGTACCAGAGGCAAAAAGGTTTGGGAGCCACTGGTACAAATGTAGAAGA
This sequence comes from Diplosoma virens, assembly GCA_963680785.1. Classification (NCBI taxonomy): domain Eukaryota; kingdom Metazoa; phylum Chordata; class Ascidiacea; order Aplousobranchia; family Didemnidae; genus Diplosoma; species Diplosoma virens. The sequence goes on from OY796891.1 coordinate 25,584,401, forward strand.
ACAAAAGCCTGTATTATTTTCAATGTTGTATAAATTTGAATTTAATTGACACACAACTTTTGTCAGCTCATTTCCTTCATATCTTTAATTTAGCCTGTAAGCAGTAGTTTTTTATCAGGACAATAGTCGTTATTTGTAACCTTTCAATTCAATGCTTTCGACGATTAATAATTTATCTTCTCTCAAAAGCTCAGGTTAGATTTAAAAGTGTGTTTAGCATTTGCGGTGATGATATGTTTTGCTTTTGTGCATCTCTAACTCCCTGGCAACAACGCTTTTAAAAAATCAATTATGTATAGATTTTCCCACATTCAAATACATTATCACATCTGGTCAGTTCTCGCCTGAAGACTATAAAGGAAACGATTTTAATTTTTATTTTAGGTTTATATTGCGCTATAGGCACAGAAATAAACCGGCGTTGCCTCTTTCTGTTGGTTCGCTCATATGGTAATAAAACCTGCTGCTATATCTGACCTTATAGGTTTGTAAAATAATCTGTTTACATAAATCATTGCTAAACTTGTTGTCACTCTATTAGCTTTTTTTTAAACAACGTAATTTATTATGAAAATTCTCTTTCGGAAAATCATTTTGGGCTTCTTTACAAAAATATTTTTGTACTTTAGTTTCAGCGATGCGAAAGTGCCTTCAAGCAAACCAACTACCTCGAAAAAAATTTTTTTCATTTGTAATTGTGTTAGCAATTTTCCGTCGCATTATAACATTTTACTAAAGTCTACAGCAGCATTTTAGCATTTACTTGTAAGATGACCTCACCACCAACTATTCTTGATGACGCAACTCTTGCGTTACATACGTTTTAAAATAAACAAAGATTTTCATGCCCCGCTTAATTTAATATTTTGACAAAAAACAGAGATCTATTACAAACAGCACCACAGAAACAAAATAAAACGTTGAAGCAGTTCTTTGACGAATCGACTGTATTGTTATTTTTGTACAACAGATGTTTGGCCTATTCCCACTGCCCAGTCAAATTGTCTCTATTTGCCAAGGGAAGGCTATTAAATTTGTTGCTAGGAGAAAGTATAGTTCTTTTTGTTGAGTAGCGCCAGTTGCTGTTTGCCTAAATTTGTTGATTTTTGAGATTACAATTTGGCAGGTCACTTCTTCCGAGTTTGCTATTTGTTCGAATTATAAACTTCTGTTCCTCTTCTTAACAATCTTACTTATGCTATTGTTCCTTTACTTGAATTCTTTATACGTCGATGTTTGATAGGCACATATTTCTGCGTTGATATTTTAATTCAAGCATTGCTTTGACAGTTCGGAATTAATCGCATTAAAAACGAATTATGTTAGAATGTACACTTCTGGAATTAAAAGTTATATTTGAAAAATAAAATGTTAAATTGTTAATTTGCGATAATTAGTGCCTTATTTTTTATTTTGAGGTAAATATTGAATAACATAATTAAACTTCACCCGCGAGCGATTGAAATCTATATCAATTTTTCTAAATTCTTGCAGATTTGCGCTGTATTATCGTAAGTTTTGCTATTAATATAACATAGTTTCATTGTTGGAAACTCGTTTGTTTTCAGTGGTCATGTTTTATTAAAAGTTGAGAAAACGTTTTTTGCTCTTGTACAGAAAGGCTTGATGAAAAAATTAATAAACAAATTTAATTTAACACTAGAATTACCGGGACGGTCATTTTAACCGTTTTTCATTTTTAATCGCTCATATCTCTGCTGAGATAAGTCTTATAATATTGAAATTTTCTGACTTTTCCTAAGTTTTTGTCAACTTTTAGCATGTAAATTTTTATTGCATTGCAATAAGCACAGCGGATTTTGGGGAGCGATTTACCTTAAATTACCACCAACGGTCATTTTGACCGGAAAGCAACCTTTAATTTCCCTACAGTTAAAATTGGTTTTGCAATAAAGCGTTTTGTTGTGTTATTGTTTCAAAACAATCATGCAACAATTACTGCAGTATCTGGTAACAGTTAGTTACTAGCTAGTTCATAATGTTGAGTCATTTGCAGCATGCCGAAACTAGAACGAGTTAGTAGTATCCAAACTCTAGCTTGGCTGAATGCGATTGCAGAAAATGATCCGTGAGATGAAAGCGCAGGTGAAAATGTTTGTGAAGGCTTATATCAAAGCTCAGCAAATTCAGACCAAGTTCGACTTACGTGAAAAGTGATTTCTTCACATGGATCGGATTCTAAGATTGATATTGATAACCTGGAGCAAACTGATTCTGCATCATGTCAACTTTCTGCCCTGGCAGTGACAGCAATGATACAAGTACTGCAGCTCAAGCGCAGAGTGATGGGCGTACTCCAAACACCTCGGAAATTGAATTGGTTGCTAAGGACAGAACAAAATGTGAGAACATCGAAGTTTTTTTCAGAATCGAGGGGTAGGCTACAAGCTTAGCACGTGCTAACAGAAAGCGAAGTCTAACGCGATATGCCAATCGCATGTTAGATGGTCCACTGAGTGCGTTTGAGCTACTCGTCGATAATAATTCAATGCTTACCCATATTCAACAATGTACAGAAGCTTGTGGAAAGTGTACAGATTGTGTAAAAGTTGAATGTGTGGACTGTGTAGACGCTGCACTTTTCTTTGTTTTTGTATGCTTTTGAATAGCCGCTAGTGGTATTTGTAAACAGCAGAATATTGAAAAATAACCATTTGGTATTTTGAGCATATTTTAAAGTAAATTATTTTTCATTTAGTTTCAGACCTCGTGTTTGTTGTAAATAAAATAAAAACTTTGAGAAAATTTTAACGACGCAGTTAAAAAGCTGGTTGAAGCCCTTCACTTTAATTTGGAGATTAGGGCCTATGCAGCATACTCCAGAATATGTTATTTAAAAAAAGCCTACGACGCACCAAACTCACACCTACAAAGATTCAAATCATTACTAGGTATACTACAAAACTTAAAAAACTTATAAGATAAAGTAAACCTACATTATTGCGCATTTTTTTGTTTATTGGACAAACGGTCATTTTGACCGCTCGCGGTAATTCTAGGTAGGTCAAAAACGCGGTAATTCTAATGTTAAAAGTCTAATATTTATTTCATAATAATAATTGGCGACTTGCTCATGTATTGATGTAGTGCTCGATTCATTGTCACAGGCCACGAAACCATCTCGTTATGAATCGTTGAATCTTAAGTTGTGTTATTACAGTGGGGTAAAATTTTCCTAAAAAGCTTTAAGATATTTTGATACTACGAGATGTGAGCAATATTTATGTATATCTTATCGCTATTTGATAGCTAAATTGAAATGCCGCCGTTCAAATTACTTTTGTTCGTTTACTCTTGTTGGCAATAACAGTTCGGCGTTGTCTTTAGCGGCTCGACAACCCTTCATTGAAGTGGCTTTTAAAAGAGCCATTGTTGTTTCAGTAAGGCTCGCTTGGAAAACATCCGCCTCTGCTGGCAGTGCAACAATGTGTAGTTCATAAGCACTTGAATTGTTACTGCTTTTAACCGTTTCAATTTCGCGTGCTTCCAATCATTGTCATAATGGTCTTTTTAAGAATACAGGCGACAACCACTTAAAAGCTGCCGAAATTGAAATATATTTCATTTTAATAAATTGTTAACTCACTAAGTCATGATCGACGATGAATAATCCACAATGGTGATTACGCTGTCAGGGCAACATGCTCTGTTTCTGTCTAACCTATGCTTAAATTTTAATAACATAGGAATAAACCATACAATTGAACTTTCATAAGTTATACTTCAAAGACGAAAACAAAACGTTTATTTTTTCTGGTCTGGGCGATAGAGCAATAAAAGCTTCAGAAATCTTTTTAGTTGCTCTACATCTTCTCTAGTGTTTTTAGGGAAGTTAAATCGTTAATCGCCTTCAAAAAACTCGTTCTTCTAAATTCGATAATTTATTGATGAAAATTTTAAAGAAATTTTATTTTGCATCGATATAAACATGAAAAATTTCTGTTGTAATTTGATCTTTGTTTCATATTTTTTTTCAGTGATGAATTCCTATTCCTACATTATGCAATAATACAAACTTTTTATTTAAATCTAAAAGAGTTAAAGAAAATTTTATGAAAAAATCTGTTTCAAGCCTAATGGATTATTTTGTTGTTTAACTTAGCCTTTGAATTAATAAAACCAGTAAAATTTCATTTAAAATAATTAAGATTTAAAAATAAAACTTTTTCAATAAATTGAATAAATTTGTCATTATTATTACTTATTGCTGATCAGTGTTTAAACCAGTCGTCCTCAACCTGTGTGTCGTGAAATATTCTAAAAAAATTAGTCCATCGCTCCACAACTTTTTTTAATGGACACTACTTTTGAGGAATTAAAGTGAAAACCTTTTTTTTAGAGAACACTAATTTTTAGGGACGGAAATCAAGATTTGTACTTTGGTCCAAGTATGCCGCAGACACGAAAAGTTCGAGAAGCACTGGCTTAAACATTCAACGTTTCAAAACAATCCATAATAAGCCAAATATTTTTTATCGAAACTGTGTCTGTGTACATTCGTGTGTGATTTGACTTACTTGCTGTGCTGTTTGGTTTTTATTTTGGTAGTTTGCTGTTTTAAAAGTTATTTTTGAATGAACTTTTAGTTATATGATTATCTATGCGTCAAAGTCATGGCATATTTTTATAAGACACATTCTATCCAGAAGTCCAACTGCGTTTTTGTTGTCTCGACTTGCAGGAAAACGTCGGAAATGCTATAGGTATTTACCGAAACCTGCCTTGCAATTACCCTATTTGTTTTGTTTTAGGTTGAATATCCATTCACATTTTTTAATTTTATTATAAAAATTTTTTCCGACTATCTTTTTAAATTGTCGAGAAATGAACAATAGACTTAACGGTACCAATGTTTTAAGATAAAAAAAGCAACAACATTTATAATCAACCCTGCTTATTATTTATTTAAAACAATGTATTAGCAAGCTTTAGTGAAGCAAAACTTATTTTACTAATTGGTATAATTTGAAATATTTTTTAGTTTTTCTTGTTCGTATTTGCAATTGATGTTGTTATTCATAGACACAGTTTTTAGCAGCAAAGCTATGACACTAAAAAGACAATAATAAAGCTAATTGTTTATTACCTGATCAATGAGAAAAAATGACCTCCAAAATACGCTAATCCAATTAGAGCCACTTTGTGATTCATTTAATTTGAGTCACATTCAGCTGAACTTACAACTAGTTTTACGTTTTTTTTAGAACCTTCTTCCATTGTTGACCGGAAATCACCCCCCTCTTTCAAACTCGTCCTCTCCAGCCCCCGAGCAGAAAGTTCACGGGAAAGAGGTTCAAGGTGGCGGCCACCTAAAGCTCAAATATCCCGTACAACGCTTGCCGAACATTTAAGCAAAACGCCACCTAGCGAATACGAACAGTTTCGAAGCGAGTTGATCGTAATCACCGGGATGATCTTTGACTGTTTTTCATTTGTTTTGTAAGAAAACTTTTACCTTTACATGAAAACGCAAAAGCATTTGTGTCCTAAAGTTACGTTACAGTTTGTTTTTCGGTCAACGAAGCTTTTAACTTTTACTATTTGTCGCAATCATCTCCGCGAGTCACTCCTATTGTATGCTCATCGTGATTTTTACTTAACCATCTTCTAAGACAACTGTTTTAATGTTTATTTGTTGTTTTTTTGTATATGAAGGATTTTGTACGATTTTTTATTTTCATTCCAGCATGAGTGTCAAACTAAATCACTTGAACCGTGATTCGATTTGACAATCCTATTACTCCGCAACGTGACAAGCTTTTAAACGAGTACGCGTTTTATTCGAATGTGATTTAGACAACGGTAGCCAGGAGATGTTGCAGAAGCTTGATTACGTTTTTAGATTTTCCGTATTGACAAGTTTTTTTAAACTTTTCTGAAAACCTTATAAATTTGTATACACAGAATGTTTATGTATTTTTAGTTCTCAAAATCATATTTTATCTCAGGTAGAAACGCTTTGCATCACAGTAACCTGTTTTTTAAAATGCATTTCTGTATCTAAAAATCAGCAACGTATAGGAATCAACGAAGCGTATTGTCACAACCAATGGTTTGTAAGGTTTTACTGATGATTTGCAGTCGCATTGTGATGCTTCTCTTATTTCACTTCAGTTTCTACTTGTTTCTTTGTAAAAAAGATATCCTAAAAGAAGTTATTGATTTTATGACCAAACTTACACTTTTAAGTGTATCAACTCCAAGTTTTCCAACTTGGTGAATTTTTTTTTATTCAGAAGCAGATTTATGTAGCTGCTTTCATTGTCATGAGGGATGGTGGGAGGTTTTATACATTTCTTCATGATGACAATCAGATAACTCTGTTAGACTGTGCATAAAAAGCTCTTTAATGTGGTAACGTAAAATACGTACTGTACTGTAGATTAAGCGATGTCTTTTATTAATTAAACTTTTTTTTAACGCGAAGTGATTTTTAGAAGTCGTAAAAGATTGCAACGAACCTAAGATTGAGTGGTTAACCCCAATTTTTCTCTTATCGACTCAACCCCGCAGTTCTACAATTTGATAATAATATCTCAAACGCAGATATGGGTATTGGAAAACTTTCCTTAAAAGTTTTAGTAAAGATAAAGATTGTAAAATTTTACATTCGTAAATAGAATATCAAATAAGATTTGTTTTTGGACTTACCGAGCACGACCTTACTCTCGGTAAACTTTAATAAAATTCTATTCTAAGTCTTTTCTTCTGGTCATTCTTCTCTTCTTGTTCAGCACTTTTGATGGTTGCTTTAAGTGCGCGTCTCACCGCTGTTTGGTGAGTCAAAAAGATAAAACGTTTGAAATGATTATGATAACCCTATTGGTTGCAGTTTACCATTCCACTTTCATGTTTAATGCTTGTGAAAAGAAGCGACGAACAACTTGTTTTTTTTCTTCATATTCTAATTGTTCGAACAGATCTGTTCAGAACTCAAGTTCTATAAATATGGCCAGAATTAACTAAAACGTGTTTGAAACCACAACACTGTATTGTAGGCTCCTAGTCCTAGCCTACACTTTTTTTTGTGAAACAACTTTTGCATTGAAGAACCACTTAAGAAAAGCTTTATTTTTTGTGCATGATTGAGTTTGCTTTTTTCCAATTTACAAGTATAAAAAAGTTGAATCACAACCATATGGCCCGAATTGCAAGTCGGGTCGAGTTTTTGAGTCACCAGATTAGATTATATGCATGTAGACCTATGTCCAGATATGGCAGTAGCCTATCTATGACGAGATTCAGGGGTTTCGCACAAACCCATTTTTAGAATGTTATGATTTTCAGTAAACCCGTTCTTAATTTAACATAATCTCTGTATCCCTATATCTCTGTATAATGAGAAAAGCTGTTTTAGTGAGTTCTATAAAAAAAAGAACCTGCTCATAAAATTGTGAATTCCATCACTAGTATGTCGTAGAACTATATTTAAACAATCAATTCTTCAATAAAAAAATGATCAAAGGTGAATTATTTTATGGCCTTTCATTTGTTACTTTCCGTCAATTCTCGGCAGTGTGTTCGAGTGGTTTAGCCCAGAGGTTCTCAAACTTTTGGTGTTATGGAGCCCATGAAGAAGTTGACCATTATGTACGGAGCCCCAAAATAAATTTATAAAAATAAAAACAAAAAAACATTGTTACTTATAGTGATGGATATTTAAATTCAGGGACCCGAGGCAAGAATTGCCAAAAATTGATGTTCTGTAGAAAAAAAAGGGCTTTGATTTTGTCTTTCACTTTTTTCTACCAATATCATGGTAGTCTCTAAAAAAAAAGATCTTCACTTCAATTTCGTCTCCCAATTCGGTATATTTCTTCCGAAATTATTGTGATCTCTAATTTTTTACGAGAATAAAAGTAATTTTTTACAGTTTGTATTAATAATTTCAGAGACCGATTCCAAGTGAAGACCTTTTTTTTAGAGAACACCCTGATTTTGGGACGAAAATAGGTGTTTCTAGCCAGTTGCGGCCCGCAAACTCGAACAATTTTGAAAAGTGCCCCACGAGAGTGCAGAAGTTGGACCACCCTGGCATAAGACAATCAAATTACCGCACAGGGGCTCCTCAAGCCTCTGGAATGTTTCATTGGGGTTCCGCTCCACCAAAAAGGTTGAAAACCACTGAAGTAAACGAATAGCTCGCGGAGCCCCTAGGTTTCTCTCGCGGAGCCCTGGGGCTCCGTACGGAGCACTTTGAGAACCTATGGTTTAGAGGATCGTGATTGTGATCGATATGATCTCGGTTCAAAACCTACTTGCGTCATTCCGTTGCGTTCTTGGAAAAGATACTTTACAGCACTTTTTCCAGCTTGGCGGTTTTAACAAGCAGTTATAAATTTCAGTCATATCTCTAAAATTAAAAAATTAAATAAAAAAATTCAACTGGACAGCAATATCTTGGCATCTCCGGAAGCAGGTCGGGGCAATTGCTTGCCCTATAAACAGCTTTTCTGTCGCTTTCCTGGGAGTCAAAAGAATGAATATAGAGATGAAATAAAAATTTACGTAATTTTAAATTTCGGGCCAGATTTGACCACCAAATAAATTTTTATGTTCAACCCGATTTAGACTCAAATATAAACCTTGTAACAGCTCTGTTGCTAACATATTTTATTTTTTTATTTTACCTCTATATTTACCCTCCTGGCTCGCAGGAAAGCGACGGAGGCGCTAATACATAGGGTAGGCAATTATTCCGACCTGCTTCCGGAGATACCAAGATATTGCTGTCCGCTTGTAATTTAATAGAAATATGACTGTAATTTAGAACTGCTTGTAATCATCACCAAGCAGGAAAATGTGCCGTAAAGTGTCTTTCCCAAGGACACAACAGAATGGCGCAAGTGGGTTTTGAACCAACACCGTTTGGTCACGAGCCCGGCGCTTTAACTACTCAACCACGGCCGACAATATCTTTGTGACAGCTGGTGTTGATAGTTTTCATTTACATTTTAAGAAAAGGTTTTTGGTAATTATTCGAGTTGATAAATAAAATATAATTTTTTGAACATAATCTTAAATTTTTTTTTTTTTAATTAAAAAATACATAGAAATATACAGTCTTAAGCTCTAAAATAAAATATTATTTAAAGATTCGAGTCCATAAAATCTAAACTGTCTAGGACTCTATTCCAACAAACCAGAAGTCGTCAATTCAAAAATAAATATCTAGTTAGCTAATGACATTTTTAAAGGTCACGAGGCAAAGACATACATTTGTCCAGTTTTGCCTCAAAAAAATAGAATGATGAGACACCATCTTCAGCAAAACTGAGATATACTGTAGTTGTTGCATTGCGTTTATGTCATGAAATTATTACTTGCTACTAAATCACAAATACTAAAAAATCGGTTTTCGCTTATCTTTACCCATAACTTCAGCTTTCTCAGAAAGATATAAAATATTTGGAAGAAAATTTTGTATTATCCCAACAGTTGCTGCTTTTACTGCGGCAAATGTTCTGAATTTACCTAACTTTTATAAATTAGAACGTACCGAAGGTAGGCCTAATAATAAAAATGTCTGGCTTTGCCCCATTTAGCGTTTAAACTAAAAACTTGGTGAAAAACAAAAAAGGTTCTTACGTGACTGTGAGTTTCGAAGTTAAAAAATTTTTTAACGCAAATGAAGACTGAAAAAAAGGAGTTGCATTACAAGCGTTGAATTTTTTGGAGTCAAAAGTCACTTTGGCATGTCAAAAGTATTTTCTGGCTAAGCTTCTTTTTTATATCTCTATATTTATCCTCTTGACTCGCAGGAAAGCGACGGAGGCGCTATACATAGGGTAAGCAATTACCCCGACCTGCTTCCGGTCCGCTAGTAAAGTGTCTTTCCCAAGAACACAATAGAATGGCGCAAATGGGTTTTGAACCGAGACCATGTTGATTATCAGTCCGGTGCTTTAATCACCCCACCACGCTGGCTAAGCAATTAAAACAACCCGGCCGAATTGTAAACGGTGTTTCAGAAGTAACATACCGAAAGTATATCTCATATTAACGAATAAAATACAAGCTATATAGATTCGATAACATTTATTCATCAAAGATAACATGACAGAGAACCATAATGCGGAATATATACCATATACATAGGCATATTCTATGAATATTTGCTACATTAACTAATCATAACAGTTTGCTTCCAGTTTGCTCAAATTTCTTCATTAATGCAACAACACAATGTCGATCAAGAAGTCGTTCTTCTCCAAATTTTTCTTTGAAAATATTCTGAACTTCTTTAGAATATTTTCCACCATGACTGTACACTTCCTTAACCAAAAAAATTCGCTCTTCTAAAGACAAAGGCATCCTATATGGCCATGAAAACTGGACCTAAGATCATTAATTTTCCCTCCATTTTTATACAAGTGCCAAGTATTTATGTTGCCATATTGTACTATTTTGACGTCATAAAGTGACAATCCACCACATTTGATATATAAGCTGTTTTTGTAATTATAAAGATATATTTTGCGGCAATAAATGTAAGCATTATTCCCTGTAGATATACAATTAAAAAAACCCTAATTAAAATTAAAAACTCCATAAAATTAAATTAAAAAACCCCATAAAATTAAAAAATCCTAACCCTAACCCTATTGTCATAATGTATTTCAGTAATATAGTGGTATGTTACTTTTGAAACACCCTGAACAAGTGAAGGCCTCTTTTTGGTTTAAGCTAAGTTTTTAAAAAGATTTTTCTGTAATAGGCCCACGAAAAAATTTGGGTTTGTTCAAATAACCTTTTTCTAAATTTTGCCCCAACTTTCAAAAAATTTGTAGCGGCGCCCCTGAATTGAGCAGAGGTCCTTTATTAAATGAAGTAGTTGGTTTATTGGGTTAGGTACTCGGTTTTTTCTAAAAAAGTAAAATAAGGTTAGCCTTTCTACTTCCGCTAATTTCTATCTCAGCACACATTTACTGCCACGCAAGAACAGAAAATTCAGCAAAAACTGGTACGATATTATGGTACGGAAAAAAATTTAGTACCATACAAACTACGCACGGAATTACGATATTTACGTAGAACTACGAAAACCATTCGCTACGAAACCTAATTCCTTGGCTTGTAGCTGGTATCAATTCTACAAATGTTCGTTTGGTGCTATACACATAGATGCCATTCGTGGTATTACCTACTTCTTGACAAACACAAACTCTACTCTAGTACCGATTGGCTTCTCCACATCATTATTGATGTGAAGATTGTGTAGTACTACAGCTTATAGAAAAATTTTAACATATGAATTTGTGCTTGAAAACTTGTACTTGTGGGACTTAAAAAAACAGATAGTTTTAAAGTTTTTTCAATCCAAGAATATTTTCTCTGTTGCGATATATTATATAATAAAAAACAAGGACAAACCAAAAGGTGTAAATAATCATATCCAGAAATCATTTACCTAAAGTGTTTTTCAAACCATGCTAATTACAGCCTTTTCTTTGGCTTAATAGATAAAAAAATTCATTAACCATAAAACAAAAACCTAAAATTTATTTGATAAAAAGACCACAAATATGTGTGTCGCGATAAAACAATTTTAATTTAGTTTTAACTTGAAATCAATAAATAACTTTGAGCATATACTACAGTACTAAATACTAAAAAAAATTTTTTGAAAATCCTAGAACAGTAAGAAACAACAAAGGTTTTACAAAATAACTTATGATAAAAATCTCAACTTTTTTCCACTAGTAATAAGCAAATTAAACCCGTCCGCGCACACAAGCAACCAAATATTTTGCAGTGAATTAAGATTTGCTATAAGCTACTGCCTGATTCCGATTCGTTAGAAAAAAAACACGACGATTTTTAAAGAACTTTTTGAAATCATTATACATGTAACTATGATTTAACTTTTTCGTGATAAAGTAAACACTACAGTGATGAGCAATGAACATTGCACAGCGATCAAAAGTTTCTATAATTTCTAGAAGGTTTTTCTATAATTTCTAATTTATTCGGCGAAATGGTCAGTTTATTTTATATCCTTTTAAAACGATTCGTATTTAGTTAAAATTCATCTTGGTACAAATTACTTGTATTTTCCAAATTGGCCCCCAGTTGCCGCATAAATGCAAACTGGGACTTAAAATTTTTGTACATTTTCATTTTTAATTTACGCTTTTAGCTAGGTGAAGACCAGCTGATATAAGTCAGAAAAAAAATTGACATGATACTTATGCGAAGATAAAATCAGTTACAATAATCCGATTTGCTCTTTTTTCTAATACAAAATCACATGAAAGAAAAATTCAGTTCCGAATACATTACCTTACAATGAAAACTAGGAGCAATCAGAAATTCAATAATGCAGCAAATAACATAACTACATGGTGACCCAAAAAAAATAAAACCCATACAAATTTTATTAAATCTTATCAACATCAATAGATTTCAAGAAACTTAATAATTAAATATCAATCAATCTTTGTACCATCATTACTGAAAGTTTCAGTTATTTTGGCTGCTTTACATTAAAGTTATGTATAATTAAAGATCAATCTTTGTACCATCATTACTCAAAGTTTCAGTTATTTTGGCTGCTTTACATTAAAGTTATGTATTATTTGAAATATGCTCCAAATGGGCGCAACAGTTATTGGAGGCAAACTTGCAGACGTCACTCAAAATTGCCACTCACTCAAACTGATCTCTCTTGAGATTTCTCAAATTTTTGGCTGTATTTAGTGCCATTAGTTTAAAAATTGATGAACTAAAGGCATTAAATACAGCCAAAAATTTGAGAAATCTCAAGAAAAATGTGTTGGAATGACTGACAATTTTGAGTGACGTCTGCAAGTTTGCCTCCAATACTGTTGCGCCCATTTGGAGCATATTTCAAACAATACATAACTTTAATGTAAAGCAACCAAAATAACTGAGACTTTGAGGAATGATGGTACAAAGATTGATATTTAAGTCGACCAAGTTTCTTGAAATTCTATTGATGTTGATAAGATTTAATAAAATTTGTATGGGTTCTGTTTTTTTTTTTGGGTCACCCTGTATAATAACTCTACATAAAGAAGCTACAATGGGTTACTGCTTTACTGGGCTGCTAATGTCAGCGACTACATCAAAATTCCAAGCATTGCTATACGAGAATTTCAACAAATGCACATTATAATTTCTATTTTACGTTGGTTATCAAACGGAACAAGCACTTTATACTTGAAAATTTTTTTATCACTTTGTTCGTTTGACACTTGATCACACGAACAAGTGATTTGACAGTTTAACAGGTGTTAATTTTGATTTTGTTCGTGTTTGCAACCACACAAAACAAAATGCAAGATTGAAACAAATTGAGCAAAAAGCTGTCATCAATATTTTACACCTCAAAGGTCAAAAACAGAGGAAAAAATCCATTAATCAATCAATTAACAGCTTTAAAAGTTTCGAAAAAAATTCGCGAAATTTCAAGACACTACTTTTTGTAAAGCTCAAAACTACGCTTAAGCATATGAAATATAAGTAGGTAAACGCGTTCGAATATCGCGTCAACAGCAGACAAGAACAACTAAAACGAGAAACCAATGCACCGCTGTACTGACAAGCTCGTACATGAGCTTCGGCGAGAAAACACTCCACACGAACAAGTGAAAACGATGTCCGGTGGCCACGGCGACATAGACAACCAATGAGAGTAACCGAAAGCAAGCCAGCGTGCAGGCGACGACGCTGGCAGTTGAAGTAGTAGTTTGACCAATACCAATATGAGATTCTATAGAAAAAATATGACCGTTGACGTTATGATTTGGCTGCTGAGTGGAAGTGCTTGGTCGAATATCGCGTGTCGCATGAGAACTTCGATTACTGGAGCGAATTAATTCATCTTTTCGATTTAAAAAAATATTTTTTTCCGGTTCAATAATACAGTAGTTGCTCACGCGGTCTTCAACAAAATTTTTAAGCTAACAAGTCACGCGATACAGTGATATGCTGTACATCTTCGCCACGTCCAAACCCGAAAACATCATAGTGTCATTTCCTCAACCTACCTGCAGAAGCAGATCGCGCGATATCTGCCACACACATGCACACCCACATCACCGGCCCAACGTACGTGGCAAAAGCACCGAGACCGCCGGCCGCGAGGTAGTTGAACAAACCCTGGCCGCCAGACAAGCCAACGTAAGCGGCGGAAAGATCCACAGTGGCGAAGCTGTTTGAATTGCCCTGGAAACACAACTTTTCTTCACTACGCGGATTAGCAAATATCAAATCTCGACGACGAAGTAACCAAAACTACCCGAATATACGGTAAAACATGTTTGTTTTTGCATCGACAAAAATTTAAGTTAACATTAAACAGTTACCTTAAAGGTTAAAAACAATTTTCACAAAGACTGCTTAAAGCCCAAGGTATGAAAATTTATAATTTTTATACTTTCATTAAACAATGAACAAATCATCTTCGTTAAACCTACTCGCTCTTAGTTCTTACAAAATATCTCACCAAAGTAAAATAAGCCATTTGCCCGAACCAGCACGCGAGCACAACACGAGCGACCAACATGACCGACGTCAATTCGAACTCTGAATGGTCAAGGAACAAAAGAGGAAATTCGTAGTTAAGAAGATGTTGCTGATTCTCAACCACCACAGGCCACAGAAGCCGATAGAGGACGATGTAGATGAAAAGGTTAAAGGCAAGAACACATTGGTTGTGAGGGCGAAGAAGAAGAGAAGATAAAAGAGCAACTGAAACAAAAAAGCAGTCAACTGACTTGCACATTGACAGAGAATAGTTGGTTAAGGAGCAGATACGAGGCGCGGAACAGGAGCGGGATTTAGATTTTTTTTCCCGTTTAGAACAAATTGACGTTAACCGGTGATAAAGACTCTTTAGAAGAAGCAATCCAATGCACAAGTACGAAAATCTAGCTTCATAAATGCCCCTGAAAAAAGATCGAAACATTACAGATCTTACAATATCACTTCAACATGCGACTAAGTTTATGATTAACTGGTCTCAAACAATTTTACTTTCATACGCAATCCTGCACTTACATAAACTATACATTAAACGTTATAATTCTTTGAATTAAAAACAAAAACATCATTGTTCATAAACGAAAATGACAAGAAAGTTATACAGTAATTTTAAAAGCAACATGTTATAAAAAAGCCCTACTTTAAAAATCCACAGGAATGCCATAATGTTATAACTTTGTTAAAATTAAGAAAACAATTATTTGATTGTAAAATTGTATAATTTTTTTACTTGTTTCAAACAAAAATTACAAGACTAGCCGAATTTCTTTAATTGAAGTAACTGAATAATTAATACTTGCATAAATCATAACGATTTAAAAAGCTTCAACGTTAAGTTCAAAGTTATTTTGTAATCAACGCATACAGGAATCTGAGAAAAAATAAAAACAAAAAAATTCAACTTTTTTATGATTTCTTTTTAAATGGATTTGGATTTAAAGAAAAATTTTGTTCAAACGTTAATGTCTGGGTCATGTAAAAACCAGGAGGTTTGTCATATTACTTGTTGCAAGAATTCGTGCTCCACGGAAAATTCACAGAACAAATCGCGACCCGAAAGCAATAAGCTGCTATCAATCCACAGAAGGACAAAACGGTTCGAACGTAATCCTTAGTGGTGCACAGCACTTCCAAAAGTAATTGAATGGCAAGCAAACCGATAAAAGCACTGAATGAAAGCAAGGTTTTGCTGTCGATCGCGTTAAGGTAGTCCTCTGCAGAGAAATGACGATTTAATTATGTGGAACTTTAGTGCTATTTATGGCACGAACACATGTAGTGAAGAATGTGGTTGCAACTTCAAACAACGATGTGATCGCCGCGACTTACCGATGTCAGGTAGATCCGCGTATTTGATGCCGGTCTGATTCCACGCCCTGGCCAATCGATGCACGACAACGAGCAGCAAAGCGACGACGACGTACTTCGCGTGAGCTTGCTTGATTGTCGGCAGGTCTTGAGCGGAAAGCGCGGGGCTCGAATTCTCGGTTATCTGCAAAGTGGCCTTTTCACTTTGGTCGCCATCCAGACGCCACGTCGCATTCTTCGATTGATCTTTGCGCAGACGAAGCAGCGACGACGATCCATCCAGCTGGGCGTCGTATAAACTTGACGTTTTTACTTCGCCGAGTTCTTGAGCACGGGCGATCGTCCTTACAAAAGCGGCCGATAAAAACAAACACGTAGAAGCGGTGAGAAAGTGCCAGATCTGATGCTCTTCTTCAACGAAGCTGCTTCCGGGCAAAGTGGCCAAGTGCAAGAAACAACCGAACGAGAGAGCTAGAGCGGCGCGGGTGATACGACGGCTCGATTCCGGGTGCGAAATTGTGACGTGACGAGACGAAAGAATGATTTTTATCCACAGAAACAAGCTCAAGCAAAGACCCTGCATCGATTCGCGTTAAGATTTACGAAACCAATCAACTGAAACTGACGGCATATACTTTTGATTTTAATAAAATGTTGCGTAATAACTTAAGCGTGTAAAAGAAAAAAATAGATAAGATACAAAAAAGGTTCGTAGGCAATCTGGGCTTTTGGGAAATCGAGCTTGAGTTTATGAAACATGGCAGCGCGTTGTGATGGCAGCATGCTATGTAAGAAACGAGTAAGATTTAGAAAAAACGATCGACTGCGAATAGTTAACCGTCTGAAATTCATTAGTTAGGGTCGAACATTTTCTAGATCTTCAGATCAGTTTGCCGATTAGATTTATTCTGTAATTGAACATTCCGAACTAAATCGAGCTTTAAAAATGTTGGGGCGTTCAGAGCAAATAAAAGGCCTGCTAACAACCTTGCAACCAGGTAGATAACATTAGTGATCAAGAAATTACATTTAAAGTAATAAACAAAAAAGGGGTTATACGCACATTGCGTAATTGTGTACAATTAATAAATGCTCACTCGGAGACTTACAATTACTAGCAAGAGAACTCCAACTGTCATCAGAGGATAATCATAAGAAGCTAATTTTGACGTCATTTTCTCGGATAGCAAATTCTGGCACTCCACATAAGTCGCCCGGGCTTTCAAATACATTTCATGCCTTTCCTCGTTTTTGCCAGTTAGAAAGGTCCCGTGATATTGCAACGCGTTTCTATTCAAAAAGAAACAATCACAACTTAACGGAAATTAAAGCGGATCAAAAATCATTTTTTACTCTCTTTTTTTATTCTAACACCATAAAAAAAGAAGCGGTGATATAAAAAATACGCATTTATCGTCTACCTCAGTTAAATATAAGTCTCAATTAAAACTAAACTGTTTTCGGTGGATGGTTTGGGCAACATATAACTTTATTGCTTCCTACAGAGAGAACAAAAATGAGGGCAGCGTGACGAAAGAAAGAGCGCCGGGTCGATAACGTTCTTGATCGACACAGTCTCGGTGTAATTCCTTTTCATTTTTTGCGCTTTTTCAAAAACCATTTTACGTCTCTTCCTATGGTCAGCGGTCCTACCAAGTAATTGTAAATTACAATCCTGTTAACTTGATACTGACTTGTAGATTTCAACTGGGTGTCGAATATCGCGGAATTCCTCATAAACGCCCGAATGAGAAGCGTGGGTTAACAAATGATGACAATTGTATTGGAAAGCATGCAGCTCTTCTTGTTCGTTAAGCATCTAAAAATCATCTCAAATCAGCATTTATTCGGCAGCAAAAATTAAGACTTACTTCAAAATTGAAAAGCATTTGATCAAATAGTTTGATGAATAAATACGATTTACTTCGTATTATACTTTGGCGCCTAGCTGCGTTTAGTAAGACAACTTGACTCTAGCTAAACCAAAAGTCGCAAAGTATCATAGCTCATTCATTCTTTTCACAAGGGCACAGTACCCGCAACTTACATTTTATCTACGCTATAGTCAACTAGAAACTGTGTCAAGAATAACAATAGACAATTTAGAAGAAAAATTATTTTTCATCTAAAGCAACTTGTTATTTACGGTTAAAGTAGATGGAATAGCACAGCCCATAGATGAAGTAGGTATTGAAACACCCATCAGCAGTGAAAGGGTTGCCGCCACATCGGTTTGATAAATGGTTTCCACGTTGGACCACGATCTATGAAAAGTAGGATAGCATAAAAACATAGTACAAGTTGAAATTGAAAAAGCAAATTTTCTTTACGTAATTTTCGGATCGGTGAAAAGCAGCAGGAAAGGTGTTTCGACTTCAGGTGTCGTTGTTCCACCGTGACTGCCTTGCGCAGTCATACCGTGATCGCTGGCAACCACGATCAAGGCGTCTTTCTAGAAGAAAAGGCTAATCAATATCGTCAGTTCCATCTCTAAACAAACTGTAAGGTGTCGTACTTCGCGTTGAAGAGAAGTGTGAATTGTCCTAATAACCGAGTCCATTTCCGACAATTTGGAGCTCATTAAAGGCGAAGATGGTCCCACCAAGTGTCCAACATGGTCTAAGCCGAGATAATGAAGTATCATGACATCCCAATCTTTCTTATTTAATTCATCATCCAAGTGTCGAGTTACATTTGTGTCTACCTACAAAAGAAATAATTTACTAAAACATCTGTGTATGCGGACAACCGACACTGCCTTTCATCATTTGGCGGATCAGACTGGCCTTGACCGAGCTTAAAAATAAGACAAATTTTTTTTGGTTTCACTTGACTTTTGAAGTAAAACAGTCCTTATCTGACGACTTGGCCGGTATAATCAATCATTGGCGTAAAGGTTGATGCGGCCGTTTTACTTTTATCTCGATATTGCAGATGCAATAATTAAAACCTTTGGCAAGAGTAAAACAACTAAATATTGAATTTTTATAACTCTATTTTATATACAGATACTTTATAGAAAATATTTGTTAATTAATGACTATATGTCGTTAAAAAATGCCAACACTGACAGCCAGTTCTGATTTGTATACAAAAGAAATACAGTAACTACATAAAAAATCAAAGGTCTATTAAAAATAGAAGGTTGCTGAAAATTTTTTAAAGACAATCTTAAACGAAATGTTTTAAAATTATCACCTCGGTGTAATCAGTGACGTATAAACCTAAGGTTCCTTCTTTTCGAATAAATGCGGATGGAAATAATCGAATCCAAGTTGTATCTCCATAGAAAATAATTTTCTTATTTGCTCCGACCAGGCTAGAAATAAAACTGTCCTCTTTAAGTTCGTCTGATTGATCAAGATTTAAAATGACGTCAAGATACCCCGGAACGCTTCCAGTTAATAACGCCTAAGAAAATTTAAGTCAAACCTTGATGTTTGGTAAAACAAAAAACAAGCCAGGTTTAACAGAAAATCGCAAAATGCTTTTTTTTAACGCCAATTTTAGTCAATAAAAATATTTTTATCATCGATACCAAGCAATACGTAATTATCACCAAAGTAACAATCAAATCAAAAACAAACATTGAAAATAAATCTATAACGAACAAATTTTACTTTTAATCTTGGCAGGGTTACTGTTGGAGCTTTGGCCATAGATTTGAATAACTTCCTATGGCCTTTTAAAGCCAATTTCTCCAAATATGGCATATGCTTTTGGTAACGAGGTGAATCCACAAAATCAAAGCGCATGGCGTCAATCAAAATGAAAACAAGTTTTTGAAAGCGAGGTCGAATTTCGGTTTGAAATCTTTGTTTAACTATGTAACAAAAACAATTAAATATCTACTTAAATCACTAAAACTTTATTTATAAAAAAGTTATATTCAATTGTTTTTTCAAACTAGGTATTAAATAATGACAGAGGTAGAGATAGCATTCCTTGATTACTTCAGTAAAAATACTTATGTTAAATTGAAGAATAGTTTAAGATAGAAATCATAAAGAATAGTCACTCTTGGTTTGTTTTTATTACAGTTCTCAGCAACTTTTTCGCACATCTCAAGTAGCACTTTTATCCAAAAGCAATAAAAATGTTGATTTTTTTGATTTTTTGGTTTGTTCAAAATATAACCGACCCATATTAGTAGACTTTTGTCATTGTCCTGCTAGTTTAGTGTTTCTCAGAGTGAGCTACTTGGCTCCCTAAGGAAGAATTCAAAATCTCAAAAAAGAAAAGTCGCCAGGGGAGGAATTAGAGAGGAATTCGAGAATCTCGGTACAATGTAATTTGACCCAATGATACTAATTCTCAAATTCAGAAAAACAATTGAGTTTTGTGGTGAATACCTTTTTTTTAACTTTGTTTTTTTGAGATCACTACTTTTCAGGAACAAAAATCATGAAATCCAAGATAGATTCAAAGTAAAGATTTTTTTTCTTTTGAGATCACTACTTTTTGGGACAAAAATCGAGATATCCAGGATAGACTCAAAGTGAAGATTTTTTTGACTTTACTTAAATTTGAACGTTAATTTTACTGTGAACTTTCTGGAATAACCAGAATTCGAATGAAGACAAAAAATATCAAAAAGTCTTTGCTTTGATCATAGAGGCATTTTTTTGGGGGGAAGCATGATAGTACCAGAGTCCTACATCCAGAAAAAAGAAGTAATGTAGAAAAAACCACTGTGCTAGTGAGTGAAATAAACAGATATTTATATTGAGTATTTTAAATGCAAAATTAAAAAGGATTTTTAAAATTTCAATCATTTTTAAAGTCTTTTGCACAAAATTGAGATGAATTTCCAAATATATTTTCATTAAAAGCCATTGCAAAAAAACTGCTTTAGTCTTTTCCTTAAGACTATACTCGTGTCTTTTCCTTTCTTCACTCTTCCCTAGGTTCATGTCAACCCAGAATGGAAAAGATTTTTCTTATGGAGCATTTTCAACCTCTTAATCAGTCAAACAATACCTTTCTTTCAGATTAAAAACAATCTACTATCAAAGAAATTCTAAAATCCGATAAACTTTTTAAATTGTTTTTCTCAGACAACCATCATCTTCAAACCCTTTTCACGTTTCCCAAGTCTTCAAAATAGTTTTTAGATATCCTATTTTCTTTCAGAAATCCAAAATATTCTCTTTTACACGCAAACAAAATTTATATTTGGTACTTTGATAGTGGGTCAAATGCTTATTTGGCTAATTCTTTCTAATGATTAAAAAGCAGGTCCACAAACTGGTCTTGCCACTGTCAACTTTATAAAAATATTAAATTTAGTCTGGAGCTCCACTCTCCCTTTCAAGCTTTATACAAATGGTCTCTCTTTTTTGTTTCATCCAATAGATGTAGCCACAGTTTTCTGAATGCTGTTCAAAGATCTGATCTGATTCTGCTGTTTTATGAATTTTCTATTTTGGCGATGACAGGACAATAACAGGAGGCAGTTTCAAGCAGGTTTCTTTTTCCTGTTATTTCTTTCTTCCCTTCTTCCATCAGTCTGTGCTTTTGTAAAAATGAACTGGCATTTGGAATCGCCCCCATTGCCAGGTTGCTAAGTAAGGATACCGTTCAGTCTTGCAAGCCAAAAAAATAATTTTACTAACAACACTGAAAATGCATCTCCAAAAACTGTTGTTAATATTCATTATTATTATTTTTTTACTACAATGCTCATTGGCTTTAAAAGATCTTTTATGAGTACTCCTGATAGGGATTATTGGTTTAGTACTGAACAAATAGAAAAAGATTGCAGGATTTTAATTATTCAATATGGCGCTATTTCAGTACCTTTAATGCATGACAACAATGGTTACATAAAGTAGCAAAATGTTTTGAAATTCAATTTTGGCTGAGAAAAAATTTCGTACCGTTTTTGTCGTAAGTCTTTACAGAAAAGTCTTCATTAAGCAGATTTTTCAGAAATGTAGCATTGACAGGTGGTGGTGGAACAAAAGAATTAGTACTTTTTTGAGGCAAAGGTTTCATTGGAAAAAAACCCTAAAAAGTAAAAGTGGTAAAATGCATAGTAAATATTCCTGTGTCATTTGCATAGGTATAAAGATGAGACAAATAATTTGGGCTCGCGAGAATTCGGTGTTCAGGTTTCGGCGTGCACTGAGTACGGCAAAGTAGTGATTTCGGCGTCCGCTCTTTAACTATTATTTATTCAAGTCCAAGAAACGAATAGGAGGCTCTTGTCCCGCTCTTTAAACATACAGGATGGTCTAAAAGTAGGTGGACAGTATGTGGAATAGGTTTATCTATCAGATGGAAAACAGTTTGAGCACCTGCGTTGATAAAATTTTAAGGCTTTTGTGTTATTGTTTAAAATAAATGTTATCATTTACTGTCCACCTTCTTTTGGACCACCCTGTAATTTATGGTAAATTTAAAGTAATGGCGAAATCACGGAAATAAAAACAAAGCTAAAACCCAACAGACTGTTTCACCCATAAAAGGGATCATCAGGTTTATAAGATACCTTATACCCATGATGATCCCTTTTATGGGTGAAACAGTCTGTTGGGTTTTAGCTTTGTTTTTATTTCCGTGATTTCGCCATTGTTAATTTTAATTCAAGCTCTAACTTTGTTATCGAGCACTTTCGAAGAACTGATTTTCCAACAGTGTTATATATATACTGTATATATATATATATATACAAATAATATAAATATAAAAATATTTTGGATAAGTTTGTGACAAATAGTCATGTTGAAACATTGCCTTGGTTCATTACATTGAAACGCTAGATTGGTTGATTTTTTTAGAGTTCCAAGCACAAAAGATTGTTTAATTTTATTTACTAGTGTTGTTGTTCATAAACTTTGACGGATTATAGGTTTTTGTCTATTGTGACGGAGCTTAAGTATGAATCTAAAAAATAGAAAAAGCGAGTCAGTTTTAAAGATTGGTTCGGCTTAAACTTATACAAGTCCATGGAAAATATTGCTTTTGTGGTTATTTCCTATGAAGTTTGCAATTTTTTAATATTGTTTATATACTTTTTGCACAAAAAGTTTTGTGACGGGAGTGAGAAAAGCACTTTTTTAAATAACTGTTTTCACTCGCTGTGGCTCAAAAGATTTAGCCAGCAACAAGCTAAACATTTTTATTCATAAAATGCACCATTTTGGCGTAAGTTAGCCAGATCTCTTATTAGTGTTAAAAATAATAAACTTGACAATATCGTGTGACACAAAAACATTCAATGCTGAAAGTCGCAAGCGTTACGATACAGCCGCTTGGGTAACATGCAGTCGCGTACTACTCTAGAAATAATGAAAGAACGGGCGCCGAACTCTGCGTGTCGCCAAACTCAGTACACGCCGAAATCTCGGGAAGCGAATGATTTTGAATGTAACAATAAAATAAAATTATATATAAAAAATTGCATGGTACATACTTTTGCAAATATAAGTACTCCAATTAAGCTTGTAGAATAAATAAACAAAATATTCCATTTTGAAGCACATAGTTGATTGATAGCGGGCATGACAGTTAGCTACCAAAGTGCAAATATTTTTTTTAGTAAGCAATTATAATCAAGAAAGAAATACGAATAAAGCATAAAAATTTGAAAAACAATTAGTTATGTGTAGAATTTCAAAAAAGGATTTGCTTTTTTCTGTAGCTGTTTTGATTTAAATATCTTTTTAATTTATTTGCAAAAACACATGTATTCTAACTTGATGCAAAAAAATTGAATTAGATAAAAAAAAATTTCAACTATCATAAATGCTTCAACCTCACCAAGGTCAACATTGCTTAAAGGCATTCACAAAAATGCACATTTTATTTATTTTTAACATAACTGAAGGACATGCAACATAGATTAATTATTTTTTGTTAAATTAATTAACTTTTTGGTTTTAGGTAAAATAGAATTGCTAAAGTGGAACAATAGCAACATATATTGACAAAAATTTTATTTAATTTCTTCATACATTTGTAAAATGTATTGAAAAATTTATTTAATTATTCAATGTGAAAAAAATCAAAGTACATTTAAAAATATCTATTGGTGCTTCAAAGAATGAGTTGGGCAGATTTGTAGTTACATGCTCAGGTTAAATCTACAAATCCTCTAAAATATTCTAACTTCAACTTGTGCCATTACTTTTTCCACAAAAAAAATTAAAAAAGTCAATTTGTGTATTAAGTTTAAATTTGTTCTAAATATAAATAGACAAAGAAAATTTTCCTGTTCATAACATTAGTAGCATGACATCACTAAACAAAAAAAATATAACAATGAAACTTCAATAAAATGATTAGGCTTGAAAAAATAAGCAATACAAAATAATCTGTAATTTGTCAAACTTTAATCAATATAAACACAAGAATTTTAAAGTATTTATAATTGCAAAATATTAAAGTTTTTTGTAAGCAGTATGATTTAAGAGTGTTTGGAAAATGCATAACATTGAATTCCAAATAGACTTTCTTAAGTTGTGCTGTACATAAGGTAACACATAATTTGCAAAATCACTTTCTCAATTATTAAGTACTTGAAAAACAACACATGGAAAAGAATAGTAAATAAAATCTTAGGGTTATGTCTATTGAGCACAAAAATATATGATGAAGTTTAAATACAAAGAACAATAAATTGTTTGGTTTGATATTTTAGTTGATATGTTATATTTTAACTTTTATATCTGTAAAGTATTTTGTTTTAAACTCACTCTTTTTAAAATCATATGCTAGCAGAAAGCAATTTCTTTGATTGATAAAGATTTGATAAATTATCTTTCTTTAAAATTAATATGGTATTCTATTTCTTGTAACATAAATTTTAATTCAAATCCAGATCCTAATTTCTTCCAACCATTATGTGACTCTTTATGCATAACATCTTGCACATCCTATAAAAAGATTAGTATTTAAAAACAAGTTGACACACCACAATGCACAGTTGCACTACAAAGTTGATGCTTAGTAGAATGCAATTGATCTTCACATAAAGCCATTCATTCAATTCAAGTATATTCACAGATTCAGCACAGACAATTTTGAATCTTGTTGAGCAAATATTCTTCTGAGTAAGGTTATTAATTTTTTTTTGGTACATGCAAAATAATTGGCTTGGGTCGAGATTTAAACAATAGCTTTGTGGTTATTTTTGCCTTAACCAAGTGTTTTGTGATAGGTTTGTTTTCATGATCACTATATTTTTCTTTGCTTTTTGTTAAAACTATAAAAGGCTTATCTAATTTTACTGTCTTTCCAAAAACTACATGATGTCCAATAATAAGAATAGGATCTCCTTTCTTGGTAAAATGCAAATCACCAATGTCTTTACCAGAAAAACCACCATCAAAACGAGTTTGAAGCTCTCCTTGCAACTCGATTACAACCCATTCTTCTAATTTTGAATCTTTTTGTACTATAATTTGAACCATTATTTCAAGAAAATAACGAGTACAAGCATTAAAAAATTTTGTTCACTGCAATACCAAAAACATGAAAACAAATTAAAACATTTAAAGTTACAATAGTTTGAACCTTCATTTTTTTAAAGCATGAACTAAAATTTTAGTAGTTGCACAAAATATTTTCAATGTGGTAACTTCATATGTCTATGATGAATTACTATACCAAATTTTTTTATAGTTATCTTTTAAGACATTTTAACAAGTTTACTTTTAGATCAAGGACATTAATGTAATTTTATACATAATATGGAAAACCGCACATAATAACTTTGATTTTGGCACGTTTGTACATACAGTATATATAAGCAAGAAATAAGAATGCATATGCTCAATCCGAGCATAGAACTCTATCATATGTTGGTCTTCAAATAACTCAACTGTTTTGATAACTAGTCGAAATTGATAACGAGTTTGTGGCTTAACGCACTGAGCTGCATTAATTTGATGATTGATTTGCTTTTTTATTTATTTTGGATGAAAGAAAATTCGAATTTTCGTTTGTGCTTGTAAAATAATTGCTTCGCTCTATTATTTTGTCCTTATGCACTTTTCTTTGATGTCGCCAATTGCCACCATTGCTACGACTGTTTTTTGACATGCTGGCTGTATTACATTGCATGTCTGATTTTTTTATCGTGTTGTGGTTGGTTGGCGCCAAATTTTTTTTTCATCTTTTTATCCTCTAACCAAAGTTTTAAAACTGTGTTTACTTTGTGTAATTAGCCGCGCTTAATTTAGTCAGTTCGGATGGTAACGCGCTTTATTGGCCGTTTTAAGTAGACTACAATCAACCTTGTTTTCACAATTTTGCTTTAGTTTTCTGCAAGAAATGAAAATACGTTTTCCGCAACAAAAAACTTTTTTTATTTTATTTCATCAGTAGGCTATATTTATCCTCTTGACTCGCAAAAAAGCGTTGTAGGTGCCTACGTAGGGCCATAGGCGTACATAAGGGGAGAGGTTTCAAAGGTCAACTCCCTCGAAAAAATTGATCGGAGATACGCACTTATACGTAAATAACATATTAGCGACAAATAGGCTACAATAGTATAATATAAACTTTTATCGTTTTTGCTCTTTGTTCTTTTTAAACTTTATTAGTAATTTTATTAAAGATCGTTTTTCTATGCCCCAGTTGCGTTAAAGTTTGTTAATCTGAGTAAAACTTTCAAAAAAGAAAACTATTCCAACATAAAGTCAGGTCTTCTACGCCTCACTTTTGATGTCCATTGATGTCTATTGTTCTATCTCAATGTTTTCGCGTAAGATGCGAGCCTATACATTGTTATGAAAAGTGACATAAGTGCTAAGCATTTAAGGATGATCTCTAAAAGAAACTCAATTATAGGCTACTTTGGAAAGCAGGGATGAAGTGATTAGGCTACATACTGTACCCATTCTGCAATCACGATTACGATTACTCAAAATAATCATGTATTTTTCGATTGCTATAAAAGAAATTCTGAAAGCATTGGTAGAATAATCTTTTTGTTAATTAATATCAAGATTAGCATTGAAAATGTTTAATACATTTGTAAACATAAGTTTTGAAATCGTTTATCTCAGTTGTTCTCAGCCTGCTCTCAACCAGTCTCAACCTGGTTCTCAAACTGGTCAACCTGGTCATTGTTCTCAACCAGGTCAAGAGAGTTTCATAAATTCTTGACAATTATAAACGTTAAAATATTAAATTATGTTGGTAGTGAATATAAGTAAATTAAGTAACTAGCCCTAGATTGCAGCAGTATTTTTTCTTAAGTGTTTGATTGGTGTCTGAATAGCTAATTTCTTTGATGGTTTATTGAATAGCTAAATTAAGTTGTCGGCAGCGTGGTCGAGTGGTTAGAACGCCGAAATCGTGATCGACATGGTCTCGGTTTAAAACCTGCTCGCGCCATTCCGTCCTTGGAAAATATACTTTACGGCACTTTTACCTGCTTGGTGGTCTTGGCAAGTAGTTCTAAATTAAAGTCATATCGGTATTAAATTTCAAGCGGACAGCAATATCTTGGCATCTCCGGAATTAGGTCGGGATAATTGCTTGCCCTATGTATAGCGCCTCCGTCACTTTCCTGGGAGTTAGGAGGATAAATGTAGATTTAAAAATAAAATAAAAACTTTCAGCTCGACACTAAGCTTGGCCTTGTATTTGGCACAAAATGCTGTCATACATGCAATTAACTTTGTCCAAACAAAGTTAATAAATGATGAGGTGTTTACGCAAGTTTTTAAAACTGAAAATTTAAAAATAGTGTTGCTTCATTTGAAGGTGAGATGGTTGCCAAAAGCTTCATCCTTTAAAAGCTTGTGATTTTGCGGAAATAGCTGATCAACTTTCTCAAGTTCAAGTCCCAAACAGTTGATTGTAAATACAGAAAACAAGCTGGTAAAGTAGAAATTCTGAAAAAACTGAGAAATACTGAGATAAAGTCAAAAATATACTAACTTAGTCATATCTTTGCAACAGTGAATATGCTAAACTTCGAGCTACAAAGTAAAACAAATCAGACTTGGTTACCTGCGCTCAGCAGATAAAAGGTTACATCGAGAAACTGAAATATTGGAAAAAAAAAATGAGAAAAAGAACCTTTGACATTTGAAAATTTCAATAAAACTGCTCCTGAATTTATAATGCATTACTGCAAGCATTGCTCAACTTGAAGTTCTTCACCCAGACTTTGGAAAAAAGTTTGAGGATATCAGAAGATGGATTATCTACTCTGGTTTGTAGATAGATTATTCATTATGGTTTAAATCTGCATTTTCAGCTGTACTGGATGTATTGCGTTAGAAAAGAAGTAAATTGGGCATCAATAGCAGAGGAACTATCACATTTAGACTGAATGCTTTTGTCAAAATACATTTTGATTTTTTGTGCTGGAAATACCAAAGCAAATCCGTCAATAAAACAAAGATCACGCTGAAAAAAAAGTACTGTAAACGGCTGTAAATGCGCTTTAATTCAAAGGAAAACCGATTGGAGTGAGAGTAAAAAGAAAAACAAATAGTTTCTCTAATAGATAAAAAGAGAAAAAAACGCTGCTAAATTGTTTTTGCGGGCCAAAATGGGCCAAAATTTTTGGAATTTTTAAAATTTGTTAAGATGCTGAAAAAGAACTTAATTTCTTTTGAACCAACTACTTTTTCTCAGAAACTAACCTTGCATCTTTCTAAAACTAACTCTCACTTCAATCTGTTTTTCTTCAAATTTGACTCGACCGTTAGTCATTAGCGCTCTAGACTGTTCTACTAATTCTGCAAAATAAATTGTACTAGCCTATATGTGCATGTTTTGTTAAAATAAAATTTGAAATTAAGGCCCGTTTCCACTACGAGCGTGTAAAAAAGCATTCTTTGTTTGTTTTATTGCTTTTTTTTCTGCGCTCGCTTCAATTTTAACCGCTCGCTTCAATCGAAGATCAATAAAAGAGAGAAAGAATGCTCTTTTCCACGCTCGTAGTGGAAACGGGCCTTTACAATTATGTTTTCTCATTAATCTTTTTGTTCTTAAAGTTAAACAAGTAATTAGGTTGAATGTGAAAATTAAGAGTCATTGCTTATTTAGTTCATTGGTTATTATTTTTTTAAGGATAAAGATTGAAGATGCTTTTGAGTTCACTGCCCTATTGTGCAATACAATTTCAATTACTGTAATGGCGTTCATGAGGTATCAGCACAGCAAAGTGGTCCTTCAAATATATATTTTTTTTAAATAG
Source organism: Diplosoma virens (assembly GCA_963680785.1). Lineage (NCBI taxonomy): Eukaryota > Metazoa > Chordata > Ascidiacea > Aplousobranchia > Didemnidae > Diplosoma > Diplosoma virens. The sequence goes on from OY796891.1 coordinate 25,613,403, forward strand.
TTTATGAGTCAAAAAGACTGAAAACCACTCTTTATCTAAATAAAGGCGACAACATGTGACGTCAGAAATGAGGTTTCCACGCTTGAATGCTAGTTCAATGTAATCAATTACATTTAATTTTTCCTCAAAATAATCTATTACGATTACATCAAGTTTTTTCTTAAAATCGATTACGATCAGTGATGGCCTTACAAAAAGGGGGTCCCAGTGCAAGAAAAGTAAGAGGGCCACTATTTAGTGTTCCAAGGCAAAGAAGTCTCTAAAAAAAGGTGATTGTCATAAGAGGAGCCACGTTTTAGTATATCGAACAAAGTGATCTAAAAAAAAGTCTTCAATTTAGGGGGGCTACTGTTCAGTGTTCCAAAACATTGTAATCTCTTAAATATGGCATCGTTTTAGAGGGAGCCACTGTTAAGTGTTTCAAAACAGTGCAATCTCTAAAAAAATTATCGTTTTAGGAGGGGCTACTTTCTAATGTCTCCAAACAAAGTTATCTTTAAAAAAAAGTTTGTTTTAGACATGCCACCAACGTCCTGGTGCTACTATAAAAAAATAGAGCAATTTCTTGTTTAAGGGGGACTACTTTTTGATGCATTTTAGAGGGGGTAATGCGGCCGCTCCATTCGCACACTATTAAAGTCATTACTGATTACGATTACATGAAAAAGCATAATCGCTTGTAATCGATTACTGATTACGATTAACCCATTTCTGCTGGAAAGTACAATTAAAAATTAAAAATATACGCAAATATAACAAAAATGGTTCTTCGTTTTTACAAAATTTATTTCAATATGCTGGTAGATCTATATGGTTCTCAAACTTTAAGTCGTAAACTTTTCTTTCAAGGCTTTGCCATTTCTCATAAGTATATGACAAATTTTTTAAGAAACATTTCTTTTTGTAATTAAGTAAAAAACTTTTTTGGTTTTTATTTTAATGTGAAGTACCGTGGTTTTACCTGCAAGCTGTTGAAACTTCTGTCAGATAAGCACATGATTAGAATGATCATAAAGCTTGTTTGGAACAGAAATCTTACTCCTAATACTTGACAGCAAGCGAAGCAAGCTCTGCTGTAAAAAAAAATGACGTTTCTCGGAGATTGATATTTGCTCCTCTTCTTATTATTAATATCTATACACGTGATCTGCCTTCCACAATTTTCAGAAAGTTTGCTTTTACAGTCAATCTAGCATTGCTGCATTATTTTTGAGACTGAAAGGACTTACAAGTCAAGACATGACTACAGTTTTTGCGTATCTCCAGACCTAGAATTTAAAACTCAGTTTTTCAAAGACGGAGAGAGCATCCTTTTATTTAAATAACCGAAGGGGCCAAACGTGAGCTAAAGGTTTATAACAGCAATAAACTTTTACCATTCTGTCTGGTCCCGACCTATTTTGAGGTAAAACTAAACATATTGGTTACTTCCCGTTACCATTTTGTGCAATCGCGTAAAAAACCATGTATCACGCGTCACATTGCTGAGGCGACCTGCGAAGATGGGATGCTGGGCGAAAATATTGTGAACAGCTGCCCTATCTCTGGCCTACTCGATGGCTGAATACTGCGCGCCAGTCTGGTGTCGCCCAGTGGACGAATTACAGATGGAAAACGGAGTACTGTGAGAATACATCCAGGCTTCTTACTTTCATACACATGACCCATAACAAGCCTATAAGACTGGGCTTGCTTCGAACAGCTTGGGTTAAAGTCAATTGCCTGCAGACTGGTGTTGGGCGATTCCATTTGTCCATGCACGATGGGGTCTCGCTCCTTTACGGGATTGTGAGTGCAGCGCTATGCAACAAACCGTAGACCACGTCTTAACAGCGTGCCCCACAGCCTCCATTGGGCTGACATGGAGTCACTAGCGTACCGAGGGGGGAGGCCACTGTGCGATTGTGCGATGGAGACGAAATGGAAGTGAAGACCTTTTTTTTAGAGATCAACACGATTTTGGGAAAAAATAGGGAAATTAGAGACGAAATGGAAGTGAAGACCTTTTTTTTTTTTAGAGATCAGCATGATTTCGGGAGGAAAATGGTGAAGTCGGAGACAAAATCCAACTTTGGCCTCCCCCTCGGAAACTTTCTGCGTACGCCACTGCATGAAGTACATGGCCTGATGGTTCTTGATAACAAAACCCAATGCTGGTTCAACACCATTGCTGCCAGCATCTGTCCTGGCAGTGGAGCAGCCTGGGTAGACAACGATAAACCTTCGGCCGCAGCTCTGTTTGTGTTTGACCCAGAGTTGATGGCCTTCCGTACTACGATAACGATTTATTTTCGGTTTTCACTTTAGCGAAACAATTTTATGAACCGTCAAGGTGTAACTATAAAGGATGTGCCAGTTTATGTTATCAGATATTAATTTAGAATCAACTTGCATTTTAATCAAATTCTTCCCTGAAAGATTATTTCTTTCTACAGATTACGAATTCCTTCCTGGGCAGCCAAGTGGCTCATTTTGAAAAACATCGAGCTAGATATAGTTAATTTTTGTTACAATACAGAGTCCTCGATAAGGCAGTAAGAACTGAATATTTTTAAATTTAATTATCATGCAATTGAAGTATAATATATAAAAAAACCCAATACTCTTTTTCCCCCAAGTGTGTCACCATTTTAATCAAATAGAATTCAATACGTTGCTATACAAAATTAAATGTCTTCATATACTTTTGTAGCAATGCTTTGTGAATTGTAGCCATTATTAAAATTGGATTCGATTTGAGTTGAATTAATTCAATTATATCAGTGAGCTAAACTCGTGAAAAATTTTATTGATATTTAATAGTTTTGTTTACCGTAAGGCAGTGGCGGGTAATGCAATTGGAATGCCTATTCATTGAATGTATTAAAGAAATTGTAAAATGGCTTCAAAGTAAACGGTAAAGATACTTTTTCATATCTATCATTATTTTTAAAATTCTACTAGTGTAGTCATCTCATTCCCAATTATGTTATATTAACCCCTCCTAAACAAACCTAAAATAAAATGTTCAAAAAATATAAAATTAACCTTTGAAATATATTGAAACACGTGTCCAGTTCATGGGAATAATTGTTCGTTACACAGCACTGGTACTTAGGGTTGTTTATCACAAATACCTAGATTTATCTAGAAGTCTGTATGCAATTTGAGAATTGCATGCCAGAGCGAGTATAAAAGGGTGCTTGAAATGACGTCACGATAGAGCTCATTTATACGGGTAAAATAATTCAATTCCTTTGGTGCCTGTCATGTTTAATTAAACGATGCTTTTCAGTTTATGACTTGGAATATGCGTTCCTCAGAATTGGCAATGTACTAAATTCAATATGTATAATGACTCTGCTTAATAAAAATATATTTATATAATAGCCTATATATAATTATTTTTTTGTATTTAGGAAAATTCGTTGGTTATGCATTGCATGACTTGCACGCCCTGTCCTGCACGCCACTGCCGTAAGGCAAAAAAACTCATGCACTGCAAGGCACTCTAAAAAGCGTAATAGGCTTAATCTAATTCGGAAAGTAAGTTTGGAAAAGTTTTGGCCCATGACCAAGACCACTTTTAATAATCGTGTTTTTGACTTTCAAACCTCCTCCCTGACAAATTTTGGCGTATTCCACTGCTTAGGGAATTATTGAACGATTACCTCGACCTACTTTTGGAAATGTTAAGATATTGCTGTCTGATTAAGCTTTTTATTTTATTGTTGCTTTTTAGTTTTTCTTTGAAGACATAAATGAAATTTAGAGCAGCTAGCTAAGATTGCCAAGCAAAGAAAAATGCCGCAAAGTGTTTTATACAAAAACACAACGGAATGACGCGAGAAGGTTTGAATCGCGACGGTTTCAATCATGCTCGCCATCCATATGGCGCTCTTAACCTCTCAACTATGTCGGTCGACTTGTTCAATTTTGATCAGGGCGTAGAACCGTTTAAAATAGCGTTAGGGCAAAATTTTTTTTAAAGGTTCAGCTTCGACTCACCCCTGGTTCGAGTTAAAAAACAAACAAAAAACAATTAGCGGTTAATACGATTTTCGATTCATGTTTGGTTCAATCCTTACAATTCAAATTTATTTTTGAAAGCTTATAAACCAAGGACATAGCTCTAGATCATGGCCATAAACATACCAGACCAGGATCTGGTATAAGAGGCAAACCAATTTTATCCACATTATGATTTTGCACGATTTTACCAAGAAGTTCGTAACAAATAGGCTTATTACTGAAAAGAACGTAAATTAATTTTTTCATGTACCCGAAATCTGTTTGGCGCCCAAAAATCAATTTAGAAGTGTTATGCATTGAAAAAATTAACTTTACCCCAAAATAAACAATTGTATGATTGACTCTGGTGTATAGCATATTGAAATAAACTAGGCTATTATTAGACGTAAAATAACTTTCATTCTTCCGAGAAACATTTGTACAGATGCGTTTATGCCTCGAATATATTTATTGAGCGAAAAATTTGTTTTATCTCTATATTTATCCTTCTGACTCGCAGAAAAGCGACGGAAGCGGTAATACGTAGGATAGGTAGGCAATTACCCCGACCTGCTTCCGGAGATACCAAGATATTGCTGTCCGCTTGTAATTTAATAGAGATATGATTAAAATTTAGAATTGATTGCCAAGACCACCAAGCAAAGGAAAATCAGATTAAATCAGATTGGAAACAGAAAAATCAGATAGTTTTCAAATTTTTGTTGATGAACAAATTGAGATGGCGCCGATGCCTTTATTTGGCCCCAATTTGTAAGGTAATGTTTGTAGCCAAATGATATCTCATGGGCGTCAACTGGCATGTTTATTTATTTATTTTATCTTTATATTATTCTTCCGACTCGCAAAATAGCGACGGAGGCGCTAATACATAGGCAAACAATTATCTCAACCTGCTTTTGGAGATGCCAGGATATTGTTCTCCGCTTGTAATTTAATAAAGATACGACTGTGATTTATGACTGCTTGCTAAGACCACCAAGAAGGGGAAAGTGCCGTAAAGTGTCTTTCCCAAGGACAATACAGAGTGGCGCAAGTGGATTTTGAACCTAAACAATATCGATCACAATCCCGGCGGCAATTTTCAATTTTCTACCCAAGGAATTGTAATCTACATATTTTCAATCTATCAAAAATCCAAATTTTTTCTCTGCTCAAAAAATTCTCACTCAGCTCTTTACAGTTTAATCATATTTATTTTTTGGTACATTTGCAAATCAATTATATTTATTTTTCGGTACATTTGCAAACGCAATATAAGAAATAGATTGGTTTGTTTATCATCTTAAAAAGTCGCTAAATTAAAAGCTTTGCCATGACAACTAACATACAATGCTCCTTGATCGCTCCAAGAGCTGAATGATAGAATTTTTATGAACAGAGAAAAAAATTTTTAATTTTTTATCGGTTGAAAATATGTAGATTACGATTCCTTGGGTACAGAATTGAAAATTGCACCCCAGCGCTCTATAACCATTCGACCGCGCTGTCGTTTCTTGGAGGATAGTAGCAAACAATGCACACCAAAATTCTAATAGGCATATAAATTTTTAAAGTTAAACACTAATTCACCGGCAAGCTGATTAGATGTGATTGTAAAACCAACTTTATATATTTTAACCAAGTTGAATTAATGTGTAGTAATAATTTTGCTGGGTCTAAAAATGCAAGCTAGCAAAAACTTTTTTAAATTTTATTTTGGATATCAAGTTTTTTGAGCTATTTTGCACTAGTAACAAGCAAGGATCTTAAAATTAGGGAGCCAGAGGGACTGAAGATCTCCCGGCAAACTTCTGTCCCCTTTCAACCCCTTCTTAAGATTACTTTGTTACAATCAATTTAAGTTTCTTATATTTTGACAGGAGAAAGTTTCCTAAAGTGCTACTCCGAATACGCAATTACTCAGGCATCGCTATATCAGTGAGCGCTAATTCCACAATCACAATCTGGTCTAAAATAGCAGATGTTCACAGGCATTAGTGAGTTGCTAAAAAACATAACTAAGAGTCTTAAAACAGCGCATTTATAGCTATATCGACACTTTCATTGTAGTAGAATGAGGCAAGAGAACGAGAGGTCAAGAGGGCTTTGCCTTGAACAACGTTTTGCGGGCGTATAAAAGTCAGTTTTTTTATACTGATGTGTGTATGCATTTATTAGATTTCTTTTAGACATGCAACTAACCTGTGTATATAACAAAGAAGGTGTAACAATACCAACGAGAGCTAATGTGTTTGTTGCGACCCAGAGGTTTGAACCGTTTGTTGTCCATTCTCTTGTTTTGATTTATCATTTGTACCGCATCATTTTTTTTCGCTTTATTTTTTTGTTGCGCCTTTTCAATCGCCCTAAAAGCTTTTTGTTGTGATTTTTGTGTTTGGTGCAAAATTTGTAATGTCAGAGAGTGACGAAAATACAAGCTCGAAAACTGACTTTTAAAGTGCTATGTTTGAAATCCTAGAACAGAAAGAATTTGAACAGCGGCCTTACACTTGCGATTAGAATAAGAAATTACCTTTTATATCTAAAACCGTTATATTGGAGAAGATCTTTAAAAAAATCGTTACATGTTTGACACAGTCGCAATTCAAAATTTACCCACGTAAAATTTTCGAAACAATTATAATCAAACTGCTTTGGTTCAGTTTTTGCACAAATTGTTGACTATATAATTCTGTTAGCAGCTTTAATGTGTCAATACCAGCTTCAGTTGATGGATTTTGCAAGTTCAATTGCAAGCATGAAAAATTAAAGAAATCAGTAATAGGCTTCGAATTGTGAATAAATTCGATCGTTGAAAAATGGTGACATTTTGTTCTTTTACAATCGCTAGGAATAAAAAGCATATTATCAATAAAACTTGTTGTTAATATTTTGTACACCTAATACAAAATTCTATCTACACCATAACTCACTAGCGGCCATTAGTTAAAATTTACTCTGTAATACGGCCAGCAGCAACAAAAAAGTTGTGCATTTTGTACCAAGATATTTGATAAAAAGTTAAAAATAATCTTCATAGTCTTAAGATCTAATTTTGTCTACAACCGTGTTTTGTTATTTTTGGTGGGTCTATATATCAATAAATTTTTCATTTTACTGCTTTAGCATACTATCTATTTGAAACTACGCTTCCTTTATTTAGGTCACGTGATTAATGTTTTGCTTTAATTTATCGCCTACAGAAAGTCGTTTCTGACGTTTCTGTTCTGAAGTCGGTGACCAAACAAATTGTGGCAATTTCAAACACAAAATTGCATTTCAACTTGGGTCTATGTAAAATTAAAAGCAGAGTGTCGTACCAAACCGAACCGAAAATAAAGTTCATAGTAGATTCAAATTTAGTTCCGGTGCAGGTTCGAACAATAATAACGTTTATTATCGGTTTACGAATCCGATTTGGGTTCGGTTCGACGCTTTGATTTTGATTGCATCTGAAAGACCTACTTAAAAGACTATGCAGAATGGTCAGGGTTTACAGTGTTACGCTTAGCAAAGGAGAGTGTCGCTCCTAATTGTCGGTGAAGCTCAGCTGACCGAATACATGGAAGTATGGATAGGTGGTTCGTTGGAGAGGGACGCAGGTATCTAGTGACATTTCGCAAGACACTATCTAGGAGGCGAATGTGTGCGCTAGCACACTACACTGGGCTGAGTAGGCTACTTACTGTAGTTGTCGGCCAGGATAGAGCAACTGTACGCAATGCTTTGGCATTAGCACCCAATCCTGAGCCCGCAAGTTGCCTCAGCAGTGTAACGCACCGAGAAAGTTTTTTGCGCTGCAAGATGTTGATGGAACGTAAAGATCTGTTCAGTTGTCGGCAGCGTGGTCGAGTGGTTAAGAGGGCTGTGATGGTAATCATATGGTCTCAGTTCAAAACCTTGCTACTCACGCCATTCTCTAGTTTTTTCAAGACACTTTACGGCACTTTCCTCTGCATGGCGGTCTTGCAAGTAGTTCTAAAAGAGAAGTCATATCTCTATAAAGCTAAAAAACAAAATAAAAAATTTTAACCTGACAGCAATATCTTGGCATTACGGAAATTGGTCCGGGTAATTACTTGCCCTAGGTCTAGCGCCTCTGACGAGTCAGGAGAATAGATATAGAGATGAAATCAAATTTTTTTCAAAGGTAAAAAAGTTTATCGTTGTTGTAAACTTTTAGCTCATGTTTAATCTCTCGTTTATTTGAATAATAAAAGTCAGCCGCCACCGTCTCTGAGTAACTAAGTTTCAACCTCAAAATCTGGAGATACGCTGAAAGTGTAGGTCTTGACTGAAGTCACCTCCAAATCCTTCCAGTTTCCAAAAGAGTGCAGCAAGCAATACTAGATCGTCTGCATTGGCGAACTTTATGGTTGTAGAAGCAGAGTGGAAGGTAAATTATAGTTGTGCGCAGTGTTTTTTTTAAGGCGATTTGAGGAACCGAAACGGTCTCTCAAAATTGTCCAGCGGTCTCTCAAAATTTGCTTCTACAATAGTGTAAACAAAGCTAAATGCGCTCAGGAACAATAGGAAAAAATAGTTATAAATTAACTGTCAAAGTTGTGTTTTACATTATAAAATCCCAGCGTGCCACTAATCTGCTAGGTTACGGCAAAATAAAAGGAAATCATCACAATACGACTTTTAAATCATCACAAACGACTTTTGTAAATGTCAATTGTTACGATATCACTGCAGTTATTTTCGCTAAACCACTGTTTACTCTAGTCTGTTAGACCAATGACCATAAAGACTAATGTGTCTAGCTAGACTAATGTGGAACTTAGTATGACTTCCCATCAAGCCAAGTGGGACATTCACTTCTTATTTTGACTAAAAGTGATAATGTTAGGCAGTGGCTAGACTACTTCGCCTTAGTTCAATTAATTAATGAACACTTTCAGGGAGCTGATAGAAAAAGTATACTGGTATTTTAGTCATTTACTACTTTAGTCAGTGTTTGGAGAACCGAGAATGCAGTTAGTTTATACGTAGAGGGTTTAGTAGATTTAGTAAATTTGTACAACTTGGAATTAGCAAACTTTTTAAGGGTTATTGGTGACAGAGCCTTGGAGCTTCGTGGTTAGTCTAAAGTAGGGGAGAGGGGGGCACCCCGGGACTCGGGGCACAGTAGGACAAAGCATTTTTTTAAAATTCTAGAAAACATAGAATCAAAATTCTTTGTGTTATAATTAGTCGCCAAGCAGCCTTTCTGCTAACATAAATTTTACTTCGATATCATTTACTAAAAAAAAAAAATTTGAAATTTTTGTTTTTTAGGACTAGTTAGTATTTTTGCAGGCAGTTTTAGCGAATCATATTGTATTTGTCGGGGTAGTTTAAATGGGTGTGTATTATACTATTGTTAATATGCTTCATTTAAAACTGGTTGATTTGTAATTTGTGTGTAGGTTAAAAAAAAAACATTTAATTTTTGTTTAGTGGTGGGGTTGAGGAACAATGGGACATGCAATGTGGGGCACAATGGGACAGTGTCCTATTGTACCCCATCAATAAAATTATTATTGTATTAGAGTGCATTGTTGTATAAACTAGTAATAGAGGTAAACTAAAATAATAATAAATGCACATCTTGTATAAGTCATGAAAGAAACCTATTTTCTTTATCAAATAGTCAACTAAACATCAAAGTTAATTGCATCTGGCTATATTAAAAAATATAAGTTTTCAAACTGAAGCAAACCAGGTTTAATAATCAGAAATACTTGATTTTATGATGTAATAAAACATTTTGTAAAATACACAAATACTTCGAACGATAACCCTGCCTTGTTGATACTTGATAACCATGAATCTCACTTATCAATTCCTGTCATCGATTATGTGAAAGAACATGGTATTACGTTGCTGACCATTCATCCTTACTGTAGCCATAAGCTGCAGCCGCTTAATGTTTCTATTTATGAACCTTTTAAATCATACTATCATGCAGCTATGATTTCTCGACTTCAACAAAAACCAGGAGTGCCCCTTACAATATACGATGTTGCTGCATTGGTTAAAGTAGCACACGAAAAAGCCATGACCTCGACCAATATTATTGCAGGCTTCAAAAAAACCGGAATAGTTTCTCTTGATGAGCATGTATTTCAAGAATATGATTTTGCACCAACTTTAGTCACTGACTGGTCTTTGGAAAATGAATGTAAAATTGCTAACGATAAAAATACAACAGAACAAGAAAGTGCAGCAATTCATGTCCAATAAAAACAGCAAAATAAAGATAGCTTCTTTTCTCCTCAACAACTGCTTGGTTACCCCAAAGCAAAAAAAAGAAAAAAAGAAACGCCAAAATAGAAGAAGAAAAAACAGCATGATATTGACAGATACACCTCAAAAGAAAATCCTTAATAGCTACCAAAATATAAGAAAAGTAAGCAAACCGCCAACCAAGAAGGTTAAGAATGCAAGGAGACATTTGTATAGCAATAGATTTTTTTAGCAATAGTATAGCAAATTGTATAGCAATAGCAATAGATAAAAAAATTTTTTTTAGATTAATTTCTAACTTTATGCAAATGACATTTTAATGAAATTTTGACTTAAAATGATAGGGAAAGAGGTAATGAATTTATGTACAAAATTTTAAAGCAGTAGCATCTTTAATTTAGCCGTGACGGAAAAAAATGTTTTTTTCGTCCCATTGTGCCCCCCTCTCCCCTACAGAATAGCTTAGTGAGCCTACATTGCTAAAACTTATTTTTGATATTTCAATTTTTAGGAAAATGTCTCAGCGCAAACGCTTATGCTCTGCTGATACAGGCAATTTAAGTATAAAGCAGTTTTTCACTAGTAAACAAAGAACAGCAATAACTGTTGAGCCTCCTAACCAGGAAAGTGCATCTTCAAGCAACACTGTAAGTTTGCAAAATGACTGTACTGCTGAAAATTATGAAGAGGAACAGGACCAGGAACATGCTGTTACATCATTACCGACAGTTTCAACTAAAAGACAGTCAGTACCTTCCAACAAAACTTTTCAATCATGGATTAAACTGAAAGGATTTGACGAAAGCCTTGGAATGAATGTATTCACCCTGCATGCTGATGGAGGGGTAGTATGTTTGTTATGCTCTAAACATCCAATCGCTGCCGCTACTAGCCGAGGAAAAACTGCTGATATTTACAGCAAAATACCTGCCAGGCCTCAACGCCCATCCCGGCTGGATAAACATCTTAGCTCTGATCAACATCTGCAAGCAGTTAGATTAGAAAAAAACCAACGTTCTTCAACATTTCATGCTACTTACCAAGATCGCATAGCAAATAAACTTAATACAGTGGCAGAACGCGTACATTTAATTTACTGGGTTTTAAAAGAGGAAGTGGCAAATAGAAAAGTTGCTTCTTTGCAAACTCTGGTGAATCGCATTGGTAATAATGACCGGCTTCGTGACCTGCGACATACTAGTTCCACTGCAGTAAGTGAATTCATTTTACTCATTTCCGACCATTTAAGTGATCGCATTGTGTCTGCAGTCAAGCAAAGCCCATGTTGGGCCACTTTGGTTGACGACACAACTGATATTACAACTTTGCAGCAATATATTACATTTGTTCAATATATTAATGCAAGAGGAGGCCAATCAACAGCGTTTTTGGATATTCGCCAGATTGGCACTGGTGGGGCAACAGCTGCCAACTTATTTCGACTTTGGAATGAAGTTGCCAGTGAATACACTCTTGATGTTAATAAACATGTCGCTCTTGCATGCGATGGGGCTGCTGCAATGATAGGTTGCCGAAACTCCCTGTCTCAAAAATTGACCGAACAAAATCCGATTACTTACACAGTGCACTGCTATGCGCATCGCTTAGCACTGGCTTGTACGGACACAGTTAAAGAGCTTTCACATATTCGTGATTGTGAACGTGGTTTAGTTCAAACATGGAGATATTTTTCCATGTCACCTATCAAAACAGCCAAATTAAAAGAAGTTCAAGCTTCAAATGTTGAATCCCCAAATGTGCCTAGGAGAAAATTGGTTAAAGCTTGTCGTACTCGTTGGCTATCGCATGGTGAAGCTGTATTTGCATTGAAAACAGAATTCTCTTCTGTGTGCGCCACACTTCATTATTTTGCTACTGAAAAGAAGGATTGCACTGCGATAGGTATTCTTCAATTAATTTGCACAAAACGTTTTCTTATCTCTCTGCATCTACTGAATGCTGCTTTAGAGCATCTCAACAAACTATCAATGATCTTTCAAAAAGGCAGCTTCAACTTTTCTCACACACAATCAGCACTGACAATATGCAAAAACGAGATCAGAAACCTTACTGATTCGAATCGTGTTGTAAACAGTTTGAAACTTGACTGGAATAAAATTGCAAAACTTTTACCAAATTCTCAAAACGAATTGCTTGAGGAAGACATTGAGCTGATCCAAAGTACCACAAAAACCTATTGTGAGGCACTGATCCACAACCTTGATGATCGTTTTCCCGAACCTGAAGTACTTTTTGCTTTTCGAATCTTTGACGTAAAAGAGATACCCTTAGATGCTCATAAACGTCAACTTTATGGGAATCATGATCTACAGTTGCTGATCAGTCGATTTCGTGTTACCGGTACTTCTGCTGAACAAGTTTTAAAGGTTTAAAACGATTATCAGACTTTGAAAGATAGAATGGTAATGCCAGAATTTGAGTTTTGCAAAGATGCTGGTGAAGTGTGCAGCAAAATAGCTCGAGATCAAATATTTCAAGAAATGTTTCCAGAGCTTCATTGGCTTTGCTGCATAGCATTGTCAATTCCCTTAGCAACTGCTTGGCCAGAACGAGGCTTTTCTACTCTTTGTCGGGTCAAAAACAAACAACGTAATAGACTGCTAGGTGCTACCCTAAACGCACTAATGAACGTTTCAATTAATGGCCCACCACAACTCACTGACGAGAATGCAAAAGCGGTCGCTGAAAAGTGGCAAAATACAAAAAAACGAAGGCAGGTGACAGAACGAGCGTTAAAGATGATGGAATTCGAAGATTTGGCAGTTGATGATGATGATGGCCTCATGGAATCGATTCCATTTGATGAGTTTGAAACTGAAAAGTTTTTATTATGAACTCTAATGTTTGCTAACAATAAATGTTTTTGAAACAGTTGTTGACCGCAGTTTCATTTATAAATTTAGGTAAAAAATTTGCGGTCTTTCAAATTGTATATCGGTTTCTCAAGCCTAACCTTAAAAAAAACACTGGTTGTGCGTATAAATGTTAAATAGTAGGCGGAACAAAGACCGATTTCTACGCAACGCCGGAGCCTGCCTCGCTTGTTCTCACTGGTAGTAAGAAAAAGAACTGATCATTCTTACCAGATGTTTATTCGGAAGTCTCAGTAACTTACATTACAGGCAAAACCACCATCCCATCCCAGAGTCATATATCACTTTCAAATCGACAATTTCGGCACTATCCGTCTACTTGGCCTTGAAAGAACCCTCTACCCATGTTTGTTTTTCCAGGTCGAAACCCAGCCTGCACCTTAGAGAACTAATGATTCAATAATTATTTCTATGTGGATGTAGACAAGTCTTTCAAAGGAGACATAAAGCAGGGATTATTGGGATCTCTACTGGTTTCATCGGCTTCGAGTAGCGACTCGAGCGCTCTTTTCCAGATCTTGGAAATTTTTTGAGTCGGCGCTAGCAATTATAATTGTCATATCCTACCGCATCTCTTAAAAGTTGTATCTCACACATTTGCAGTATTAATTAAAATTTATTTAGGGAATATGCATACAAAGTAGGCCTATGCAGATGAGATGCCTTGCAGTTTTAATGGTCATGCACGTTTGTTTTCATGAAAAGACATGTAAGCTCCATCTTCAGGATACTCCAATGGATTGTTACAAGTAATGCGCATGCCTCCTCCAACTTTTAAAAGATTTGAATTTTTGGGATGAGGAAAAGAATAAATTGCTGGTGCTAAAAATAACATATTGTTGTTATCAAAAAAATGTTAGAAAAATTGCATTGACAAATCAAGGTGCATAAAACACTAGATGCATTATATGCAAAAAGGTAAAAATTTATAAATGGTGATTATCTTATTACAGTACAAATATTATAAAAGTTAAGACAAAATTATAGGCCGGCAAACTTGTTTTTTTCAATAGACGTCTAAAGCTTTAGCAAAAAATTGATTAAATATATAGTCGTTTATTCATGATAAATTTGAAAAAAAATATTTTGCATTACCCATACAGAAATAAAGACATTAAAAAGAAGTAGGCCTACATGAAATTAAAATCATTGCTGTTCTCGGCCCGAGAATACAGTATTCTAGGTCATCGAAACTATAATAACCCATAGCTATTTGTAATTACCACAAGTTTTCAAAACTTTTTTCAATTTTGGAAGTGTGCCGAACTCGTAATTTCTCCGTTAAAAATTATAGAATTTAAACGTAAACTTTTAAAAATGAAGTGCCCAAATTCGAAATGGTCAAGCCGCAGTCTTGCTTGCCTTACATACATGATATTTGTTTCATTGTTCAGTTGATAAAAAAACTTTTTTTAACCCCGTATATTCAGTCGAATGTAATTTAAGTGAATATAACAAACATTTAAAATTCTGCTGGTTTTCTTCAGAAACAAAAGCGTTTGAAGTGTCCGTTTGTAGTGTGGAAGCTTTTCCCCGACGTGATGTCACTAAAAAAGTCATTTTTTTTATGAATTTGCTTCTTAGTAAAGATAGACAAACCAGGATAAAAATTATTAAACAACGGCTATTTAATCTTTTTTAGTTTGCACACCACTGATATAAGCCATTGTACAACTTGTCGGCAGCGTGGCCGAATGGTTAGAGCGCCATGATTATGATAACCTACTCGCGACACTCTGTTGTGTTCTTGGGAAAGATACTTTACGGCACTTTTCCCTGCTTGGAGGTCTTAACTAGCAGTTCTAAATTACATTCATATCTCTGTAAAAACTAAAAAACAGAATAAAAAATTTCAACCGGACAGCAATATCTTGGCATCTCCGGAAGTGGGTCAAGGTAATTGCTTGTCCTATTTATCTCTTGGTCTGGCTGAAATTAAGCCGATAGTATCGGCTTTGCTAAAAAAGTGACTTAAAATTTAATGCAAACTTTTCATAATTTGCACGTGGTGCGGTAAGCGGCAAGATCCTTCAAAAAAGGTTACTACGCTGCACTGCGCGGTTGACATCACTAGCAGCCGATCAGATCGGCTTTTGTAGACATCGTCTAATTAAAAAACATGATTATTCAACAAGATGTAAGTATGCCTACAATTTACTCCCTCACCTAGACAGTAAACAATAGCTTTGAATTGCAGAAATTTTTGTATTGCAATGTATTGAGAGTCAATTTTTTAGCGACAAACCGATTCTATCGGCTCGGCCAGATCGAGAAACATAGCGCCTACGTCGCTTTTGTGAGAGTCAAGGAGAATAAATATGAGATGAAATTAAAAAGTTTTTCGTTGCAGAAAACAAATTTTTATTTCTTACTGAAGACTAAAGCAAAATCTTGTTAACAGTAATAGCTTGTTAAAATTTAATAGTAGTTTACTTAATGCCCAATAAGCCGTGTTACTATTTGAACTGACCATAAAATTAGCGCAGGTAATTAGCCAAAGTACTGAAGAGCTTTAAAAGAACTTTTCAGACACTTAAAGGATGTTTTTTAAAAAGAAGCACATTAAATTTTAAAAACAATGTGCATAAAAATAAGCACAAAAATAGTAACCCTGCCAAAAAGAGCCAGCAGAAATCGGTTAAAAAAAGCTAATGACCACAGTTGCCATTTTTATTCCCAAATTATAACTCTGTGTAAATGTTATTGTACATAAAAGTCAATCAAATCATTTATTAATGACCTTCAGTTTGGGTAATATGAATGCGATGTAGTCAGTGATAGCCTTAGTATGGAGCAAATGGAGCGGCCGCACTTGGCCCTCCCAAAAAACATCGTAACCCCCCAAAAAAACATCCCCTAGGAAAATTTGACCTTCTCCTTCATAGTAGCTCCATGATCGCTTAAAAAAGTTGTTTTGTGAAAAGTAAAAATGTTTTTGGTTTTCAGATGCCATAGAACCCTAATTAATTTTTAAATACGTAATGATTTTTAAAAATGCCCTCTCCACTCGGAAAAAGCATAAAAAAAGTGAAAACCAACAAAAAGGTTTTCACCTTAATCTTTCTTTAAAAAATGAATGAAAATGTTTTTTCTTGCGCCAGACCCCCGTTTGTAAAATCATCACTAGATTTAAGTATCATTCGTGCTTACAAAGCAAGAAGTCCGAGTTCAATTCTTAAGCTTGCTAAATCGGACCTAGTTTTTGCCATACCTTCGCCACTGCTTTGACAGCACAAACCACGCATATAGCTGTATTGCCCAGGCCCAAACATTGGGGAGATAAAGAACAAAACTATCTGACGAGATTTGCGGTTTAAAGCGAATCAAACAATAGGAGCGGAGTTGGGAACTAGCAATAACGGTTTGAATTATTCTTTTATGCAGGTAGAAACTCGCGATCTGCACAGTTTTTATAACGCTTAACACTTTGTGGAAAGACACAAATAGGTAGGGGTCTTGTGCAATGCAACAATAATCATCTAAACATAGCTTGAAGATGATTGCACTAAAATAACATGTTGTAATAGAAATTACCGGCATGATGAACCATTTCAGAACAAAATAGTTTTACTTATTACAAAAACAAATCATTATTTATGTTTGCAAAGTAATACCGGGGCTTATACAAAACAATTTCTGTACTGCTTGGTTTGGTTTATGGTCTGGACCGAGTATAACTGGAGTGCTAGATACAAAGTGCTTTAATTCTCTGTGATAGTTGTCAGAAGTACCTAAAAAAAATGCATGTTGTATTTTAAACCTTTATAAAAAATTTTACTACAGCAAAATTGAGAAATTTATTTCATCAGCCTAGTACAGTGGTTTTCAACCGGTGGGCCATGGCCCAGTGGCAGGCCAGTTTTCATTGGGCCACAGAGCATAAATCAAAAAGAAAGCAATATGAGATTTGAGTAATGATGTCATCATGATCGAGAAATCGGAAACAAATTTCCAGTAAAGACTTTTTTTTAGAGTTTACCATGTTTTGGGACGAAAATTAAGAAATCGCAGACAAATTCCAAGTGAAAACCTTTTTCTTGTAGAGATCACAAGATTTTTGTGACGGAATTAAATTCTATTTACCAAACTGGATCGTTAAGTTACATTGGGTTGGAAAGTGGGCCACGGTATGAAAAAGGTTGAAAACCACTGGCCTCACACTTTAAATTATTAAACTACGGAATTAGTTACTTTACTAGTCTACTAATGAAATAAAAATTTTTTTGCTTCAGGTCAAAATCATATTACATACCGTTTTTTTGTTGCGACAAATCCAAGAGTTCAGTATATTCGCCCGATGGTTTTGAAATTGCAGTCAAGGGTAAATTTAGTGATGTCACAGCAGCTTCGCGCTTCTTTCTGTCAATGCGCGCATATAAGCCGTCTTGAGATGAGGTGCTCGTGGCATAAGTGTCCCGGATAATTTTGAAAGAAGGGATTTCAACTGGACAATTATTGACGTCGTGCAGTGAGCGAAAATCTGTTCCGATATTATTGTTGCAAGAACGATGAACCTTAAAAATATTTTACACGCTATCAATTTTTAATAGCTTTAATTTTTTTCGGGTGCAATGCAAGTTACTGACAAGTAGCAGTAGAATTCCACAGATTTAATTTAATTATAAAAAGAGAAGCCGAACCTGAAAGTTATTGAATATTGTTACTTAGAAAAAACCGTCCGTAAAAATTCTTTTTCGACTGTTGACGATTTTTACAAGGCCAGTTACGATCAGAGCATTTTTTGCAATTTCGCTTATTAAAAAAGTTAGAAACGGTAGACACTCCTGGCTTGTAACGTACCTACTCTAAAACTAAACAGTGTTAAAATCTAAAACTAAACAGTGTTCATTCATTTTGTAGCTTTAATTTGCAAATGTAAAACTTTCTTGTTTTTCTTTGAACGATACACAAAAGCAACTTTTCCAGTGAAAAGTGCCACTTGTCCGTTTGGAAAATCTAATTTGTGACATCGATCAAGAATTACCGTTGATGCAAGACGGGCGATATCGATGAAATTTGATACGATTAAGTCCAGTTAAAAAAAAAAATGCACGAGTTACTGGTTTGAATTAAGAGCAATTTCAAAATTGATGTAAATAGTTGCGGAATAAAAATTTTTGCGATCCTAAACAAAATGCCGAATTGGATGTTCAACCAAAACTTTAAAAAATTAGAAACATTTTAATAAAAAAACACAAAAAGTTGATTAATCAATTTTTACTAACTTGTATATGATGGATGGTAATACAGATGGCAATTACTTTTTTTTGGAAAATTAAGAAATCGACTGTTTTCTTTAGGTATAAAGATTATATCAAACAAACAAAATATCGAATGGCAGAAAAACTTAAAAACAAAGATTTAATATATATAATTCAAAATTTTAAAGAGTGTTACGAAGCACTGCTACTTGGCCCGGAGTAATCATCAAAACTCAACAAAAAATAACCACGGCTAATTATCTATCTTCGAAAAAGCAGTTTCGAAAGTACTTGCGATTTGAGAAAGAAGAAAAAACTTTTTATATGAAGTTTATTTTAAAAAATGACCTTTTTTCGTCGGACATACTGTAAAGACCTTATAATAAGCACGTTTTCTTTAAATTCTATTGGAATTATTAGCAGTGGTGGATATTGGGTGAGGCAAATGAGGCAGTCGCCTCAGGCCCCCCCTTTTTTTGGGGGACCCCCTCGATTTTAAGGGCTCCTCGAAAACAGCACATACAGTTTTGAATCCGCTGCGGATGTTTGTTCAGAGAACGATTTTGAGTGAAGACCTTTTTTTTTTTTTTTTTAGAGAACACCCTGATTTTGGGACAAAAATAGGGAAAACTGAGAGCAAATGGAAGTAAAGGCCTTTTTTTTTGGAAAACACCCTGATTTTGGGAGAAAAATAGGGAAATCAGAGATGAAATCGAAGTGAAGACCTTTTCTTTTTTTTTTGTTTGGAGGACACCATGAATTTTGGAGAAAAATATGCAAGCCAAGATTAGACCTCTTTTTTTTCTCAGACAACATCAATTTTTGAAAATTCTTGCCACGGGTCCCTAAATTGGAATATCCACCAGTGACTATTAGCATTGTTAATGAAAACTAAGCTCTGAACCTCGAAATAAGCACAATAAAATTTTTTAAGGCAATGTCTGTGAAAATAAGTACAAATCTTTTAAATAAGCATGAAATGGTAACCCTGACTCTGCCTGATGTCGAAGTCCATATGTGTGCTTAAGACTCTGCCGTCATTGTAAATGATGAATTTAGTTTCCAAATAAAATAATAACAGAAATCACCTTCAGTTTTTCGTTCAAAGCATCTTTTGCCCTTCCAATTGCAATTTTTCTTGCTTCCTTTTGGGATTTTTCGCGACGGTAAGTTCTTATTTTGTATCCGATTATTCCTAACAAGTTACACACGAGCAAAATAACAAGAAAAGAAAGAAAAATATTGCTCGATGTGTGTAACGCAAAACAGTCAGCTACCGGTGTAACACCGGTGGTTAAGAACATTATCTGAAGATAAGCCTTAAACCTTGTAAAATATTGAAAGCGGTTAAAAACTATGACATTGACTTCTAAATTACTTTAAAATTTTTCAATAATTAAACCAATGTTTTCCAAGTAAAGAATCCTGAAAATTTTCAATAATATTGCTATAAATTCATTTTTTATACATTGTTTTTTTTCTCCTGTTTAAAAGCTTTTAAGCCTTTTTTATCTTTTATGCTGTTGGTGGGACTTAGATTTAAAAAATTGTTCAATTCCAGACAAGATTGTTTTAAAACAAAAAGAAAAAAACGTCATTTGTCAACACGAAAACATTGTAATCGTAAATACGCGTAAAAAAGGCTGCTTAATGATGACGTTTTGATAATCTGAAACCATGATTTAATGGGTTCGATTTCAATGTGCGACAATACAAATTTGGCAAAACAGGTCATGCCATCGTAAAATTACCACTGCTTTATCATGTAAACATTTTTGTGGTATTTGGAATTCAATTTAAATGTACTGCTCTGAAGACTTTGTCGTATGTGTAAAGGTCGGTTTAGACCAGGGATGTACAACTTTTTTTAATAATGGGCCAAATTTTAATTTAAGTGGTGGGCCGCAAAATTACAAGTATATGAAATTTCATTTTTTTGGTATTAGATGCCATCTTCAAATGACAAGTGTTAAAAAAAATATATATATATAATTGGTTAACTAATTAGAAATCTAAGTAAAATGTGAAACTATTGGATTGATTACGTAATTAGTATTAAAAATGTCCATGCTGGAGTTTTTTTAAAGTCCCAGTTACGAGAGTTCCGTTCTTCCTGCTTGCACCGACTCAAAATTCCCAAGGTCTGGAGAAGAGCGCTTGTAGTCGCGATCCCAAAGCCGATGAAGCCAGTAGGGGACCTAAAGTGTTATCGATCAACATCTCTGCACTGTACTCTTACAAGATCTCAGGAGGCTTGTCTACGCCGCGTCCAATCAATTATTGATCCATTGCTCCCTAGAGAGCAGACTAGTTTTTGACGCGGAAAGTCAACCGTGGATCAAGTCATTCTATTAACAAAAAACATTGAGGATTCTTTTGTCGATTTGTTGATCTGATGGCGGCATATGACTATGTCGGGCACCGCGGCCTCACATGCAAGCTGCTTGAGACTTCTGCCAGACACATGTTAAGAATGTTCATGGTGCTTGTGCGAAACCAAAATTTTACCCTTACTACCGGTGACAGCAAGCAAAAATTTCCGTCCAAAAAACCGGGTTCCTCAGGGATTGGTCTTGGCTCCCCTGCTTTTCAACCTCTTTATATTTGTACGCATATATCTGCCCTCCACGATTTTCAGAAAATTTATCTACGCAAACGATCTAACATTGTTGCATTCCTCTGAAAACTGAAAGGCTTTTAGGGGACTTTTAGTCAATACATGACTAAACTTTTAGTGCATTTTTAAACTTGAAAGCTGAAGCTCAGTCGCACTAAAACGGTGAGGGCAGCCTTTCATTTAAATAACGAAGAAGCCAAACGTGAGCTTAATGTTTACAACAGCATTGGACGTTTACTATTTTGTCTAAACCCCACTTATTTTGGGATAAAACTGGACAGATTGCTGACGTTTTGTCTCCAACTTGTGGCATTGAGCAAAAAACTATAGTGGCCCGTCACAGTGCTGAGGCAACTTGCAGGCTCAGGATGGGGTGCTGGTGCAAAAACACTGCGCACAGCTTCCCAATCTTTGGTCTACGCTGAGTCTTGCGGACCAATTTGGTGTTGTAGCGCTCACACTCGCCTCATAAACAGCGTCTTAAATGACGTCTTGCACATTGTCACTGGATGCCTATGTGATTGCGTCGCACTTCAATTGACCACCTACCAATACTTTTAGACATCCAGCCAACTAAGGTTTGCCGACTAAAAGCGAGACTCTCCTTTGCTAACGGTGCAACCCTGGACCCTGACCATGTGTTAAATTCCTAGATTGGATCTATAGTAGATCTCTAAAAATGCTTAATCCTCTTTCCACCCTCTTAATAAATCTACACAATTCCCTTTTTTACTACAGGCAGCGTTGCTGCTATTATTGGAATAAGATTACAATAATAGCAGTAATGCTGCCTGTGTTAAATTTAGTATTAAATTGATCAAAAAACAATGGGAATACTGAAAATGATCCTTAGGGAAAGCATCTTTATGATAAGGCCGCCCAAATATGTTTTCATAGATCAGTTCGTTGAACGTCACTCGACGCAGCAATCAACTGATGTAGTCACTTTCTTTCTCTATAAGTTACTATGACCGCAGTGACATCGAATTCGATACAGTTATGAAAATATAACAAAAAACTTTGAGCAAGCAGTGGGCCGCAGGTTGGACATCCCTGGTTTAGACAGTTGGCGATTTTTTACGCTTTTCGCTTTTGGTCTAAAGAGTGTTTTTCTATTATTATTTTTTGATTTTCCGCCACACGCTATACTTTTACCGCATCCGCTTTCAGTCTGAACTGACTTTAACGCATCAGGGTTTAAGGGAGTAGCAATTTTATTAATTTTGAATCTTCTTTATGCCATTTTAGCCTGTATTTTTTCAGCGGAGCTCTTAGAAGATTGATTCACTCTCTTCCTAATAAAATGTTTAATTTCACGGCTAAAAATCCTAGGACGGCTTGTTTTTTGCTGTCCTTGAAAGTACTTTTTTTTGAAATTTTTAATGGTGTTAGGTACAGCAGTCTTGCTAACCTTCATCTACCTTGATATTTTATTTTTTCAGACCTTCATTATGCAAAGACCTGTAAATTAAATGCGTATTCAACGCTGACTGTTAGTTTTTTGCTAATTTTCGGGGTTCAAAATTTTGTAATTATTAAGCTGAACGTTGTTGTCGTCGTCGTCGTCGCGTTTGAAGGGTATCCACTCCAGGTCAGACACAAACAGGACTGGGGCCGAGGGTTTATCCTTTTACTACCCCAGACTGCTGCACTGCCTGGATCAGATGCTGGCAGTGATGTTATTAAGCCAGCATCGAGTTTCGTCATCCAAAACCGTCAGACCTCGTGCTCCATGAGGTGCCCGATGTATAGGGCACGCTGTTAGAACATGGTCTGCGGTTTGCTCTGAGGCGCCACACTCGCAATTCGGTGAAAGAGCGAGATCCCATTTGTGCATAGACGAATGGAATCGCCCAACACCAGTCCGCAGGCGGTTGAGCTCAACCCAAGCTGCTCGGGGTAAGCCCATCCCAACAGGCCTGGCACCGGTCTCGGGCACAAAAGCACGGAGCCTGGAAGCATTTTCACAGTACTCCACGTTCCATTTGTGATTTGTCCATTCAGAGGCGCGGATGCCAAGTCTGGCAAGGTTGTCCAAAAGATTCCGCGCACCTGGCACAAACGGGCGTCTGGATCTTAGTCTCACTTGGCGAGTATCTGAGGACCCACTTAAAAGACCATACAAGATATGATCAGGGTCCAAAGATCCACGGTGAGCCAAGGAGAGTGTCGCTCCCATTCGGCGAAGCTCAGCTAGCTGGATGCCTGAGAGTACAGGTAGGTGGTCCGTTAGAGTGGGACGCAGGCATCCAGAAACTATGAGCAAGGCGTCGTTCAAGACACTGTCAATGAGGCGAGTGTGAGCACTGCGACACCAGACTGGCGCACAGTACTCAGCTGCTGAGTAGACTAGAGATAAGGTGGCTATGCGTAGTGTTTTAGCACCAGCACCCCATCCCGAGCCCACGAGTCGCCTCAGCAGTGTGACGCGCGAAGATAGGTTTTTGCGCAATGCCACTAAATGGTAACGAAACATAAGCGATCTGTCCAGTTTTACCCCAAGATAAGTAGGGATTGGACAGAACGGTAAAAGTTTACCATTGTTGTAGACCTTTAGCTCACGTTTGGCCTCTCGGTTGTTTAAGTGAAAGGCTGTCGTCACCGTCTTAGTGTGACTGAGCTTCAACCTCCAAGTCTGGAGATACGCTGAGAGTGTAGACATGTCTTGGCTTAAAGTCCCCTCCAAGTCCTTCCAATTTCCAGAAGAATGCAACAATGCTAAATCATCAGCATAAGCAAACTTTCTGGAAATCATGGAAGGAAAATCGTACGTATAGATGTTAAATAGGAGGGGAGCCAAGACCGATCCCTGAGGAACGCCGTTTTTAAGACGGCGTAGCCTGCTTTGCTTGCTATCACCGGTGGTAAGGGTGAAACTTCGATTTCGGACAAGCTCCATGATCATTTTGACCATGTGCTTATCCGGAAGTAGTCTCAGCAGCTTGCAGGTAAGACCACGGTGCCAGACAGTGTCATAAGCTGCTGTCAGATCGATAAATACGGCACCGGCCTTCTTTTTAGCCTCGAAAGAATCCTCGATGTTCTGGGTTAGCAGAACAACTTGATCTACGGTTGACTTCCCGCGTCGGAACCCAGCCTGCTCTTTAGGGAGCAGTGGATCGACTAATGGTTCAACGCGGGCGTAGATAAGCCTCTCGAGGATCTTGTAGGGGACACAGAGCAGAGATATCGGTCGATAACTCTTTCTCCCACGGGCTTTCCTGGTTTTGGGATCGCGACTACAAGCGCTCTTCTCCAGATCTTGGGAATTTTGAGTCGGCGCAAACAGGAAGAAATGAAGTCACGTAACCAGGACTTCAAAGCAGCTCTGGCGTAGAGTATAAGCTCGGGGCAGGTGGAACAGGACCCGGAGCTTTACCTGGTTTTAAATGTTGAAGGGCAGCAGCAAATTCTCTCTGTGAAAAATTGTCAGAGATATTTACTGCGTCTGGTGTTGTGGCCCTCCAAAGGTCAGACACTTCTTGAGAGACAAGTTGAGATGACTTGCGGTCAACAGCCTCGTATTTCCCATTTCTAACCAGCTGAGATGCAATAGCATCGGCTGAAACGGGACAATGACGAGGAGAGTGTCGTGACCTACCAGTAAGGTTGTTTAAAGTACTCCACGCTTTTCGACTAGAGGTAAGAAGTCAATGCTCCGAACTGCTTCGGACCATCGATCCCTCCACTTTCTGTCAAGCTTGGCAAGCAAAGCTGTAGCAGCCAAACTTGATTCGTCTCCCTGAGGGGACTGAAGAAAGGTTTTATAGAGGGATTCACACTCTGCATCCCAACACGGAATATAGTTATTTCGATACCCGCGTGGGATAGTCTTCTTGGCTGCTTTCTTAATGGTGTTACAGAAGTCCTGGTAAGCCGCATCCACATCAAGTGAATCAGGCGGCAACAAAGTCTTTGCGAATTTATTCGTCAAACAATGTAGTGACTCCATTTGGTCTTGCGAAGTTCCATCGCTTAACAGGCATGCTAGGCACTGCCATAGCAAACCTTGGTGGTGTAATAAGCGAAGGTCGATGTTGTGACCTGGGGAACTTGTCAAGACACGTCTATCGGGTAAGCGACTGTTTGGACCAACGCTAGCGAAAGCTAGATCTGGATTGGTGCCAGTGTTCCAGTGATTGGTGCAGTAGGATGACGAGCGCCTCAGACTGCATAGCGAGGTGATGAAGAACGTTCATCTTGCTTGCAGTGAGGCCTTCGATGTTCAGCTGAAGAATAGTGGGTCTTCGGAACTTGTTAGCAATGTGCCCTGAAAAGGGCAGTTTTATCCTGTCATTGCCCCGTCCTGAAAAGGACGTTTGCCGATTAGCAGACCCACACTGAACATCGGAATGGGTGGATGCCCTTCCGTTTTGGTAGGTTCGGTTTCGGTCTGTCATTTTTAAAATCTAATGACAGACTTACTCACGGCCCAGGCTGCGTGAAAGCACCTACCATCTGAACGTTAAAAAACGGTTTATTTTCAAAACCTAAATATGCATTTTGACCCAAAAATACTTAGTATTACGTGATGCTTTTCTCTAAAATGTTCGTTTTTCTAAAGGTGGTCTTAAACTTTTGACCCCGACTGTATAATTAAAAACGCTCTGTTTTCCCTAACCTTCTTCATTGCCAAGTTTTCAATCTATTTTGCAAAACATATTTTTTCTCAATCCACAGAGGCGTATTCATTAAACATTGCTACAATGATCACATCCTATTTCTTTCATTTCATATTTTCTGCATTAAAAATTGGAGGAGTTTTTTTGGCAGTGGTTGTGGTAAACCAACACAGAATCTTTTTTATCTGCTGCTTAACTGACCTAATCTTAATCACCTTTGCTTTGCCAATTTAGCAGCTCCTTCTCTCCTTTTGATTTTGGTTCAAACCGTGGGGGAGTCGTCCGGTTATTGAGTTTGCGTGAAATGTCTTCACGCAGGATCGGTTTGGGAAAACTAATAATATAAAATTTTTTTCAGCTTTTCAATTCTTTTATAAAATTTGTTTATTTTTAAGCGTAGTTTTCTGTGCATTTGTTTATAGCCTTATTCTTTGTGGTGAGTGGAAAAAATTAAGGTTTTAATAACTGGAATAACTGCTTTAGTTTAGGAGAGGGGTGGGCAAACTTTTTAGCTTGCGGGGTGCATTCAGAAGTTGAATTTGTTCGCGGGTCGCATTAAACTGATCTCTAAAAAAAGATCTTCACTTTGATTCCGCGTCGGATTCTTAATTTTCGAGCCCAAAATGAAGTGATCTCTAAAAAAAGCTTTTCACTTTGATCCTGCTCGGATTTCTGGATTTTGGTATTAAAAATTAGTGATCGCTAAAAGCAATAAACAAGAATTTTGTTAAAGCAAAAAAGAAACTAATAATTATTTGTTTGAAGCTTCGCGGGCCGCACAGAAAGTCTTTGCAAGCCGTAGTTTATCCACCGCTGGTCTAGAAAATAGACGTGTGTGACTACATCACAAATGTGATGTTTTCTTTTTCAAATGAAGTTTTGATGCATAATTGACTGCAGTTGAGACTGATTAAGCGGAACAATGGCTTTATTTGATTGATAAAAACAACGGTTCTTCTTATTTAAATTTGGTTTTACGAACTTCTAAAAGCACCTTTACGGACCACTTATGAGCCTCAGGTTAAAAATTCCTATTTTTTAACAAACAGGCTACATATTATATTGATTTGCAATTTTTTTCGTTTTCAGTCTACACCAAGTATAAAATGATAATGAAAATTTTTTATTTTTTATCTCTATATTTATCCTCCTGACTCGCAGGAAAGCGACGGAGGCGCTATACATAGGTTAAGCAATTACCCCGACCTGCTTCCGGAGATGCCAAGATATTGCTGTCCGCTAGTAATTTAGTAGAGGTATTACTGTAATTTAGAACTGCTTGTCAAGACCACCAAGCAGGGGAAAGTGCCGTAAAGTGTCTTTCCCACGAACACAACAGAATGGCGCAAGTAGGTTTTGAACCGAGACCATGTTGATCATCAGTCCGGTGCTTTAACCACTCGACCGCGCTGCCGACTATGAAATATGACCAGCCTTTCTAGGACAAGTTATATTTAAATTAGCATTATTTATCACAAGTTTTTTTCTTGCACACTATAAAAAGTCGCTGCACGAAAAACAAATCATTAAGCAAAGCCACATAATTACAAAATATAAGATTGGAATACATGCACAAAAAACATTAGCTCTGATTGGCTACCACCAATAAAAATAGACACAAGATGGAATATAGCCTTATCTCCACATTTGGAAAAATTAAAAAAAAGACTTATCAATAGTAAAATTGTTTTGTTTCGACAACAATAAGTAGTTTTTTATGCCCACCTTTGCTATTTGGCTTGATATTTTCATCAAAAGAGCCTCGCAAGTAAAATAAACTTTTACTATGGATTCAAAAAGATCAAAAGAATTTTAAAAGCTCGCTTCTGCAGCGCTGTCAGAAACAAAGGAGTCAAAACTCACCAGAAAAGCTAAACGTGCTAAACATAGTAAAAAAATTAACAAGTGGAAAAAGAAAATTTTGACATAAAATAAGCGGAAAAGACTTTATTGTTAATATGTTTGGGCCAATCAGTTTTTCCATCTATAACGCTACAGCTTTTGCATAAAAGCGAAATGCTTTCAATTGTGCGACTAACAAAGGAAGATCAACGAGGTCCACGATATGAACAAACCTGTTTTGAGCTTCAATTGCCGAACAAGATTTGCTGCAAAATAATGAAATAGCTTCGCTTTAAAATCTATAAAAACGCTCAGTAACCTATGTCAAAATAAAATTAAAGGTTTCATCCTACTGAAACTGTAAGATACATAAAAATGTTTTTAGATTCAGGAAGTTCGGTCTCAAATTTTCTTTTTGGATTATTTCAAGATTATCCAAATGGTTATTAATGGTTATATTATGGTTATTATCCCGTTAATTAATGATTATTAATGGTTATTATCCAATTAATCCAAATGGTTAACCAAATGGTTGTTAAAACCTTTTCTTTTTCTTTTCTCTTGATTTTAAAAACAAATAAGAGTTGTTTGGATAGGGAGGGGAGTATTCTTTTCGGTTTTTGTTTTATTTTCCTACCGTCCAAACCAATGGCGTATCTACGTAAAATGGCGCCCGCGGCAAAGTTTAAATATGCGCCCCCCTACTTCACTTGCTTCTTTTTCCAGTTTATATTAAATTGCTTTTTCTCAACCACGCAATACAATTAGGTAACAAGCAATTTAATAACGGCACTAAACAATAAGCAACAAAAAATTCCGACGGTCGCTCAATAACAGGGTCTTACAGCAGTACTTTTCGTGCCTTTCTTGACGCAAATTCGTCAATGATTTTATCAAAATTAGTTTTCTTTGTTTCATCCCTCTCTATACTTAACAAAGCTAGATCACACAACCTTTCCTGACTCATTGAGGATCGAAGGTACGACAGAATTAATTTTAGTTTACTGAACGATCGCTCGCAACTTGCTGTGGATACTGCCACTGTCAGCAAAATTTGCAAAGCTATCGGGATATTGGGAAATACACTTTCATCCCCATATTCGACTATGAATGTAAGAAGATCTTCAGGTCGCGATAACCTAACGTTGGTACGAGTTGATATCAACATTTTGCAATCAATAATTTTTCCGTATAATTGCTTGCCGTCAAGGTCGTCACTGTTAGCAGAAGCTAAATTATCACACAGCGACTCTAAGTTTCTACAATCACGACTGTAACAAAGTCTTTGGACATCAAGCAAAAAGCCAAACTTGACATCGATGTCAAATAACCGAGAGAAACGGTCATTCATTTCTTTGTGAAGACGGTCGAGAGCTTCCTTCATGACGCGCTTCATTTAATCTGTTGCCGATAAACCTGCATCCCGGACATTCTCACCAGCCATTCTTTTTTTGCGTCTCGGCCTTCTTTCAAATTCAACGCCCCATTTGTCGCAAAGAATTTTTCCATTTTCCAAACATTCATCAACTATTCTCTCTTTTTCATTGTTAAAATGATCTCTCAGGCCTTTTAAATTGAGGGCTGCGTTGTAAAAATTTATTGTTTTATCCTGTAATCGTTTTTGAACTCTATCATTGGTATAAGTAGCCTTTTCCAAAACCCAATCAGCGTCATAAAGTCGTTTGTCAGAATACGATTTAGTATTTGTTGTCCATCACTCTGAGTGTCGATTGTTTGACTGTCATCTTCTACCACGTAATCAAACAAAAGAACTGTTTTTTCAAGATATAACTCTATTGGTTTTACTGCTTCTGTTCTAGAACTCCAACGAGTTTCGGCCACAGCGTTTAAAACCATCGGAACGGCATCCTTTAGCTTTTCCTAACGTTGCATAGAACGGGAAAAGAAATTGTACAATGAATTAATGATCCCAAAAAAAGAAACCATTTCTCTGTTTTGTTTAGCGGCATGAACACCCACCAGGTTAAGTGAATGATTATCACAGTTAACAAACACTGCCTGTTTGTTTTTTTCGTATATTCTTTGCTGTACACCATTCCGATGTCCCGTCATTACAGCAGCATTGTCATAACACTGCGAGCGACAATTTTCTATTTTTATCTCATCCTTCTGTAGTTGTTGCATAATAACTTCAACGAAGCTTGCAGCATCTTTTTTGATGAAGTTGAAGGAAGCCCAGAAAGGACTCTTTAACACACACAGTTTTTTTATCAAAGTCAATATCAACATATCTTAAACTTCTGAAACCTGCTCGCGATGCGCTTGGTCAGGGGTTGAGTCAAATATAAGACTATAGTACTTGGCTTTTTTAATTTTTTCTGTTAAGTTTTTGGGAACATGAGATACCATGAGGTGAATAAATTCATTTTGAACACCTGGAGAAAGGTAAGAGATTGAATGTGGATGGCTTTCAATAAAACTGAGATGCTCTCGCAGTACAGGATCAAAGACGGCAAGGAATTTCATTAAGCCAAAAAAATTAGCAACATTTGGATCACTATCTGCTTGAAGTGATTCCCTGTGCCCTCGCAAAGCGAGATTTTGTTCTGCCAGATACTTTATTCCATGTAATATTCTCTTAAAAATCTCACGCCATTTTTGCTTTTCTTTTTCAATTTCTACATGAAATTCGGCGTCAATACTTCCGGTTTTATTGCTCAAATTTCTTTCCAGTTCTTTCCACGTCTTAAAACACTCTCTGTGATGTTTAGCATTTTCGTGAACAATCATCCTTTCGGGTGCTTTCCACTAACTAAATCCAGCTGCCTGTTGCAATGAAGTTTGGTGATCTGATCGACAATAGAGCAGACAGTAAATGCAATAAGCGGCTTTTTTAGAAGGCGAATACATCAGTTAAGAACGCGTTACTTCTTCGCCATTTGCTAATTTTCTCTTAAAACCAGTTACTGCTCATTGCACGATTATTTTTCTATAAAAAAGGCCCATGACTGTTCTGAAAATAATTTGAACCAAGCTTGGTAATTTCTGCTCTCATCCTATTTGACAAAATAGGTTTTCCAAAATTTTTATCAAAGTTCATAAGTCCAACATTTTGAAATAAAGTCCGGCACAGCAGATTTAAGTTCTTCGTTTACGTTCAAAACTTTTTCAATTTCTTTTTTGGATTGGCCTATTTCCTCACTTTCTTGCTTAGATTGGCCAACTGCTGCAGGTTCTTGCTCGGATTGATCACTTTGCACTTTTGAGATCGGATTATCAGCGGTGTTAGCAGAAGAACATCTCTTAAAGAAAAGTACAAAAAAACTTCTTCAATTTGTCAGCTTCCTTTGCCTCTGTTTTCGTCTTTTTCTCCCTTCAGCCCCCACTCTCTTTTTTCTTAAGTATAGTACATTTCATGGTACGAATGCTTATAAATTTTCACTTCAGTACGACAGTACAGCAAATATTAAATATGAGGTACAGTTAGTCCAGTACAGTATTAATTTAATAGTTTAATTTATTTTGAATTATAACGTCACTGTCAATTGCGCTCAGTGACAGAACAAATGGCATTGATCGTTGGCTAACAATTTTTAACGACTGTGGTTAACTTGAGATACTTGTACGTTATTTTTTAAGTAAAAATACGAGTTTCAATTATTTTCAAGTTGAAATTATTTTATTAAAACATTTGACGATTAAAACTTTTCGCCCTTTTTGCGCCCCTGTCCAAACGGCGCCCATGGCACGACCCATGGTTGCCATACCCTAGATACGCCACTGGTCCAAACTGTTTTAAACGCTGATGTTGCTTTTGAACAAAACGATGTATAATAGGGATGGCCAGGGAGGCGAATTGTTTTCATAGGACGTGTCAAACAAATGAAAGTTTAATTACCTCGTTGATAAAATTAATCCGATTATTGGCTAAAATGAGTAAGTAGAAAATCGGAAAACTTTGGTCTTTTTGTACTTTTTGGACAAGGGAAGATTTTTTTTTGGTTTTCACTTTAAATTGATGTTTCTTTAATGGTTTTGCCCCTTAGAATGCCCGAAACTGTCCATAAAAGATTGCTGAAGACCAAAAAAGTTTTCGCTTGTCAATTATAGTAAAAAATGCTTACAACGATAGTTGTAACACAGCCCTTATTTAATTTTTGCGCGGGTCGCAGGTCAGTGGTTTGCCTGCACTGATAATAATATTTAAAATTCTTCCGCAAGCCAGAGATAATAGGCCTGAGTTTGGGCTACCCTGGTCTAGAGTAGAGATGTAAACTGGTAACACTAACCTCATCCTCCAAGATGCAAACAAACTCATTAACTTGACATTCCTACTGGCTTCCTTATTCGAGTTCACCTTCTTGACTTCCTTCAGGTTTAAGCGAAGTTTTTTTACCAAAAAATTGTAATCATCAGCTGGGCAGTTTTTCGACACGTATTTCATCATTTTAATTAGCAGCAATTCTACAATACAACAGGATCGTAAACAATTTAGGTTTAAGATTGGAGAATTAAAAGCAAACCTTTATTTGAGCTAGACGAACAGTCAGTCTAATTCTTTTAGCAGTATCATATGCAGCAGTTTACATGGTATTTAGAAATTATTGTGCTTTTTTGGTATGGAAATAAAAAGTGGTATTTAATTGTGAACTTAGCATAGTAGCGATTACATAGTCTGTTTTAAATTTTTATAACTCGAGTCTGGTGCTTCTCATTTTAAGCAGTTTGGTTTCTATTAATTTTAAATTTTTCGTGATTGTGTGATTTTAAATAATAATTGAAATTTTTTTGAATAAATTTCACGTGGAAAAGTGGTATTAAATCTAAACTTAACCAATTTTATTTAAATATTTTTCGGAAATTCGCACTACTGTACTGATGCTCAACTAAATAAGTGTACTTTTTATCCCCACGGGTTGTTGTTTGAAAAGCAAAAAAACCCTAACCATTGGAGAATTTATAGCTAAAAGTCAAAACTTAGCAAAAATTTATAGGAAAAATGAAAATCGTTATCTCAACAGTTTATATTTTTTGCAATCAATAAATCAGAAAGTAAGAAACATGAATTTATTTATAGCGTGTTAGAATTACAAAGAAATGAGTAATTATTTGTTTTTAACTTTGCATTACCGGTAAGCCTACTTGCAAAAAAATATGTATTTCTTCGCTACTTAAAGTGTTTTAGTTACACTTCATGAATTTTAATGGAAATAATGAAAACAGTGGAGAAAAAACAGCTTAGGCAGATCCTTGGGTGACTGACATGAGACAAACAGAGATGAGTTTACTGCTTGAGCTGATTATATGCTTTATTGCTTCCCTACACGCAGACAGTAAAAATAAAAATAATAAAGGCTACAAAATAACTTAACTAAACTCCGTTTTTCACCTATCAATTTCGTAATCGTTAATAAATCCAAATTAATCAAATTAGCTGCGTTTTTCTTAGACAGTATATAAACAAACTTCCAGAAAATATTACCATGATGTTCTTCTTCATTGTCCACATACCAGTTTATTCTTTGGTTTTTAAATTTTTTGGTTTCTTCATAAAATTTTTGAGCTTTTGATTTTTTGTCCATGATCACCAAATTTAAATTTTACCATTTTTTATTTACCTACACAGAGTTGCGTTACCCATAATGGTTATATCTTCAAGTCAAACGTTTTTGTTTAAAATTTGTTTGCTTCTTTAAACAAATTATTAGCTTAAATATATTGCAGGCCTACTTAAAACAATTGTGATGTTATAAAAGCTTGAATTTCTGTTCATTCAATTTTTTTGTTTTTATTCATTTTCTTGAATCAAATGATCAACGGAAAAAATTAAATCAAAAGAATGTTAAACGTCTGGATTAATCAGATGTAAGTACTTCTTAATTTAGAGCTTTTAGAAACTAGCACCTAGATGTTACGAGCACTTCCTTTTCTTCCAGTTTTTTATTAATATCTATAGGAGAAAAAGCAATAGAATACTTTATCTTTCTCAATCGGCGAACAACAAAAAATAATTACTTAAAATAATTTCTACGAACCGCCTTCCACGAACGCATCAAGTTCAACAGAAACTTTACCGTAAGCACACTGAACAACCAGCAAAGCGCTGCTTTTTAGCAGTGCAACAACAACTTGCTGGTCTTTGAACAATAGAATGTCAAATAGGCTTTTCTTCTCTTTGTTCCCCAAGTTTGAATTGAAATTGTTAAATGTAGGCTATCTTCTATTGCGATTTTAAAAAAACACAATAGCTTACTTGGCAGTAAATAGAATGATAATAATCTCTAGAATAGCCGATAGTTAAGTTTAAAGCTAATTTGCTTTGACAAAAAAAGCTGTAACATATTCAGCTATTGTACAAAGGTTTGTTTCCACTACGAGCGTGGAATGAAGTATTCTTTGTTTTTTTATTGAGCTTTTTTGTTTTGCTGAGCGCTTAAGCGCGGAAAGAAGTGAAAAAATTTATAATACAAACAAAGAATGCTCCATTCAACGTTCGTAGTGTAAATGGGCCTTAAAACTAAACCTGCCGCAGTAGTGAGAAAAACAGATGGATTCTGAAAAAGTTAACTGATATTTCTTTTTCAATAAATTTTAAACTTATCTCCATTAACATCTTAAGTTGTTTCTCATTAAAAACGTTATTGCAATAGTTTCAAATTAAATCATCGTCAACCGTAGCATAATTTTTTAAAACTAAAACAATTTCTTATTTTAATCTTCGAACTAAAAATTTTAAGAGCATTTGTTGCTGAATTCGAATAAAATTTTTTTAATTTTAACTCAACTCATTTTTAAATTCTATGTCCAATTCATTTTGTTAATGTTAATGTTAATAGAAATTTGTTAATGGTTCCAATTCAATTATTCTATACGCGATATAAGCTTACATATCAGATCAAAGGCTTGTTCCCTGCTAAAACAATACCAGCTGGATCATTGGCATTCAAACAGTTTCTACGTAAACATTGCCAAATGAAAGAAGCACCGCGTCAAGTGGTGACGCGATCAATTTATTTCTTTAAACTTTACATTCGAATGCAAACCACTTTAAGCTGGTTGTTTAAGGGAAGTACGATATCATACAACGATGCCATGAAAATAAAAATTAATTAGTTGTCAGTATAAATTGCAATATGAACAGTCTAAAAGGCTTTTAGTTAGGGAAGGCGGACATAATCCTGGTTCCATGGGTTCTTCATGTGTTGACTCTTAAACTTTGGTTGAATGAGCGTACTAGCTCTTCGAAATTTTCATAGGTGGCCACGGTACTTTTAAATAATCCAATTTAATAGTTATAACTATTAACTTCTCTGTCATACATTGAATTTCAATTGACATTCAAAAATAAAAATAAAAAAAAAATTTCAAAACTAGTTTTTTTATTACTACCGGTATTAAATTGGATTATTCAAAAGTACCGAGTAAAAGTACCGCGGTACTTTCGTGCCCACCCATGGAAATTTGTTAATGGTACCAAAAATTACAAAAAATCTTCTCAAGGTACACACGTTTTCTAGTTTTAACTTTTTTAACAAGCTTAACTTTTTTTCGTTTTACGCCACCATGGACGTGCTTAAGACAGAAAAACAGGTAAAGGACAAGAGAATATATGAAAAAAGTTTTTAAAACTTACTCTCTATAACTTACATTTCGACTCATTTTCTCAAGGTAATCCTTTTTGATCTTTTCGTTTTCTCGTTTAGGATTTTTAGCATAGAAAAGACTATCAATTTTTAAAGGCCGGGTTTTTAGGCTACCGTTCTGGTATGAGAAAAATAACTGTGAAAAATGAGCAAAATTTTTTTTAGAATAGACCAAAAGCATCGGTATTGTTCAGGTGTGGGTAGTAGGATAAAAAATTCTGATTCACTAGAAAACCGGACTCAGAGTGTAGAGTCTTAATGCTTTTAATGCTAGCAAGTACATTTCCTACATTAGTAAGGTTTAATATACTTCAATAAAAAACCATCAGATCGGTTAAGATTTACATCCACGGTATTCGTAGTAGCGTTAAAAAAGCACTTAGACCAGGGTTGCGTAAACTTTTTAGTTCGAGAGCCGGATCTAGAAGTAGATTTTGATCTTGAATCTCTGCCTTAAACCTACACGAAGACCAAAAAAAAGTCTTCACTTCGTTTTGATTGATTTGTTTTACTCATAGCCGTTTGAGGTGGAGACCTTTTAAGAGATTACTACTTTTTTTGGTCAAAAAAATAAGAAATCGGAGACAGATTCAAAGTGAAGACTTTTTTTGGATTTTACCCTAAATTTGAAAAAAATTTTTTCTCATTTTTGTAAGGTACAAGAAGATCGTGATTCGGGCAAACGTCATAAAATTTGAGCACAACTGTATTGCTCCCACCTAAGACTTTTTTGGATGGTACGCCAATGATTTTATCATTCATGGAGTGCAAACCAAAAATGTCAATATTTCACTTTTGTACACTGTTCATATCGAATGCTTAGCGGGCCGTAGTTGGCCCATCTCAAACTTAGGCTGAAAATCAACTACAAAAATATTTAGTTTACGGTAACAATAGCCAAATTAAGATGGTGATGTTGGTACGGTTCTTTAAACCAACAGCGAAAATAGTTGCGCGACGCAACAGATTTTTTAAATATTGACTATATTAGCAAACAAGCAAAAGATATCTGCAGAAAAGCTTTTATTGCCGCGAATAAAATTTATACTTACGAATTGTGAGAATCAAGTATGAAATTGTAGTTAAGATTTCAAAAAGAAAAGATTTGTATCGAAATATTAAGTGACACGAAAGCATAAATTCTAGTTTGGAAATCGTAATTTGAAACAGGGTCGCAAAAAATTAGAAAAAAAACATTTTTCGCGCCCTAAAAGTTTTTCGGCATCATAAGGCTATGGTCTGACATCCGTATGTAAAAAAACATTTTTAAAATCAAATTCCCTCCGACTTATCACAGAAACCTAGGGAGATTAAGGGATTTAGGATTAGGGATAAACCTAACTAGATTTAATTAAACGGGATGAAACTGTCGAGTAAACGAGGTCACACACATGGAGAGCGCATAATTTTATTTGAATCAAATTAGAAGAAACCGAGACACACGCAAAAGACTGTTCTACTTCAAGCAAACGGCCGCCAGCCTGTAACTAAATATCGGCAAACTGTCTTGATCAACAGTCTTTATAGTTTGAAAAAAGAAAGCAAAAAAGAAACAAAGAAGTTTAATACGATCGGATCGCTGGAGGAACATTTGCGCATTCCTCCTCATCCATGGTTCCGTCAATCACTGGTCTGTAGAACAACCTCACCTGGACAACAAAAGTAGAGCTTATTTCTTGACAATTTGTTCAATCAATCAAAATACTTTCAACGCTCAATCAAACTAGCACAATCAAATAAATGCATTTGCAAACTTCTTAACATAGCAAGAAAAAGGAGCATAAAATCTCTTATTAAAAAAGTAAAGCCAACATAGTTGGCCTTTAAACGCCAACTCAATTTAAAACAGGCTTCACCTTCCCGGTTGATATATCTTGTTCGGATAATGTGTGCTTTCGCCAATGTTCGCTCATTGGTTTTTGTTGTTGTCCTTCCAAAGGCTTGTTGTAGTCATACTCGTCCACACGATCCTGGAAATAATTGTTCTTGATTTTCAATCGTATTAGCACAGGCATGCCCGAGCTGTATGTGTTGTACAACAGAGCAGACAAAACCTCTTGCTAAAGACTTAAAATTGCGAACATATGAGAAGCTTCTTTTACATCGTAAGCTGATATTGAGCAATTACTGATTATCACACCGATAAAACGTACTTTATAATCTTCTCTGGCGTGAGCTCCTCTACTTTCCTTTCTATTTTCAGCAGAAACAACTGTTTGAGAAGCGTTCAGCAAAAGATTTTGCAACTCCAACGTTTCGACCAAGTCAGTATTCCATATCAAACCGCGGTCCGAAACCTGAAACATGTTGCTGACACGTGAAAGCGGTTATAATTATTTTTGCTCTGTTTTTTGAAAATCTTAGAATTATTTCGCTATGACGTGTAAACGTTTTTTTTTATTTGGCGCGAGTTTAGGCGAAAACTTGGAAATTTTACGGCTCACAAAGTTGTTAAAGTTAGATAAAATAATTTTCGCCTTAATACTTCAGCTAATTGTATCAATTTTTGAAAATATGACTTCGCTAAATTTCAATAGCAACAAATATGATTCATTCGGTGGGTCTTATCCGACAACAGGTTAAAAAAAATTTGAAATTAAAATTCTTCATTGATGTTGCTATTGTACTATTTTACTAAAAAGTTCATGTAATGTTGCTATTGTATAATACTTTAGTAATTAGATTCGCGTATCACCACATCGCCACCTTGCGGATTTGCTTTCGCCATAAGGCTTCTTTTAAACAGGCTTCTATGACGCTGAGCAATGATGACGGTCGATTAATTTCGAAAATTCACAGGAAAGAAATCAATCACACGACCAAACGAATTGATTTAGTTTAAGCATAAAGAGTTCCGCAATCCAAGAAAATCACAAGACCAGCCACAGCTGTCTCTTCGCGCGGGTGGAGCTCCCTCACCTTGAGGTCGTCCATTTGCTTGTAGATGTCGTACATTTTCTCCACTCCTTCTTTTAACACCGGCCCGGTGCGAAACACGGCGGCGTTGTTTTGCATGGTCTGCTGCATCGCCAGTCTCA
Organism: Diplosoma virens; assembly: GCA_963680785.1. Taxonomy (NCBI): domain Eukaryota; kingdom Metazoa; phylum Chordata; class Ascidiacea; order Aplousobranchia; family Didemnidae; genus Diplosoma; species Diplosoma virens. The sequence goes on from OY796891.1 coordinate 25,651,445, forward strand.
ACTCCGCCGTGGGAGTCGAACCGCTGGCGAATCGAAGTCGATCGAGGTTGGCCACAGATTGTTCTCCGGCGTTCTGTCGAGAAGCAAAGTCATAAAAGCAAAACAACATAAGATTTCAATCCGTGGATGAGAATTTTCAAATCTGCGTTCTCTTTTCATTTTATGACGAAGCTATTATATGTTTTCTATCACATGGTAAAATAAGAGACTTTTTCGTAAATTCAGAGGAAGATTTATCATGAAACAAAAAAGCAAAAACGTTATTACTTTATACAATTTTAAAACCTGACGCTTTGAAGCGTGTGTCCAGATTCAAAAACTTTGAATTTAATATAATCAATTAGCTTTATCTATCAGGACAAGAAGCTTTGTTATGTCTATTCTGCACCGAATCGTGCATTTGACCATAGCTTTACAATACTAATACTACTAACCCTCTTAAGAAATTCTCGAATTTACTACGACCTCCTAGACTAAAATATACTCACCGGACTTAATGGTCCAATGTCTTCTCCTGGTTTGTGCTCTTCTGCAATCGTGAGCGCACAAGCCCGACCGAACACTACGAGGTCGAGCAACGAGTTGGCGCCGAGTCTATTGGCGCCGTGCACACTGGCGCAGGCAGCTTCGCCGCAAGCATACAAACCTGGCACAACTAGATCATTGCCGGTGTTTTCATCGTAAGTGATGACCTGAGACAAGAAATAAATCATTTCTAGTAAACTACCTCGTACATTAAATAGCTTGGTTTTTTTAATTAAATAACTATAAGCAACTAAAAAAAAAGTATGACAAATTTAATTTGGAAATTAAAAAAATCGTTGCGGTTTTGCCTAAAAAAAATTAACCTCATAATAATATTTAAACAAAAACAATTTTCAAAAATTGAACGTTCTTTACGGACTACAAGTATAAAACATTACACTACCGTTTTTACCTGTCCTTTGTAGTTGGTAGGCACACCACCCATGTTGTAATGAACAGTTGGCAACACAGGAATCGGTTCTCGAGTGACGTCAACGCCGGCAAAGATTTGCGCGGTCTCAGATATCCCTGGGAGTCTGGTGGCAAGTTGTTGTGGAGGGAGATGATGAAGTTGCAGATAGACGTGGTCCTGTCAAGCATTGACATTATGTACACAGTCTGTCAATATACTGGACCTAACTATTCTATTCAAAATTAAAATTATTCTTCATTTTTAGCAAACATTATTGCTAACAAAAATAAATAAAATAGTAAAGGAGCGTTGAAGCAAAAAGTGAAGTGCCAAAATCGAGTAAACGCGTGTAAATAAGCCAAAAAGCAACTTTTGATGGCTGGGCCCCACCTTATTCGGGCCGCAGCCGCGACCTTCCCTGATCTCGATCGTCATGGAGCGGGAGACCACGTCACGTGACGCCAGGTCCTTGGCGGTCGGAGCGTACCTAAATAAGGTAAACCAAGGATTTATTTTCGGGTAGTCTAAAAACCAATGTTTCAACACACTAAACCTATCTTAGACAAAAACTTAGTAATTAAAAAAAATATAGAATTTACGAAGAGAGGTAATTTTTAAAATCGATTTGCAAATAATCGCAATCAACATCTAACATTTTTTTATTTAGTTTGCAAAATTTATTAAAAGAAAACTAACAAAGAAGCTGAACGTTTTCCACTCTCATTGTCCTTATCAAAGCATCTAAAATTTTAGCACAATATAACAATTAACCATAAACGACAATTACAGACAGTTAAACTAACATATAAACAACAGTTTTTCTCATGCTTATGCTTACACTTGTATAGATGCTTCGATAAGGATTATGAGAGTGGAAAACGTTCAGCTTCTTTGTTAGTTTTTTTTTTTTAAATAAATTTTGCAAACTAAATAAAAAAATGTTAGATGTTGATTGCGACTATTTGCAAAACTATAGAAAAACATTGAGTCTTTACCTTTCCATGAAACGTTCCCCTTCAGAGTTGACCAAGTAACCTCCTTCTCCACGACATCCTTCTGTTATGAGACAGCCCGCCCCATAAATGCCGGTGGGGTGAAACTGCACGAACTCCATGTCCTGATTGGGCAGACCGGCCCTGGTGATCATGGCGGAACCGTCGCCGGTGCACGTGTGAGCGGAAGTGCAACTGAAGTAGGCGCGGCCATATCCTCTTGATAAAACATTCAACGTGAGAAAAAATTCAAACTATGCGTTGTTTTTGTCAGCAAAAAGTGGTAGATTCCGGTTCGATTCCGTGTCGGGTTAAACCAAAGACTTTAAAATTAGTATTCAAAGTTTTCCTGTTTGAGCTCGGTATTGTAGCGGTGCGCTCGAGAAACAAGTGCTTTTTTTCTTAAATTTTGTCAAAATTACAGCCATAAAAATAAAGAGTAACACCGATTTGAATCAAGGCGTTGCAGATTGGATATAAGCAACAGTTAACAAATGAGATTAACAAATGAAAGCAACAGTTAAATGAGAGGAACATTAGAGAAAGTATAAGTGTATGAGTTGAGTTCGAAATACATAATATAATTTGAATGATCATAATTTTACTTTGCACAATCACTCTTAAGTGTATAAATCAACATCAATACAAACCCAGTGGCAAGCACAGTGTTTTTCGCTCGGATACGGTGAAGCGTACCGTCTTCAAGACTGAGCGCGATCACACCTCGACATTCTCCTTCCTCCATCAGCAAATCAAGGGCGAAATACTCAATGAAATAATCGGTGTTGAACGCCAACGACTGCAATTTATCGTGGAAGGTTTCAAAAAGTTCGAAAAAATGAAGAGCGTACGGTGCTATTGAAACATATTCTTCAAAACTGATTAGACTATTGCGTTACCGCTAATACTTTTAACGTAAAACTTGTCATTTTCAAAAAAAAAAGCAGATCTTAACAAAGTAGTTTTAGAAAGACTGATCTTACAAGCAATTCAGCTGCGATAATTTTCGATGGTTAATTCAAATAGGATAAAAATCAAACTTTTCGAAATCGCATTTCTTTTTAAATTTGACTAAACAAAACAAATTAGATTAAAGGAATGAATTTTGTAATTATTAACTTACTCGTCCGTATAGTGTGTGAAGAAGCGAATGCCCAGTTCTGTCAGCAACACAGCAGCAACGATGGGCTTGACCTCCTTTTCCATACTGCAAACTTTGACCACCGAAAGCTCGTTGATAGATTTTTCCTTCTGTAGTTCGACTGAATGGCATGCCATAGTTTTCCAACTTAATTTAAAAGTTTGGATAAACAAGGCAGAGCTCAAAATAAGAAACCATATAAATATTTTACCTCGATCACTGCAGCAGGCGCTTCTCTAGTCATGTAATGAATGGCATCTTGGTCACCAAGCCAGTCTGACCCTTTAACTGTATCATACCTCAAAAAAATTAGGAGTAATTAATTTGCTGGACAAAATTATGAATTGTACTAATGAATCTGTAAATACTTCATTCGTTTTTTGGTTACAAACTATGACACAACTACGGGGAAAACTACTTTTTTAAAACCGAAGTATTTAAAAACGATTTTCCTGCAAAGCCGTAACATAAGAATTAATACTTACATATGCCATTTCCAATCATCTTCTTCCATATTTCCTAAAGCAGCATTGATTCCACCCTAAAACAACATTTGACCTTTTAAATTCGCTGTGAAGCATTGCTCAAAATTTCGAGTGAATTGTCGCAAAAATTATGGTCTTATTTAATAGTAAAGAAACATGCATTTACTTTGACAACAAATCCAAGTACATCTTCCAACAAATAACATACAACTATACAACTAGCAAGTATTTGTAAAATGTAAACTACAGTAGAATGGTAGTGTAATAAACTCAACTATGCAATGTAAATTGGAAAATAGCTTTATGTAAAGTCTCAAATGTCTTTTAAATTTTGAATAATTATAATAAAAAAATTAAACGCCATATTTTAATCATGTGTCTTGGCCATTGATTAAGAATTTAAAACATATTGCAAAATGTTATTTTATGTAAGTGAACAAGTGCATGTAGCATTTAACAAAGTTACCTATTTTCATGTAAAAAAAATGGTTTAGTTAAAAGCGACAAATGATTCATTTAACATTTGTTCAATTAGAAAGCAACCAAACAAAACGTATAAAGAAAAAAAGAGTGGTAAATGATAAAGAGAAAAATACTATCTCAATTATAAAATTGCCCCTTTTAAATTAGAAATTGCTTCCAATGAACAAGCATTTACTAAGCAGAATCTACACCAGCACAAATCCAAACCTGAGCAGCAACTGTATGCGATCTGGTAGGAAACAACTTGGTGACACAAGCAGTTTTGAATCCAGCTTCAGATAAACCAAAAGCGGCACGTAAACCAGCTCCACCAGCTCCAACAACAACAGCATCATATGTATGATCAGTAACTTTATATTCACTGGTAAAACTTTCTTTTTTTGTTACATTGCCAGGCTCATTTCTATTTGTAGATATATGAACACCTCTACAACAAGATAGACTCAGTGCTGATGGAAAAGAATTAAAAGTCTGCAAAACATGATCAGTAAAGAAATAGTTAATATAGTGCAATTTTATAGAATCAATTAAACAAAATTATTTTAAATTAATGTGAATATTTTAAAACACAAATTAAATTTTAGTACGATATTATTTCATTAAGATTATAGGCTATTTTCAATTTAAGTTGGACCAGTTATAATGACAAGGAATTTCTCTTTTAATCAAACTTGCAAAAGCAAAAAAAGAGTAAAGACAGAAGTAAAGTTTAGGGTTACATTAAATTTTAATTAACCGTTTTTACTTTAATCAACAAAATTCAATCAAGACGGTTTAAATTGGTAATGAAAAAGATATTTAAAAAGTATTTTAAGACTTTTTGTTAGCAAAAAAAACAGCAACAATATTTTTAACAAAATTAAAATTTAGAAATGTTAATGGAGTTTGCAATGCTATCTTTTTTTGGGTCTCTTCAAGAAGTCACCGTAAACGATTTTTGTTTGTGAAACTAACCTGGATCCCCTGCGGTTACTATTGCTTTTTGAGGTCTTTTTTTTGGTTTCTTTATTCCATCCTGGTGCTGAAAGGGGGATTCCAGGTGAGTTTTACTGAAAATTGCTTACTGTGACTTCTTGCAGAGACCCTTTTTTGTTTGTGGCAGTTTTCTACCAGACACATTTAATGAAAATCTTTAATTCTTATTAGGGATGTGCCAAAGCCAGAATTTTCGTGAAGCTGAAACTTCGGTTGAAGCCCCTTTGCTGAAGCTGAAGCTTTGGCTTTGGCAAAGATTTGTTGTTGTCGTCATTTTGTGAGGGTCCTTACTCCCTCTTGATAAATTCTTTTTGCAAAGTATGCAGACAGCTATGCTAACATCCTCATTACTTATTTTGAAGTATCCCATAAGGGATTTTCATCTTGTTTAGGCATTATGAATAATGATTAGCTTAGTTCTCCATATCATTAATATACCACTGTCATATTTTCTCTTTTTCCATTCATTTTATATCAATGCAGTTATCGAATCAGCTTGTACCCAGCTGCTTGTGCCTACTGAAAAACCTGGGGTGTAAACAAATATGTTTCAAAACAGATGAATAACACATCACGGTAGCAATAGCATGTGGTTTTGTAATAAGCTTTATATTTGATAAAATGAATTATATCAGCTATCACGTGAAAGGATCTTATAATAATGGAAAATTGCTTGCCAAAGCCTAAGCTGATCTTCGGCTGTGGCTGAAGCTGAAGCTTTGGCAAAAGTGCTGATTAATCAGCATGCTAAAGCCGAAGCTTCAGCACATCCCTAATTCTTATCAATAAATTGCAAATAACTTAAAAAATAATAAAAAGCATAATTTCAAAGCAAGGATTTAACTTACCAATGTTTTTGACAGTGCAAAAGACAATTTCAAAATTGCAGCAGACATATTGACAGTTTATGTCTGGATTACCATACGCAGTGAATTAAAAACAGATAATAATCTTAATATTACTTACATTTAATAGAAAAAATATTAAAAATAATTAATCATCACAAGTAATATAAAAATATTTAAAACTAATACAATTCAAAAAGTCACAACTTTTATTTAAATTTTATAGAAAAAGAGTTAATTATTAAACAAAATTTTTTATATTTTAAAAAAGTCAGAATAACTGTAGCATATTCATATTATATGAATCAACAATTAATGACAGTTATTACCACTTTACAAAACTAAATGGCCATTGAATGTTCCAAAATTTGGGTCTCTTTAAGAAGTCACTGTAAGTTGTTTTTTTTTTGGTAAAACTAACCCAGAATCCTCCTTTCAGCACCAGGATGTAATAAAGAAGAAACCAAGAGAAAAAGGATCTCTCAAGAAGTGATAGTAACTGCAGGAGGATCTGGGTTAGTTTCACAGACAAAAATTGCATATGGTGACTTTTTAAAAAGACCTGATATTCTCCTTTCAAAAGTGTGTTTTCAAATCTAAACAATTATACTGCATTTTATTTTCCAACAAAACATTTACATTGCCCTAAGTTTTGACTAAATGTTCATGTATTATAAACTTTTTATTACTAAATGTCAGTGGCGGCTTGTATTGAGGGGCTGCAGAGCTGCAGCCCCCCAAAGTTTTCAGAAAAAAAATTTTTATTTTTTTTGAAATTTTTAAAAAGTAATTTTTTAAAGTTTTTAGAAAAAATTTTTAAAAAATTAAGTTTTTTTTGTATTTTTAAAGAAAATTTTAAGAATTTTTTATTTTTAATATTTTTTTGGAAACTCTGCTGGAGCTGCAGCTCAACGGCAACCAGATGTTTTAAAAAACAAAGAAACATTAAATGTCACGTGACTTCTAGATATCAGATATGCAAATGTTATCTAGATGGAGCTGCACAAACGACAGCTTGTAGCTTATTTGAAATTTTTTAGGAGTGAGAAAAGACTTTAATCGCTGCTGATTTATGGCTGATGTAGTTTTGGCATCAGGGTAATTCAAAGAAAATACAACCTTTTGAGTTTTGATGATTTTTTAACAGGATGAAACAGGTTTTTAAAGATATGTTTTGATGAAATATAAATTAAGATAAGTTCTGATGATTGAATAAGCAGGAATAGCAAGCTGTGGAGAGTTTTTATTTAAAAAGTGTAAAATCTATATATTCTGTGCATTTTTATTAATCTCTCTGTAAGACTTTAGTTTTTTTAATTTTATAAATTTTAAATATAACTATATGTGGGTTTATAATATGGATCATGTGCCTAAAATAAATAAATATGTTAAGAGTTAGCTAAATCTTCATTCACCATATCTAAACATTTGCCACCAGCTTGTGTAATTTTTTGATTTTTACACATGACCAGATTTATTTAGGGGTTTGAATTAGATTTTATAAGTTTTAATCTTTAAGCAAGTACTTAAAATTAAGATTGTGTCCAGTTTTACACAATTTTGATTTATAATTTCCACATTAGTTTAAGTTAAAAATTTGCAGCTTTGTCTAGTGCTTAACTTTAGTTTACCCTTTTGCTTTTGACTGATGATAAAAATTTAAGCTGATATAAGGTTATATAAATTTAAAAAATTTATAGATAATTTTAAAATTTATATAACTTTATATCAGCATTAATTTATATCATCAGCCAAAAGCAAAAGGTTATGTTCAATTGTTCTAGTTTAGAGTTCAGTTATGCATAATTCAGTTGAGTATTTAAATTCAATTTCTTTTTGCCAGCTTTCTCTACAAGAAAAAATAGAAATTAAAAATAGAGGAAGACCATTACCACAGTTGTCTTTGGAACAATTGGTATCATCAAGTCGAAATAAAACGTTTGTTCGTAAATTCAATCCCAGTTTATATGATAAAGCTCCATGGCTATGTGGATGCAGTCAAAATAATGATTTTTTTTTGTTTTCCTTGCTTACTTTATGGAGGTGATGTATCATGGACCAAGAATGGAATAAAAGATTTAAACCATTTGAGTCAAAAAATTGAGAAGCATAAAGTTTCCAATTTACATTTACACAATATGTTACATTTGTCAATGTTAGGAACTGTAAATATTGGTCAACAAATTGATTCTGGTTATGCTGCATTTATTCATCAACATAATGAACAAGTAGATAAAAATCGTCAAATATTATCAAGAATTATCAGTTGTATAAAGTTTTGTGGAAAATTTGAATTGCCACTTAGAGGTCATAATGAAACAACACAATCAAAAAATCCTGGTGTGTTTCTTGGTTTGATTGATTTTGCTTGCAACTTAGACCCATCTTTAAGAAAACATATGGACTCCAATGCAGCTTTTAAAGGAACTTCTAAAACAATTCAAAACGAAATCTTCAATTATGTTTGTTTGTCAGGATCATATTAAAAATGAAATTTCAAAATCTGATTTTTTGGCCATCATGACTGACGAAACTACGGATATGCAAGATAAGTCACAAATGGTAATTGTTTTACATTTAGTTCTTATTATTTAGTTCAGTTTATTATTTATCAAGTAATACTGGTACATCACTCAAAAATTAAAAATGAAATACAAATGAATTTATATGAATGAAAAGATCCTTTGTAGAGCACTTTTTTAAGAAATAGCTTAGTAATTAAGCATCCAGTCACTTGACGAGGAGACAGCGAAAGACCATCAGGTCATCTAAGTCAGCTGCCACCCCATAAAAAAGTTAAAAAGAAAAGAGTTATTACTAGAAACGATTTAAGATTTCACTGAAAGATTATTAAGTTCAGATGAACAAGAATTTGCAGATAAAAAAAATAAAAAAAATTAACAATGAGCATGCAAAACAAAAATTAAAAAACAAAAAAAAAACAGAACAAAAAAAATTACACAGAAAAAACAACAGAATCAACAAGTATGTACGGTCAACAACACATAATTAACAACTAACAGTTAGATTTTTTTGATTTTTATTTTTAAAAGCAATAGTCAAGTATAACTGAATCCAAACATTATGAAATAAATGGGAAAGTTGTAGAAAGGTTTTGGGGTTTTTTTAATCCTCCAAATCTTACAGCTGCAGCTTTGTCTTCAATATTATTTGATCAATTAAAATTATTAATTGGTGACTGCTCAGATAAATTAGTGGCACAAACATATGATGGAGCAGCAAATCTAAGTGGATCAAGAAGTGGTGTTCAAACAAGAATCAAAGATCATTACCCTTATGCCCATTTTATCCACTGCTATGCTCATAAATTAAATCTTATTCTTCAAAAAGCATGTTCCCAAAATAAAAGTGTTCGAATTTTTTTTAACAACTTGTCTGGGATTCCTACTTTTTTTTAAAATTCACCTCAGCAAATGGCTGTTTTAGATGAAGTGGCCCATTGTCGAATTCCACAATCTTCTGCAACTAGATGGAATTTTAAAAGTAGAATTGTGCAAACAGTTTTTGAGTTGCGTAGTACACTTATTGAATGTTGTACTATACTAGAAGATTCCTTTTCAGAAAGTACAGGAAGTGGTGCCAGTGGCATCAAAAGAATGCTGAGTGACCCCAGTTTTTTGCATTGGCTAAGTTTTTTTAACAAATTAATGCCACATGTGGACATTTTGTTTGTCAATTGCAACTAGCTACAATAGATGCTGTAAAAGTTAATAAAAATTTAACTGCTTTCTATAAAGCAATGCAGAAGATACGTGATGAAGTAGTTGAAACACCAGTGACCACTGAAAGTAGAAAGCGACAGTGTGAGAATAATTTTACTAAAGTTAGAGAAGCAAAAGAAGTATGTGACACAATTATTTTGCAATGTCAAGAAAGGTTTAAGTGTACAGCTCACCTGGAAGCAAGTAAGCTGTTACAATTAAGTAATGTTTCCAACTTTTTAAAGACAGAGCATTTTCCAACTGAATCACTTCAAAATTGTGTTCAAGCATATCCAATGCTTGACCAGGAAAAACTAAGGGGTGAACTGATGCTGTTGTACTCTCGGCAAGATTTGTACCCCAGTAACAAACTCTTGGATTTGCTGTATTCTTTGTCTTCAGACCAGCTAAGACAAGATGTGTTCCCTCAGTTAATTAAGCTTTTAAAAATTGTGTTGGCAATATCTATGACAACTGCTGAACCTGAACATTGTTTTTCAACTTTGAAGAGGATCAAGATATTTCTTCAAAGCACAATGGACACTGATAGACTCTCTGCTTTGGCAATGATTTCAATTGCTTCTGATATGATTTCAGAAATTAAAGATTTTGATGAAAAAGTAATCAGCCACTTTGCAACTGCTAAATGCCGTAGAGTAGAACTACTTTACAAATAAGACCAAAAGTCTTGTACAATTAAGTTTTAAGTATTTGTGTCAAGTTTATGATGCTAATTTTTAATAAGTGTTTTTGTGTGAGTTATCACTTAGTAAGAAATGAACACTGGTGTATTGATCATGAAAAGTATTTGTTTGTAGCAGTTTATTCTGTTTTTATTTAGTGTATAAAACTATTAATTGTATGTTGATCAAATGCTGACAGGTAATTTAAACTTGAATTAACTGTTAAGGAGCATTAAGACTACCAAGTACTCATGATAGAAGGTAGAGCTTAGTTTAAGGTAAAGCTAAGTTGCAACATAAAGGTCATTTCATATTGTTTGTTTTACTGTGTGTTAGAGATATTGTATAAAAGTGTTATCTTGACGAATGATGTAAGGCACTTGAGAATTTAACTTTGAATTATTTTTTAGATTCTAGATCAATTACATTTGTAAAATTTGCTACTTCCAATTGCTTCCTTGGTTTGAAAAAAACCTATACATTTTTTCAAAAATTAGCTAAACTGTTTTCTAGGAAATCATTACATTGAAAATAAAGTAAGCATTACAATGTTTCTATCAGGATTTCAAGTTGGACAATGTTGCAGAATGTTCAGAGGTGAGTCATCTTAAAACTTATGCTATGTGCACTTACAATATAATTTTATTGAAAACCGAAATATTTTGTTAAGCTTGAATAAGTTGTTTGAAAACTTTCTATAAACACAAATCAAACTTGTTGATTTTCGTATCTATTTAAATGCATATTGCAGTTTTAATATCTTTTTAATGGATCAAAAATTGGACTATAAGCTTATTTCTCAGGTTAGTGTAGTAAACAATATTCTTAAGCTGCTGAAAGTTTATTGCTTACCTGCAAACTGCACTAAAAAGCATATTAACACAAGACAGTTATTTTAGTAGAATGGTTTAAATTATAATGTCCTACACAATTTGAAGATCTTTATTGTACATTTTTATATTTATACTGCATGCCCTGTATAACCATACTTTAAAAATTTTTAATATTGATCTCCTGGTAATTAAGTTTGTACTGTATACATGTTTTTTACTTTCGGTGCTGTAGGTTGCATTACATTATAGTTTAATTAAATTGATCTATGCAATTTGTTTATTTTAGGTATGAGCATATCGTCGAGCTAACAATCAGATGTAAAAGAAGATCAATGAGGTGCAAGAAAAAGAGAAGACACGAAAAAATTGCACTAGCTCATTACAATAAGTTACTGTAGTAATATCCAAACATGCTGCTGAAATATTGTTATAACGCCAGTTACAGAAAAGTTTCTGTTTCGCAGTTGATGATTGGATTGCTATTCACTTGACTTTTTGCAAAAACCAAGACAAACCCAGCTTTAGTTAAATGTGATTGTTAGTGTTTAATTGATATTCTCTTTTAGCTTGTGGTTATTGAAATATTGTTTAGATTTTAAATTTATGAGAAGTTTGCGAATGTTTATATTATATAAAAAGATGTAAATCGTACAATACAGTATTCGTTAAAAACTTTTTGTTATTGCCGCAATTTGTAATTATTTAAAAATTTCTTGAAATAGCACCATGTACTTTTACAGAAGTTTTATACCAATCAAGACCCTCTTCAGTGCATATTTTGACTAGAATTGTATTGTAATTCAAGTTCGACATGGTTAAATTTTAGGCTTAAATAGCTTTTGCAGCACCCCCTAAAAATTTTGCCACGAGCCACCACTGCTAAATGTGCAGATTCCCACTTTTAAAATGATTAAAATTTTGGAATCTTTTTAAGAAGTCACTGTAAGCAATTTTTTTTCGAGTGACTAACCTGAAATTCCCTTACAGCACCAGGATGGAATAAAAAAAGAAGCCAAGAAGAAAAGAAAGAAGTGATAGTATTCTTCAAGCAGTATTCATAGAAGAGATCCCAATTAGTTTCACAAACCAAAATAATTTGAGTCTCTTCAAGAAGTCACCATAAGCAATTTTTGTTTGTGAAACTAACCTGGATTCCTCTGTAGTTACTATTGCTTCTTGAGAGATCTTTTTCCTCTTAGTTGCTTCTTTATTGAATTTTGATGTCAAAAGGGGGATTCTGGGTTAGTTTCAAAAACAAAAATTGCTTATGGTGACTTCTTGAAAAGAACCCAGCTTTAACATTTTATTAATAATAATAATAGCAATGTTTTTGTATATTGCTTTACACCCAAATCCTTGAAAGAAAATTTGTATGGTCTCAGAGCAGTTTTTCTAAATGGTAAAAACAAACAGACATACACAAGGACAGAAAACATCTATAAGTAAAATAAAATTAATTGAAAAACAATATATACAGCAACATAAAAAATTAATTATTACAAATATGAAAGAGAAGATTATTGATGCATATCTAAAAACATTTCTTTAAAATAGGTGGTTTAAAGATCTTTTTTAAACTTTGTAATACATACGGTAATGCATTCCAAGAAACACACATTTTATGAGATATACTATTTTGAACATGATGTTTCAAGTTTAAAATGAAACGGTCATTTCCAATTCTGAGATTTTCTTGCAAGGTTTTAAAGAAGTAGATAGTATCTGTCAAGTATTGAGGTGCTAATTTATTAACTACTTTTAAAAGCAATTAGACACAATTTATACTTTATATGATACTGGATTGGTAATATATGATACTCTTTATAATATGGAAGCAAGTTGTGATTATTCATAGGAATGTTACAAATAAATCTGATACATGCATTAAGTACTCTTTGTAGTTTATGAACAAGATAAAATGGTATGTTAGCATATACAGAATTGCAATAATCAAGACATCATAATATAAAGCATTTTACCAGCACAATTTTATTCTGAACTTCTAAAAATGAACATAAATAAACATAAATTTTGAAGTTTAGTCAGTTTATAACAGCATATTTTACAAGTTTCATTAATCATGCAATCAAAAGACAATGTTTCGTCAAAAAACACACCTAATACTTTTACACAAGTGGGGTCCAAGTCTTAATGAATACTGCTGTTCAAAGATTGGATACACAGTTAAAATGCTGTAAGAAATCTTGCCTTGCCACAAACTAAAACTTGCGTTTTATTCATGTTAAGTTTCAAAGAATTGCAGGACATTTATATTTTCCATAGTATTCTGAAAGCCATCTTCAGGACTAAAACCTATGTACAAGGTTGTGTCATCAAATTGTTATATCAAATTCAGAACCTAAATTTGTTAATTCATTAATATCCTGAAATAGAACCTGTCCTCTTGGTGCTACAAATATTGTTTATGACAACAGCTGAAGTTCGATTATTGAGACATGAGGTGAGGCATTTAAAAACATTGCCATTAATACCAAAATAGTGTTTTAGTTGAAACAATAATCTTTGATTTATTAAGCAATTAAAAAGTTTTCTAAATGTATAGCCAAGCTACAATTTTTACAATTCATGAAGAGACAGTAATAAACATTATTAACAAAGAAACTAAAAACATCTCTTTCAACATAATAAATCTATTCACAAAACGTTAAATAACAAGTGGGGCATTTGGTTATATAATTCAATATTACTTTAAGTGACTTAATCGTTACAATGTCAATCAGAGTTGCCAAAGTTTTTCGCCATTTTTTTTGTAGATATCAGCATTAGTTCAGCTTTCTTTTACTTCTGCTCCACCACATAGTAAAATCACAACTACAATTATTTGAAAATAAAAATAATTAAGGCTAGGGCAACGGAAGGAAGAAGCAACAAAACAAGTCCACGTTGTAACTTGCAAAGATAGATGTGAATTATTTATAAAAGGTTTTATTATTTTATTTATTTATTTTATCTCTATGTTTATCCTCCTGACTCGCCGGAAAGCGGCGGAGGCGCTAATACACAGGATAAGCAATTACCCTGACCTGCTTCCGAACATGCCAAGATATTGCTGTACGCTTATAACTTAATAGAGATATGACTGTAATTTGGAATTGCTTGCCAAGATTACCAAGCAGGAAAAAGTGCCGTAAAATGTCTTTCCCAAGGACACAACAAAATGGCGCGAATGGGTTTTTAACCGAGATCATGTTGATCATAAGCACGACGCTTTAACCACTCGACCACACTGCTCAACTTTTATTACCAGAACTTCACTACAAGTTGCTTTAACTCAATAATAAATACTGATCTTTCTACAGGGTGAAGCGAAAATTCGGAAACAGGTTTATAATTAAAATATTTTTTGTAAATATTATATTGTGAATGTTAAGCGCATAAAAAGGCCAAAATTAACGCAAAAACTTTTATTAACAAGATTTTGACCCCTATGCTGAAATCGGAAAAAAACACTTTGCTGATGACACCTTGAGGACGTTTCAGCAAGGCAGAGCCACTACCCACCCACACCGCTAATGTCACTCAAAATTGGTGCAGGAGCAATCTTCCTCGGTTCTGGTCTAAAGAAATATGGCCTCCTTTCTCCCCAGACCTTAACCAGATGGACTTCTCCATGCTTGAGGCAAAAGCTTGCTCATGCTTGAGGCAAAAGCTTGAGGCAAAAGCTTGCTCAAAAGCTCATCGCAGAGTAAAGAATCTAAAGCGTCCTTGGAGCTAACATGGCAAGAAATACTTCAAACCCAGTTGCGTGCCGCAGTAAAAGATGTTAGAAGAAGACTAAAGTCAGTTGTAACTTCAAAAGGAAGCCATTTTGAGTAAACTGGAATTATTCTGCATACCTTTATATATTCGTATAGGGAAGACCGGGGCGAGTTGTTACGCGGGCAAGTTGTTACAACCTTTATTAAAATTAAAACAAAATGTTTTAAATCGCTTGGTATCAGTCAAAGTATTACTTAGGTCATAATCTTTTAATTTTAAGAATAGACCTTGTTTTGGTTTCCATATGACTTTTGCAGAGGTGTGCATTTTTCCTTAAATTAGCAAAGCGCAGCGCACTAAAGCGCAACGAGTCTTTGAAATTAGTGAAGCGTAGCGGACTAAAGCGCAATGTGTCTTTGAAATTAAGTGAAGCGCAGATGGCCTAGATTGTCGTCGTCGTCGTCGTTTGAAGGGTATCCACTTCAGGTCAGACACAAACAGGACTGGATCCGAGGGTTTATCCTTTTACTACCCCAGAATGCTGCACTGCCTGGATCAGATGCTGGCAATGATGTCATTTGTCATCCAAAACCGTTAGACCTCGTGCTCCATGTGGTGCCCAATGTATAGGGCACGCTGTTAGAACATGGTCTGCGGTTTCCTCAGAGTTGCCACACTCGCAATTCGGTGAAAGAGCGAGACCCCATTTGTGCATGGACGAATGGAATCGCCCAACACCAGTCCGCAGGCGGTTGAGCTTAACCCAAGCTGCTCGGGGTAAGCCCATCCCAACAGGCCTGGCACCGGTCTCGGGCACAAAAGCATGGAGCCTGGAAGCATTTTCACAGTAGGGGAGAGTGGGGCCCGGCTGGACACTGGGTACAGTCGGACATTGTAATTTGAAAAAAAAGTTGAAAACTCTGAAACTTCAAACTGCAGACATAAATATATTTCACCCCAGACCATTCACTCGTGTTAGTTTGAAAAAACTAATTATCGTAAAATAAATGTGGTAGATGCATTTTGGTTTTTAGGATAGGTAAGTAATTTTGGAAAGGGTATAGTTAAACTTGTTTTTACCTAAGCTTTAATTTGAATTCTTCTCACTGTTGATACATTTTAGAACTTGGTTTATTTGCTATCTTATACCATAAAATAATTTGAATTATTTTTTAAGTTTTCGGCTCCACCTTAAAAAATATAAAAAAATTCTGCTTTGGGCACAATCGGACATTTTTTTGGGGGAACAGCCAGACACTGTCCGACAGTGCCCTTTGATGATTATATAGATCTATTTTGCACAATAGCCTATTTCGTTTGATTTATCGACAACTAGTAATTAGACTTAAAATTATAATTAATTTTATTAAAGTTTATAACTACAATTTTTAAGTTGAATATGATCCATAAATTGTAAAATTTTTTTCTTAGTTTTGATAATATTTATTATTTTATAATAATTTATGAAAATTATGGTACAAAATAGACAAAGGAAGTCTACCATTAGTATGTTTATCAAAGAAAAAGCTATGACTCAAACCAATATCATAATTAGGTTTAAAAAGACAGGCATATTCCCCTTAGATGAACACATTTTTGATGAATGCGATTTTTTACCCAGTCTGGTCACTGATCAACCTAATGATGTGTAGCAAATAGGTTTATATAAAGTATCTAGCTACATGTAAATTTCACAACTTTTACAGATCTTCTTTTATTAAAACCCACAGTACATTAACTTTTGTACATGTGCTTTTTCGCTTCACAAAGACTCTCTCGTATATTATCCAAAATGAAAAAATGAATAAACAAACAAAAAAATACACAAGCGTAAAAATGCGGCGATCGCCACAGATGCAACAGCAAGCATCAGACATTTGGAATAAAACGAAAGCTTCCACAATGTTGATTTTCAGCGAAAAGATTTAGGGTCGCTAAATGACGTTGAGATCCAAAATCTGGAAACATTCCAGAATAATTTTTTCTCTCCAGAACAGGTAATTGGTTAATCAAAAGCTCCTGGAAGAAAAAAGACACTGGAGAAGAAAAAAAGGTTGTAGCATGATTTTAACTGACACACCCCAAAAAAAACTTTTAAAAAGTTGTAAAAAAGTTCAGAAAGCACCCAAACGGAAAGCTAAAAACTCTGTACAGCAAAGAAAGTTCAAACGTTGATGAAACATTGATTCTTCTGTCAGATCATTCATCTGACAACTTTTCAGACCCTTGCGATGTTGAAAAAAATCTCCTTGTCCCAGACTTCACTAATGAGCCTGCAATAGGTGACTATGTGCTGGTTGAATTTAAAACAATTCCCAGAAAATATTATGTTGGTCAGATCACCAAAAACAAAGATTTTGAAGGCGATCGTGAAATTTCTTTTATGTGGAAAAAACGCAATGTAACAGAGTTTTTCTTTCCTGAGGTCAGTGATTTGGCTTCAATAAAGGAAAAAGACATTAGGGCTGTGTTGCCTGCACTCAAGGAATGTGGATCGATTAGTCGTCAACGATCTTCTTGAAATTCTTGAAATTCTTGAAATGACTTTTTTCTTCAATGTACAGTACATTAATAGTTAATCAACGTTTCCTGCTCAGCACCTTTCATGCTTTTTATTCAATGTATGTTACTAATGTATAAATTATTTTTAAAGAAATCCTGATCTATTTTAATACATAGATAAGTTTTTGCATTTTCATTTTCGGCGCACTTTTTCGTTATCTGATGCTGCAGTAAACTTTTTAATTGTTTCTTTCATTGTTAGAAAAATGCAAGCACAAATCAAGCTGTAATATTTTGTTATTTTGCTTATTTTAATTCTTTTTTTTCATTGTCCGATAGTGCCCTATGCTTAATCCGATTGTGCCTCATACATTGGGCACAGTTGGACAGAAAATTTATTTTTTTAAATGCGCTCGTAAATTTTTTTGTGAGTTTAAATCTGTGAAAATACACTTGCATATAATAGATTTAGCTGTATAAATTACACAAAAAAAATTTGATCAGGATATAACTTGTAAAAAAAGCACCACACCAAAAATTGTAATTTTTGTCCGACTGCACTCCACTCTCTCCTACTCCGTTTTCCATTTGTGATTTGTCCATTCAGAGGCGCGGATGCCAAGTCTGGCAAGGTTGTCCAAGAGATTCCGCGCACCTGGCACAAACGGGCGTCTGGATCTTAGTCTCACTTGGCGAGTATCTGAGGACCCACTTAAAAGAGTCTTGTATAGTACAAGATATGATCGGGGTCCAGAGATCCACGGTAAGCCAAGGAGAGTGTCGCTCCCATTCGGCGAAGCTCAGCTGGCTGGATGCCTGAGAGTATAGGTAGGTAATCTGTTGGAGTGGGACGCAGGCATCCAGTGACTATGCGCAAGGAGTCGTTCAAGACACTGTCAATGAGGCGAGTGTGAGCACTGCGACACCAGACTGTCGCACAGCACTCAGCTGTTGAGTAGACTAGAGATAAGGTGGCTATGCGTAGTGTTTTAGCACCAGCACCCCATCCCGAGCCCACGAGTCGCCTCAGCAGTGTGACGCGCGATGATAGTTTTTTGCGCAATGCCACTAGATGGTGACGAAACGTGAGCGATCTGTCCAGTTTTACCCCAAGGTATGTAGGGATTGGACAGAACGGTAAAAGTTTACTATTGTTGTAGACCTTTAGCTCACGTTTGGCCTCTCGGTTATTTAAGTGAAAGGCTGCCGTCACCGTCTTAGTGTGACTGAGCTTCAACCTCCAAGTGTGGAGATACGCTGAGAGTGTAGACATGTCTTGGCTTAATGTCCCCTCCAAGTCCTTCCAGTTTCCAGAAGAATGCAACAATGCTAAATCATCAGCATAAGCAAACTTTCTGGAAATCATGGAAGGAAAATCGTACGTATAGATGTTAAATAGGAGGGGAGCCAAGACCGATCCCTGAGGAACGCCGTTTTTAAGACGGCGTAGCTTGCTTTGCTTGCTGTCACCGGTGGTAAGGGTGAAACTTCGATTTCGGACAAGCTCCATGATCATTTTGACCATGTGCTTATCCGGAAGTGGTCTCAGCAGCTTGCAGGTAAGACCACGGTGCCAGACAGTGTCATAAGCAGCTGTCAGATCGATAAATACGGCACCGGCCTTCTTTTTAGCCTTGAAAGAATCGTCGATGTTCTGGGTTAGCAGAACAACTTGATCTACGGTTGACTTCCCGCGTCGGAACCCAGCCTGCTCTTTAGGGAGCAGCGGATCGATTAATGGTTCAACGCGGGCGTAGATAAGCCTCTCGAGGATCTTGTAGGGGACAAAGAGCAGAGATATCGGTCAATAACTCTTTGGGTCTCCCACAGGCTTTCCTGGTTTTGGGATCGCGACTACAAGCGCTCTTCTCCAGATCTTGGGAATTTTGAGTCGGCGCAAACAGGAAGAAAGGAAGTCACGTAACCAGGACTTCAAAGCAGCTCCAGCATGGACTATAAGCTCTGAGCCGATGGAATCAGGACCCGGAGCTTTACCTGGTTTTAAATGTTGAAGGGCAGCAGTAATTCTCGGAGATATTTACTGCGTCTGGTGTTGTGGCCCTCCAAAGGTCAGACACTTCTTGAGAGACAAGTCGAGATGACTTGCGATCAACAGCCTCGTATTTCCCATTTCTAACCAGCTGAGATGCAATAGCATCAGCTGAGACGGGACAGTGACGAGGAGAGTGTCGTGATCTGCCAGTAAGGTTGTTCAAAATACTCCACGCTTTTCGACTAGAGTGTGAGAAGTCAATGTTCCGAACTGCTTCGTGCCATCGATCCCTCCGTTTTCTGTCAAGCTTGGCAAACAGAGCTGTAGCAGCCAAACTTGAGTCGTCTCCCTGAGGAGACTGCAGAAAGGTTTTATAGAGGGATTCACACTCTGCATCCCAACACGGAATATAGTTATTTCGATACCCGCGTGGGATAGTCTTTTTGGCTGCTTTCTTAATGGTGTTAAAGAAGTCCTGGTAAGCCGCATCCACATCAAGTGAATCAGGCGGCAACAAAGTCTTTGCGAATTTATTCGTCAAAGCAATGTAGTGACTCCAATTGGCCTTGCGGAAATTCCATCGCTTAACAGGCATGCTAGGCACTGCCATAGCAAACCTTGGTGGTGTAATAAGCGAAGGTCGATGTTGTGACCTGGGAAACTTGTCAAGGACACGTCTATCGGGTAAGCGACTGTTTGGACTGGATCTGGATTGGTGCTGTGATAAAAACTGGCATCTAGATCTGGATTGGTGCCAGTGTTCCAACGGCCGGAATAAAAACTGGCAGCGTCCTTGGCATTATATAGGAGGGCAAGACAATTAATACTTGCCCAGCCAGCCAAGCACTCACCGTCCGGACTGTTATCATCGTAACCCTAGTCAGTATGACGACAGTTAAAATCGCCAGCGTACAGACAGGGGTGAGGATACACTGGGAGATCCAGGGTTCGCAATCGTGTTGGCGGTGGCTTGTAGACGTTGACTATTTTATAACCATCAACGTCCACACACAGCCACTCGATCTCTGGTGTCGGTGGAGACTGCTGTGCATTGATTAAGGAAAACAGACGCATCATTATTAATGAGCTTGCCGAGTCATTAGGAGTAAGTGCAGGGATTGTTGTAAAGATCATGGATTCCCGGGGGTATTGAAAAGTGTGTGCAAGGTGGGTCCCAAGACAGCTCATAGAGGCTCATAAACAATATCGCCTAAAAGCTTGTCTGAACTTCTGAAATATTGCCATAGTGACAAAACCTTTTTGCAGCGAATAGTGACGGGAGATGAGACTTGGGTTCATCACTTCGAACCAGAGTCAAAGAGACCATCAATGGAGTGGTGCCATCCCACCTGACCACGCTCGAAGAACTTCAAATCTCAGTAGTCTGCAGGAAAAATGATGGTGACTGTATTTAGAGATAGTGTTTTTGTGATACTGGTAGACTTCATGTCCAAAGGAGCAACAATCAATTCGTATGTTTACATGGATACATTAAAAAAGTTGAAAGCAAGAATGCGAAGAGTTTGACTGCTTTCAAAATGTCTAAGGTTTTATTGCAACATGACATCGCTAGGTCTCACACCAGCTTCAAAATCCCGTGATGTCATCAGTTCCTTCGGCTGGACAACAATTTCACATTTCCCATATTCGCCAGACCTGGCACCGTAGTCAAAACTGCTGTTAGGAGGTGGTTGAAAACGCAGCCTGGAGAATTTTACAATGAAGAAATATGTGCACTCGTTAAAAGGTGGGAAAAGCCAGTTCGGAAAGCAAGAGATTACATCGGGAAGTAACTATGATATGCTCATGCTATACACTTTCTTGTGATGCACGATTTGTGTACCTTCACAACTCAATGTCATGTAAAGAAACCTGGTTGCATTACTTTCTGAACGCCTCTCGTACTATTTGCATCATTATTAATATCAATTTACCGTTGAAACAAGGTAGCAGCTTTTGCTTTATCAAACAGTCCAAAATGAGTTAGTATACTGCTGTGGCAAGAAATTTTACATTAAGTTTTTTTGTTTGTCAATTACCCCCCAAAGCGACCACGTTTAGATCCTCCACAAATTGCGGCTTTAAGAGCTTCTACGTCATCTTGATGAGGCTAAAAATATTAGTGCTTTGACTGTCAGTTGTTACAAAATACAAATACTATGGTTTGCAAAGGGTTATCTTGCTGCTAACTAATTTAGATTTCGACAAATGGCAGACTATACTGCTTGATTGTTCGTGTTAACTGAGGCCAACATTATAAAATACGCAATATTTATACTTCGTCAGTATATATTTCAGTGTACGTGCTTAGTGATCAATGGCAATGCACGTGCTTAATCATCAACAGTTTGGATGTATGTGTCAAACAAAATCAACCTTGCTTCAGCGATAAATATGTAGAAAATTTGGAGTACACTTACACGTTCGTAATGGTTTTTCAATGTAAAAGTCCACTTTGTTGAAAACCGAAGGTTCGTTGAGCAACGTGTGCAAGTGATTGTAGCTTTGCACAAAGATCGACCATTACTTGTTTTTACTATTGTTTTTTCAATTACGGGATCAAAAAAGCTTTTAAAATGTGGTCAAGGACTGTATTCTTTTACATTTTGATCGTTAGATGGCGTAGAAGCGGAATTTGATGAACTTGCTAAAATAAGAAACAAAACTATGTTCGCAAACACTATAGGATTGCTAAAATAACACAAAAGCGTATGCTACTACATTGATCCTACAGTAAGCTAGCTGTAAAAGTTAACATTGATTCCATTCCAACTTTTATAGCTAGCTGAGAAATTTATTTAATATAGCTTAATAATTTAGCTTTATTTAATAAAAATTACTAGCTTAACAAAATTACAATTTTTAAAAATAATTTGCAACAAATGAGCCGCATATTGAGTAAAGCCTGAAGGCCTGTTTCCACTACGAGTGTTGGCTGGATTATTCTTTTTTTGTTTATTGATTGTTTTATTTCTCTCAAGCTTAAAAGCAATAAACAAACAAAGATTAATTACTTTATTTCTTTTATCTCTTATTTATCCTTCTGACTCGCAGGAAAGCGACGGAGGCGCTAATATTTAATATAAGCTATTACCGCGGCCTGCTTCCCGAGATGCCAAGATATTGCTGTCCGCTTGAAACTTAATTGAGATATGTCTGAAATTCAGAACTGCTTGCCAAGATTCTTATATCTCTTAAAAGCAGTGGTTCTCAACCTGCGTGCCCGTGTAAATGACGCTTCAATTTTGATGGTTTTATTGTATTATTGCTGAGCACCTTGTGGCATAATACCAGTGGCTTAACACAGCCTTTATCCAAAACTGAAGTAAAACCCAACTTTAGATAGTCATCTACGTACTTTCTACTTTAATCAGACAAATCAATTTAAAGCTAAACAGAGTTAAAATTGATACAGATTTATGTACTTAATTAAAAGCGATCGATTCGGATATTATAGCGCGAGCCATTCGAAGGACCACGTACTTGCTCCGCAGACGAAACTTTGTAAAACCTAAAGCACCTCGTGAAACGTTGTTGCTAAGGCGCGAAATAGCACAAAATAGAAAAGATAGATATAATTTATGTGAGTTTTATACATCATTATTAATACAGTAACCCCCTACTGCAATACGATAACAGGTGTTCCGTGAGCAAAATGTGAAATGAAATAACAGCGATAAAATAGAGCTGTGTATAAAACTTGAAATTTGCAAAATAAAAAAACAGATGCTAATATCAATCAACAAAGCTTCCGCGGAGCCCTTTAAATTGATTCACGGAGCCCTGGTTGAGAACCATTGGCTTACAACTATTTGTGTACAACTTTTTGTGTTAAAATGAATAGAGTTAAAGGTTAGTTGTGTGTCCTGTGACAATTGCAAGAACAATAGTTAAGTACACATTGCTCAAGCTATATTGCAAACAGTTCCTTAGAAATCAAATTCCTCAGTAAAAAAGTATTTGCATAACAAAGGGGTCCGCAGTGGTTTTCGTACCATGAAAGGGGTTCGTGGCAACGAAAAGGTTGAGAACGACTGTTGTAACTTGTAAACAAAGGTGCAAAATTGCAATTTTTGCTCATCACAGAAATATCGACTATAAAATTTGAAAACATAGTCTACAGAAAGAGGTCAAATAAAAAGTTTGTTTCCACTACAAACTTGGAATGGGGTATTCTTTGTTTTATTAATTTTTTTGCTTCGCTTTGATTTTAGCCCTATTACGACTGGGGGATGGGCTGAAAATGCCCGCGCCGTTAAAATGCTGTGTACTACTCAAAAACTACTTACACGAATTTCTTGAAATTACTAATTGCACGACATTTCCTAATTTTTATTCATCTAAACGATGGTGCAATTTTTAAAAAAATCGCTCCAGTAATTTTAGAGTTATTAATGGTTTTTTGACACCTAGTCATTAGTTTTTTGACTATTTCAAAAAACGCGAGAAAAAAGCAGCCAAAAGCTCGGTTTTGAAAAGCAGCAAAAAGGCAAATTGTAAACTGTTTATCAAAACAATTGAGACGAAACGGTTCATTAACTACGTTTACTCAAACACTTTACTGCAGGCAATAAAACGCTTTCAATCTCAATTTCCAAGAAAAGTTGTTTATGTTGAAAAAGCAGTAACTGAAAATTTCTTTGTGTAAAATATAACTCTGCCAAGCAATAATGTTTTCTAACAAATTCGGAAGAAATCCGAGCTTTTGATTTGGCTTTATTATAAAAGTTTATCTTACGATCGTCGTCATCGTTTGAAGGGCATCCACTCCAGGTCAGACACAAACAGAACTGGGGCCGAGGGTTTATCCTTTTACTACCCCAGACTGCTGCACTGCCTGGATCAGATGCTGGCAGTGATGTTATTAAGCCAACATCGAGTTTCGTCATCCAAAACCGTCAGACCGCGTGCTCCATGTGGTGCCCGATGTATGGGGCACGCTGTTAGTACATGGTCTGCGGTTTGCTCTGAGGCGCCACACTCGCAATTCGGTGAAGGAGCGAGACCCCATTTGTGCATGGACGAATGGAATCGCCCAACACCAGTCCGCAGGCGGTTGAGCTTAACCCAAGCTGCTCGGGGTAAGCCCATCCCAACAGGCCTGACACTGGTCCCGGGCACAAAAGCACGGAGCCTGGAAGCATTTTCACAGTACTCCACGTTCCATTTGTGATTTGTCCATTCAGAGGCGCGGATGCCCAGTCTGGCAAGATTGTCCAAGAGATTCCGCGCACCTGGCACAAACGGGCGTCTGGATCTTAGTCTCACTTGGCCAGTATCTGAGGACCCATTTAACAGACCATACAAAATATGATCGGGGTCCAGAGATCCACGGTAAGCCAAGGAGAGTGTCGCTCCCATTCGGCGAAGCTCAGCTGGCTGGATGCCTGAAAGTACAGATAGGTGGTCCGTTGGAGTGGGACGCAGGCATCCAGTGACTATGCGCAAGGCGTCATTCAAGACACTGTCAATGAGGCGAGTGTGAGCACTGCGACACCAGACTGGCGCACAGTACTCAGCTGTTGAGTAGACTAGAGATAAGGTGGCTATGCGTAGTGTTTTAGCACCAGCACCCCATCCCGAGCCCACGAGTCGCCTCAGCAGTGTGACGCGCGATGATAGTTTTTTGCGCAATGCCACTAGATGGTGACGAAACGTGAGCGATCTGTCCAGTTTTACCCCAAGGTATGTAGGGATTGGACAGAACGGTAAAAGTCTACTATTGTTGTAGACCTTTAGCTCACGTTTGGCCTCTCGGTTATTTAAGTGAAAGGCTGTCGTCACCGTCTTAGTGTGACTGAGCTTCAACCTCCAAGTCTGGAGATACGCTGACAGTGTGGACATGTCTTGGCTTAATGTCCCCTCCAAGTCCTTCCAGTTTCCAGAAGAATGCAACAATGCTAAATCATCAGCATAAGCAAACTTTCTGGAAATCATGGAAGGAAAATCGTACGTATAGATGTTAAATAGGAGGGGAGCCAAGACCGATCCCTGAGGAACGCCGTTTTTAAGACGGCGTAGCTTGCTTTGCTTGCTGTCACCGGTGGTAAGGGTGAAACTTCGATTTCGGACAAGCTCCATGATCATTTTGACCATGTGCTTATCCGGAAGTGGTCTCAGCAGCTTGCAGGTAAGACCACGGTGCCAGACAGTGTCATAAGCAGCTGTCAGATCGATAAATACGGCACCGGCATTCTTTTTAGCCTTGAAAGAATCGTCGATGTTCTGGGTTAGCAGAACAACTTGATCTACGGTTGACTTCCCGCGTCGGAACCCATCTGCTCTTTAGGGAGCAGCGGATCGATTAATGGTTCAACGCGGGCGTAGATAAGCCTCTCGAGGATCTTGTAGGGGACACAGAGCAGAGATATCGGTCGATAACTCTTTGGGTCCCCCACGGGCTTTCCTGGTTTTGGGATCGCAACCACAAGTGCTCTTCTCCAGATCTTGGGAATTTTGAGTCGGCGCAAACAGGAAGAAATGAAGTCACGTAACCAGGACTTCAAAGCAGCTCCAGCATGGAGTATAAGCTCAGGGCAGATGGTATCAGGACCCGGAGCTTTACCTGGTTTTAAATGTTGAAGGGCAGCAGCAAATTCTCTCTGTGAAAAATTGTCAGAGATATTTACTGCGTCTGGTGTTGTGGCCCTCCAAAGGTCAGACACTTCTTGAAAAACAAGTCGAGATGACTTGCGATCAACAGCCTCGTATTTCCCATTTCTAACCAGCTGAGATGCAATAGCATCGGCTGAAACGGGACAATGACGAGGAGAGTGTCGTGACCTACCAGTAAGGTTGTTCAAAATACTCCACGCTTTTCGACTAGAGTGTGAGAAGTCAATGCTCCGAACTGCTTCGGACCATCGATCCCTCCGTTTTCTGTCAAGCTTGGCAAGCAGAGTTGTAGCAGCCAAACTTGAGTCGTCTCCCTGAGGAGACTGCAGAAAGGTTTTATAGAGGGATTCACACTCTGCATCCCAACACGGAATATAGTTATTTCGATACCCGCGTGGGATAGTCTTTTTGGCTGCTTTCTTAATGATGTTAAAGAAGTCCTGGTAAGCCGCATCCACATCAAGTGAATCAGGCGGCAACAAAGTCTTTGCGAATTTATTCGTCAAAGCAATGTAGTGACTCCAATTGGCCTTGCGGAAGTTCCATCGCTTAACAGGCATGCTTGGCACTGCCATAGCAAACCTTGGTGGTGTAATAAGCGAAGGTCGATGTTGTGACCTGGGAAACTTGTCAAGGACACGTCTATCCGGTAAGCGACTGTTTGGACCTACGCTAGCGAAAGCTAGATCTGGATTGGTGCCAGTGTTCCAACGGCCGGAATAAAAACTGGCAGCGTCCTTGGCATTATATAGGAGGGCAAGACAATTAATACTTGCCCAGCCAGCCAAGCACTCACCATCCGGACTGTTGTCATCATAACCCCAGTCAGCATGACGACAGTTAAAATCGCCAGCGTACAGACAGGGGTGAGGATACACTGGGAGATCCAGGGTTCGCAATCGCGTTGGCGGTGGCTTGTAGACGTTGACTATTTTATAACCATCAACGTCCACACACAGCCACTCGATCTCTGGTGTCGGTGGAGACTGCTGTGCATTGATTAAGGAAAACAGACGCATCATTATTAATGAGCTTGCCGAGTCATTAGGAGTAAGTGCAGGGATTGTTGTAAAGATCATGGATTCCCGGGGGTATTGAAAAGTGTGTGCAAGGTGGGTCCCAAGACAGCTCATAGAGGCTCATAAACAATATCGCCTAAAAGCTTGTCTGAACTTCTGAAATATTGCCATAGTGACAAAACCTTTTTGCAGCGAATAGTGACGGGAGATGAGACTTGGGTTCATCACTTCGAACCAGAGTCAAAGAGACCATCAATGGAGTGGTGCCATCCCACCTGACCACGCTCGAAGAACTTCAAATCTCAGTAGTCTGCAGGCTTTATAGTTGAAGTTGTCGATCTCCGATGTCGATGGAGATTGGTCCAAAAGCGTGTATCTCAGTCGCTCGTGGACAAACGTGGCAAGGCCATGCTTCCTGCTTAAAGAAGACCCAGCTAGTTGGTAGTGTGGTAGCACCAACTTCTCTGCATCAGTGCAGTGGGTCTCCTGCAGTAGGATGACGAGTGCCTCAGACTGCATAGCGAGGTGGTGATCTTACGATCGATCATACACTTCAATACCTTTGGTGTAATGGATTTTTAAACGGAAAATTACTACCATCGGAACTATTCAAGCTGAGCGCAAAAAAATAACAGAAGAAATAAAGCAATATAATAGTGATATTGGTTTCTATAAAATTTTTTGGAACGAACCTGAAATATCAACCTCTACTCTTTTATTGTAAACTCTAAACCCACAGAAAAGTTAAATATTTCAATCTTATTAATAATGCACCAAATTTTTTAAATTTTAAAAAATCTAAAGAGAACCGGCTTTATACAAGTTATGTGATTATATGAAAGGTACAGACATTGCAGACCAACAAATTACTTTCTATTTGTGTAAAACAAAGTCTCAAAAATTGACCACAATTGCATTTTCGTATTTGCTTGACATTTGTCGCATAAATGCAGCAAGTGTATTAGCAATAAATAAACACGCGGAGCCCTGCAAACAGAATTTGTTTAAAGATGGCTGTAGTCTTGTTTTGAAATTACTAAAATCTTTCATTGAAGGCAAGTTCTAACCCAGTGTTTCTCAAAGTTTTTTCGATTGCGGCACATTATAGAAATTCTTCAAAAATCGAGGTACCTTTAGATCATTTTTATTAAATTTTGTTTCCAAAATCAGGTGATCTCTAAAAAAAAGTCTTCACCCAGAATTGGGCTCAAATTTCTAGCTTTCGTCCCTAAAACCATCGATGAACCAAGTGTTTATACCGCTTTATTATCGATATTTCTTCCTCAATCAGAAAAAAACATCGGTGTGAAGTATGTATATCAGAAGTATCAGGTCCGAAATGAAAAAAAAAATGGCATTGAAATGGCGCTTCCGATCTTTCGTTCAGGCTGGTAACAGTTTTCAAAAATTCACATAAACAAACTCAAAAAATATTTAAGCAAAATACATTGAGCTGTGCTTGTACTAGTACTTAGTACTACTAATATCATTTTATGGTTGTACTAGTGTTTTTGTTTTTCTAATTATTATGTTGAAATTCGGTCTATCAATTGAATAATTTTTATCGCAAAAAAAATGTCCGTGTCATAACTTTTGAAAAATGTTACATTACTCGTCACAGTTGAAATTTAAGTTGATGGCAATTAAATTACTTTTTTGGAAAATTGTAACTTTTTGTAACTCATTCTAGACCCGACTAATTTAACCAGCCGTGCAACAATTAAAAGTTAAAGAATTACGTCAGATCACGTTAGTAAATTTTAATAAGTAAGTATTTTATTAATGAAATAGCGTACTTCACCAAAAGAAGAAACTATTCGAACTAAAAAAGATTTCTGTAAAATTGAAATCGATGTGATCAAAAGCAATCAATCTATATAAAAGCAAGCAACTCTTTATAAAATTAGTCAAGTCGAAATATTTTTTATAGTGAAAAAAATTAAGGTGAGTGTAACTGCCATTCGTCCTCGTTAGGTGGCGCCGGTCATCTTTAATTTAACTAATCATCGTTTGTTGCCTTTTCGCTTTCTGTAATCACCTAGAGCGCTTTTATTTCCACGCACAATGACAGTTAATTGTTTGATTTGCGCTAAACGCATCAGGTTTTCTTTTGGTACCACTTTGGACGTCGAATAGATTGCTTAACTTAATTTTATTAACGTGGTCAATTGAATTTTGCCAGTTTAGGAATAGGAAGTATTTTACTTATATTTTAATGCGCTAGTTGCTTAGCTAGATTAGGATTAGGAATCTGTTTGTACTTAATGTATTTAATTTATGTGTATTAATTATTTCTTTACATTCTATTTGAATAAGATTTGAATTAATGTCGTTTGTTTAATAAGCTATAAATTTTGTTTTAAACGACGCCTATCATTTCTGGATCAACAAATAAATTCAAGACAAAATCTGTGAAGTGTATGAGTCCGTTTACTACGATAGCACTCAAATTTTGGCAACGACAGTAAGTTTTCTGCGATGTAAAACTGCACACATAATTTTTGTGTGTAATAATTTGCCTTTTTATGTATGAAGTTTCTTGCCCAATTTCTTCACAAAAATGAGTGAATTTAAAAATTATTTGATAAATCGCAAAGATCGAAGGTTTGTAAACACTAATAAAACCAGCTTTTAGCAGATTTGCGAGTGAAGAATTTCTTTCTCTGTAAACAGTAATAATCTTGCCAAATGGATTTCAGCCGTCACCATTTCTACTTCTAATTTTACGAAATAATGACGTTCGACGAACAGCCGAAGTCATTAATTCTTTAAATAACACTTTCCGCCCCCCAGTCGTACAAAGTTTTTAAAAAGCTCAGTCGGAATAGGGTTAAGCGCGGAAAGATCAATAAACGAAAGAACTAATGGGATCCCTTGTACTATTGGCCGTCACGTTCCTTTTAAACTTTTTTTCTTCTCTCGTTTAAGAACCTTCTCTCGCTTTCGCTACTCTCACTCACTTTGGTCTTTTCTTTTTCTTCTAAATAGCGAACTATATATTAAAACCCTAATTTTACATAAAAATAAAACTTTGCCGAAAAACTTACCTTAAACAACGTTTTTATATTTTTTATCACTTTATTTTAAACATAGATAACTTGATTTTCATGCGGGCAAGCTAAGCTTTGCAAAATAAAATACTTCAAACAACTTTTTTATGTATTCATTTATTTATTTTTTATTTTATCTCTATATTTATCCTCTTGACTCGCAGGAAAGCGACGGAAGTGCTAGAGATATGGCTTTAATTTAGAATTGCTTGCCAAGACCACCAAGCAGGGAAAGCTGCCGTTAAATGTCTTTCCCAAGGACACAACGGAATGGCGCGAGTAGGTTTTGAACCGACACCATGTCGATCATTATCCCGCCGCTCTGAGCACTCGACCATGCTGCCGACTTTATATTTTTGACCACTTTATAAATTTGTAAACATGGACAACGTAATTTTAAACCAAAATATTTACTTTAAATGCTGTTTTAGTTTTGATTTGTGCGACGGCTTACAGTAAAACAGATGATAATCGGTCATCTGAGCAAGCAAAGCTTGGCTAAATAAAACACTTCAAACATCTTTTTTATATTTTTTATCACTTTATTTTAAATTTGTAAACATAGACAACTTGATTTTGAACCAAAATATTCACTTAAGTGCTGTTCTAGTTTTGATTTGTGCGACGGCTTGCAGTAAAAGAGATGTTTTAACAGTGATACTTGAGCGACGGTTTGGTGTAAAAGAGATATTAATCGGTCATACAACCAACTTTAAATGTTGTTTTAGTTTTGATTGGGCGACAGCATAGAGTAAAAGAGATATTTATCACTCATACAACCAAGCCGAGCTTTGTGTAATAAAAAATAGTTCAAACATAAGTTTTAAATTAAAATCCTATTTTGTTTTAGTTTGGCATCTTGGGAAGCTGGCGGGGTTATTGCTTGCCTCATGTAGGTTATAGCACCTTCGCGGGTTTGTTTCAGTCAAAAGAATAAATATAGAGATGATAAAAAAACTAAGTTTGTTTATTTAGGCATAAAATATTTACAAAAATAAAATAATAGTAATAAAAATTGCACGCAAAAATAATACGTAACAATAAAAACAACAACACTACAGAGGATATTGCCTTATTGCCTGAAATAAATCAGGCAATGCTTGTCCTTTTGTGCTTTTCCTCCTCCATAAAAATTCATCTAAGTATGAAGGGATAAACGCCCGATCCGCACCTTTCATTCTTTTCAGCTTGTTTTTGCACTGTGCCCACAAGGATTCTATACGATTGGTATGAATTCCTTGTGAGTTTACAAAACACTGTCGATGATTGACAGTGCGGTGAACGTATGCCAACGCTGAAAACATTTCCTTAAAAAAAATATATATATATTGTTATTTTTGACGTTCATTTTACTTAATTTCGAATTGCACCAATAATTTTAACAGCACTCAAGAATTTTATAAAACGTTAATTTTTTTGAGTTAATAGCCTTAACAAATTTTACATTTCACTTATTGTAATTATATTCTGATGAATAAAGTTGTGCTATTTTTTCTATTGCAACCTTAGCTTTTGGAAAATTGTTTAAACCGAGGAAAAAATTTATTAGCAAAACACAAAAAACTTAACTAAAAAAATTAATTTTCATTTTTTTTATCTCTATATTTACGGACAAGGCGACGGAGGCGCTAATACATAGGGCAAGCAATTACCTAACCTGCTTCCGGAGATGCCAAGGTATTGCTGCCCGCTTGAAATTTAATAAAGATATGACTGGACTTAACTGCTTGCCAAGATCACCAAGTATGTGAAAGTGCCGTAAAGTGTCTTTTTCTAGGACACAACACGAGTAGGATTTGAACTAACACCATGTGTTAAACACAATCCCGGCGCTCTAACCATTCGATCAAGCTGCCGACTTGCATTTAGCAAAATCAACTTGAAAAATTCAATAAAAATCAAACCTCCTATAGATCGAAAGAAACAACTTATTACGAAATAATTTTTCACATCGTTTTTAACCTCTTGATTTTTTCTATTGATCGTGTGAATCAAACTTTATTACAAGAATCGAATGGTAATGATTTCCAGTTTCAAATGAATACCAAAGCAACAATTTAAAAAGAATGTTTTTTGTTATCAGCGCACAGATCGTAATTAACGCTACTTTGCGATTGTGTTGCCACAGAACAATAACTATCAAGGTGAAATTTTCTTTTTCGCGAGAAAGCTCTTGTTTGCTTTTTACTGAGTGATTTCATTGAGCGCTTAAAAAAGATAATTGATTGGAAATTCTTTTCTGAATTCATGTTGCTGCTTGCAAGGTTACCAACTCCTCTCAAAACAGAAAGGAGGCACAAGGTCAATACGAAGGAAAGATTAGAATGACCGACCTTGCTCGCTCAACTATTTGTTGAGGAAATCTACTCTGGTGCCTGAACATGTTTTTGTTCTTGTACAATAACTCTGACAAAGAAACATTTACTGTTTTGTGACAAAACAGATCGCAAAAGATCACAATGTGAAAAATTACACCAACTGTGCTTTAGCATGAAACATAGTATTAATAATTTGATGCTATTCTTGGTATGTTTTTGTTTCAAAAAAACTAAAGCAAATAACCAGTGAAAAAATAAATAGGACGAAGAAATAACTAGCTTTATATTGAGAGATTGACCGATTGACTGTGACAAGCAAAATTTTTGGGATCCTTTCTAGAAAGCCCCCGCCACTAATACAAAAATGTGAGATTTGAGAAAAACAATTGTTAAACAATTGAAAAATGGTACACTTTCAAAATGCGCAACAAACGAGGAAGTGGCACTCACCGTTCCATGGTTGACAGTTATCTCTGTGAATTTATGTGGCAGGGGTGTTTTTTTTGGCGGGGACTTTCTACAAAAGCTCCTTTTGAATCTTGTAAAGTTGTCTGGCAAAAACGTTTTCTTTCTGAGTCAAAAAAACAGCATTAAGAAAAGCTGTACAGAAAGAATGTAAAAAAACTGGAAGAAACAATTATATTTCACAAGATTTGAGGCTGTAGTTCAGAAGTTTTAAAATGCTTTGATATTTTCAGTTCACAAAAACTATTTTAAATAACTAATAAATTTACTCAAGTAAAATATCTGAATCTTTTGTTCATTTACATAGCAAAGTTTTTCTAGTTTGGTGGTTTATTATTGTCTAAAATTTTCATAGTACCTGCGGTATTTTTGATGTTTTTTATTGCTGATGCCGAAACACCAGATACAGCTCTCTTATTTTTAGTTTACTCAACAACCTAGTATTGGAGTCTCATTTGTTCTGGTAGTACTTGGCAGTGACGGATATTCAAAGTTAGGAGCCCGAGGCAAAGATTCCCAAAAATTGGCGTTTTCAAAAAGGGCTTTGATCTCGTATTTTCCTTATTTTTCCCAAACTCATGGTGATCTGTAAAAAAAATAAAACGAAAAGGTCTTCACTTCGATTTGATTTCATATTTCGCTGTTCTCCCAAAATCATTAAAAAATATATACAGCAAAATGCAACTATATGCGGTATTTTCAAGGGGGGCCCCTGAAATTGTTTAAACGCCTTCATGCTAAAATATGCTTTAACGCCTTCAGATGGATTAAAGACAACTGGACGCAGCCGACAGGTTGCAGCATAACTAACCAGTGGGCTGCGTCTAGTTGGGTTACATCCAGTCGGTGGGGCCAGTTGGCCCATTCGCCTGCAGACTGTAGTAGCGCGTTTTCATTCCTGCATAGACAAATGAAGTCTTGTTTCTTTCTCTCATTGCAAATGCGCGCCAATAGCAATTTGCGGTAAAAAAATTTAGCACGGGAGCCAGTCCTAAAATTTATTTGTTTTACTTGAAGGGGTCCTTTTACATGCTACAACAATGTTGCCTTGTTTAACGTAACGTCAAAGAAAGGGCCTTTACAGCCTATATCTCGAAGTTATCTCGGAGAGGCCTTGTGGTGATCAATATTCCTGAAGGTGATCAATCAAACGTATACGGTGTAAAACAAAAAAAAAAGCACTTCTCAATTGAATATATTGGAATCAAAATGCATTATTTTACCCCGTATTTCATGCGACACTTTTCATATTGCAAAATAAAAAAGTATATCTACCATTGTTACCCAGATTTGCTTATTTTCTAGTTTTGCTTTTAGGTTTTCACTTATTAAGTACTTTTTGTCTTATCGCAGGTTGTTTTTCAAACGGTTATTTTATTATAATTTTTTTTTGCTATTTTGATTAACACAATAAAAGTAACTGCTTGATTAAGACACCTTACGGTTATTTCCCAGTCATGTTATCCTACATTTATTCTCAATTATATGTTATGCAAATATTTGTAAATGTTTAGTGACAAATAAACAAATGTGAACTAAATCTTCACAAATGTTAAAATATTGCTGTTTAAGAAATTTTTTATTGAGCACTCTAGTTTTTATAAACTGTGATTGAGTTGCTGATAAAGACTTTCAAGTAAGGAAGGTGCCGTAAAATGTTTTTTCTAATATAACACCGGCCTTAGTCTCAAAAGAATCCTCAATGTTCTTAGTTAGCAGGACAACATGATCTGCGGTTGACTTCCCGCGTCGAAACCCAGCCTGCTCTTTAGGGAGCAGCAGATCAATTAATGGCTCAACGCGGGCGTAGATAAGCCTCTCGAGCATCTTGTAGGGGACAAAGAGCAGAGATATCGGTCAATAACTCTTTGGGTCCCTCATGGGTTTCATTGGCTTTGGGATCGGGACTACAAGCGCTCTTCTCTAGATCGTGAAAATTTTGAGTTGGCGCAAACAGGAAAAAAGAAAGTTACATAACCAGGACTTCAAAGTAGCTCCAGCATGATTATAAGCTCTGAGCAGATGGAATCAGGGCCCGGAGCTTTACCTGGTTTTAAATGTTGAAGGGCAGCAGTACATTCTCTTTGTGAAAAATTGTCAGAGATTTACTGGGTCTAGTGTTGTGGCCCTCCAAAGGTCAGACACTTCTTGAGAGACAAGTCGAGAAGACTTGCGGTCATTAGCCTCCTATCTCCTATTTCTAACCAGCTGAGATGCAATAGCATCAGCTGAAACGGGACAATGATGAGGAGAGTGTCGTGACCTACCAGTAAGTTTGTTCAAAATACTCCAAGCTTTTCGACTAGAGTGTGAGAAATCAATGCTTCGAACAGCCTCGGACCATCGATCCCTCCACTTTCTGTCAAGCTTGGCAAGCTTGACAGAAAGCGCTGCAAAATTCTTCTGAACAAATTCTTTTTTACCAAATGGTCCAACTCTGAGGTTTTCTGTTAAACAGAAAAGACAGAGTTGGGAAAGAAAAAATAAGTAACAATGACAAACGAGTTAATAATACCGGTGTATAAAATAGCCACGTTTTACTTACACAGTAAACCAACCGATGCTCAACATTAAGCACATTTACTGAAATAGAACAACGTGTTGAAAGCTACAGTTTAAATTTACAATTTAATTTTAATATGCGTACCGAATTAATTACTTGCATTTTAAAACCAGTTTACAATAAATTTTTTACCTGAATTTTTTTACTGGCAATTCGAATCAAAATTATACAACTTTAAATACTTAAAACGCTGCAATCTATCTGCATACAATCTTCGACAATAAAAATAACTACTATCGCGTCGTATTTAACTAGCAGTTCAACAAGCACATATCATGCACACAAGAACAAATTGCTACGGTTCGTAGTCCAAATTCAACTAGTGTGAAATAGTTGAAGTAGTTAATAAGAATAGAAAAACTGTTAAGCAGGTTAAAAACAGTTTTGAAATATTGTTTATTTATTCGACTTTATATTTGTTTCCTATCTTTCCATAAAAAATTCTTTTAACATTTTTGCTTAACTATTGTTTAGTTCACTAGAAGTGGGCCATAAAAAGAGGTGCCACGGACCGCATTCTGGTCCGCGGACCGTATGTTGCACGCATCTGTTTTCCAAGCTAACTTTATTACTACAACCTTTTTTATATTACATTTGTTTATGGTTACCCTAATGTTTCTCTTGTAAATCAATGTAAATGCTCTTCCAAGGATAACACTGTTTAAAAGCTCGTCTTTACCACCTATAGATCGGGAAATGTTTAAAGTCAAACCACGTGAGTTATTACAGAGCACGGCAAGTAATCGTACCAATAAAAGCACAAAAAAGTTCCTTGGTGCCCAATCATGCACTTCAATTAATTTCTTTTTTTTTTTTTCAAAATTCATACTACGTAATTTTGGCTCAACTAAATCGAAGTTGCTGTATAAAATTTTGTCAGTTTGAAATAATGGATACTGTCAACAATTGATCAAAACGTACACATACGCATTCGTAAACCGGTAAGAAAAAGAATCAATCTAACAAAAGAGATTTTATATAGGCTTCCCGTCGAATACAGTTTTGGTCATCGGCTTTAAATATCTCACTATTCAGGTTTGATAGGGGGGCGGCGCTTCTACACGAACAACAAGATTAAACCGCGGGCTGGACTTATATTGCTCTTTGATTAATTATCCGTTTCTTACTACAAAAGCGACTCAGTTTTATTGCAAATTATGAAAAAAGTTTTTTTGCATTTGCTCCAATAAGAGGTTTACAGTTGACCTTACTCCTATCCCTCTATCTAGATTCAAGATATGAAGCTGAAAGGCAATAAAACTATTGAACATCATTTTAGTGGAGAGAGTCATTACTCTTATTTTCAAAATTAAAGCATTTCGCCAGTCACATGATTTTGTTTCGCGAGCCGCAGCTTGCACATCCTGAATTAAACAAACAATTATTTAAGGCTAATGACAATGACAGATTTTCTCAACTATCATGACTACACACATTTCTGGTAAACTAAATTACATGAAATATAACAGAAAAACGAGAATACATGAATCATATTTTATGATGCGATTTTCGTTCGAATGTAAATTTGATAAAAAATTTTTCGCTATTGCGCAAATGCAAAATCTCACACTAAATTACACAAAGCTTTATTAATCGGAAAGTTTAATCCTAATTTAAATCGTCAATTATATGCTTGTAGATCAATGTTTTTACTAAACATATTTGAAAACATCGTGAAAAGTTATTCATTACAAAATTTGATGACGGCTTAAGCTAGCCATGAAAGCTTGTTTTGCTTCATCTTTTTTTATATTGTAATACTACAGATAAATAAATTCAGATATGCTAAATTCAATATGGCTACTTCCCATATCAACTTTATGATATAAGAAAGTAACCTCTTTCCTGAAGCTTTGGATGTTAACGATAAACAACTTTTCCACTCCATTAAATGTTTGCTATTATGCTAATCAAAGCAGATATTTCTATTTCGAACATTCGAATACTAGAATAGTATTTCAAAATGGCATTATTTAAAATCGAACATAATAAAAATTATACTTAAAAAATTTCTAGTTGTGCTCAATCAAACTTTTCAGTGCTGGTTTTTGAATTTAAATTCTTGCTACTTTATGGGAAAAACTATCCTCGTATATTGCTAACAACCGAAATCTTTTAATTGCAGAGATTATTAACTAGTGCGACCAGTGATAAAGGTCTCGAGACCGATTTTTTCTGGTCTCGGTCTCGTCTTGGTCTAGACCTTGTGCTGGCGGTCTCGGTCTAGTGTGTTTTTAAATTGGTCTCAAGACCGGACATTTTTTGACATGTTTGTTTTTGTTATGATGAATTATGTAATTTTGTTAAAAACGACACTCAATCGACAGCTTTGCCGCAATTTTGAAAGGGCAAAAAGCTTAAGAGTCAGCCAAACGGTAATTTGTGGTTTTGCAACTTTATTACATTTATTCCAAAAGATTTTTATTGTGATCAGGGCTGTCTGTTACAAGATAATCCGATTACGAAAAAACCTTATAAAAAATTTTTCTTTTTTCCGCAAAAAATAATTCTGATAATGCTTTGAATGCTCACACCTTTTTTTGCAATTGGTACAGTATTACAGTGATAAAACTTTTTTAGGTCTTTACTCTGATTTTAATAAATTTCGAATTATTTATATTGAATTGAATTATTTTTGAATTATTATTATTATTTCGATTCATCGTACATGTTAACTTGGATCGAACCTTTCCCCCAAAATTTATCACTTTGATCTTACAAATTTTTTTCTTAATTGTAACGAAATTTATGTAAGCAATAATTTGAACACCATATTTATATGTTTATTAATGATAACCAGCAATTTTTTATAAAATGTGGAATTGGTGGCTCTCTCAGTAGCAAGGTTTGCCCACCCCTATAGTTTATTTATTTATTTTTTTCTTAATTTTCATTTTTATATTGTTAATATTGTTGTCCGGTTAAAATTTTTTTTAATTGTTCAGTTTTTTAAAGAGATACGAGTGAAATTTAGAACTACTTGCCAAGATAGCCAAGCTAGGAAAACGTGCCGTAAAATGTCTTTCCCAAGGACACAGCAGAATGGTGCGAGTAGGATCTAAATCGCAGCCGTTTTGATCACAATCACGACGCTCTAAACACTCAACCACGCTTCCGACAACCCGTTTAACTGCCGGTTAAAACGTTGTCATCAATGAATCCATACGCGTATGCGCGAAAGGTTAAAAACCTCCATGAAAATTAATAGTCAAAGATTCATAGTAGCACTGAGACAGCTCAAAAATTGTTCAAATGAAGTGATTTTCAATGAAAAAAAATTAGTGCTTGAAAAAAGTGAAGAGCAAAAAAGGTCTTCACTTCTATTTTATAATCGTCAGCGGCATGGTCGAGTGGTTAAGAGCGCGGTGATTGATGGAGATCGACACTATCGCGGTTCAAAGCCTTCTCTCGCCATTCTCTTGTGTCCTTGGAAATCACTTTACAGAATACAAAATTGCTTAAAAGTTAAAATAAAAAAGAACAACGTCCTAAAAACGACTCTGAACAACCTACTCAAAAGATACACAGAAAATAAACATGTATATTATCAAAAAAAAAACCAACAAGTCGTTAATCTCTTTTTACTTTGCATAATTCATCATTATTTTTAATCTTTTTGAGATGATTAATTAGACAAATTTTATTCTATATAAGTCCAAAATAGCCAACATATCCAACAACTGCAACACGCCAACACAAATAGCTGAGCTAATCAAATATTTGAATAAAGTTTCAACCATTACCGCAATGACCGTGCCTTCAGCATTTTTCAAGTTTCCAAAAAATTTTTTGATGAATATCCTGCTTTTTTCGATTGTTAATCAGCATGCCTTGTGTGTTTCGACTTTCTTCTACTCTAGTTGAGTTTTAAAGCTAATTGTTTAAACTCTTTCAATGATGTAACCACATAAAGCAAAGCTTTTTCCAACATGTTAGAGATGCTTGTTTATTTAAAATGTAAAAATTATTGTTTTGGAATAATAAAATGGACTACTGTATATTTTTATAAATTTTTCGGCCTCGGTCTTGGTCTCAATTGCTTCTGGTCGCGAAATTGGCCAGTCTCGGCTTCGGTCTTGGTCTCGGTCTCGACGTTTGTGGTCTCAACTACTTGCAACCCTACTAAGTTTTCCGCCGATTCGACTTTTGACGTTTGCCAAATAAGAGTTATTCAGACCGATAAATTGGCCGAAAACAAATCTAAACAACAGTTACTTTTTTTTGCCGACATAAACAACTTTCCTCGGTAAATGAAATTTAAAACCTTTTATTACTCTGTAAACTTTGAGTAAACTTAGTTACTAAGTCATTCAATCGAATTGAAATAAATAAGCAGTTTTAACTTCGCTTTTTGTTACGTTTTTGCGTTTGATGAAATAATCGAAAAAACTGGCAGCTTGATCTTAAAAAAAAAATAAAAAACGTCAAAATTATTTGAGCGATTTTTGCAAGAATTGCATGAACTTTAAATTAAATGAAAAAAGAAACAAAAAAACTTATAAAATTTCGACACAATCTTGCGTGTAATTTTGGATCAGCACATTTTTTAAATAAAGTTTTGGTCTTTTCCTTTAGTTTTAATAGGGTCCAAAGTGTTTGGAAATAAAAAATTTTCTAATATTTTTTGGTTTCCTAAGGAATATTACACAACAACTTTAAATGGACAAATAATGCAAAGAAAATAAAAAGAGAAAAAATTTAAAAATAAAATAAAGCTTTATCTTTACACATCAGTTTTTGACATTTGAAACAAAAGCTCATTTTACGTTTCTTTTTTGCAGAAAGCTAAATTTAAGAACTCTTTCGTTTTTGAAGCAGACAAATATTTGAAGGTTGGGTCACTCAAAGATGAAAAACTAACCGCACTTTATCATCGCTTTTTTTGACGTGATTTTGAGCACCAATTGTTTTTGACGTTTTGTCGTGTGTGACAAGACGAGTTTTTTACCAGCTCTTTCAAAAACAAATGCCTCTTGCAATTGCCACCAATTATATACTGAGGGCGTACATCTATGACTGGTAAATTCTGTATAAAATTTTCAAAATTAATTGTGTAGTCAGAAATATCAGATTCTTAACCCGCGATCGTCATTGCCATTGAATAGCCATGTCTTTTGCAAATAAACTAATTTCAGTCACATCAATAGATGAAATTTGAAATATACTACATTTATACAAACATTACTTGTGATAAACTTGAACAAGTTTATCTCTTAATGGATCCAAACTGCACACATTTTATACTATACTGAACTATTTCGAAAGCCGTCGTAAGCAATTGGCTAGGATACTTCAAAATTTAGCTTCAACGGCTTTCGAGTCATTAATATGGTGAGTTGCGATGTTCACGGTTTAGATAATTTTCTATTTTATCTAGAAGTTATTAATTTTAAAAATTGCTTATAGCAGTGGTTGCTAAACTTGCTGGAGGTACCGAACACTGCAAGTTTTATACATACATTCACCAAACCTTTGGGCAAAACTAAAAAAATATCAAACAAGTAACCAACGTAAGCTCAAAATCATTTGTGCATATGTTGCAAATATAATAATATTATTCAAAGAAGCAAATCAACGAAACATGAATTTACATAAAAACATGATTGATTATTTATAAAACTTTGATTGATATAACATAATTGATATATCAAATTGATTGACATAATTGATTGATCTAACATAATATAAAAACATGATTGATTATTTATAAAAACTTTTTATAATAATTAAATTGATTATTATAAAAACATGATTTACATAAAAACATGA
Organism: Diplosoma virens; assembly: GCA_963680785.1. Lineage (NCBI taxonomy): Eukaryota > Metazoa > Chordata > Ascidiacea > Aplousobranchia > Didemnidae > Diplosoma > Diplosoma virens. The sequence goes on from OY796891.1 coordinate 25,692,555, forward strand.
ATTTACATAAAGACATTCAATGAGGATTTACTTCAAATAATGAGACTTTTGCTGTTGCTTTCTGAAACAATTTAAAAATGTGTGGCTGCACTTTGCAAATGCTACTCTTACATTAAGATGAATTGTGACAAAAATTTTGAGATTGAATTGTTGATATGCGTTGAAAAAATATTCAAGAACAGAAAAATCTAAAATAGCCAAAAACTAACCATTACTTAAAAGTTTCAGCAACACTTGGAAAAAATGTAGATATTTTAGAAAAAATTATAATTTTAATTTTTCGACGCAGAAGCAATCAAGTGTTTCCATACTAAAAACTTAAAAAAGGTGAGACTCTTGGAAAGTTTTTACATTTTGAAAATTATATTGAGATTTTTACAAAGGAATCTTAAGAACATAATAACAAAAAGTTAGGGAAAGCAAAATGTTGAACAAATTTATATTCACAAACCAATTTTCAATATCCATAGCTGGTTCATTTTACAGGGTTGCTGGTTTTATTTTTTAACTTTTTAATTACTCACTATAAACGTACTAGTCGTCGACAAAAAAGCTTAAATTTTTAAGGTCAAATTATAATTGTTATTTGTCAAATTTTGTTTATTCTTGAGGTATCTTGACATAAAATTTTGGCCCCTCTTAAATTTTTCTTGTTACGCTCCTGCAAGCAAATAGCAAAGATAGAAAGTTTATATTAGTTTGACTGACTGTGATCTTGCCTGTATAATTCTAATTACAATGTTTTTAAAATTTTTTCTTGGAGATAATTAATGAGTCCCTGTATAAAATTTCTTTTAGGAACTTTTTAACAAGTCGAACAATGTTACGTTGGCGTAAATTAAATTTGAATTAAGTAAAAAAAAGTTTTTAGAAAAAAAATTCGTTAAAAATGAAGTTTTAAAAGCATCTTTACGTTAAATTTTGTTTTAAAATGTAAAAACATTGAAGTGAAGTTAATATTGCTGTTACGTCTGACTGAAAATCCATTAGATTAAAAGTTTTTATACAGTAATTTAAAATTTGACCACAAAACGTTGGTATGGAAAATGTAGCAAAAAGTCTACTTTAAAAGACTAATTTTTAATATCTCTAGACGGTTTATTTTACAAGATCACTGTCAAAAACTTTTTCTTAGAGATATTAGGATTTAGTATTTCAAAAGATTTATTTTCAAAAGGTTTTCGTATTTCAAATTAGCCCATTAACGCCCATGATCCCCATTTGGGGATCAAGCGCCGCTTTAATGGGTTAGTATTTCAAAAGGTTGCCAAAAAAAATAAAAGTATTTTTGAAGATAAAGGAATGATTTATTATTTTATTTTATTTGTGTTTGTCACTCCGAGCAAAAGTGTGTCTTGAAAGTGAAGTTTTTTGATTTTTAGCTATTTTTGAAAAGTCGTTTTTTTTCAAAGGTTTATTTTTTGATTTCAAGCATTCACAAAAATAGAACGCCTATTGACAATTTTAAATACAGTTTACCCTCGTTAAGTCTGACAGCTTGGGGGTGAAGGTTGTCTGACTTAGCCGATTGTCCGACTTAACCGAAGTTCTACAGGCCATAGCCTATAAACATGCCTAGGGCAATGGAATTTGGTTGAAAATGCCCTGTTATTATAAAGGCTATTTTGTTTTACTAAATTTACCTTCATAATATGGAAAAAAAGCAGATTTATTTATTTATTTATTTCGGGGAATTAAAGAAAACACTGAAAAACCGTACATTTTTTTACTATGTACCATACCATACATCAAAGAATAAACATTAAAATTTTAGGCATTTTAGGCCAAACATTTTTTTTCAATCTTGGAATTTTCTTGGTCACGGTCCGACTTATCCAATATCCGAGTTATCCGGGTCCGACTTAACGAGGGTAAACTGTAATTCAGCTCGGTTTGTTTTCATAGTCTCCGTTGCATTTGGATATGACGACTGACTGTGATAGGACTTGATAAATGCTAGGCTGTGAGTCTTATTGCAACGTTTTCATAAAACAACAGACTTTTCCTAAAATTGATTCATAAATACTTTCATAAAACTTTTCTTTTGGCAACTTACATTCGCTTTAATTAAGTTTGATTGAAAATTTTAAAGAAATGCTAATTTTAGAAAAAAATTTACTTCATAAAATTAATACTTTGAAAAACAGTTTTAAAGTAAATATAAAACTTTTTAAGTAATTTAAACTGTTGTTGCACTTGACTGGCAATCGAACTAGCAGCTACGATTAAATTAGTGCTTTAAAATCTCGCACAATATTTTTGGTAAAGTTGAAACTTGCAATGAAGTAAAATTTTCTTTTACAAATTGTTTTTAAAAGAGCAATGAAGTAAAATTTTCTTTTACAAATTGTTTTTAAAAGGGAAAACTAAAAAATTCAAGGTGCATTACAATAAAAATTTTTTTTTCGCTTACTCAATTTTTACACTTGACTGGGAATTAAATTGAAGTCACAAGATTTTCACACGCCAATCATGATTATGCCGCAGTTTTCAACGGGTAAGGCGATACGCTTCAAACAGAATACAGTCCAAGCTTCTGTGTAAGAGAGAGAGATCTTAACACAATTATCATAAGCACATTGTCACGCTTACAGCGATTACGAGTAGTTTTCCTATTATTATTGAAAGTTTATAAAACGAATTTTACGATAATCAAAACCTCCCAATAAAACGTTAAGATTTCCAATTAATTTAAAAATAATGATTAAAATAATAACACAGGAAACCTAACGCAAAAATAAGTTATTGAATAAGCTTGCCTATAATGAAAATGAAAGTTATTACTTCTTTAGAATGCTTGTGTTACCCTTATATTATTAACTTTTGATAAACTTTTTAAATTTTATTGACAAAAGTAAAAAAAATTGTTCAGGTAAGACTGCTTTGCAGGTCGAGCCTTCAAATAATAGATTTAATAAGCTATTAAGTGTGTATAGGAATTTTCAACATAAATTAGTTGGACTTCAGTACTTCTAGAATAAAAATACGCTAAGATTTCAAATCTCTGAGTTATTCAAAAAGTGATTTCCGTACATTATCCTGAAAAGATTTTTTTTCAGAATATTTCTGGCGAGTAAACAAACAATTTTTTCAGCTTATCTCATTTTTTCGAAAATGCAACTTAGGTACTTTTAGAAATAGGGTCTTCAAATTAAGATTGCCAAAGAATTTATTTTTTTAAATTGACTATTGATATCGTACAAATAAAAATCAAAGTTGCCAAGAAAAATTTTTTAAAATGTTATGAAACATCTGTTTTAAAGATTGAACATAAGTTTCCAATAAAAATCAAGGTTAGCTGCAGAAAAGCTATTGCACAACAAACCTGACATGTCAAAACTTGCCCTTTTAAACAAACTTTTGCGCATTTTTTTTGCAACATATTGTTCCATCAAGAAATTGATTGACAGATTTGTTTCTTGCGCGTCAAAAAGCGGGAAATGGTTTGACAAGCTTTTTTATTGTGCGCCTAAAAAACGGCAAGTTGATTGACAGATTGGTTTCTTGTGTGCCTGAAAACTGGAAATGCTTTGACAGATTCATTTGTTGTGTGCCTAAAAACGGGAAATGGTTTGGCAGGCTTTTTTATTGTGCACCTAGAATGGAAAATTGGTAAAGAGACTCGTTTCTAAAAAACTAGAAATCGGTAGACTACAAAATGTCAATTAAAAGTATGCACAGAGGTTAAAATTAGTTTTACAAAATCAAGTTTGCTTTGGTGTGTGAGACAGTTTTGGTGAGAAAAAGCAACTGTCCTAGATGGAAACCGAATCAGAAATAGTGTTTTCTTTAGGTTAGATTTTTAGTGTCAGCAGTTCGGATTGTTCTTTAGATTTATTCTTTATCACTTCATTGTCAACAACTCTCCCGTGATTTAGAAAAACCTAGAAGGGCCATTTTTAAAATAACAGAGTTATGCGTATTCGGAAATTTTTTAACTCAGAATTTACTTTTTACATAATTTTTAGGTTAAAAAGTATGTTACTTTCTAAGTTAGCGCCTAGTAAAAGCCATGGTCTTGCTATATAGATGTATCAACTCAAAATGCAAATCAGCAATTTTCTCGAAAACTTAAAAAAGTCGCTTTCTATGTTTTTGCAAATCCCAGAACTGTCTTGGGTGAGAGTCGAACTTGTGGGTATTGTAACAACTAGAGTTAATGAACTTTGCTGTCAGCAACTGTCTTGGGTCAGAATTGAATTCAGTACTACTGCCTTTCTTAGGGTTAGGGTTATAAGAGTATGGTTAGGAACAGTAGTTTTCTTTAGGGTTAAACTTAACAACAGTATAGAGTTCGACTGCTCTTTCGATTTGCCACTTTGCAGTCAACTGCCTTGGGTGGGAATTAAACTCAGAAATACTATCTTTCTTAGGATTAAGGTTGAAAGACAAAGATTAGCAATTGTAGTTTTCTTTAGGGTGGGAATTAACAACAGTTTAGGGTTTGACTGTTTTTTTGGTTTGCCACTTCACTGTCAACTGCTTTGGATGGGAGTCGAACTTGTGAGTATGGTAGCAGCTAGGGTTAGGGTTAAGGTTGATAGGGTTTGATGACAACCCTCCAACATCCGCCTCCTCGGACATCAAAGAGCCCTTCCTCACTACTGATAATACTATAATTAGAGGCAATGAGTGTTTGAAAGTCTCTAAAAGGCGGCCACGGACCACAAAAGTTTGAAAACCACTAGTCTATCCTTTAACGCACTAAAATCACACTTATTCCTTATTTTTCGTAATTCAGTTAACCGTTTATTAAACGATACGCCAACAGCTTGCTAGAGTTGCCTTAAAATATAAGTGTTAAAAACAGGTCACCGCCTGAAATTACAGAGAACTTTATAATAGTCCGAAACGATGTTAGTTGTAAGATTCTTATCATCTGGTGAAATGCTAAAATTATCAAAAATATCTCTGGCTTTTTTGCCAGCACAATTCAGCAAGATTGCAGTCTGAGTAGCTACTGGTTTAGTGTTTAATTCAGTCGTCGCGTAATTTATTCTAAAAGATTTGCTCAACGCCGCCATTCCTCAGCAAAGTTTTCCGCATTAAAATTAACCTCTCTTGGCGTTTTAAACACTATCACATTCCACGGCCATAACTATCGCCGGTGCAATGCACCGAGGCTCCAGCACAAAGGAGCCCCATATTGCTACATTTTATTGTAAAATATTTTCCTTAAAAGCTCAAGTAAACTTATTATTATTAAATGTCACAATTCCTCAATAATTTTAATTTAAAATGGGAGCCCATAATCATAGCCGTACCTGGTGGCGGGCAGGGGGCAGTTGGTCCCCCAAGTTTTCAAGGTTTGGTAAAATTCAAATTTTTCGAACAGTGACAAGAAAATATTTGGACAAAATCAGAATTTTTCGGGCAGCAATATGAAAAAATTTAGCAAAGTCAGGAATTTTAGGGGAGTGACAATAGTCAACTGCAAAAAATAGTTACGGACAAAAATTGAGAATTATGAGACTAATTCCACGTGAAAACCTTTTTTTTTAGAGAACACCATTATTTTTGGACGAAATTCGATCTTCGTCCGAGAATCTCAGACAACTTTAATGTCACAAAATTTGGGCAAAACTTCATTGCCCTCCAAATTTTATTTGGTTGGTAGGCCTATGCTCATACTTGATGTTTGCACCGGGGCCCCACCTGACGAAGTTACGGCCCTGTCACATTCACTCAACTCGAATAACCTCTGACACGAAGTAATTGTTTTATATCACCCGTCTGACTTGAACAAAAGCTGAATTCTAACTGATTAGCACAACGAATGTATATATAGGGGAAGTGTGGGACCTATGGAACGATTTTTTTTAAACGGTTGTAACTTTTATATTTTAACTAAAAATTGCTTGAAAATTGGTCTGCATGTTGTGATTAGGTAGCTCTGCATTGGGATAAAATGGTTTAGCTGTGTGTTAATTGGTTGCCAAGTTACAAGCAATTATTAAATTTTTACATTTCGTTCCATAGGTCCCACCCCTGTGGGACCTATGGAACACCGTCTGGGACCTATGGAACACTTTTACAAAGCTATCAAACGTTGTTTTTTTTTACATTAACTTCAAATAAACACAAAAATATACATAAACAAACATGCACACACAAAACAATTACACATATGATAAATCAACATTAAATTTCATCACCCCACATAACCGTTTAGTTTGAGCAGCTGCATGAGGTGGAGGCAAAATTTTTTCAATATCTTTTTTGCCAATGGAGGCTAGGTCTTCCATTTCTGGAAAGACAAATCCATTTTTAATTTTTCTTGACCTCTCCAGAAAACTGATTTCAAAGTCTTCATCTTCATCTGGTCCACTAACCAGCTTTCCAATAAACTTTTTACAATTTCCAGCTGCAGTGTGCACATTAGCAATAACAAAATCACCACATTTGAGTATGACAAGCTTGTCAGTTTGTGGAGCAAGGCTGGAATCACCATCAAACAGACTGGCATTACTTTCTGAATCAGCAAATACTTCTTCTTCATCAGTTGAACTATCTCCTGATTGCTGAGGGAAAAGTCTTTTTTTCACAGGTGTGCGTGTGATGATGACAGAAGAAACTTTCTTACGACGCCGAATTTTTCGCGGCCTTGCTTTCGGTAGTGGGGCGATTGATTCAATTAAAGAGGTTTCAGATACTGCTTCCAGGCTACAGCCTGGGTTTGATGATGCTGGAGTAGATGTAGATTGAACAGCAGCCTCAGTGGTGTCAAGCACACTTGCGTCGATGTTTATCTCGCCTGAATAAACGTTTTGCACCTGATCAGTTCTCTGCACTCGCATTTGCACTCTGGAAGGTAAAAATTCATCCTCTGTAAAAATTTCTGAATTGAAGGGAAATATTCCAGTCCGCCTGAATGAAGAAGTAATATTTTCCAAGGTGCAGGATTTAACAAAAGCTTTATTATACAATTCAGCAACATAATATAAAGACAGTGTTTCCCCAGGATGTGACAGATGCCATTCATTACAAAATGAGCTGTAGAATTTCTTGAAGGCTCCAAATACACCCACATCTAAAGGTTGCAGTTTGTGGCTGCAATGAGGCGGCAGGGTAAGCAGATCTAAGCCATGATTTTTAGCCAGCTCAACACCCTCTAAAGTTATATGGCTGTTATGATTATCCATGATCAGCACTCCCGGTTGATCTTTGGATACTGTCATATTGTCAATAAAATGTTTCAAGACTTGTGGGAAAATGTCTTGTTTCATCCATCCTGATGGATTGGCCAAACCAAGACTACCAACAGGAGCACCGCGCAACATGTGGCTTGCAAATCAAACCCTGGGAAATATGAATGCTGGCGGTAGAGCCATTCCAGTAGCACTGACACAGCAACACATTGTAATGTTTAAACCACGTTCCCCTGATCTTATTTGGCCAACTTGCTTGGTACCAGTTCTACATAAAATATTTCTGGAATTGGGAACTGTGTTAATTCCAGTCTCATCAAGATTCCAAATTCTGGTTGGAGGGATGTTTGAATTGATAAGAATACTTTTGAGGTTGTCAAAAAAAGCATGAACATTGAAAGGATTGAATGCCATGGCTCTGGCAAGGCTTGTACTTTCAGGTTTTCTCAAACTTAAATCTCCTATTCGCTTACGAAAGCCTTTTAGCCAATCTTCACCAGCAATTTTTTTTTCATTCCATGAATTAGGAATTTTTTTGTTTTTTATTTTTGCATATTCATAAGCAAGTTTTTTGACTTTACTTTGTCAAGGCCATAAAACAGCTTTGAAAGTTTAATGATGTAATCCTTTAATGCATGTTCTTCATCTTCTGTAAAAATCTATGAAAATACAAACAGTAATTAGCCTATTAACTGGATATGAAAAACTAGGTTAATAAATTCCTTATTTAATAATCTATAGTTAGGTTATTAAAAATTAACTAGGTTTTTAAATAAAGTATTAAATTAGGTTATTAAATTCCTTGTTTAATAACCTAGTTTTTTATTAGGTTACATTTCATTCTTAAATCTTAATTAGGCTTAGATCAAACCATTAGCCTAACTGACAAAATCTGTTAGCCTCTTTGTCAGTATAGGCCTAGGTTAGAAGCATAAAACTTAGCCCAACAAAAATTTACTTACTTGAGTTGTAGTCATAGAGATTTTCTTAACTTCAGTGTTTCCTGGATGCATCTTTTTCTTATAACGGTGCAAAGTACCTATAGGTATTCTGTAAACTTTCGAAGCTTTTCTGAAACTGAGTTCATTAGTAAGAACACCTTTCAAAGCTTTATTTAGGTCCTCTTCACTAAACAAACCCTTATTCGATAATCTAGATTTAAATGTAGGCATGACCTGAAATACAAGGGACCTATGGAACGCCATGTTCCAAAGGTCCCACATAGTTATAATTAATGGAAAATAGCTTTTAGTTCATACACACTACACTTTGACAACTAAAACTTTTGATCAACTGATAGCTAGATAAGTAGTCTTTTCAAAGAAACCAACGTTAATAGTTTTAGTAACTTCAAGAAACTATAAAATTCTTACAAAGATGAACCTAAAAAGGACATTTTTTACCCCGAAAATGAAAAAACAGCTTTACTGCCTTCTAAACTAGCAGTTCCACAAATTTTAATTTTGGAATAAGCATGTCTTACAAAAGTGTGTTTCCAAATGCAAAAATTTCAAAAAATCCGTTTTCCGTTTTCAAATAAATCCGGTGTTCCATGGGTCCCACCGTTCCATAGGTCCCACACTTCCCCTATTGATAAAGCACGTGAGAGTAGCGTTACCAGTAATTATTGACCGAAGAATAGCAGTGAACAAGTGTAGCATGTGAGTAGCATGACCAGTGAACAAAAAGTAGCAATTATTTATATAACATTGTAAAACTTGTTCTTTTTAGCTTTTCAACAATCATCCAATTTTAAGCAGTAAAACAAGTTCCTTATTGTTAAATTTTTGTTTGTGTGATTACAAAAATTGCTTCAATAAACAAACCATTTTAAAAATTGAAGTAATGCATCAAGTCGAGCTCGAGGTATCTCTATTTGCTTTTTAATTACTTAAAAGTTATTTTAAATGAGATTATCTATTTGCTGGCATGTAAAACATTATCTTTTTTCTTTTAATTTTAGAATTGCCACCCTGATAACTCACATTATAATCATCTTTTTTGTACATAGCATTTAGTTTTGTTTTCTTTGCAACAACTATTTGTTTGAATTTAAATCCAAGTCAAATTTAAAATAACGCATTTAATTTTCATCATTTCGTCTGATAGCTTTTATGTAAAAACTAAAAAATAGATGTTATAATCTAAAAATAGATGTTATAATCTTTAAAAAATTTAATTTCAGACAATATTTATTTTTAAAAATAACAACATTTCAAAAAAAGTTAAGTCACTGTAATATTTATAATGATTAATTTAGTTGAATTAATTCATTTTATTGCTTAGAGTTCAAATTACTATATTTTTGTGCGAATTTCATACATTGAAACGACCGTGCATTGAAATATGCACAAGATCCATTCCATACATTAAAATATATAATTGATTCATTAAATATTAATACATTAAATTTAACAAATTTAATGAAAATCTATAACGTTTTTTTTGTTTTCTCCTTTATCATATTTTTATCACAAGTTTACTAAGCTACTTAATCCAATAACTAAAATTGATCTTGATACAGAAACAACATCTAATGGATCAAAAACAAAATAAAAACCAAAAAAAGGAAAATGCAAATCGTAAGAAGTTAGATTACAGTATATACGAATGGTTTTCAACCTGGTATTCGTAAACACCACAGTAATTTGCGCATCTTTTACTTTAGAGGTTACAAGAATAAGCTTAACTTCCACAACAATTTTGTTTTTTGGGACATTGGACTGTTAGGGTTTAATGTTTGGCCATAGCATTTTTCAGCAAAAAATCGAACGCCAAGAAAAACGTATTAAATGTCCATTTGAAACAAAGTCTTTTTTTTTGAAATATCAGCTGCCGTTCACCAGATAAAGTAATCTTTATCATGTTGGTTAGTTTGTAAGGAGTCGCAAAATAAAAAAGATTGTAAACCAATAATTTGAAATTTTATTTTTATATTAATGCAACTTTCTAAAATAACCTCTTTTTTTTCAAAAGCAATTGTTTAAGTTTAAAGTTGTGTTTTTAATGCTGTTTCTTAGCAAAACATAAAAGAATGACGTCATAAACTTTAAAAAAATTAAAGTTTTCACTGCAATCTGAGTAAACTGCTGCAAACGATGAAATTGCATTGCTTTTTTACAAAATATTTATTTTTCAGACAATGTTTCGGTAGTGCTAAAATTAAACATTGAGTCAAGCAAAGCTAGGATGGAATTTAAAAAAAAACGTTTACCGTTTCAATATACTCAGTGGTGGATATTGGGTGAGGCGAATAAAGCCGTTGCCTCGGGCCCCCCTCGAAAATAGCACTTATAGTTTGAGTTTGTTGCAGATGATATTATTATGTAGTTGGAACGAAAAGTGGTAGGTGAAAACCTTTATTTTTTTTTAGAGATCAACATGACTTTGGGAGAAAAATAGCAAACTCGGAGACGAAATTGAAGTGAAGACCTTTTTTTTTTAGAGATCACCATGCTGTTGGGAGAAAAAAGTCAAAGACAAAATCAAAGCCCTTTTTTTTCTAGAGAACATCAATTTTTGGAAATTCTTGCCTTGGGCCCCTGAATTTAAATATCCACCACTGACTATACTAAATATTTATTATGCAATTTGTAATCATAATTTAGGTTTTCGAGTTATGCGAAAACAGTAGCCAAGAACATTATTTGCACTTAAGTGTAAATTTCATATGCCAAATCCAGGCTTACTTTTTCACCATAGTTTTCAACAACCGTCAAAGACAAATTGCAGGTGGTTCCTTTAAATGTTGTCTGCTGACGAATTTTATCTGATCATCAGAGTGCGTATTGCAAAACTCTGTCGGGCAGCAATGCCTTAAAGGAAATCACAAATCTTAGATGTTTTTTTCCTTGGATCACCAGTAGAAAACAGGCTGTATTTGATTTAACTTTAAAATTCGAAACCATGGTCAGGCAGTGAACTCAAGTTAGGTCCGTGTGATGCACAACGACGCTTTTTGTGGTGCAGCAATGCAATAATAAGAAACAAAAAATTTAGATTTAGTTCTTTTGTTCTCACAAATTTTGTTCATGAGCATGCTAATGCAAAACTTTGTTTTTCAGAAAATAACAAAATGGAAAAAGATTCAATTTCAAGTTCTTATGTTAGCAAATTAAGCAAAGATACTTTACAGAAACAAGAAGATGACCTAGCTAATAAACTAAAACAAATCTGCGACAAAGATGGGAATGAAGAAGCTCCACAAGAATCTGCTAAAATATTTTACAAGCTTAGCGAGATATATTTTAAGAGAAACACAATGGTAAGCTTGATCAGAAGTGCCACTTTGCTAAACGCAGCAATCATCAGGAAACCTAGTAATATGCAGAAAATCAAAAATAGATTGAGAAAACTTTGTTTTTTTGTTTTAAAAGAAGCTGATGCAAAGCAATTAGATGCTGATTTGATCGGATTTGCAGCAAAAGCTGAAGAAAAAATTAAAACAATGAGAAATGCAGTAAATCAAGAACTTGACAGTTTGAAAATATCTGAAGTGATCAACAAAACTAAAGAAGAAATAGAAAACATAAAAATTAAAATCCTAAAAGATCTACAAGAAAAAATTTCGAGAGATTATAAACATATCATGGCCGAAATATTGCTGTACTGCCAAACAATTATGGGCAATACACCTTGCAGATTTGCTTTAGTTGGAATGGGATCCCTGGCAAGAAAAGAAATCACTCCATACTCGGATTTCGAACATATCATTGTTTTGGAAGAAAACTGTCAACAAAGACTAGATTATGAAAAAGTTTTAAATTACTTTAGATGGCTTTCTGTAATATTTCAAATAATTGTAATTAATCTTCAGGAAACGATTATTCCAAGCGTCGACATTGATTGTTTTAAACGAACTGAAACTGGAAAAAAAGAAAGCTGGTTTTATGATAAAATCACCACAAGAGGCATTAGCTTTGATGGTATGATGCCTCACGCATGTAAGTTTCCGTTAGGACAAAAAATTTTATCTGATGAAACGAAACAGTACGAAACAGAGCTTATTAAGCCAGTTAATGAAATGCTCAAATATCTTGCTTCTCATAAAAATCTTAAAAGTGGTTATCATCTCAAAGATATTTTAACTAAAGTTTGCTATGTTGGAGGAGACGAAAGCATTTTTGACATTTTTCAATCAAAAGTTTACCAGATATTAGATAATCAAGACCAAGAAGAGAAAAAAAATGAAATTAAAAAAATGCTAATTGAGGATCTCGATAATTTTGCAACAAGATCCAACTTTTTAAAACGCACAAGCAAATCATTTAATATAAAAAAAGACTTGTACCGAAGTTCAACAATATTCATATCAGCGTTAGGTCAGGTCGAAAATATTCATGAGTCGTCATGCTTTGATATTACTGAAAATCTCGCAAAAAAGCAAATAATAACTGATAAATTAAAATCAAAACTTTTGTATGCTGTTGCTGTGGCATGTGAATTACGGCTGACAAGGTACATGAAACGAGAAAGACAAGATGATGAAATAAAAAGTTCAAAAAGCCATCAAGACGCAATTCAAGCACTTTTAGAGGATATTAAAGAAACAGATTTAATATCTTACTTTCAAATTGTTTATGCTTTACAATGCCGTGTTGCCAAAGAATTTGATTTAAAAAAAGTTCATTTTTATTCTGACCCAAAACTACTAAATTGTAGGTTGTATTATTGTTTAGGACATTTTCAAAGTTTTGTCCAGTTTGCAAAAAAAAACAAAGCAATGAAATATAATCCAACATCCAGACTGAAATCAGCTGATGAAATATTAACCCAATTGGAAAAACAAACGATAATGGATCTAAACCAAAAAATATTTCAAGCTTGGAATTATGATTATGTATTAGAAAAAAACAGTTTCGAAATAATTTACAATTTTGGAGTACAACTTTGTAACTCTGAAAACAATGATGATGCAAAAGAAATTTTTGAGCTATTACTTGATTTAATTACTTTAAAAAACAACCAAACTAAAATAGAATATTGCAAAGTAACGTCCCCAAACATCACCAAAGAAAAAAAAAAACTCATGCCTCACCCAACTACATTTGAGCTACAGATTTTGATTCAAATTTCCTTTTGTTGCATATTACTGCACCAGCCGACTGAAGCATTGGATTACGTACAACGATCGCTAAAAATCTGTGAAAAAACATCACTGGATATTGATTCGGATGTTAATGTGGCAAATACGCTAAGCAACAAAGGACTTTGTTTTAAGGACATGCAAAAACCAGCTGATGCATTGAGTTATCTGCAACAATCTCTAAAAATCTTTGAAAAAATATCACTTGATATTCGTTCGGATGTGAATGTGGCAACAACGTTAAACAACATAGGCACGTGTTTTATAGTCATACACAAACCAGCTGATGCATTGAATTATCTGCAACGATCGCTAAAAATCTACGAAAAAACATCACTTGATATTGATTCAGATGTTAATCTGGCAACGACGTTAAGCAACATAGGGCTGTGTTTAAGGAACATGCACAAACCAGCTGATGCATTGGATTATTTACAACGATCGCTAAAAATCTGTGAAAAAACATCACTTGATATTGGTTTGAATTTGGATGTGGCAACGACGTTAAACTACATAGGCATGTGTTTTCAGGACATGCACAAACCAGCTGATGCACTGGATTATCTACAACGATCGCTAAAAATCTATGAAAAAATATCACTTGATATTGGTTCGGATGTGAATGTGGCAATGATGTTAAACAACATCGGCAGGTGTTTTAGGGACATGCACAAACCAGCTGATGCATTGGATTATCTACAACGATCGCTAAAAATCTTTGAAAAAACATCACTTGATATTGGTTCGGATGTGAATGTGGCACTGACACTAAATACCGTAGGAGTGTGTTTAAAGGACATGAACAAACAAGCTGATGCATTGGATTATCTACAACGATCGCTAAAAATCTATGAAAAAACATCACTTGATATTGGTTCGGATGTTAATGTGGCAATAACGTTAAACAATATAGGCATGTGTTTTAAGGACACACAAAAACCCGCTGATGCATTGGATTATTTACAACGATCGCTAAAAATCTATGAAAAAACATCATTTGATATTGGTTCCGATGTTAATGTAGCAACGACGCTAAATAACATAGGCATATGTTTTCAGCACATGCACAAACCAGCTGATGCATTGGATTATCTACAACGATCGCTAAAAATTTTTGAAAAAACATCATTTGATATAGCTTCGGATGTGAATGTGGCAATGACGTTAAACAACATAGGCATGTGTTTTACAGTCATAGACAAACCAGCTCATGCATTGGATTATCTACAACGATCGCTAAAAATCTATGAAAAAACATCACTTGATATTGGTTTGGATGTTAATGCAGCAATGACGCTAAACAACATCGGCATGTGTTTTCAGTACATGCACAAACCAGCTATTGCATTAGATTATTTTCAACAATCCCTAAAAATCTGTGAAAAAATATCACTTGATATTGGTTCGGATATTAATGTGGCAATGACGCTACACAACATAGGCATATGTTTTAAGGACACACAAAAACCCGCTGATGCATTGAGTTATCTACAACAATCGCTAAAAATCTACAAAAAAATATCACTTGATATTGGTTCGGATGTGAATGTGGCAATGACGTTAAACAGCATGGGCGTGTGTTTTAAGGACACACAAAAACCAGCAGATGCATTGAAATGTCTAGAACAATCGCTAAAAATCTATGAAAAAACATCACTTGATATTGGTTCGGATGTGAATGTGGCAATGACGTTAAACAACATTGGCATATGTTTTCAGGACATGCGTAAACCAGCTGATGCATTGAATTATTTACAACAATCGCTAAAGATCTATGAAAAAACATCATTCGATATTGGTTCGGATGTGAATGTGAGAAGGACGTTAAAAAACATAGGCACGTGTTTTAAGGACATGCACAAACCAGCTGATGCATTGGATTATCTACAACAATCGCTAAAAATCTACGAAAAAACATCACTTGATATTGGTTCGGATGTTAATGTGGCAATAATGTTAAACAACATAGGCACATGTTTTCAGGACATGCACGAACCAGCTGATGCATTGGATTATCTACAACGATCGCTAAAAATTTATGAAAAAACATCACTTGATATTGGTTCGGATGTTAATGTGGCAATAACGCTAAACAGCATAAGCACGTGTTTAAAGGACATGCACAAACCAGCTGATGCATTGGATTATCTACAACGATCGCTTAAAATCAAGCAAAAAATATCACTTGATATTAGTTCGGATGTAAATATGGCAACGACATTGAACAACATTGGCATGTGTTTTCAGGCATGCACAAACTGGCTGATGCATTGGATTACACTAGACGACATTTTGCAACTTTTTTATTATTTTGTTTAAACAATTAAATGTGTTCACCTAATTTGACTACGCTGATTCCGAATTTGCAATCAGAAGTCACCCATCACGTCACACTTTTTTGCAAAGTTGAATTTAAGTTTTCTCAAAAACGCATGTAATAAGCCCAAACCACGCATTTCAGTTCATTTGCTCAATAAATTTTTTTTCAAACTAATGTAGATTGGGTTTTTTCTTCGTTGGACTGAGGCATAAATTTTCTTTATTTGGCTTTTCTTGCAACCTCACTACTCTTACAATCGCGTTTCAGGCACCAACAGTACTGCGCCATCATGGATACATCCCAAGAATTCGGTAATTTACATCTGTCAAAATTAAACATTAATTTTAAAGTTTCAAGCTTATAAGTAAGTGCGAATGAAAGGAGGCAAAGTAAAGTTTTTTAATATACAAGAAGGAAATAAATTTTTGGAAATAAATTTAATATACAAGAGGAAATAAATATTCGTTTTAGTTTGCACAAAATACCAACTGCACGAGAGAGTTTGTTTTGAACTTTATGAATATGATCACGAAACAATAATTTCGAATTAATTAGGATGCCTAAATAATTAATACTCTTTGAAATGTCGGCAGCGTGGTCGAGTGGTTAGAGCGCCGGGCTCGTGACCAACACGGTCTCGATTCAAAACCCACCTGCGCCATTCTGTTGTGTACTTGGGAAAGGCACTTTACGACACATTGCCCTGCTTGGTGGTCTTGGGAAGCAGTTCTAAATTACAGTCATATCTCTATTACAAGAGGACAGCAATATCTTGGCAACTCCGGAAGCAGGTCGGGGTAATTGCCTACCCTATGTATTAGCGCCTCCGTCGCTTTCCTACGAGTCAAAAGGATAAATATAGAGATAAAATAAAATAAATAAATAAATAAGTTGAATATTGATATTACTCGGCGAAACTACTTGTGACAGCAAAGGCGGTATTATTATAGCTTGCGACTTGGAGAGATCAATAGTAAGACAATTTTTACTGATCCACTGGAACACTCTATAAATTTCTTTGTTTATTTTGATTTCGAGCTTACATATGCTGGATGCATTAATTAACAAGTCGGTGTCATCATCAAAGTCTAGGGATACTTTTTCGGTTTAGATAGTTTATCGCGAATCTTTCTCTCTCTCAACGTTAAAACTTGATTGATAAATACTTCTATTTTGTTCTTGTAATCCTAATACATAACATATACGAGTAAATCACTGCAAATAGCTACTACGAAAAAATTCATACACAAGCCAAATAAAAGTTACTTACAGAAGTTTAAGAAAGAGGAGAGCCAAACGTAAAAGTTTAACGATTGTGATTTCGAAGTTCAAAGGAATTAGATACATTTCGGCCAAATGTTTTTTACCACTTTAATAAAATAAATGTTTTTCTCTCTGGCGTGCGCTATTTATATTTTAAGGGTTCTTTGTTAATTAATATGTGATTTAAAAAAAAAGTTAGAAAGAGAAAGTTAATACCGGCCAAAAGGACAGATAAGTGACAAATTATTGTGCGCTGTATAGAGTTAATCTACCGTTACAAATTGGTTACACTCGCAAGTCAAGCTATTTAAAAATCCAATTATTATAGATCGCTTCAAAACAGGAAATATCATCGGTTTGAACCCAAAACAGATACTTTTCAAACAATTTTGCAAATTATTAATATAAATTAGAAATAGAAGCGGGCCTAAAACAAATTCTTGAGGTCCACTCATTGTAACATTCTTTGATTGGACTCAATATTATTTATGCACATATATTGCAATATATTATTTAAATAAGATTGCATTGGTTTAAAGGCTGTTCCTCTTTTTCCATAACAGTCAAGTTTTATTAAGAGTCTTTTGTGCATACAGTATAAAAAACTTTAGTAATATCAAATGTTACCATTCCTGTATATTGATTATTATCAATATTATCATAAGTTGAAGTTACTATATCTAGAATTGTGTGAGATGTAGAACAACTTGCTCGAAAGCGGTATTGATTTGAAACCAGAACAGAATGTTTATTAAAGAAATTTAAGAGACGATTAAAAATAACTTTTTCAAAAATTTTTGTGAAACCGGTTAATTTACGAGGGTCAGTCAAAAAGTAATGAGCTCTGTTAACTTTAACCGCTTTAACCTTCATATTTTTTCTAGAAATTTTAAGGGTGTTTAGTAAATTTACTGCTTTAAAGATAAATTGTAAAAAAAAATTGTTTCAACGTGTCCACTTTTGGTATTGTGTTTTGGAAATGACGTCATCACTGGATGTCCGTCAGAAGCAGAGAGCTGTGATTGAATTTCTTGTTTCGGAAGGGGAGCCACCAAAACAAATTTTCGAAAGATTGGTAAATGTTTATGAAGATGCTTCATTAGCCTACAGCACTGTGAAAAAGTGGGTATCCAGGATTAAACACGAAGAAGATGATCCAAGTTTGAGTAGCCTCCAGGACAGACCAAGAAGTGGAAGACCATCTTCTGCAGTCAATCCTGGAAACAATGATAAGGTTGAGAAATTGATTAGAGATGATCGCAGAATCACTATTGATGACATTGCTGAACGTGTTGGAGTTAGCCATGGAAGTGCTGTGAATATTGTTAATGAGCTAGGCTTTGCAAAGGTTTGCGCCAGATGGGTTCCGAGGCAACTTTTGGATTTTCACAAGCAAGCCCGTTTTGAAGCTTGTTCGGAGCTTATTGAGTGTCACAGAAGTGACAAAACTTTTCTCAGCCATATAGTGACAGGAGATGAAACCTGGGTTCATCACTATGAACCTCTGTCGAAAAGATCATCCATGGAATGGCGTCACCCCACGTCCCCAAGAGCCAAGAAATTCAAAAGTCAACGTTCAGCTGGAAAAATTATGGCGACTGTGTTTTGGGACATTGAAGGAGTGATATTGGTAGATTTTATGCCTAAAGGTACAACCATCAACTCAGATGCTTACATTGACCCTTTACGCAAACTGAAAGCAAAACTGAGAAGAGTACGACCTCACCTGGACATGTCTAAGGTCTTGCTGCAACACGATAACGCCAAGCCCCATACCAGTCTCAAAACTCGTGAAGTGATTGCTTCTTTTGGATGGACGACGGTAACCCATCCCCCATACTCACCCGACCTGGCACCATCTGATTATCATCTTTTTGGACCATTGAAAGAAGGAGTTAGGGGGCAGCACTTCACTAGTGATCAAGAAGTCAAGCACGCTGTAAGAAACTGGTTAAAAATGCAGCCTGCTGACTTTTACAAGGCTGGCATAGTGTCCCTTGTTCATCGATGGACAGTTGGAATTGAAAAGTGCGGAGATTACATTGAAAAGTAGAACTGAGATCTCCTATCCCTGGGCTTTCTTTTGATGTATGACTTTTGATTTTATTGCAACAAATATGGCCAGGAGAGACTTGGGCTCATTATTTTTTGACTGACCCTCGTAGATATACTGTAGGTCGATAGTTGTTCACATCAAGTTTATCATCTTTTTTAAATAAAGGAATTACCTTGGATAGTTTTAATTTTTCAGAAAATATATCTGAAATCACCAATGTTGAAAGTACAGAGATACGCACAGAGGAGAAAAGTTTAATAAAATAGCACGAAATGTCATCATAACCTGCAGCTTTGTTAATATTTAATTCATTAATAATATTAAATATTTCATTGATGGAAGCTGGCTCTAGAAATATAGTACATGTGACTCTATTAATCGAAAAGCCTTTTACACAGGTTGCAGAACAATTTGGAAAATTACTTACAACACTACGTCCGACTTCATTAATATAGTCATTAAAACAATTTGATACTTTAGTAGGGTCAATTAGCATACGATTGTTGATGTTAAGATTATATGGAGTAGACCGAGCATCATTTTTTGTGTGAAAAACTGAATTAATTGTAGACCAGGTTTTACGAGGATTTTTATTGTTATTTTTAAATAATTGCTTATAATATGTCTTTTTGTCTACATCATTTGACAAAAAATGGGAACGGTAAAGTTTTTGCTTATACTTTGTCGAAACAAGAAGACCTTTTGTTAACCAAAGTTTAGCTCAAAGACGCTTTTGTCTACGAGAGATTTCAGTTCAGTTTGGTTCAGTTAAGTTTCTTTTATTTCTGCTCCGCCACATAAACAAAATAACAAAATGTTCAAAGTTTGTGAATTGTTGAAAGATGGGGTTAGAAAAAGGAAGAAGCAACAAACAATTTGACGCTGTGACTTGCTAATTAGCCATGAAAAGTGTGACCTGTTGTATCATATAAAAGCAAGGTTGCTTCAACTCATTAAAAAGTTGTATAAAAAAAATAGAAAGAATAAAACAAACAAAATAAAATATAAGACCGAAATTATTTGCTGAATAAAATGCTGCTATGGGGGCGGTGAATTAGTGGCACCATAGCAGAGTGATGTAATGGAGCGTAAAAGTCGATTATTAATTGATTTTACCCTTTGTACAAAATCTCCAAAAATGGAATTAATATTATCGGCATTTATACAGTCAAGACAATTTTTGAAGTAGTTCATATTTATATCAAGGTCTCGCAAATAACTTTCTATATGGAGATTTTTAATGTCTCTACAAAAATATATCGGGTGTTTAACAGATTCAGGATTACTTTTAAAAGAAATTGCACAGTAAGTAATAAAATGATCATTGATATCATTAAATTTTAATATACAGTAGAAAATATCTTTTTCTTCTTTCGGCTTCTCCCTACTCGGGGTCGCCACAGCGCGACAGTAATGTCCATTTCACTCGGTCTACTTTGTCTCCTTACCTAGCTTCAACCCTTTCCATGTCTTCTCTCACCAAATCCATCCACCTTCTCCTTGGCCTTCCTCTTTTCCCTCTGCCTAGTACCGCCATCTCCATCATCCTTTTCCCCACGTAGTCTTCTTCTCTCCTTTTTACGTCTCCATACCAACGTAGCCTTGCATTCCGAAGTTTGTCTCCCAGCTTTGCAATTTTCGCAGTCCCTCTCACGTATTCGTTTCTTATCTTGTCCTTTCTTGTTACTCCCAGTGCCCATCTCACCATTTTCAACTCTGCAACTTTTATTTTTCCCACCCGTCTTTCCGTCACTGCCACCGTTTCCATTCCATAAAGCAGGGCTCTTCAAACTGGGGGTCGCGAGATTTTAAATTTTAGATTTTTAGAGGTTACGATGATTTTGGAAGAAAAGTAGCGAAATACAAGATTAATTCGAAGTAAAAACCTTTTTTCTTTTTTTTTTGTTTAGAGCAGCGGTTTCCAAACTTTTTTTTTCACGGCACCCTTTGAAGACTTAAAAATACTCGCGGCGCCGTAATGAAAAAAGGTATTCAGTTCCATTACTTCTTTGAACAATCTTTTTTTCTCCGAAAATCAGGGTGTTCTCTAAAAAAAAAAAAAAGGTCTTCACTTCGATTTATATCCGATTTCCTTATTTTTCTCTATTTCCCTCCCAAGATCAGGTTGTTTGAAAAAGGTCCTCAATCGGAATCGTTCTCTGAAGGGAAGTTGCTGCTAGTAACCTTCACACTGCAATTATTGTGAGAAAAGCAGTAAGTACAACAACTTTCGCATACTTTCGCGGCGCACAGTTTGGGAACCGCTGGTTTCGAGAACACCTTGATTTTTGGGCAAAAATAGCGGAATGACAGATCGATTCTAGGTGAAGACCTTTTTTTTTTTTTTTTTAGAGAACACCTTGATGTCGGGGGAAAAATAGCAGAATCAGAAATCGATTTTAGGTGAAGACCTTTTTTTAGGGGTCGCGAAAAAATTTGGCTGCGCAAAATGGGTCTAGATGAAAAAAGTTTGAAGAACACTGCCATAAAGCATGGTTGGTCTAACAACACTCTTGTACATTTTACCCTTAACCTTTGCTGATAACTTCCTGTCGCACAGAACTCCAGACACCTTCCTCCAACCCATCTATCCTGCTTGGATCCTTCTCCTTACTTCTTCTTCACATCTTCCATCATTAATATAGGAAATATAGGACTTCCATCATTAATATATAAAATATAGGAAATATAGGATTAGATAAAGCGCTTGTAAAAATATAATCAATTAAGGATGCTGAATTTTTGGTGACCCTGGTTGGTTTAGTAATTAATTGAAAAACATCATTACTCTCTAACATCGATAAGTAATTAATAAAAGATGAAAAACAATCACTTTCGCTAATATTTAAATTGATATTGCCAATTAAATAAAAATTATTCATCTTACATTCAATTTCACCCAGTTTATTATTAAGGGTTTCAATCATGATTTGTATTTATGTAAACATTGATTATATTGTAGGTGAACATTTTTTAGATTTATGTGACGAGTCTGTTAAGTTTATGTTGTCTTATGACGTCACAATAACGTAATTGTAATCAGCATGTGCTGCTGATGTTGTATGTAGTTCAGAATTTGCCTACCTACTACGCATTTACCCTGTTGCAAAACTTGATTAAGATCAACTCAAGAAATTACGTTCTGCTAGAAGCTTTAGTAGCGGTTACCAATGCTGGCAGTACTATAATTTCTTGTGTAGGTGATAATTGCAAAACAAATGTTGCAGTTTATGGTAAATTAGGCGGTCCTGGTAAAGCCTTCATAATGCTATAAATTCTCATATTTTTCTTGTTTTTGACTATGTTCATTTTTTCAAAAATGTAAGAAATAACTGGATAACGGTTCCTGATAAGGAGCTTTCTTTCATAAAAGAGGGAAAACATATGTTGCACGATGGAAGGACATAGAAGCATTATACGAGGAAGACAGGAGAAACCACCCAGTCGTAGAATTCACTCGATTTATCTCTGATCATGTTTGCAATATATTTGATTTTTATCTTTGAGATAGTCAAAGCTGTTTTTTTAAATATAAATTATACTTGATTTATAATAGTTTTACTCATGTATATTTACGAAGATAAATCATATATGTTTTATGCATTTTATACTTTGATTCGGCCAAAGTTATTTTTTTTTTAGTATGATTTATACTTGATTTATGATTGTTTTAAACATGTATGTTTATACGGATAAATCATACATGTTTTATGTATTTTATATTTTTGATTCGGCCAAAGTTTTTTTTTAGTACGATTTATACTTGATTTATAATTGTTTTACACATGTATGTTCACATAGATAACTCATACATGTTATATGTATTTTATATCTTTGATTCGGCGAAAGTTATTTTTTTTAGTATGATTTATACTTGATTTATAATTGCTTTATATATGTATGCCTACGTAGGCAAACTATACATCATATATGCATTTTAATATCTTTGATTTGGTCAAAGTTATTTTTTAAATATTATTTATACTTGATTTATGATTGTTTTACACATGTATGTTTACATAGATAAACATACATACTATACATATTTTATATCTTTGATTTGGCCAAGCTTGTTTTTAAAAAATGAATTATATTTGATTCGAAGTGCTTTGCGTATGTATGTTTACATACGTATATTACGTATGCTTTATGCATTTTTTTATCTTCGATAAACCGATCTTGTTTTCATAAAAATGAATTATATCTCATTTTCATTTATGATATATGTTTAAAGTTTATATGTATATTTATGTATGTAATTAGCAGTGATGGCCTCACAAAAGAGAAGCCCAGTGTAAGAAAATTAGAGGGCCACTTTTTCTTGTTCCAAATTTTTTTGGCCCTCCCAAAAAAGGTCATAACTTTAAAGGACGCCACTTTTTAGTGTTTCAAAATAAAGTGATTTCCAATAAAAGGAAGTCTCACTTTGTGGGGTCAACCTCATAGTGTCACTATAAAGAAATAGAGCATTATTTTGTGTAGGAGATTTACGCATTAACGCTTTTTAGGGGGAGGGCGGTGCAGCCGCTGCGGTTGCTCCATACTAAGTGGTAATAAGCAATCTGTATCTAGGGCGTAGAAAAATTTGTTTTATAAGTTGGATTATATTTATTAATATTGTTTTATTGTTTTACTATTTTTGGTAGTAATTGGTAAACAATTTTAAGAAACAAGATATCATAATTAGTCTGCAGCTAATTGGCATAATTCGGTATGGTTGTTATGATCTAAAAAAGGAGTACCCTTTTTACTGTATTTAAAAAAAAAATTGAACTGTAGGTTTTGTAAAGGCTTTTCTCAGCCAAAAAACTATGTAATGATTTCTGTCCGTTAGGTATCGCTAAAGTAAGAAAACCATTGTTTGGTTGAAACTTGAAAATTATTTTAAAAAGATATGCTTATTGTCATATTAAGTGTTCGTTGAAATTAGTGCCATAGATTTTTTTAAACATTTTTTACGTATGTGCAGTGGTTAAAATGAAAAAAAATTGAAAAGACAAAAAGAGAGCGGTTAAATATGTTTAAAATAAAAATCGAAGCCGTTACTGAATCGTATTTAAGAAAGTACTATTTTCGGTGTGTATGGATAGATTTTACTTTTTGTTCTGTAAAAAAAAATTGAAAGCTTAACTTTTTAATCTAATTGACAAACAAAAATGTCAATTTTTTAAAAATTTTCAAACTAGATGTTTGCGATATTTATTGTTGCATTTAAATAGTTCTGTCAACACTTTTATGCGTTTGCTCCGTCGATGTACAAACAGTTGCAGACAAAATCTAATCTTTTCTGTCCTGCTATGATAACCACACTGCTATGATAAGCGCTGTTAATGCGCAGTTTAATGCCTTGATACCATGTGTTTTTTAACTAATTTTAAACCTTCAAATAAAAACTGCTAAAAAAAGAAAACCAAACAAAAAAGGAAAAACTTGTGAAAATTTTTGCGTGGTTAAAATTCTTTAAATTAGCTTAATGTTTACTTTTCAAAATTTTGGTCGAAAGAGAAATAGAAAGCAATAAGATGACCGAAATCTCGCAACACGCTTCATTGCAACAAATCAAAACCAAAAATGTAGTGACATTGCTCACCCGACATTATTTTTGTTTATAAGTTTGAATGCTTTATCAGTGTTAGAACCAAAAATCAGCAAATCATGTTTAGTAAAACTGATGCTTCGTCGGTCAGCACTCAACGACATCACAGTAACAACTGCTTGATAGCGCGTCATTACTACCCGTGGAGATACACCCAACGCCGAAAAAGAAGGGAGTTACTTTATTGATTGCCACCGAGACAAAATGATATAAACAAAGAACAAAGTCACAGCATCAGAGATGAAATTAAACAAATTTTAACAAATGGCGCACTCCTGAATAGCAAAAGCAAGCCCAAAAAAATTTAATTATAAAACACCGCAAGCAATCGTGAATTTAAAACATTAACGAACCGAAGCAAACAAAATAATTAAGTAAAATTTAAACTGTTCAAAGTATAAATTGAAAAAAACACTAAATAAAATACTCGATCACTATCAAATATTCATTTATTCTTTTACTTATTTGTCTTATCTTTATCTTATTCTTTTACTTACTTATCTTATACAGTATATCCTCTCGGCTCGCAGGAAAGCGACGGAAATAAATTAATGGAAAAAATTGCCCTCGTTTTTGTTTATTACATTAGATTTTGATTTTATGACCAACTTTCTGCAAACAATCTTTTATCACAATCAATTTTAACCTTTACATTAACTGCGTTTTTCTTATTTATTATGTGATTCATAGTCATCGAATGTTCGTAAAGCGCTGTCAATGCGCAGTTTAATGCTTTTTGTAATTAATTTTTGTAATCAATGCGCAGTTTAATTTTAAAAAAATTGAAAACCTCTGGTCTAAAGTCTTTAACGCTTTCAATTTTGATCGTTTACAAACATTAGTCAATGTATTTTCTTACTTTTGCCAGCGTTTGGAGATAATTTATTGTTCTTTTTTTTTTGTTAACAAAGTTAGTTATACAAAAGATCGGTCAATATCTATTTCGCATAATCTGCTAATTAAGCTGACGCTGCTTAGTCTATCTTTTAAAAACAATTGTGAAATTTCTATTGAAAAACTTCAACCGTTTTTTAACTAGAATCTAAGCAATCACCCCGCAACGGTATTTTTAATTAAATTTAAGAATACAACAAGTATAACTGTTTATGTCCTGTATTTTCGAATAAGTTGATAAAAGAGATGATAAAGACGACAAAGAATATAATGTACCGTAATAAATATTGTCACATTTTTTTTCTGCTTTGGAAAATTTTCAAATCATTCATTTAATATTAATCCTTTATTAATTTTGCAACCAACTCTTTCTCAATCAGCTTAGGTTTTTAATTAATTAATCTGAATACTTTTCCAGTAATAAAGCCATCTACTATTTATACTTTTACTTTATAAAAACGATCAAAATGTTTCACTAAAAGCGAATGCAATCACATATTTGCCTTTGAAGTTACAGGATGTTAATGTTCGCTTGATGAAATTCAACATGAAGATTTTAAAAAAACTAAAAGATTAATTTTCATTTTTATTGCAGGGTTTTAACCTTTTCATGATTGCCGTCTGGTAACAAATCAAAACAACTTTTGCAGTCAGGCAGTGTTTTATGAAGTCCAGACGACAAAAAGGTCTTCACTAATTTTTCACAACGATTTTCATTTTCACAACCACCTTTATTTTTTTAGCATCAACCGAGACCTTTATTTTTGGTTTGAATTTAACGTTTAGAATAAAATTTTTTATTCGAACAAAAACGGATTAATGCGAATCATAGCCTCTTTAAAAAAGAAGTTTAACAAAGATTACATTAAGTGTTAAACTAAATTCCATATTTCATGTCCACGTTTGCAAAATTGTATTCTTAATTTGTTTCTATAGTTTCAATTTTGATTATTAATTGAAAAACAATCAATCTGATTACATATAGAAGAGAAAAATGTTATTTTATAAACGTTTAAATAAACGTAATTTAGGAAGAGAGGTAATTTTTAAAATCTACTTATAATTAATAGCAATCAATAGCCAACATTTAATCATTTATACTTGATATTCGACAAATTGCAAGCTAGTGAACGAAAGTATTTCAGAGCTTAGAAAAAAAGCGCGAGTTGAGTGATTACATTGAATACAGAAAGCAAATTTCTAGAGCGCCTCAAAATTAATCAACAATTAAGATTACAATAAGAAAATTTTAAATGACTGGTATAGAAAATAAGATAAATACTATATTAATAAACATTAACAAGATGTCGACAAAAATTGAAAAATTGAAAATAAAATTGATAATTTTGAAAGTAGACTTAACCCGATTGAGAGCACCTTAAACAAAAGAATCAAAAAATTAGATAATAAAATCAAGTATCTACCAACCCAAGACGATCTTATAAAACTGGAGAACAGGGTCAAACAAATTGAACAAACTTTAAAAATTAATAAAAAAGAAGAGTTATTGCGTGAATTATATAGCAAAAGGTTAAATATACTAATACATGATCGCAACGAATCGAAAGAAGCTTGGGAAACTACAACCCAAACAAAGACAGTATTAACAAAATTTTTTACTAAAGGACTAGAGATAGATCTAAACTCGCTCTCTCTCGTTGATTGCCATCGTCTCCGGCAGCGACCTATCTTTAAACAGGGACAAAAAGTTACAAGACCAATTATTCTTAAACTGGCCAATGCATTTGATAAAAGATTAATCCTCAAAACTGTAAGTAAACTAAAAAAGTACAATATACAAGATTCAGGTCATTCTCTTAGCTCCAACGAAAAGACTAGTAAATCTGTTTATATTACAGAACATTTACCTCATTTATTATATCAGCAAAAGAAAAAACTCTTACCTTTATTCAAAGAGGCAAAAATATAAAAAAGAACCTACTAAGTGGGCCATTGTTGATGGCTATTATTGTCTGTACATAAAAGATGTTAAACATACTACAGAATCTATTAATCAATAACTGTTTGAGTAATGCTTTGGTGTTTATTTGTGCTTCTTGCCTTCGTTTAAAAAAATCTAATGTGCTATGATAATAACGGATTTTATCATTATATATTAATGATTAATAGATTTAATTTTGTTAAACAAGCATTACCATAATCTAAACTTTTGTTGCTTGCACCTTTTGATGATTGTTGTTTCAACTGCTTTAAATTTAAATAATAATTGTTTACTCTATATATATCTTATAAGTCAGTGCTTTTCAACCCGTGGGACGGTACGCACTTGTGCGGATGAAAAAAATTGTAGTGCGAATGACAAACGTAGTGCGGATAAGTGCGGATGACAACAGCAATTAACTAACTGCTAGTTAATTGCTGATGTTTTTATCATAACCTGACGTTTTTTTAGTAATACATGTTTTCACAAGTCTTACTGTCACGAATAAGCTAAGGGGAGCTATTACATTGTCTGCTCGTATGCGCTTTTTTTGTTCGGAAATATCCCGAACGAAAATTTAATGATGACGTAACAATGCAACTAATTGCTGCATGATTAATAAATTTCATAATCTAGTAAGTAGGCTAATAATGACTGCTAGTCAGCTGCTACAGCTCTGCAGTTTTCTTTTCACGACTTCAGTTTTTCATCGTACAAACTACAAAGGAATTATGCCGATGCGTTGGTCTAGTGAGGGGGCGAGAGTGTAATTAGTGGAGGAGGTGGAAGCTAATTATAAATTTCTTAACTGGGGCCCTTACCAATTGTACGACAAAGGTGATGATGGTCGAAAAATGGGTGAATAAATGTTTTTGATATGAAATCCACAGCAAAAAAGCTGCGACCAAATATAAAAAGGAGTTAACTAATTACAGATGCCAATGCAGCTGCGAAGCCGTCGGAGTTGCAATTTAATTAATGTAGATTAAATTCAATTAAATTAGAACTTTTTAATCGAGTGTTAGGTCAGTCGATCAGTAGCCTAAAGGTTGTATAGAATATTTTACTAATATTTATAAAAAATACTGCATTAGACCTACTAATACTTACAAATAGTAGGTCTAACGCAGTATTTTTCATAAATATTACAGCTTTTTAATTATTCGTACGATAGGTTAAAGTTAAAACACATGAGTCTTGTGAATTATGGCTTTACTTCTAATAAGCAAGATGCAGCAGTGCAGCAAGAAACGGAAGAAGAATTACAAAATAGTGAACAGTTGATAGTTAATAAAATGAAAAAACAGCAATTGAGCAAAAAGCAAAAGTGGAACGATGCATTTACTGAGCTGGGATTTGTGAAAGATTTAGACGAAAACTATCCTTCGGCTCGCTGTGTTTTCTGCCAGGTCATATACCACAATTCATCAATGGAGAAGTATAAACTGAAAAGGTACAGAGGCACTAAACATTCTAAACACAAAAACAAGTCGGCAACATTTTTCAAACAACAAACACGACAATATGCTCTACAACAGCAACGATTCGAACAATTGATGGTGGCACGTTCTGATCAACCTCTAGTCATAACATCACTAAAAATAGCTCATGTCCTTATGTCTCAAAAGAAGCCATTTACCTTGGCAGAAAGCGTCGTAAAGCCCTGTCTGGAGATAGTAGCGCAGGAGATTCATGGAGGAGCCACCGCTGTGACCAAAGTCCAAAAGCTGGCATTGTCTGATAATACCATGCAAAGGAGATGTTCAATGATCGCTGCATCACTAAAAGAAATTGTTCTAGCCAAGCTTCGTTTTGCGCCCTGCTTCGGGCTTCAATTAGATGAAACGACTGATATTACCAGCAAAGCTCAATTGATTGTTTACGTTTGCTTTCCAAGTACGGAACGCATAAAAATTGTGGATCACTATCTGTTTTGTCTTCCTATTGGCATAGATACCACTGCCTTAAGTGTGTTTTCAAAATTGGACAATTACTTCTTAGAATACGAAGTGATGTGGTCCAAATGTAAGCTGTGTTCACCGACGGTGCCCGGGCTACGGTCGGAGTTCGTAGCGGAGTTGTTGCTCCCATAAAGCAAGTCGCACCAGAGGTTGTGAGCATTCATTGCATCCTACACCGTGAAGCATTGGTAGCCAAAAAACTTGCCAATGAAGAAAAGAACTGTCAACTCGCCGATGTGATTTGTGATGTCACTAAAATTGTGACTACAATACTAAAGAAACCAAAGTCAAATCGGGCGTTTCATGAACTTGTCAGAGAAATGGGAGATGATGTACGTCTTGTTTATCACTCTGAAGTTAGGTGGCTGTCTCATGGAAGAGTAATAGAGAGAGTGTGGAAATTGCGAGAGGAACTCGTTGTGTGGTTCAATGGGCGAGAAGACCACAGAGCTAATATGATTCAAAATTTGTTTTGGCTTGCCAGGCTAGCTTATCTTGTTGATATATTCGGTATGCTTAACGTGCTCAACATCACCCTACAAGGATATGGAATTGATATATTTGAAGCGACTTCCAAAATTACATCATTCAAACAAAAACTTGAAAGTTTGGAAAAAGAAATCTGCAGTAACAACCTACAAAATTTGAAGACGCTTCAGACCTTCATGTCTACATGTAAGTGGGAAGAAACAGAACAAAATCTGGAGCAGCGTATCATCGAAGTAGCGAGCTCTCATGTGAACATTCTGCGTGATAGTTTTGAAGCTTACTTTCCGAGTCATCAGGCAGCAGAATTAAAATCAAAGCTGTGGATTTTTAATCCTTTTGATGAACAACAGCCTCCGGGACCTTTGGGTCAAATTCTTAAAAACGATTTCTGTCAACAGGCATTTTTTAATCGTGGAAAACATGCTGAATTTTGGGTCGGAGCTCTTGATGGAGCATACAAAGACCTGGCAATTCAAGCGCTCAAAGTTCCTGTGCAAAACCCTACTACCTACTTGGCCGAAAAGGGGTTTAGTGCACTAGTTGACATCAAAACGTCAAAAAGGAGTTGTGTTCTTAATGAAACACTTGATGACCTAATGCGGGGAGCTTTGGAGCAAGACATTGAACCAAACTGGTATGAAATTTCCCGAAATATTCAGCAGCAAACGAGTGATTAATATACTTCTATATTTGAATAAAAAACTGTTGATTCTTTTTGTGTATAATAATTTTCGTTTATGTTGATGTGTTGGTGATTAAACAAAATTACTCGTTTATTGTTATTCCTATGTCTAACCCTTCCATTGTTATTATACAAATGGAATAACTAATAGCTGTAAACTATTGTTGCGAACGTCACTAGTGGAATGTCAACAACAATTCAATCAGGGCTAGCTAGCACCCGTATAGTATTCTCCGAGCCGCTAATGTTAGTAGTTGAGCTCACTTGATTCTTGTGTGTGGATGTGCTTGAGAAATAGACTAATCTCCGCGTGACGAAAATGAACGTCTGTCACTAGACACAAGCACCGTCGGTTAAGTCTTCCTCTTGTCTTCTTGCTTGATTTCACTCAGCTCAGTCAATTATTACTTATCAATCTGTATTGATTTAGGTCAGTCTTACATAGAATCTTATTCGAATAGAACAGGTGCATGTTAACTCGTTAACTCTGAACTCAGAATTAAGGAAAAAACGTCATAATGACATGACAATCACATCGCGAGGAAAAAAGCAAAATCACGAGATATTAAACAAGTGGAAAAACAGAAACGTCCGGTAACACAATGTTTGTTTGTGCGGATGAAATTTTTGCAAAATAAGCAAGTGCGGATGGTACTTTGAAACGTTGAAAAGCACTGCTTTAGAAAACAAAACACATGATGATTCAGAGAGCTAAAGAATATAATTATGTTTTTTTATTATTTTATTATTTTTTTTTTTTAACTATAATAATTAACATAAAATTGTCTGACATTGGGTGGTTGCTCGACCAGATGACCGTGAGGTCTATTCGCATCTTCCCTGTCACCTTTGTTTTTT
Organism: Diplosoma virens; assembly: GCA_963680785.1. NCBI lineage: Eukaryota > Metazoa > Chordata > Ascidiacea > Aplousobranchia > Didemnidae > Diplosoma > Diplosoma virens. Next base: position 25,723,849 of record OY796891.1, read on the forward strand.
TTTGTTTTTTTTGTTAGTATTATTATTATTATTATTATTTTTTTATTGTTGTATGAAGTGTAACAAAAATAAAAATGATGATGATGATGATGATGATGATGATAGTATATTGCTTGCTAGTGAATATGTTTAGCGCTTCGTTACAAAATTGCAATGCATTAATTCTTCATTAGTCTGTTGAATTATTTTAGTTGCCGTACAAAAGCTCGATCTCTTTGTGGCGAAAAGCAGTTTCCCGCTGCTTTGTTTCTTTGTGTTTAATTTGGGTTACAATAACAATCTGAGCGGATGTTGGCCAACCCGACTTTAGTTTCACTCAGCGATTAGAAGATTTCTTCGACACACAAACGACTTCGTTAATTTTCGAATGTAATTTCAAAGTCGAAGTTAAGATTCTCGACAATTGAAACTCGTGAAGCGATCTTTTTACACTTTCCAGAAAAGAAAAGCTTATCTCACCAAAATCTACTGAATCTTGCTTTACCAGTTTTTACAACGCTTCAATCTTTGCAACTTATCGAGAATTTTAAAGATTTTTTCAAGGTTTTGAACCATTAGCTCAAAAACTTTTTTATTCAATCAAAAGAACAACAAATTATCGTCAGCTAGAATCAAATTTCTTTTGGTTGCATCTCAGAAACTATCTTCATACTTGCTCGATTACATAAAATTGTTTCAGTTTAAAAAATTGGTCGGGTTCATTGCTTTAATCACAATAATTTTTTTAAAATCTTCCGGAAATATTTTAGATTATGAATTTTTTTTACTTTGTCAGTAGTAGTAGTAGTAGACCACATTAATAGTAGTCCAGATTGATGCAATATTTGAGCATTCAGGCGTGGCAAGTATTTAATTTTTGGAATTTAGGTTGTTTTATTGTTTATTGAATTAGTTATATATTTTGAAAACGATAAAAAACCTAAAATTAAAAAAAAGTCATAATGAAATGAATCACAATGAAATGAATTGCAACTTCATTGAAATACTTTATTATTTATACAGTAATCTTTTGGCCATTTTAACTAACAACACTGAAATTCTACTTAATATAGATAATATTTAATTTATAATTCGAATTTTCCATTAGATTGAAAAGATAAAAGACAAGCAGGACAACCACTAAGTGATACAAAACATTCAGTTTTACAATTTTTTGATTTTGCTTATCTGAAAGTTTGAAAACAGTTCGCAGGGTGACGGAAAGTTAGAAAGAGCTATTTCAATCGCAACCATAACTGATATGATTTTGGTTTTAATTCCATTTTGATGCAGTTTTACCAACTGCAGAAACGTTCCAGTTATTTTTTTTACTGGTTGGTTTTCTAAAGCGGGCTTTAATTACAATCAGACAACTCGTATACAAAAATATAAACTAAAAAATTTAAAATTTACTTTTTAAAGAAGTCAATCTTAAAAGTTAACCCTTCTTTAAAATTTTTGTTTTCTTGGTTGAAACTTAGTTATACAAAAGTAATTAAACCATTCTTTCAGCTTAACAACCGAAGCGTCAAACAACATCAAACTGCAGCCATTCTTCCTAGTTTTTATCTACGAGCGGTCAAAATAAGTGATACTCGCTTCGGTATCATCCGTATTGTGCGGAAAAAAATTGCTCGTCACGATTTTGAGAGAAAATAATGCAAGCGCTGGTGTTGTTATTAAACATTATGTACCACTGTCCTGTTCTTTATTTACTCCTGTGCAACCGACATATTGCTCATGAGCAGCAATGCTTTTAAAAATGCCCATGTTTTATTTCACCTTTCACTGATTTTTCCATGCACCAATTAGTTTTTCTGTCTCTACTCAACCCTCTACTCAGCTGTATGCCATGTTCCGAACAATCGTTCCCGCGCAATTGAAGTCAAGATATTTCTTCCAATGATCAATATGCCATTGTCCTTAGATATGTTGTTGGAAAAAGAGCCAAGAAAAGATTAGTTCGCCTGGTAAATGTGCATAATTCAAGTGGAAAATGCTCGCATACCATGCTACGAAATTCACTTGCAGAGATAGGCCTGATACTAGAACAGTGTATTGGAGATTCATTTGATCGAGCAGCTATTTTGACTAGTGCTTACTCTGGTCTTTAAGTATTTATGAAAGCAACTTGTCCAAATTACATCCATATCTGGTGCTATGAACACAGTGATTGCTTTAGTAGGAGTTAATAAAAACATCAAAAATTGACCCCTCTTACGCAAGATATTGCCTATTTCTTCATAGTAGCACCAGGACGGTGGCATCCCTAAAATAAAGATTTTTTTAAAGATCACTTTATTTGATACACTAAAAAGTGGCCCCCTAAAACAATAACCTTTTTTTAGAGATCGTTTTGCCGCTTTGCTTTGGAACACTAAAAAGTGACCCCCTACTTTTCTCGGACCGGGTCTCCCTTCTTGTGAAGAAATCACTGTATGTACATGTTCTGAATCTGGTGATCAGTCATGCAAGAAGTGTATATGTTGCAGCAGTTAGTCTTTTTGGTCTGCTTACTGAGCTATCTACATTTTTCAATAATTTCTGCAAAAGGATGAAGGTCTGGAAAGAGCATATGCAGACTAAAACCGGGAAAGAAGAAACGCCTAAGACTAGAGCGCATTGGTCAAACTAGGTGGTCAAGTAGAGGTAGAGGAGTTTCAAAATAGTTTGGCAGCTACACAAATCAGTCATCAGAATTTTATTCAGTTCTTTTGATCATCTTTCAGCAAGTAAGTAAAATACCTGATTTCAAAGGATCAGTTTGCTATGAAGTACAGAAATTGACCGAAAACTTGCGCAAATTTGAATGCATGTATGTTTTTATATTTCTCGGCCGCAACAGCACAAATCAAACACAAAAGAGCATTAAAAATTGACAAAAAGGAAGCAGTGAAAAACGATATACGTTATAGGACATGTAAACAATACATTGTACAGATATAATAAACGACATTATTATCTGCATGCTCACTGCACCTTAAATTTGAATTTGAAACTATCTTAATAGTATTTACATTCATCCGAATTTTTGGTATTACCATACCAGTGTCAGATTATCTGCATAAATCAGCCCTGAATATCATGCAAGCTTAGCATATGATTAGCAAAGCCATTGAAATGTTAAAAAAATCTCAAGAGATTTTAGTGACATTTTTTGAAACAACATCTAATTTTGTTGTTCATGCAAATTTTAAATTAAAAGAGGTAAAAATTTCTGTCCCTAAGAGTTTCTCAATTATCAGATCTAGTCGCTCAGCACCAGAAGGTATCACAGAGTAGAAAAAAATTTTGAGTTTTCATACCATAATGCAGTAACTGATGCTGTGCTCTCCAGCATGCGAGCTAGATTTTTGTCTCATGAGAAACTCTATAAGCAGATATCCTGCTTTAATCAAAACAGGCTTTCTGAAATCTTGGCATCTCCACAAAACGTCGAGCTAAGTTTGATTGCTAATGCAGTACCAGAAATTGACAGGGTGGTACTACAGGATGAACTGATTTCATTTCATCAAGCTACAAACACGTGAAGAAGGGACTGCTATCTCGATTCGAACATGTTGAAGTCAGAGAAGGAGTATACAGAAGTTGCTAAATTATCTGAGAAGACAACATGTAAGAATTGTTTCTCATGTGCTTTTACATTGTTATCAGAGTAATTGCATATGAAAATTAATATGCAACATATAAATTTATTGTAACACTAAGCATCACACAGTGCACATGTGTGTTAATTTCAAAAGCTTACAGTAGACCGTACAGCGAATCCCTCTCTTCTTGGCTTCAAATTCTTCAACTATAGGGAAGCTATCCGAGCCTTCCCCAATCACACCGCTGGCTTTCACACACGTCTTATGGTTTTATAATATATATTAAAGTTGAAATTTCGATATATGAAAGTATAACAGGCTACCACAAGCCAACGGCCACAATTATTTACTAGACAATACAGCCCAAATGGTGCAGCTAGCAATACAGCAAACAATGCAGACAACAATGCAGCCAACGATGCAATCGCAAAACGAAATTTTCCCAAGTTTCGCTTGCAATCTACAAACTCACTCTTCAAACTACAACACTAAACCAAATCACCGAACCATTGGATCACCAACGACTGAAAGAAATTAAATTTACCAACATCTCAATTTATAATGTGCTCGCCACGTGTAAGTGAACCAATCAGATTCCGAATAGTATGGACTCTATTAAATTTGAAGGAGAAGGCCAAAATCAAAACTTAAATTAGGACAATTAGTTTTTCAATTATTTCAGCAAACGCAAAAAGCAACAAAAAGCAAAGTTACAGCTGTTAATTTATTTCAATTTGATTGAATGGCTGAGTAACTATGTTTACTCAAAGTTTACCAGGTAATAAAAGATTTTCAATCTCATTTGCCAAAGCAGATTGTTTATGTTAACAAAAGGAAGTAACTGTAAGTTTAGATTTGTTTTTGGCCTGTTTAAACGTCAGAAGTCAAATCGGCAAAAACTCAGCAGGGTTGCAGTAGTAAAAAATTCCTGCAACTGAAGAGTTTGGTCGTTAACAATACTTTCTCGAAAAGTGATAAGAATTTAAATTCAAAACTAGTAATGTTCGAAGTAGAATTTCTATTTTCTACTATGTTCGATTTTAAAAAATGCCATATTTAAATACTATTCTAGCATTTGAATGTTCGAAATAGAATGCTTTGATTAACAAACATTCAAAGTTTATTGAAATAGGGTGGAAAAATTGTGTTTACCGTTTACGTATAAAACTTTGGGAGAGAGGTTACTTTTTTATACCATAAAATTGCTATGAAAAGCAGCCGTATTGGATTTAGCATTTCAGAATTTATTTACTATTGCCATCTATGTATCTACATTATTACGATAAGAAAAAAGAAGACAAAAGAAAACAAACGTTCATGGCTAACTTAAGCCCTCATCAGGTTTCATAATGAATGGTTTTTCATGATGCTTTCAAATATGTTTAGTAAAAAGATGGAACCACTAGCATACAATAGACAATTTAATTTAGGATTGAACTTTCTTATCACTAGCGTATTTAGGGAGGGGCATTGTGCCATGGCTCCTCCCTGGAGATCATTAATACTTTTTGGGCAGAAACTCCGCCAGAAAACAAAGACAAAATCCATATGCAGGCTCCCTTCGTTTCGTTTTTTCAGAAATCATTAGTCTACGAAATTCATAAAATCCGGGACCGATTCAAAGTGAAGCCCTTTTTTTTATCTGCCACTTAAATAAATTTTTCCACTAAGCATATTTGATTATGGTCGTATGCCCTCCCACCTTTTTTCAAAAATCCTCGGTACGCCACTGTTTCTAATTAATAAAGCTTCGCATATTTTAGTGAGAGATTTTGATTTACATTTGTCCATGCAAAAATTTTTTTAAATCAAATTAAAGTTCGAATAAAACTCGCATCATAAAATTTTATTCATATATTCTTGTTTTTCATTTATGTTTGATGTAATTTGATTTACCGCCATTGTGTGTACTGTGTAGTTATGCATGTTTTCAATTATTTTCTGCTTTCATTTGTGCGGCTTACTTTCAAGAGCGGTTTACAATTTTTTCATTGCAGCATTTCAGTGAAAATAAGAATCACACAAAGTGTAACGACCTCAGAAGTAAACACCCGTTACGAATTGAGAACTATTGAAGCGTAACTACCATCGAAAAACTAGGTTAACACCAGTAGTTTTTATTGTTTGAGCCATGGACTTCTAAATAGTATCTAAAGATTGTATCTAAAGATTTATTGCATCTAAAGATTTATTGCATTTAAACATTGTATCTAAAGATTTATTGTATCTAAATTATTTTCAGTAATGCTTATTTAGTATGGATTTTTAATTTAGTAGTCTGTGAAATTTTTGATAAAGTAAGCTGCGTCACTCAGTCACTGTAGTTAAATGCGTATTAACAAAACTTTGTTTCGACTGAATTAACCAAAGCTTCAAACTCCGTTCATTTAATAAAATTATTTTACAGTATTTTACTTATGTTGTGTCAGCGGAAAGTAAATTTTAAGTAAGGGTGGAAAAGTTAGTTATATATGCATGTTCCGTTCCTAAAAATCGCCCAAATTATGTAGATTCACAATCTCATAAAAAATATCTTTGATTTCGCTTTGTTCCGGCTCAAATAGCCGAAGAAATAACAGTTTTGTAAGTAATTTAAATATTTTACATTTAGTTATAAAAATATGGCAACACTGCATAATTTCGCTTTATTGAGAACATTCTGGATTTCCGCTTGACTTGTTTTTGCATGTGACGCAATAATGCTTATATGTGATTGGCTTCATTGAGATAATTTCAGAACATTCGAGCAACCTTACCAATGGTATAAATACGATTCGCTGAAAAGCAGTATTATTATAAAATTGGATGTTTCGTTGTGGTAACTTAAAATTGGAAAATTGTTAACTGTGTGAAGTCATAGTTTTTGAACGCAAGTCTTTGGTGATCTACGTGATTGTGAAGAATTAAGCTATTGAGCTTTAACCTGTTGCTTTGATTTATACTATTCGGGCTCCTAAGTGGATTGGAGCATATTTCTTAATAAAGAAGATATTGTGGTAGTCTGAGCTGTGATTTAGCTAGACTATATTTTTGCTGTCGCTGGTTCGAAGGTCAGATCCAGCAAGAAGATTAAGAATTATCGTTTAGTAGACACCGAGATTGTGTTATTGGCGAGGCCTTCTTAGCAGGCGCCAAAAAAGGTAGACGATTAAACAACGTACTAAGTTACCAAATAAATTCTACAAAATTTCAAAAAACTTTTTAACATCGGAACAAAATTTAAAAAACTTTCCAAAATTTAGAAAACTAAAATTTGTGGAAGTAACAAAATTTCAAAAACTTTTCGCAAGGTTAACAAGCAAATTTCAAAAGATTTTTTACAAGCTAACAAGTAAATTTCAACAAGTAAAGTTTTAAGAAGATCAAGTAAATTTGTTATATAAGAAGAGCTCTTAAATTGAATAACCTACTTTGAAATAAACTGTTGGTAAAATTGCTTAATTTAATTGAACTGTGTGAAAAGAATAATTTAATTTGAAGACTCCAGAGGGGAATTGCAAGAAAATTCCTCACAACTAAAGGTACTGTGGAATTTGGATTTTCTAATTAAGCTGTGAACTGGTAGTTTGTTTCTTTATTAATTTGTGGTAATTGTGATTTATTTCATTTGGTAGTGTATTTATTGTTAAGATTTTTAGCTATGTCTAGTAAAGATATTGACGTAGGGCTGCCCGATGTTGGCCCGTCTGGTTTGGGGTTAGATGAGGTTGTCCCGGGGGGGTGAAGGTTGGTACTCACTTAGGGATGACCACTAGATCTATGGCCAGGGGGGTAGATAATGATGGGATTATTGACCCAGAGGATAGTGTCTCCAACTTGGGGTCTAGAGCTTCATGTACCTCTGTTTTGTCTGAAGCACAAATTGAAATTCAAAGGCAGATAGAGACTAATCGCATCATGGCTGATTTAAGATTAGCCAAACTGGCCCGAGAGGAAAAGCAGAGACAGGCACAACTGGCACGAGAGGAAGAGGAAAGGAAGGCACAACTGGCCCGGGAGGAGAAAGAGGCAGAGCTCAAGGCGGAGCTGGCCTTAAAAGAAGCAGCATTAAAGGCTGAATTTTTAAAGAAAGGCTTGGAATGCCGTAAGTCATGGTCTGGTTCTCAAGTCAGTTCAAGGCGGTCAGCCCACACCAGAACCGATTTTCTTGAAACCCATGGTGGGTATTTGAATACTAATAGTCAGCAAAGTAAGGCTGTGATCTCTGGTGGTGGTGGTGAGACTGGTGATGTGTTACTCCCCAAGACTGCTGTCCGGGAGAATTTAACCTTGCAGAAGTTTTCTGACTCAAATAATTTGCTAGGTAGCAATGATAGGTATCTGTGAGGCAATGTGGCTTTTGGGGCCGCCCAAAGTATGCCTCCTGAGTTTGATAATTATTTAGTTTCCCCTGGTGTGCCGACTGGTCGGGCAGAGACATGCCCTAAAAATTGTAGTCCATCTGGTGTTAATGCTGTTGAATATGATGGTGGTGTTAAAAATAAGTATGTTAGTGCTGCCTTACCTGCTGTTACGAATGCTAGATCTTGCAATGTTGGTGGTTTAAATTGGAATAATGGATTGTCTCCTGTGCAGTCAGGCTCGACTCAGCAGGACAGTTTCTTTCAATATCAAAATTGTCGTACTTTCATAGATAAGGCGTCTTTGATTAATTACAACGGAAGTAATATGCCATATATTTTCTTTCATAATCGCATTAAGGCTTTAATGGATAGTTGTCCGTTCGAAAATTCACGTTTAACTTTGTTGCAAGCTGCTTGTGTTGGACTTGCTGGCCAAAATATTTCTAATCTGGTTGCTGACACACCTGGCCTGTCTGAGGCTAGGCGCATTGAAATGTCTCTTGAAAGATTGTCGCAGAGATTTGGTGTTAGAGGTGGTTTTTATGCTGAACCGGAAATCCGCAAGTTTTGGTATGGTGATAAATTAAAATCAGATTCGGCCTTTGCGCTAAAAGAATATAAAGACCAATTGTCTCAATGTTTGCTCTACGCCAAAGCTTATAATCAACCAGATAAAGTAGAAGGTCGATTTGTATTGGATTTGGCTAAGCGTTTGCCGGATGTAACTAAAAAAGAGTTCTTAAAGTTTTTGGCAAATCGGTTTGGACACACAAATGAGCCTAGTTTTGAAAGCTTATTTGAATTTATAACTGAAGAAGAATCTTACAAGTCGACAGATTTTGGTATTTCACTTCTAAATGCTTCAAGTGAATTGCGCAAATTCGAAAAGCCCCATGATAAAAGTAAAAATGCTTGCCCAGTAAGACAAACTTCCGTTAAATCACCTAATCTCCCAAGGAGGTCTGATATAAATGATAAACAGAAGAAGTCTCCAACTACTAATAGTCGACCAGAGCATCCTATGTGCATCTACTGTTCTTCGAAAGGGCTGGTTGAGCATCATTATTTGTTGAATTGCTCTGAATTTTTGCGTTTAATGCCTATTGATCGCAAAGATGTAATTGTTAAATCTGGTCGGTGTTTGAACTGTTTACGTAAGCATTTTGTTAAAGATTGTTTTGCCCCCAATAGATGTAGAAAATGTGGAGCTGCATATAGTAGAAAGCACTCTTTCTTGTTGCATGATGCCTTTGTCACACCATCTCAAGCACATGAGAGTGATGATAACACTTCAGAACCTTCAGTTACTGTACGCAAAGTTGGTATTGGGAGTGTGAAGGCTGCCTTTAGTCATGTCACAGCTGCCCGCATAATGAACCCTGTAAATGGTAAAAGCAGGTTGGTGTATGTACAGCATGACCCAGGGTCACAGGTTACTCTGGTCTCAAACAAGCTGGTACAAGATTTAGGTCTAACTGCATTTAATAATGTTTCATTTGAAATGCAAACAATGACTAGTTGCAAGGCTACCACGGCAGATTTAGTCAAGTTTAATGTGCAGTCATTGCATACTGGTGAGATTTTTGGTAATGTGGTGTCGGTGGTCAATGAACCTTGGAGTGATGATGAAAATACTTTGCCTCATAAACAGGACTTGAGTGTGTATGAGCACTTTAATGATATTGAAATTGTTTGCTTGGATAATTGTCATAGTGTGGATGTGTTACTGGGCAATGACAATGCCCATCTTATGTATGCCAAGCAAGAACGAATGGGCAAGAGTCAAACTGACCCACATGCACTACTCTCTCCATTAGGCTGGTTAGCCTTTGGAGGAAAAACATCTTTAAGTGAGGTACCTGTCAAAGTCTTAAGAGCCAATGTTGAAGACAAGCAAAGAAAGACATTAAGCTTGCAACAGGCTATTGACAGAAAAGATGCAGAAATTGCTGAATTGCGTAGTGTTGTTAAAGATTTATCTGTGGAGGATGAGATACTTCAATGGTCTCACACTGATACTATTGCCAGTCAATTGGTAGAGCCCTGCATAAAGGTAAAAGATGACCGGTTTGAGATACCCGTACCTGTGGTTGAGAAAGCAACATTGCCTAATAACTTTGAGTTAGCACACGAGCGACTGTCTGCCCTGCGTAAGAAGGCCCTTCGACAACCTGATCTTAAAGAATTTTTAGTTGAATCTATGGCAGAAATGCAGTCCAATAATTACATTGAACGTGTGCCTGATGTTGATTATACAAATGACCAAAATGGTATCTACCTTATTTTGTTACCTCTCAAGTTAAGAAGCGTATAGTGTATGATGGAAAGGCCAAGTTTAAGGAAACCTGTGTGAATGATACTATTATGTCTGGACCTGATCTTCTAAACCCCTTGCTGCATGTTTTAACCAGGTTTCGTTTAGGTAAGTATGCTTTGATGTCAGATGTCACAAAGTGTTTTTTCCAAATTCAGTTGCCGGCTGCCCAAAGAGACCTATTTCGCTTGCTGTGGTTCGAAAACAATGATGTAGAAAGAGGTAAGTTGGTATCCTATCGTTTTCGAGTCCATCCTTGGGGCATCAAAAGTAGCCCCTACATTGCCTGTCTTGCATTTAAGAAGCTTGTTGAGGAAAACCCCACATGTGCTAGTGACATGACTTCGAGTCCATCCTTGGGGCATCAAAAGTAGCCCCTACATTGCCTGTCTTGCATTTAAGAAGCTTGTTGAGGAAAACCCCACATGTGCTAGTGACATGACCCTTCAAAATATACTGCAGAACATGTATATGGATGACCTTATTTTTTCAGTAGATAGTTTAGAGAGTGCACAGACTATCACAAATGAGGCAGTGAGTCTATTTAAAAGTCGTGGATTTAAACTTGTTAAGTGGAGTGCAAATAGGGACACTATGAGTGTTTTGTCCTCTTTAGGTCCTGAACTTTTGTCAGCTTCCATACGAGAATTAGACTTGTGTGGTGAAGAGCTAGCCTTGCCTTCTGCCAAAACCTTAGGCTGTGTCTGGGATCCTGACACAGATGAGTTGCGTATTGACTGTTCATTAAAGCCTCTAGGTAAGTATAAACGTAGAACCATGCTCAGTCAATTAGGACAGAATTTTGATCCACTGGGATTTGGGTCCCCTTTCTTTATTAAAGCACATTTGATCTTGCAGCAGTTGGCTATAGATAAGTATGATTGGGATACAAAAGTCCTGGATGAGATTGATAAAGAGTGGGATGCATGGCTGCATTCACTTTCATTGCTGCAGAGTTTTTTGCTTCACCGATTCACAGACTTACGAGGGCCAGTAAGTACAATTTACCCTGATAATGGAACTACCTTCCAAGCTGCAGCCAAAATGCTGCCAAAATTGCTTGAGTCTACAGAATTGAAAAATTCACTTCGTAAAAAAGGTATCAACTGGGAATTCATTCCCCCCTATGCACCCGCACAAGGTGGGGCTTGGGAAGCTATGGTGAAGCAAATCAAGCATGTGATTGCTAATACACTTGAAAAGTCACAACGCAGACCCAGCTTTGTAGAATTGCTGACATACGTGGGAAGTGCCACCAAGATTGTAAATGATTGACCTTTGACCCCCTTAAGTGATGACCCTAGAGACTTTACAGCAATAACCCCTGCCTCGCTCTTAACTCCCTATTCAAGCCCATATTGTGTAATAGGTTCACCACAACACAAAGACAATTTAAGGAGAGACTATCACTTTAATATCTCTCTTAGTGACCAGTTTTGGAAAAAATGGCTGGAGTTTTACCTACCTTGGCAACAGGGGAGAAAGAAGTGGTCGAAAATGGCACAGAACCTAACGCCAGGCCAATTGGTAATCTTAACCTCAATGGAAGATGTATCAAAACGAGGTAAATACCAACTTGGGAGGGTGCATGAGGTCATTCCCCAGAGTAGAAATGGAAAGCAAATTGTGCGTAGAGTTAAAGTTGCCACTACTAGTACAGATGAAAGCACTGGTGAGGTCAAAGTGGTTTATGTATTAAGGGACCTTTCTTGTATTGCCCCAGTAGACTGCCCCTTAGATAGCTGATTTTCAACTTGGCAAGGCTGACGGAGGGCAGACCCTGCCATAATATTTTTACTCTTGTGTTGTTATTTTCTGTGTTTTTGTTTATTTATGTGCTTTGCTTATTGGGTTTTCTATTGGAAGAATAAGACGTTCCTGTTGATAGTAGAAGACATTAGCTGTAGCCTATGCTATTTTGGCCCTATTTACATGTAATGAATCTGAGATATTGCTGCTTAAATTGTAAAAGAAAGCTGTGTACTACTTCTGCCCTTGTGATTCATAAATGCTGACTTTGAAATTGAATTGTTGATTTGAAGCAGGCAATAAGTTGCAGCAAATATAAACTACTGATGTTTCTGTTATTCACATTTGTGCCGTATACAAATTATTGATTAGAATGGGCTGCAGTGTTAAAGTTAGTGTATTTCATTTATTTATTGTGCTGTGTTTCTTTTTTACTGAGTATTGAGTTAAGTGTAGTTGTGTATTTGTACATCAAATTCAAGTGTCTTTGTGATTTGTTAAGTTGCGATTTTTCGAACTTCATTTGTGTTGAAATTTGACAACTGTGTGTCAAATTGGGGCCGCTTTGTTCCGTTCCTAAAAATCGCCCAAATTATGTAGATTCACAATCTCATAAAAAATATCTTTGATTTCGCTTTGTTCCGGCTCAAATAGCCGAAGAAATAACAGTTTTGTAAGTAATTTAAATATTTTACATTTAGTTATAAAAATATGGCAACACTGCATAATTTCGCTTTATTGAGAACATTCTGGATTTCCGCTTGACTTGTTTTTGCATGTGACGCAATAATGCTTATATGTGATTGGCTTCATTGAGATAATTTCAGAACATTCGAGCAACCTTACCAATGGTATAAATACGATTCGCTGAAAAGCAGTATTATTATAAAATTGGATGTTTCGTTGTGGTAACTTAAAATTGGAAAATTGTTAACTGTGTGAAGTCATAGTTTTTGAACGCAAGTCTTTGGTGATCTACGTGATTGTGAAGAATTAAGCTATTGAGCTTTAACCTGTTGCTTTGATTTATACTATTCGGGCTCCTAAGTGGATTGGAGCATATTTCTTAATAAAGAAGATATTGTGGTAGTCTGAGCTGTGATTTAGCTAGACTATATTTTTGCTGTCGCTGGTTCGAAGGTCAGATCCAGCAAGAAGATTAAGAATTATCGTTTAGTAGACACCGAGATTGTGTTATTGGCGAGGCCTTCTTAGCAGGCGCCAAAAAAGGTAGACGATTAAACAACGTACTAAGTTACCAAATAAATTCTACAAAATTTCAAAAAACTTTTTAACATCGGAACAAAATTTAAAAAACTTTCCAAAATTTAGAAAACTAAAATTTGTGGAAGTAACAATGCAGTTAGCATATTTGACCGCTTAGAGATTCGAACTCAGCTCTTTTAAATAAATTTTAAAAAATTGCATTTAATAAATTAAAAAACATTTAAAAAAAGCAAGTAGTGGTTAAAAATTTTTATCTCAAAATTATGAAATATGCGGTACTAGGTTTTGTTTTGCTCACAAGTTTCTTTTTATCGTTGGCCTCATGTTGGTCGCTGCGAAAAGTTCGTTTCCAGTCCAGATACTACTATTTAGAAGTCCATGTTTGAGCATAGACTTCTAAGGAATAGTACTGTTATCTGCACTGGTAGCAGCACAAATAGGCTTATCGCCGACAGAAATGTGGCTGAAAGAAAACGAGGAAGCAGTCGATGCTAGCTGCTTGATAGTAAAAGAGCAAGGTGTTAGGAAAGTTGAAAGCTACTGTAAAGATTGTTTTATAATATACGAATAATAGCCGAAACTTGTTTACGCGTTTCTTTGACTTAATTCTCATTTTTATACTTGTTGCGTCACAGACTGTCATACGTTAAAGAACTTAAGTTTTACAGTTCTACGTGCGCTTACTTTCAAGGCGGTTCACAATCGTATAAATACGGTAATTGCTTTTTTAATTCAGGAATGTACAATGTATGGCCCGCAAAGCAAAATCATGTGACTGGCGAAAAGCTTTAATTTTAAAAATAAAAAGTGACGAGTCTCTCCACTAGAATGATGTTGAATAGTTTTATTGCTTTTCAGCTTTATATCTTGAAGCTAAATAAAGGGATAGGCAGTAAGGTCAATTGCAAAACTCTTATTGAAGCAAATGGAAAAAACTTTTTTCCTGATTTGCCATAAAACTAAATCTCTTTTATAGTAAGAAACGGATAATTAACGGGTGGAAGCGTCCTATCACACCTGAATAGTGAGATGCTTAAAGTCGATAACCGAAACTGCATCCGAAAGAAAGTCTATAAATCACTTTATTAGATTGATTCTATTTCTCGCCGGTTTACAAATGCGTACGTCACGGTATGTGTACGTTTTGATCAATGTTTGACAGTATCCACTATTTTAAGCTGAAAAAATTTATCACTTCGATGTAGTTGAGAGAAAATAATTACAAGGCAAAAATTACGTAGTATGAGTTTTGAAGAAAAGAAAAACGAAATTAAATGAAGTTACAGTTGGGCGCCAGTTTGACTGAAAACAACGAACACGAATAAAATAAAAGAAGAAACTAAAAACAAAGGGATTAGCGTTATTGAAAATACATAACATAAATTTAAAATAAGGTCGCAAATTTTATATAATAGATGAAGTTTCATTCGTTCATTCGTTCATTCATTTCATTTTATTCTCAATCATTATTAAACAGTTTGACACAAAAATTATAAATATTGGAAACATCAAGAAAAGGAAGAAGCAGCACAACGTCAGACGTTAAAACATGCATAAGATAATCAGAAAGTGAAAGTACAAAACAGTAGAAAGCATGGCCGCAACACCTTAATCTTATCGTCAACGTCAAGAACCTGAGCGTTTGGAAATTTTATGAAACTTTAAGGAACTTTATTAAAAAAAAGGCTAATTAAAGGTGAACCAAAGAAATAAATTTTCGCAGCAATAGTATGCATTTGGTATGGCAGCGCTAAAGGTTGCATACCCCTAGTTTACTTCAACAATAGTTTTCATAAAAAGCATTTCTTCAGAAGAACTTTTTTGTATTTGTATTTGTACAATTACTTGCTGTGCTCTATATTAACTCACGTGGTTTTCGACTTTGAACATTTCGCGATCTGTAGGTGGTAAAGAAAAGCTTTTAAACGGTGATATCAGCGGAAGAGCATTTATATTGATTAACCAGACAAACGTAGGCCCACATAAATAAATATAGTATAAATAAGGTTGTAGTAATAAACTTAGCTTGGTTCTGGTGTAATGAGAAATGCTTTTTCAAAATATGGATAGTTTTTATCTTAGAAACACTATTTATTTAAGTTAAAAAATAGGCAGTGGTTAAAGGTCCTGTACCGAACTTCAAATTTTTAAAATTTAAGATCTGGTAAATTTTTGAAGATAAAAATTTTAATGCTAAATTTTTTGACATTACGTGATTTTGATGATAAAAATTTTACTGCTAAATTTTTTGACATTGGCTAAAGCTGCCGCTTTTAATCTTCTATCATTTCCATTACTTATGATATATGCATTAACGCAACAGAAAAAAGGGCTTTGGTGTGCGGTTGAGTGTAATCAGAGTAAGAATAAAAATTTTTCAATTTTAATCTACTCTTAATTGCAGACAAGAAAAAGCAAAATGCTAACTCTGCAATAGTAATTACAATTACAAACAGCTATTTTTAATGTTGTATTTTTGAAAAATCTAAAGGGGTAGCATTCCTTTTCTGCTGGATCTACATGGTTTCTTACTGTGATTATAACCAGGGCTGTGAAGTCGGAGAAATTTTTTCCGACTCCGACTCCAGGTCTAAAATTTTACGATTTGAACTTCGACAATAGAAGATCTGAAAAAACGACTCCGACTTCATGCTAAAACGGGTGACTCTAGTGATTTCGATTGCACAACCTCGGAGGCCTAATTGTCGAGTGGTTAAAGCGTCGTGATTGTAATTGACATGGTCTCAGTTCAAAACCTACTCGCACATTCTGCGTGTCCTTGAAAAAGACACTTTTACACATGGCACTTTCCTCTGCTTGGCAGTCTTGGCAAGCAGTTCTAAATTTCACTCATAAAACTAAAAACAAAGTAAAAAAATTTCTATTGGACTGCAATATCTCGGCATCTTCGGAAGCTGGTCGGGGTAATTGCTTGCCCTACGTATAGCACTTTATCGCTTTCCTGCGAGTCAGGAGGATAAATATAGAGATAAAATATAAAAATGAAAAATAATTTAGCGTAAATCAAAGTCTCCAAAATCAATAAGGGCTCCGATTCCCGACTCAACCGAATCTAAAAAATCGACTTTTACCCTCGACTCCGACTTCATCAAATCTAAAAAAAGTACTCCGAATCCGCTCTAAAACATGCGACTCCGGCGACTCCGGCGACTTTGACTTTACGACCCTGCTTATAACGGTACTATGACAGTTGATCGAACAACAATTGATCGAAACGACACTTGATCGAAACAACATTTAATCGAAAGGACACTCGATCGAAACGACATTTGATCGAAACGACAGTTGATAAAAAAAAGATTTAGTTTTGTATGTTTCTGCAATTAAACAATCTTTTGTTACTGTAAATTAGGTTCATAAAAAGTAGAGGCCATCAGTAAGAAGACAGTTTGTTTTATTTTTTATAATTTTTTGCTAATGTCAAGGTCAGAGTTTTTCAACAAGGCCTCTGGGCACAGCATTTTTAGGGGGTGGGGGCGGCTAAAAGTAGATATCTTGTCACGGTTGTGTTTTGTTAGATGCCTATTGCTGCAATTTTTGCATTCTTTTCACATTATAGTTATAAAGATTTTAACATTTTAAGAGCAGTATAAGATAAATCATAGTTCTGTAGAGTACAGGGTGTTTCATCTCAATATGTCACTTTATGATAACCTGTATCTCAATAACTGTTGGAGATATGAAAACCAAAGTTTTTTTGCTTAAAACTAATGTTCTTAAGTTTACGCAGCAAAAATTTGAACGCAAAAATTAAAGAAATAAACGTTTTATTAAACTTTTCACAAATCATCCGCCCTTGGTTACACGGCACACATCAAAACGGTATTCCATGTCTTGCCAAACTCGAACAAGCATATCGGGATCGATGGTTATCAAGGCTTCAGTTATCCGAGTCTTCAGATCATCCACTGACGTTGGAAGAGGAGAAACGTAGACCAAGCCTTTTACATAGCCCCAAAGAAAAAAGTCACATGGAGTTAGGTCTGGAGATCTAGGGGGCCAATGCAGGAGCACGCAATCATCATTTCCGGCACGTCTGATCCATCTGCTATGCAGAGTAGCGTTCAGATACTGCCTTATAATGAGACTCCAGTGAGGTGGTGCCCCATCCTGTTAGAAAATAAAGTCTGCTTGCTATCCATCAAACAAAAGTTCCATTAACCAATTTTGCAGCATATCAAGGTACACTTCACTGTTGACTGTTGTTCCTTCAAAAAAGAAAGGCCCATACACACGCTTCTTCGATATGGCGCAGAACACGTTTACCTTAGGACAATCTCGCACATGCTCCAGCGTTGAACGAGGATGCTCAGTTCCCCATATGCGTGTTTTGTGTTTGTTGACTTTGCCAGTTAGGTGAAAGGTGGCTTCGTCGCTAAACACAAGACGGTCATCAAATCCGTTTTCTTCCAACATCGCCAGCATTTGGGTACAAAAGTCTTCGCGAGCTGGTTTGTCGGTGTCCTTCAAATGCTGGAGCAAATGCAGTTTATAAGGTATCGTATGCAGGTGTTTTCTTACCACTCGCCAAACGGTTGTTGAAGACATCTGAAGTTCATGACTAGCTCTTCTGATTGACTTCCTGGGGCTCCGCTGGAAGATGTTTCGAACTCTTTCGATCGTTTCAGTAGAAGGTAATGGGGCAATTCTTTTGCGGGAGCACAAACATCCCTCCTCCTTAAATCTCGCGTGCCATTTCTGTATGGTACGTCAGTATGGGGGCTGCTTTGAAAATTCTGTCCAAAATTTATGTTCAACATATGTCCACGAGTTGTTTTTATCAAATTCGAAAACACAAAACGCTTTTTTCTTTCCAATAAAAAACATTTTAAGCAAATAAGAGGCAAATTGATGGAAATGATATTTTACGCAAAAAGCTGAAATTTTGATTGTGACATAACAATGGTCTGACAAAACAAAAAAATTGGAGATTTTACCTATCCAATGAAACCAATTTTATCCTGCTACATTTGCCAGTTACCGAGATATGAGATTTTGTGAAGTGACATATTGAGATGAAATACCCTGTACATTAAACAGTTTTTAATTAAGCTTTGTCTTTTCTTACTTTTTGTTGTTGTTTTGGTTAACCTGCTTTTTGTGTAAAATGTTAATTTTCACCCGTGCTATCGCTCTTTTTGTTGGTCCGATAGAAATTTAATTTTTCCTGTCACAACTACGTATTTATCAAAACTACGAAGAAAACCAATATGGCTTTGCAATGTTTTGTCGTAGAATTTTCTTGTTCATTATTCGATCAAGTGTCGTTTCGACCAACTGTTGTTTTAATCAAGTGTCGTTTCGATCAAATGTCGTTTCGATCAACTGTCGGGTCACGCTTACAAATACATTGTTGAGTCGGAGTTGTCACAGCCGCATATTTCAGGACTCCTTTTTTACATGTGCTGAAGTTGGAGTCGTATTATTAGATGTCGTGGAGTCAAAACCGGAAAACTTTGAATTGATGGTGTTGAAAAATAATTTTTCCGACTCCACAACCGTGGTCTAACCAATAAGTACAAAAAATATATGAACTCCGAGTTTAAAACTTGAAACCATGGCCGGGCAGTGAGCTCGGGTTCGCGTGCGTGATGCACAATGTCACAGATACACATAGGCGTATGCATTGCGGGGAGGGGTTTCAGGAGTCGAAATCCCCCCTTAAAGAAAGTTAATCAGAGATATGCTCTTAGACGTAAATAACATATTAGCGACAAATAGACTATAATAGTATGGTATAAGCTTTTATAATTTTTGCCTTTTTTTTAAACTTTATTAGTAATCTTATTAAACATCGTTTTTTCTATCGCCCCAATTGCGTCAAAGTTTGCTAATCTGAATAAAACTTTCAAAACCCAAAAATATTTCAGTATAAAGTCAGGTCTTCAATGTTTTACTTTTGATGTTTATTAATGTTTTTTGTTTTTTGGATGTCTATTGTTCTATCGCAATGTTTTTGTGTAAGATGCGAGCGTAGGTCCATAATTGCTATGAAAAGCGAAACAAGTGCTAAGCATCTAAGGAGGATCTCTAAAAGAAACTCGATTGTACTCTGGAAAGCACGATAAAAAATTTTTAAATATACGCAAATATAACGAAAATAGTTTTTCATTTTTACAAAAATTATTTCAATATGCAGGTCGATCAATGGTTCTCAAAATTTAAGTCGTATACTTTTCTTTCAAGGTTTTGCCATTACCCAACAGTATATGACAAAAATTTTTTGAAAAAAATTGCTTTTTGTTATTAAGTAAAAAACTTTTTTGTTTTTGTTTTAATGTGAAGTACCGTGGTCTTACCTGCAAGCTGCTAAAACTTCTGTCAGATAAACACATGATTTGAATGACCATGGAGCATGTCCGGAATAGAAGTTTTACTCTTACTACTTTACAGCAAGCGAAGCAAGCTCTACCGTCAAAAAAATCGCGTTTCTCGGGGATCGGTATTAGCTTTTCTTCTTATTAATATCTATACGTGTAATCTGCCTTCCACAATCTTCAAAAAGTTGCTTATGCAGTTGATCTAGCATTGTTACACTCTTTTTGAGACCTGAAGGACTTGGAAGTCAAGAAATAACTACAGTTTTTGCGTATCTCAAGACCTAGAATTTAAAACTCAATCTTTCAAAGACGGTGAGAGCAGTTTTTTATTTATTAATAAATAACCGAGAGGTCAAATGTGAGCTAAAGGTTTATAACCAGGGCTGCGAACTCAAAGCATTTTTAATCGAGTTCAAGTTCGAGTTCGAGTTCACAAAAAAATTGCAAGTCCGAGTTCGAGTTCGAGTTCTTTAAATTTCAATTGTTTGAGTTCGAGTTCGAGTTCGAGTTCACAAAAAAATTGCAAGCTCGAGTTCGAGTTTTGTTTTAATTAATTTAATCAATTATTTTACACGTAGGCTATCAGAATTTCTAGCCTGGTTAAGCACGAAATTATTACAATTTACAACATTTTGGGGCGTACATTAATTAATTTATTCTACACGTATCAGGTTTTCTATCCTGGTTAAGAACAAAGTTATTACAATTTACAACATTCTGCAGCGTACGTTAATTAAATTATTTTACGCATATCAGAATTTCTAGTCTGGTTAAGTACGAAGTTATTATAATTTACAACATTCGTAGGCGTACGTTAATTTATTTTACATATATCAGATTTTCTAGCCTGGTAAATGCGAATTACTTTGTTGCCCCCTGGCCACGACTAAAGTGAGGTGACGGTTTCAATTCCATTCTATATAGACAAATGTCACATGAAGTCCCATGATTTCAGGTTATGTCTGCTCGTGCAATCTTATGGCCATCCCGCGATCCCGTGACAGTGGCGTAAATCAAATTTATAAGAAGAATCGTAAGTTGTCGTACCAATTCGAAGAAGCCAATCACATTGTCAGTTCACCTAACAATGGCAACGCTGTCAACTAACTTTTATTTAACATACAAAGACAATAAACTATTTAACATTTATTAATTGTGACAGAACAATTGTTGTTAAATTTAGAATTTACACGAATCATTAACCCTATTACGACTGGGGGAGGGGGCGGAAAGTACTATACCTAACTAATTAAACAAGCCGTACAACAATTAAAAATTAAATATTTACGTTGGAAAACGTTAACAAAATTTTAATAAACAAGTATTTTATTAATGAATTGGCGTACTTCAACAAAAGAAAACATTCGAAATAAAAAAGATTTCTGTAAAATTAAAAAAATCGCTGTGATCAAAAGCAATCAACTCTAAACAAATTAGTGAAGTCGAAATATTTTTTTATAGTGAAAAAAAATTAAGGTGAGTTTTCTGCGATTTGGAACTACAAACATAATTTTTTGTGTAATGATTTGCCTTTCTTTTTATGTATGAAGTTTCTTGCCTAAATTGTTTACAAAAGTAAGTGAATTTAAAAAATCATTTGATAAATCGCAAAGATCAAAGCGTTGTAAACACTAATAAAACCAGCTTTTAGCAGATTTGCGGGGGTGAAGAATTTCTTTCTCTGAAACAGTAATAATCTTGCCAAGTGGATTTCAACTGCCACCATTTCTACTTCTAATTTTGCGGATTGATGACGTTCGACAAACAGCCGAAGTCATTGATTCTCTCAAATCGCTCTCTTCGTTTTCCAAACCAATTTACGAAAATTGACCACTTTTTTAAAACTCGCTTTTTTAATCCCAAATAATGTTTAAATGCCACATTTAAGTATTTATATTATTATAAAAGACTATGAAATTTCTTGTCTATGCAAACTTGAATGACAATAATAGCGTTAGTAATTGTCGAGAAATAAGCAAGAAAAGAGCGCGGGCATTTAACCCTCCCCCCAGTCGTACAAAGTTTCCAAAAATCCCAGTCGGAATAGAGTTAAGAGGATAATTCAACCGTGAAAAACTGAGCACATGATAAAATTGCTTTGTCATCAATGTTACCAATTTTAATCTATTATTTAACAAAATAAGAGGTAACAAATTATAATTGGGCACCTTTGCTGAGAAATGTTATAGTCAAATTTACTTATTAAATGAACTCGAACTCGACAAACTTTTTTTCAAGTTCGAGTTCAAGTTCGAGTTCAGAAATTTTTATTTCGAGTTCGAGTTCGAGTTCGGCAAAAATTGCCGAGTTCTTCGAGTTCGAGTTTGAGTTCGAGTTCGCAGCCCTGTTTATAACAGTAATAAACTTTTACCATTCTGTCCGGTCCCGACTTATTTTGGGGTAAAACTTTCAGCAGCGTGGTCGAGTGGTTTAAGCGCTGTGCTTATGATCAACATGGTCTCAATTCAAAACCCACTCGCGCCATTCTGTTGTGCCCTTGAGAAAGACACTTTACGGCACTTTTTTCTACTTGGTGGTCTTGGTAAGCAGTTCTAAATTACAATCATATCTCTATTAAATTGCAAACGGACACCAATATCTTGGTATCTTCGGAAGCAGGTCGGGGTAATTGCTTACCCTACGTATTAGCGTTTCTGTTGCCTTCCTCCAAGTTGAAAGGATAAACATAGAAATGAAAAATAAAGATCGCAAACTTTCCGTCACCATTTTGTAGCATTGCGTAAAAAAATATGTCTTTTCGCGTCACATTGCTGAGGCGACTTGCGGAGATGAGATCTTTGACCAAAACATCGTGTACAGCTGCCCTATCTTTGGCCTACTTGACAGCTGAATAACACACGCCAGTCTGGTGTCGCCCAGAGGACGAATTACAGATGGAATAAGGAGTACTGCATTGCATTAAGACTCCGTACTTTCATACCCATAACCAATACCAAGCCTGTTGGAATGGGGTTGCTTCGAACAGCTTGGATTAAAATCAATCGCCTGCAGACTGATGTTGGGCAATTCCATTGTCCATGCACGATGGGGTCTCGCTCCTTTTCCAGATTGCAAATGCGGCGCGTTTAAACAAACCGCAGACCACGTCGTAACAGCTTGCCCCGCACCCTGCAGTGGGCATAACAATAATCTGATGGTTCTTGATGACAAAACTCAAATGCTGGCTCAACACCATCGCTGCTAGCATCTTTCCAGGCAGTGCAGCAGCCTGGGACAACACAAGGATAAACCTTTGACCCCATCCCTGTTTGTGTTTAACCCAGAGTTGATGGCCTTCCATACTACGACAACGATTTGTTTTCGGTTTTTACTTTAGTGAAACAATTTTTATCAACTGCCAAGGTGCAACTATAAAGGACGTGCCAATTTATGTTATCATTTAAAAACTTTGAATCAACTTACATTCTAAACAAATTCTTTCCTGAAAGATTATTTCTTTCTACAGAGGATGAATTCCTTTCTTAGCAGTACGTGGCTCATTTTGAGAAACACTAAGCTAGATATAGTTGATTTTGGTTGCAATCAGGGTGCTCGATAAGGCAGTTAGAGCTGAATATATCTGAATCAAAGTATCATGCAATTAAAATATAATTCATTAAAAAACCCAATAGTCTGTTTCATTCCAGTGCGATCACCTTCTTATTCAAATAAAGTTGAGTATGTAGTTATACAAGTGAATTCTTGATACTTTTGTAGCAATGCTTTGTGATTGCAGCCATTATTAAAATTACATTGAATTTGTGCTGAATTAATTCATTTACAGTGGAACCCCGCCATTCGTACACAATCCGTTCAAGAAGTCTGTTCGAATTGCGAGTTGTACGAATGGCGAATTAATTTTTTCCATAAAAGCAATGTAAATTGGATTAATCTGTTCTAGACCGACAGATAATTACCTATGTAATCCCTAATAATACGTACTTAAGCACATATTACATATAAACCAAAAAAATATATACACTAAGTAGATTTATTAAACCCATAAAACTTTAATTACACTTCACCGGTAGGTACTAAATTGGCATAATTTGAAGGTAAAGAAGGAAATGTTTATATTACGGCTTGGAAGAAGAGTCACTATCTATAGGAACATCAGACAACATCAATTCTGACGTTTTTTCTCTTTCTGGTGTTCTTTCTTTTTTCTGTTTTTTGATGCTAGAGGAATCTTGAGATTTTCGCTTTGTAAACGTTATGTACGTATTTAGAGAATTAATACCACATTATCATGAAATTTTTATTCGATTCAGACGGATAAATGATCAGACATAAATTTGCATCAGCTCTAGCTGGCGAGCACATGTTTAATAAGAAGACGAGAGTCACGCGATGACGTCAAACAATTAAAGCGTGACAATTAATTTTTATTCTTATGTTAAGGGAAAGCCGATTATTATCAAACACAACAGTTGCTGTAATTTATCTTCTTTTGCTACATAAATCACGGTATGGGTCCGAATCGCGGAGCAGCGTATAACGAGTCAAAACGAGTCAAAAGTTATGTGAACATGTTGGACGAATAGCGAGTTGTACGAATAGAGAGGCGTACGAATGGCGGGGTTCCACTGTATATCAGTGAGCTAAACTCGTGAAAAATTTTAATGATAGTTAATAGCTGTGTTTGCGATAAGACAAAAATAACTCATGCATCTGCGAGGCGCTCTAAAAAAGGGTAATGATAGGCTTACTCTAATTTGGAATGTAAGTTTGGAAAAGCTTTCGGCCCATGACAATCGTGTTTTCGATTTGCAAACTCCCCCTTTGACAAATTTCTGCCTACGTCACTACCACAGATGGTACTCTTTAGTGTCATTTGTTTTATAACTCAATATATACTTTTTAAATTTTTATTTGTAATATGACTGTGCAAACAAAGTGCCGTAAAGTACCTTTCCACATGGACACAAGAGAACCGAGCGAGTAGGCTTTGAAACGCAATCGTGTTAATTGCTTAATGCTCACACATGCAACCTATTATAATGTCGTAGAACAGTATTGACTATAATTAAAAGCATTGTAATATAGCCGCATTTCGAGATACCAATTTTTTTTGTTATTAAAAACATAAAATGCAAGACGTTTAAATGTTAATAAAAACAGGTCTATAATTTCTCCAGCAACTTATACGGGTGTGCAGGCGTTTTGATTTGCCATGCATTGCCATGGTTCAATTCTACTGTGATTGATGGCAAATTTAAGGGCCATGACGCCCAAATGGCAAAAAACGTACAAATAACCTATTTTACCAAAATCATGACATATTTACAACGCATGTAAACTTTTTCCCACATCGTTGCAATGTTTCGACTTGGATTCGAGACGCAGCGGTCTGAGACCGAAACGAGACTTCGGAAAATGCGTCTCAAGACATCCAACTCTGTTAATAACTGTTGAAATACGAATCAAATAGCTCTTTTCAAACTACAAATCTATGCTGTGGAGAAAATTTTTAATACTTTCTGGTCATCAAGGCTACTTAGTGATTGATCTGCGCTGACAATCGATCTCGATGGCTATTGCGCAAGTGTCTTTCCGGTAGAAGTTGTTTATTTATATTAATTATATCTTTTGAGATATCGAATACCCTCTCTTAGCAATCCAAGACAATTGCAACTGTTGTTTTAAAATAAAATCAATGCATTTTTTTATTGATTTGTCTATTTCTAAATGTATGAGTAATATTTCTTTTTCCTTGTATGGCCATTTGATCTTGACCTTGTTTTCCGTTTTAAGGGGAATCACAATTGTAAGTAAGCAACATGATCCCATTTAAGAATCTGTTGTGAAGAGCCTTTTCCATGACACCACAACCAAAATCATTCATGTAAATTAAATATCGAACTGGTGTGCTTCTGCCCGCAAGTCAGGGTGTCAGCAGACCGAGCCACATCCTACAAATGTAGTACTTAATTGTTTACGTAACACACAGTACACACAACTTTTTATAATTCGTAACATCTGCCAAATATAATATACTATGTGAAGTCTTTTTTTCTTTACGTGACTTCATGTGAAATAAAAATAACTGATGTAATACAATGTTTTTATTTGCACTTTTTTTTGTAATTGATAAAGAAAATAAATCGTTTTTTTAGCTTATGATAAAACAAAAGATAAAATTGAACTACAGGGTGTCACAAAAATGTACTCACTCTTTTACAGACAATCACTGATGTACTGCTTTTTTGTTTTAGACCCAACCAACCTTTCACAATGGCAAACGAACGAGTAATGCTTGATGAAATAAAATTTCTGCTGGAAGCACATTGGATTGGGAGAAGGAATTTTCTGCATGTTTCCCAGATCTCACGGCTCTGCATTTCTTTTTATGAAAATATCTTAAAGATAAGGTTTACGCCTCAAAACTGCGACAATCGATGATTTGAAACATGAAAGTTTTTTTTATCTTTATATTTATCTCCTGACTCACAGGAAAGCCACGGAGGCACTATATATATATAGGGTAAGCAATGATCCGACCTGCTTCGGGAAATGCCAAGATATTGCTGGTTTTGAACCGAGACCATGTTGATCGCAAGCACGGCGCTTTAAATACTCGACCACGCTGTCGACACAATGTTTTGGCAATTGTAAATAAAATATTTGGTATGTTTTCGAATCCATTGATGAATGTTATTAGTTTTTTTGGAATACGATGGAAGCTAGTTTGAACATTTGTGAACACGCAGAAATGAGAGAGAACATTAAATTGCATTATAAAATCGTTTTTAAAATATTTTATTTTTCTGAATTTAATTTCACTCCTTAGGATTGTATCTATGTTAATAAACAGCTACTTAACCACAAGAAACATGAGTAGTGCGATATCAAAGAGTGAGTAGATTATTTTGGAGCACCCTGTATAAATTCAATATAACAAAATTATCGGAAAAAAATAGCAAACATTCCTCGGTGCACAAAATGTTTAAGCAGTGCGCCACCAAAATACGTATTGTACTGCTGAATAACTTTTTTTAAAAAAGCCATGAACAAGTAAAACTAATTATATAAAACAACAAACGTTTACTGACTCATATAAAAAAAGAACATGTAAACAGATATTTCTTCCGTAACCCTTACACAGTAGTTGCTTATTTAATTTTAATGAACATTACGAACGATTGGTTTTGCAGAAGATTTTGGGTGCCTGCAAAACTGCACTGAAACTGCCACTGAAAACTGTTTTCAGTGGCAGGGCACCCAAAACTTCGGCAAAACCAATCGTTCGTAATGTTCATTAAAATTAAATCAGCAATTATTGAGTGTACACCGCATTTTTTAAACATTAAGTTGGCTAAATAGTAGGCTACTACGAAAGAAAAAGTTGAACATCAATGGTCTTGACAAGCCGTGAAATTAAAACTCTGATCTTAAATATAAACAGAGTGCGTTTATTGAACAATAAACTATAAACAATTTCAAGAAAGTCGCTTAAATAATAAAATGAAACGTAGAGCAGCAAAACAGCAGTTTGCAAAACTGTCCGCTTTTGCTTCTGGTGAAGCGTCGTGTGTATAATCAAAACTTTCGTTTAGCCTTCCTTCTAACTTCAAATTTAACTCGAGCTTTTAAAAACATTGTTAAAAACAGTAATAGTAGGTCCAATAAATGCAATTGAATATAACAAAAAGAATGGGAAACGCTGCTCTAGCCACGCGGTCGATTATTGTTACGTCATCGACCTTAACGCGCTTGCTCGAAGATCGCAGTAGCCTTTGAAACCCAGAGGTTAATCCTTGTTGCTTGCTGCTGACTGATTTGCCGCCTTTTTGTCTCGAATTGCTTTTCGATTTCGCTTTGTGCCGGTTGGTAAGTCGCTAAAATACAAATTTTAGGCGTATTTACGGTCAATTTGCAATTGAATGTTTTTTGTTACTAGCCTACCATAAACTCAAAGTCATTGGTTGATAATAAAAAAATTTCACTCAAGCATTGGACCAAAACTATTCGTGTTATTCGCAATAAAGCAATTTTTAAAGCAATTTTTAAAGCTATTTTTTGCATTTCAAAATCTTTGACAGTTTTCAGCTTTTGCGCAACTGAACCACTTGTTATAATTCTTTGAATATTTTGTACCTTTTTTTGAATTATAAATAGATTAAAGCGGAGTTAAGCTAGTATTAAAACCAAAATAAAATTTTTTTGAAAAGTTGCTTTTTTTTAAAGCAATTAAAACTGTTAACTTGCGACAAAAATAGTTTTTTTTTAAATTTTGATCACCATTGAACAGCTTATAATTACAATTTTGAAATTTCAAAATAAATTGTTTACTAGCGATTACTAAAGCAAGAGTAAATATACGAAAAACTGCTTGACACAACTAATACCTCGTTTCTCAAAATCGACACCGAATTTCTCGATTTTTCCTCGTTGCGAGCTTGATACGTTGCCCTGTTCTTGCTGTTGCTTGATACAGGCAAACATGCTTCCGCACCTAGGTCCAAAATTACTTCGTCTACTTTACGATTGTTGTAATTAGCAGTATAAGGAGCTGACTTTCGTTCTTCTATTTTCTTGTTGATAAAAACAGTTAATTGTTAATTAGGTTATTATGATTTAGTTACTTCATTTTTTTTTATAAATGAAGTAGATTTAATTTACTATCATTCTCCTACTTTAGTTGGTTAAAAGTTTACCGCTTGTAGTTGGTCGAAATATTTATAAACAGTTGCTGTCAGCTTTATCCGTTATCATAAACAAAGTCGTTCAGTTTTAGCACGAGCACAACCTTAAATTCATAAATACACAGAGCGAATTTCAAATCAGTTACAATGAGTACGCATTCTTTTTTTTTTATAATATTTGCAAAAAAATGTTTTTTGTTGTTCTTTATAAATTTTATACGCAAACGCTAACCTACCGAACAGTTTATGCGCAGTAGTAAACCCGATTTGATCTTATATGAAAGAATTTGTTAAACCTGTTGTGTTTCCCAAATTTTCCTTTTCAATATTGTTTGCTTCATTTTTGTTATGTTGCCGTAGTGCAGACAGTTCACTAAAGTATACTCCAACAAAGCTAAAAAGACGAACACAAAGCACGCGAGCAAATAAACGTCCAGCGCTTTGATGTCAGGTATCTTTGGCAAGGATTCGCGAACATTCGTACTAATCGTCGTGATAGTGAGCACAGTTGTGATTCCTGCACGAAGACGCCGTGTTAGAGATTGATTGGAATAAATCGTTAAACAACGGTGGCACATAAGTGAATATAAATTTGAGGTTAAATGTCTCATTGGAATTGAGCGTAAAAACTTACGCTCTCAAAAATAAAATAAATAATTTTTCCTACCTAATGGACAAAATTATGTGATATATGTCTAATAAATGAAAATCATTCTTCATCTTTGCAAAGCGTGTCAATCATTGACTTACAATATAAAAATATAAACAAAAAAATGGTCCGAATAAGTTCCCTTTTGTTTACTTATCATTTCAAAGAAAAAATTATGAAAGATAAACGGGAAAATAAAAACATAAAAAATTAGCTGGAAAGCATTCGAGAACTTAGTCTAAGCCTGCATTGATGTTTCACATGTGCAAAAACGTAAATTTACAGTATAATGGCATGCAGCAAACTTACCGAGAGCAACTCTCGCCGCTGTGCACTCATGGTTTATCCAGAAAGAAACCCAGCTTAAAATAGTTATTAAAGAACAGGGAAGGTAGGTTTGCAAGAAGAAATATCCAATGTTTCTTTTCAGCTTAAATCCCAGCAGTACGCGGGCATAATTTCCTTTAAAATTTCATAAAATAATCAAAAAATGGTGCGCATTAGAGCAAATACTTTAAAAGCTCTATTCAGAGAACCAAAGAGAGCTTTTTTTAGATAAAAGTTTTAGCCGTCCAGCTTCTTATTGCACAGTGCAGTGTTTAGCTATAATATGTCCGCAGCCCGTATAGTGTCCGTGTGGTACAAGGCAGAGTTTCCAAAACTTTTTGGGCCACGGACCACTATTTGCGAATCTTTTTTCACGACCCCCAATTCTATGTCACAGCAATTTTTTGCCCAACCAACAAAGAAAGATAATGGCCTACAAATAGGGTTACCATATTTTCAAAGGGGCAAAGCGGGACGCTCGTCAACAGAAAAGATTCCTCCCCAAAACATAATAGTCCCTAGAAAAAAAGTCTTCACTTTAAATCAGTCTGCTATTTCATGATTTTCGTCTCCAAAACAAGATCTTGTTTTCATGGTATGGATTACTTTCCTAGTACTGTACATTATATATGTTTGAGAAATTTTGTCATATTATCGCGGCTTCCTTGTCCATTCATCACGAACCCTCAGCGGTCCGTGGACCCCAGTTTGGGAAACTCTAGTAAAAGGTAATTCATTGTTTCGTTGGGCATGACAATAAGATAAATTCTACTATTATACGATAAATTTTTTTAATGTTTAATCTTTGATTGGCAATTAATTTGTCAACGAGAGAGTTTACCAGTTACAATAGCGTTTTAAAATCAATATAAATCATTTGATTAAATTTAAGGTTTTGCTTAGTTATAAATAATTTATAAACTTTATTTGCCGTTTTTAAACAAAAAGCTGTAATTGACCTAAACTGCTGGCAAATTTTGATATACTTTCTTTTGCGACCTTTACAAAAATGAATGCTTTACGTAAATCTGCTTCAAAAAGAAATTCTATTAAAGTATTTTTCAGTCAGCACCACTTTCTCAACATATTTATAAATGCTTAGGCTACGTAAACTGCAAACTTTTGCCGGGTAAATCAACAGTTTACCACTGCCAAGGTGTTTAAAACTTTTGATCTGATTCACATCTAAAGACTTTTTTAGCACTTTAGCCCTTATTATTATACAAAAAAAAAACAAATGTTTTTACGAGTTGAGGCTACATTATTTATAATTATTTTTTCCATTTTGCTGTCGAAAAGCAAGAAAAGATTAAAAAATCTTAGTAAGACATATTACTGTAAAATTTTCCATAAAGCTTATTATGCATTATCACGTTATAGATACCTATTATAAAGGACTCGCTTTACAAGGGATTCACCAGTGAGGGGTTGACAAACCCTGGTTAAAGTTGTTTTTCCAAAACAAAGTTTAATTATTGCTTAACATGTTGACGTAGGCTTATTTTATGTTTGGACTTTTAAAGCTCGAGGCGGGCTTTTTCGTTTTGGCTGCCACCGTTTTGAAAAATTTTTACCGGTTGCAAAAGAGACATTCTTTAGATGAAGTTCCCAGCTCATCAATTGAAATTGAGCGAGTTTCACGTTTTTCATTCCAGACACCGCTCCTTTCTTTCCATTCAAAAAGTGAAAACGTATATCACTTGTGGTGTAGCCATCTGCGAAGCGCTCCAATTTTATAAAAAATATTGTATAATTTTCATCATCGCAGGGGCGAAGCAAAATATATATTCAATTTTTTACAACAAATTACAAAAATTTACTGCATTTAGCCACACAAATGAGTTTCTTTACGCGATTCGATTCGCTTTTTCCATTGAGAATGTGACAAGCGCAAAAGTCTAAAAAATCAATCTCACGATTTCAAAATTTATTAAATGATTTCATAAGTAGCTGTAATCATTGAAAAGCCAAAAAAGAAATTGAAGACTTCTTTTTTAAATTAAAATGACATTATAGAAGTAAGCATTAGACAGACAAAACTGAATGAATTCGACGGTACCGTCCCAAAAGTGTTATGAACACGTCACAAGAGCAAACAAGATAAGATATAGAATCTTTTTATCTTCATAATTAATTTATTAATTTAAACAAAATTTATTGCATCTCACAGCTTTCAATTTCTAACAAGCAGTTTTGTTCATCCAATGGATATCTAGCCAGGTTCATTCGACAAGCAAGATCAGCGGTTATTCTAAAAAAAAAAGCACCGAAATAATGAGCATCAACTAATGTGAACTTTACCATGATTTTATGAATGATTCATGTAATGACATACAACTCATTTCATAAACAAAAAATGATTGCAATTGGCGCCAAAGTTTTAAGCCAGTGGTGGGGTGGACTTAAGCCAGGGGTTGGCAATCTTTCGCAGGTCGCGGGCAAAAAACAAATTTATAACGTTATGGCGGGCCGCACATTTTTCCAGTTACCAAAATTTTTCTTGCATTGATCGAACGTCTCAAGTTGTCTTAACACGGGTTGAAAAAATGCATAAAATACTTGCGTACGCGAACGTGATTTGCAGCGACGTAATAGTAGCGGGCAGTTTTTGTGGTTTTCACCGAATTTTTTTACACGTGATAGGATTAGGATTAGGACTAGAGTTAGCAATGTCACTAAAATTTAAAGTGAAAACCCTTTTTTTTTGGTTTTCACTAGTATTTTTAGACTTGAAAAGAGCAATGTCATTACAATTTATATTGAAAACCTGTTTTTTTTGGTTAGTACTAGTTTTGTCAGATGTGCAAAGAGCAACGTCACTAAAATTGAAAGTGAAGATTTTTTTGTTCTTGACCAGATTTTGTACTTGAAAATGAAGCATTTTTTGCAACCCTGCTTTAACAAGATATATCGCTGTTTTACTGCCACATAGACTGTTTGAAATTGTGACGTCAAAAAATAGGACGGACCGTATTCTTTTAATATCTAATTAATATGTCTCGGGCCGCATAATTTTGCTTTAGGCCCGTAAGTTGCCGACTCCTGACTTAAGCCCTATGGCTGCAACAATATTGTGATTAATTGCTTATTTCAAGAGACAAAAATTTAACAAGGACACAAAGCAATGTTTGACTTTTTTTAATGCATTCTTTTCTAAATGAAGTCAAGCTTGAAAAAAAGTTAAGAACTCATAAGAATTTTTATCAAGTGAAAGAAAATGCGTTCAAACGTTGACACGTAAATTCTGGCATTATAACTGGACATACGCTGATTAATTAAGTGCTTTAATTGCAAATGCATAATTTCTTATCAAATTTTATAAAAAAATAATGATAAAGTGCGCTTGTGGCAACAATCAAGAAACAATTTGAACTTGGTATTTTTAAAAAAATTTAGTAATTTTGATTCCAGACCAACCGGAGTCCGTAAAAGATTGTTCCGTCCGGATCGATTCTCAGCATCCGGTTGTTTCGAGTTATTTGATGAATGTAGGACTTTTTGTCGTTGGCAAAATATGTATCTGGGACCTGAATAGACTTGTCAAATCATATAAGTAACATTAGTATACATTAAGTAAAATAACAGATTTTTTAAAGTAATGAAAATGCTATGAATTTTTGGTTAATTTTAAAGACCACATGAAATGGGTAAAAGTTGTAGTAATGACTTTTTATTGATATTTTTAAAGAAAAAAAAACTAGATTGGGCTTCTTACCATAAACACGCTTGGAACTTTTAAAACTACATTTTATCGTGTTGGATAACAGCGAAAAATATCTACGTTTTATACTTGAAGTAGGCTTAAGTTGAAAATTTAAATTTTTAATTTTACATAAATGGCTATGTTACCAGTTAGTTATTATACTGTAGTTATTTTATCAGTTAATTAGTGTTGCTGTATATAATTGTGGTATGGTTGAAAAAAGTATACTCTTTCTCTGAATTGTATTTTTAAATTGTTTTATATATTCTTTTGGTTTTTGTGAAGATCAACGTATTTGGTGTGCGTATTTCGAAAAAAGAACAACATGAAAAAAGAAAAGTTGAACCATTAGAACGGCGCTCATCCCTCTTTCCACCCTATTAATTATGTTGTTTTTAATAATTAAGTTTCCAAAAACACAAGCGCTTACCGCTAAAAGTAAGAATAAAAAAATCTTCAACTCCTACAGTTGAAACTTTTAAAAATTACTCCAAACCGAAAGACCAACATTTTGTTTTATGAGCAAGACAAAGAAGCTATACTTTCTTTTGAATGAGTTGCTCGCTCTCTAAGATGCTTTCTAGTCTCTTAGATGCTTGTTTATAATTGCGTTATGAGAAAATATGGGTAATTGTGCTATTGCACAGCCTAAAATGAATGAAACTTTGAAACGCCAAACTTCAAACTACGTATTAATGAGGCTTTTTTTAAATGAGTCGCTCCTTCATTACTTAGATTGTTGACCACGTGAAGAATGATCGACAACATTAGAATTGACCTTGACTGTGTTGAACCAAAAAACTAAAGCAAATAGTTTCTGTCGCTCCCCTATAAAAGTTTTAAAATTGAAATTGTAAAAAAACACGTTTTAAAGTTTATAACGATTAATCAATGATGTTTGATGTTTAAGCTGTTATTTTAAAAATCTTTTTTACTTCCATAACTTCCGCTTCCATAAGAGAGAAAAAAGACAAAAAAAACAGTGACGGATTTTAGGGAAAAAATTGCATTAATCATTAGTTTATCGCTGGTCCGCAGCTTTGTGCTTTCTAGCGTCAACAAAAATAAGAAATTTAAAATGTTTTGCACCAAACGTTTTTTGTCAAATAAACGAAAAACCGTAAACTGGGATATATGGGTGTGGTTTTACCTCTTTCCTATTTTCTTTGCTGTCTTTTACTTGATAACATTGTTATTTATTTATTCTATTAACCAGTGATATTCAGTGCAATGCCAGTGCAAATTTGAAATCTTGTATAAAAGTTTTTGTTTAAAACAAAACTTTATGACTTGACAGAAATCAGCGGTTGCTTTTGCAGACAAGCAATGGGACAAATTAAAACAAGAGAAGCACTGGTGGGCTACGCGTGACAAGTGCAAGCGTCGTTTTTAATTTCCCTGTAGATTTAGCGACAGTTAACAATGTTGCTGTAGAATCGCACAAGGCAGTTTTTATTGGGTCGTTTGTTGGCCTAAAGAAGCTTCTCGCTTGAAATGACTCTCTTCCTTAGCAGACGGACACATAAGAATAAAAGACTAAGACTAAATGCTTTTTAAAACGCAGTTTTGCATCGAAACGGTTGGCAAATTTTTGACGTAAAATAGGATATTTTTTTGTTCTGAACAGCAAACTACATCATTCTAGCATTTATAGCACGTTAAATTGACAAATCTAATAGTGCATGTATTTCTGATTAACTTGATAAAACAAACGTTGCACTACAAAAAATTTTGGGAGATTTTTTTTGTTTTTGAGAACACAATAATAAATTTTGTTTATTTGGCCACACATGAAATAAAAACGTGTTTTTTTTTTCAATAAATAAACCTTTTTTAGCATTGCCATCTTAGGTGGACAGCTGTTCAAAATTAGTTCAACTTTTATAGACTATCTTCGCAAAAGTGAAAAACTTTTGATTTTAAAGCAAAAATTGAAAAAAATTTACGATTAGAGTCTGCGGACGTTAGGTAAGTGTCGAATTCACCCAGGCCGGTCGGGGACTTTACAAAACATGGTTTTACAAGAGCCTGACGAAAAATTGCAAAATAGTCAACAACAAAGAAATGGATTAGCAGTTTACATAAATCTATTAAAAGCTGAAAACAAAAGAAAAACAACAAATAATAAAAAATGAATGGAAGTGTGTTGGTTGAATTTAAATAAGATAACAATCAAAGCTGCGAACTCAAATTCAAACTTGATAAATAAGAAATCCCAAACCTGAACTCGAAAAACGGCTATCGAATTCGACTGCATTAATATAAGTGAACACAAAAAAAAGTCTCCACTTGGTATTACGCCTCTAAAACACACGTAAATTTGAGCAAAAAAGTTATCGAACTACTACGTCTAAAACAAAAACCTTTTTTGATCTTCACTTTATAGATAGGAAATTATTAAACTCGATGAATTGAAAAAGGTGAACTCCAACGTGAACTTGCAAATTTTTTGTAAACTCGGTTAAAAATGCATCGAGTTGGCACCCCTTATTAGTACAACCGTGTCCGAAGCATCAAAAAGTGATCGCAGTTTATTTAAAAAACTCAAAAACTGAGAAAAAAATTAAAAATTCATCAACTCATTTTCTTACAAATCTTTTTTTTTTTTCTATTTATCTTGATCTATAAAAATGTAGTTTCTAAGGCCTTTCAATTTGATGAAAGTTTACTATTTAATGATCATAAGCAGTTTTAAATTGCAGTAAATTAAATATTTAATACTGACTTAATTTCATAAAAGCTAACTTTAAGTAAAAACTTCAATGCATATTTTTGATAAGTTATCGAATGGTTACATAAAATTCTGCAATTTGATTCAAATGCATAATTCCAACACCAAAAAACTTTTTTGAAAATTTTTAAACTTGCTTATCATTTCTAATTAACTTACTTTAATTTACTTTCTAATCTTTCTTAATTTGAATTATATTCGAGTGCATCATTTTACCCCAAAATAAGTGTGTGTACATCGCTAAAACTGAAGTAGTATCAAAATTTTGTTAATATTTTTGCTATAAAAAAAGGAAACACAACTTAAAAAACTTCCAGAGCTATCGCAACTTACCCAAATTTGATCTATCACACGATTATCCAACGTCAGACTCAAATTTTGTAATTCTTTATTTTTAAAAATCAATCGTTTATCTTTCCAAGATTGTTGAAAGTAAAAAGTCAATGTGTAATCCTGTAACAATAAAAAACCAATAACTGATAAATAAATTAATTCATAGAAAAAAATTGGAAACTTGTATGGAATCACTATGTAATTAGCTGATTGCAGCGATTTGTGTTTCAACTTCTCAATGAAATAAAGTGTCAGTCCAAAAAATTAGAATAAGTAGAAGTTACAGTCTTTGTAAAACATTTATTGGCAAGGTAAAAATTACTGTTTTTTGGAAGATCTTGTTTTATTTAAACGAATATTGGAATGTTATTTTTGTTATTCAGATGCCTATAGACTAAGAAAGCAATCGGTAAGAAAACAACAAATTTAAAACTTCTGAGTGGGATAAACAAAAAGGTCAATATCAAATGTTGTATGTCAAAGGTTTAAAAATGAAGTAAACTATAGTTCTGCGCATTTCGTTGTTTTGAAAAATTTAATAATTGACCTAATGTTTGTTAAGAAAAAAAACGTTTGCTTTCTGTTGTGTAGTTTCAGCTAGCATTGTTGTCGCCAAATCTTTTTAAAAAACTTTTGTTTTTGCGTATTTTTCACTTGGCTTTTTGTGAGGTAACTTATGAGTTAAATTCATAAACAGATGTAACATTTTCGAGAAAAAATATCTTAATTAGCGAAAATGTTTTTTATGTTTTTTGACTGATGTATCAAGAAAGTGTTGTTAGCATGAAAAAGTCGCGAAACATTACTCGGAAATTTTCGTAGTGCTTATTTGGCTGTAAAACATTTAACTTTGGCAGCGTACATCATCAAGTTAGTGGTGATCGTGGTGTTATACCTGTTCCTGTTCATCCGAGAAATTCGTAAAGTCATTTCATGTTGAAACACTAACAAGGCAACTCTTTTGGGATCATATAGGTGAAAAGAAGAAAATGAGATGCTAAATTGGGCTGCAGAGCTGATTAAAATCAGAACATCAAAGCAAGAAATGGAGAAAATTCCATGTGTAATTGCTAGAGTAATTTTTGATTAGGATAAAAAAAAAACGATGCTATACCCTGAAGCGAGTGAAACAAGCTTCAGTGAAAATTCCCAAGCTTTCCAGAAAATACTGAGAAAATTTGAAAATGAAAGAAGCAGCAGGAAGCAATGAAAACTATGAAATCAACGCGACTGATACAAGAAAACCAAGAAATAGGAACTGATCAAGAACTGACGGAGTACTGCCGTCGTGTTCAACGGATTAACTGCATTTGCATCATCGTTTTGGACTAATATTACAGAAATTAATTTCAAAACTCTACTTAAGATGGTGCTCAAAAACTAGAATGAATTCTCGCTTCGCAGTAAAATTGCAGTAAAAGTTGATAGGTCTTGGCTCAACTACATATAATGTCCTCATATTTTCAATTGAACCATTGGGTAAGACAGTTTAGTTTGCTGGCGGGTAAAACCTAAAATGCAGAAAATTTAAGAAGAAAAACAAAAAATCAATCGGAAAATCCAATTAGTAAATAATTTTATTTTAAGTTTTCTCGGATGAATAAGTTTCAAACAACGGTTCTTATCTAGGACACTGGGCTTGATTGTATAGCTTTTGGGGATTCCAAAAAAAATCCTTTAATTTTCTATTGATGGACTACAAGTTGCGCTAACTGTGGAGATAGACGCCTCCGAATTCTCAATTGTTGCAACTCTAAATCAAGAAGGTCGTACTCCAGCTCTTTATTCTCGAACCTTGTCGCAAATAGAATAAAACCATTCTGCAGTCAAAAGGGAACCTTACGATCCGATTGTAGATGCATTTCCTTGTTGGTAGAAATTTTAAATTAATTACAGACCAAAAAATTTCGCGTTTATGTTTTACTTAAAACATGCTAGTAAAATCAAAAACGAAAAGATTATTCGCTGTTGAATAGAGCTGTCAAAGTTTAGCTATACTATTTTGCATCGTTTAAGAAAAATGCTCTGAACCTGACGCATTGACAAGAGCTTTTTGTGGTCAAATTTTATTAAATCGTTTACGTGAATTGCATGTTTCTCTATGTCATCCAAGCATAATTCGGTTGGCTCACTTTGTTTGTACTAAAGACTTGCCTTAATCTATAGATAAAATACTTCAAGTGGTCAACTGGTCAACTCTTGTGAAGACTGCTGCCGCATTAAGCCCCAATTCCAAAAATGCAAAGGGGGAAACTCATTAAAGCCACCCAAGTTTTTTAACTACTGAATACAGATTTAAAAAGACCTTTGCTTAATAAATCAAACAACAAATATATTCTTACTATCGTTGATGAATTTTCTAGATTTCAATTTGCTTATGGTTGCGCCGATATGAATCCTAAAACTGTAATTAAATGTTTAACTAATTAATTTTTTCTTTTTTTAAATGTTTTTTGAATTTTACAGATTGTTGGTCGTCTTTCCAATCAACTGAATTGAAGTCATGATTGCTGTCTCATGGCGTGGCCACCAATCGTACGATCAGCCACAACTGAAATGGCCAGTGTGAGAGATTTAACGGAACAATTTAGAAAACCATTCTTTCTACCTTGAAAAGAAGAAATTTTCCGGTCGCTTGTTGGGAAGAAGTGCTCCCCGATGCCCTGTATGCTATCTGGTCATTGCTGTGCACAGCTACAAACTGTACCCCTCACGAGAGGATGTTTAATCACGATCGACAACCTTCGAATAAAAAAGCAATTCCTTCCTGGTTATGGCCTGGTCCTGTATATATCAAGCGGCATGTTTGCAATAAACGTGACCCTTTGGTCGATGAAGCGGAATTGCTAGAAGTAAATC
Source organism: Diplosoma virens (assembly GCA_963680785.1). Taxonomy (NCBI): domain Eukaryota; kingdom Metazoa; phylum Chordata; class Ascidiacea; order Aplousobranchia; family Didemnidae; genus Diplosoma; species Diplosoma virens. The sequence goes on from OY796891.1 coordinate 25,762,639, forward strand.
CAAACTATGCTCATGTTCGTTATGCAGACGTTCGCGAAAAAATTGTCTCCATCTCGCTCTTCGACACGAGGCATCCCATGAAAAAATTGATCAAGCAAATCCGCAAGATGAAAAAATCTCGATGCTTATCTTCTTGACGAAGATTCAATCGACAATAAAGATTTAAACGACAAATCATTGGATAATTCTATCAGATCTCAAAATAATTCTGCAGAAGACAATCGCATTTTGCGTCGATCGACTCGGGCTAGGAAACCTGTGGACAGACTTGGGGTTATTTCATATATCTAATGGTGTTTTAGTTGCTGTTTTTCTTTTAGAGGAGAAAAAATGATGTATAATTAGCTTGCATTGTGCTTGTAGTAATCAACACGTCGCGCTTACGCGCTTTACGCGCTTCATGTGCTTCAGCCATAATTCTCTCTCTCTTTAAGTTTAGGTTTCTTTCTGTTCTTCGTTAGAATTTGGTTTGCTACATCTGACATCCGCTTGTGTTGTAGTTTGTAACGTGTTTATTGTACTTTCAGTCAAGTTTTAAGTTTAATTAAAGCGTCATTTTAGGCAAATTATTGGAAATTTATAACACTCTAATTTTACTTTTTTTCTGCACTCAGTGGACTCTAATTCGTAACTCAAACTTACTGTTAAGACCACAAAAAAGTGGTCTTCACTTTCATTTGCAAACAGTTTCTGTCGTAAAACCCGGTTGAATTAATTTGTTGGCCTTTTTGTTTTCAAGTCAATTTTAGCTGTGAAAAATCAAAAATCTTTCAATGACGGTATTGTCCTCCGAACCACCAAACTAGTCCTTTAACCCCAATTTATTTTCGGTGGACCTTTGGGATCCACATAGACCCTAATTGAGAGCCTTTGCACTAAAGCGTAGAGATAAAGCTAAGTGTCAACACCAAAGCAAATTTTGAGAACCACACTGAGTTAAAGCAATCCGAATGAGAATTTGAAAAAAAATACATAAACCATTTTTAAAAATTAAAATGATTGTAATGGCAAGGAAGAAAGTTGATCCGATTATTTTTACTTTTTTGGCAGCGCTTAGTACGATTGGGTAATGGAAAAAAAATCAAAAGTCTATAACCTAGATTTAAAGTATAAAAGAATATACTTTTTACTTGTAGAATTTTGAATAAACTATCTTACCATGTTAACTTCAGATACTTTGTCGATGCTGGCTACTTCAATGCTCATCTCAACGTCGACTGGAGCAGCTAAAACGCAACAAATTGTTAAAAATCAATAATCAATTCGCAAGGAACAAGAAAGCAATTTTTGAACTTAATATCTTGCGATGGTCGTGTTAGAACCGTGTGCTTTATCTTTTTTTGTTGATTAAGATTGTGTTATTGATTATAGCAATAGAAATCAATGGTCATAGTTCCAGTTCAAAAACATATTCAGAAAAAATGTTGTGATCGAGATACGGCCCGCGACAGCATTTTCAGGGTTCGCAGAAAAATTTAATTATTTCACATCTTCACAATCTAAAGCAGCATCAGCGTTTAAAACAGTTTGAAAAATAGAAAAACAAAATAAAACGAAAAAATGTTCCTCCCTCTCATCTAAACAACCTTTATTTACCTTTAAAAACAAAAGAACAAAAGCTTTAACCACAGTTTTTCGCATTTTAAGACGATTTCCAATCACCTACCGCTCACAAGTTCTACATAACGTTGATAAATGACCTGCAGGAGCAACGACCTTGGATTACCCTGAATTAATGTGATAAAAAAAAATCTTTAGTTTTATTTGATTTGATGCAGCTGCTGTAATTACTTTTTCCATATCAGTTAACAAATTCACACGTTAGCAGAAATTCTGTTCATCGATCTCGCAAATTGTTTAAAGTGTGTTGTGCTTGCAATTAAAATAAACAAGTTTCAAACTGTTTTAAAGGAGCATTAACTCTGACATTTAATAGCTATTTCATCTAATATCTATTTTCTACTTTTTTTTAGCCTTTTCTCGTAAATATATATTTTTATAGTGTATAATATTTTCAAAAACCTGTGCTTGTTTTCTTCATTAAATTAAATAAAGGACAAACATCTAGTTTGGGTATCGAACTCGCAACCTATATTCTATTTTCTTACTGAAATCAGATCATGGTAATTACTAAACATGTTCTTTAAAACTTCTATATACCACCATATTGAGGCCGCAATCTGATGTCATACTCTTCATTCAATAATGTATCGAGTTCTTTCTTCAATAATTCTTGTAATCTTGATGATTTTGCCAGAGAAAAATCCCTTCGAAAAACAACAATGTCTATTCTTATAAAAAAGAAAACAGTGAATAATATTGAGGTAAGTATAGCCGGCTTATCTTATGAACTACGTATACATTTTTACCGTTTTCTTCTTAGGGATTACAAAATGATAAAAATTCACTAATACATGCTAAGAAATAAATCAACACTTTAATTCAGAAATCGAGGATTTCTTTCGCTACCGTAATGTATTTTAAGAAAAATATTGCCTGGGTCATTTAAGAATCAAGGAGTTTTCTAAAGAATGTTAGAAAATAGAATAAATCTTTATACAATTTTTTAACCCAAACTTTCCGAATTAAATCCATTACTAAAAATTACCCTCCGTTTCCGCTGATGGTAGCATGCTATAGAAACGAAATAGCTTTGACGTTTTTTTTATATATTTTATTCGGCAAAACTAATCGTAGATTGTTCAACGAAAGACGAAAACATGTCAGCTAAGTGGCCTTAAAGAAATTGTTTTTGAAAGAACCGCTTAAAATTAAAAAAATACTGAGGACAGATGTTGAAATTTTTCATCAGTAAATTGCACTTTAGTATGATTGAGATTTTTAGCCAATTTTTAATCAGAGACGCTTTAAACAAAAACTACAGGCCTTGAAACATTGTAAAAACCAGAATATTTTTGTTACCAACATAAAGCTATTTCATTTTGCTCAAATTTTTCAAAGAACATAAATTTTCTCTAATCAATTTTCATATAATGTCGACTATATTAACTTCATTAATTTTTAAGTGGATGGTCATCTTTTACAATATTTTTTTCGACTTTGAATTTCGATCAAAAATAAAGCAAATGAGCTATAAATTGAAATAAAATTAAAATTAAAATCAAACGTAACTTTAAGCTGACTTATAAGATTCAGTACTTTTTAAACGTTGTCAGCGGTTTATCAAGCAAAATTAAAGTTAGTAGAATCCAAACTGCTTAAAATGAGAAGCACCAGAATTATAAAATTAAATTTATAATTATAAAATTAAAGTTATTACCGTTGTGCCAACACAACCAAGACAATAGCAAGCCAGCATAGCATGATGTTGAAATAAAAGCTTGTTTTTCCGCTTCAAAGTATTTTTTAAGGTTTGCTTTGAGTAGAAAGTCCAATGACATAATGCAAATCAAAAGTTGAATAATTCATGCTCGTAAAAAACTTCCAAAATTAAAGAAAAATTACTATTTTCATAAGTCAAAGTACTAAACCAAAAAAGTACAAAACTATATTACATTTTTTTGCATTTGTTATAACTGTAAAAAATGATTTCTAAAACTTTTCTACCAAATTTTAGTTATGTAATTATTGATTCTTTGAGATTTTTTCAGACGCGAAACGATGAGTAAAGTGTGAGATGGGCATTTTGCTTTGAGGAAAAGTTTGAAAATCTAATTATCAAGTTTATATTTATACTGACCTGGCCTTAAGTTGCAGGCTAAGTCACCATCTTACGTAAGCAGCATGTCGGCAACCCGGCCGAGTGATTAAGAGCGCCGTATTAACGGTGAACGTGTTCGACACAGTCGTAGTTGAAAACCTACCCACGTCATTCGGTTGGGTCCATGGGAAAAGCATCTTACAACACTTTCCTCTGCTTGGTGGTCGTAATTTCAGTCATATCTCCAAATAAAATACAGATAACCAAATTGAAAAATTGAACCGGACAGCAGTATCTTTGCATATCTGAAAGCAGGTCGGGGTAATCGCTTGACGGTTACCCTAAGTATATCACTTCCGACAGTCGGAAGAATAGTTGTGGACTTGAAAAATAAACTTAATACAAAAATGCGTTGAAGTGTCTTTTCTAACGGAAATTACTACATAGATTTTGTATCAAGCACAGGTCCTTCTGGTCGCAAATCAGAACTTGCAAATTCCAGTGAGCGATCTGGACGCAGCGCAGAGTCGAAGAGTAAAAGTTTGCAAAGTTGCAAAAATAAACTTCAAGAAAGGCAATTAAAAGTTTTTGAAGAGGGAAAAACGTTAATTTTTTTGCTTTAAAGCTTTAAAGAATCAGCACGATTAAAAGGTGAAAACAAAAAAAAATTATAACTTATGAAATAGTTCGAATTTCACAGTTTAGATTTTGTTTGCTCTTAATTTCTGAAATGTGCTTATTAAAATCTAACATGTAGTAATAGATCTTATTTATACAAAGCTACAACAAAATAAATTAAAAATAATGTAGCCCAAAAAAGTTATACATTTACTGACGTGTACCGTGATAATCTAAGAGTCTTAAGAGATCGGTTATTGCTTAATTACAAGCCGGACTCTTAATTAGCAAACTTGTAATAATGCTTTTTTGTAGGTTTTTAAAAACAAATATTCTCAGCTTCGTGTTCCACATTGTATCAAGTATAGTTTATATTAAATTCGTTTCATACCGGAGTTAATAAGCCTGTCGATTACTCTTGGTTTAACATTTCCAAACAGAAAATCCAGCAGTACAACCCTTTTCAAAAATTTTTTTAGTCTAAAAAATTATTGCGCTGGTTACCCTTTTTGCAGTACAAGCATTGCTAATTAACAAAAATTTGTTTCCGAAATGAACAGTGAACAAGTTTTAAAAAATACAAAAAAAACTTCCATTCTCAATAATTTATATCAGACAGCTACTCTTTCATAAAATACAAACACGACTCTATAATCATCTAAAAATCATTTTGATCAAAAACGTATAGTTGTCGCGAACTACACCAAACCTTCATCCAGTTCAATCGCTTTTTTTCTTTGGAAAGATTTTTTTCGGAATTTCGATCAATAAATTTTTGCAGCTGTTTTTTGTAGGAACAGCTTTGAGTTGAACCAAAACTAAAAATCGTAACGGTCAGTTGATACAGGCAGCTTGAATTAGAAAGTGAGTTTTATGTGGCAATTTACTTAAAAAAGACTTTTCAGATTTCAAGTTTAACGGTAATTTACTTTTTGAGCATTTTCAGGTTTTTAAGTGATATTATTATTTGAGAATAGTTGTGTTTTCACGAAGCTTTAAAAATTTCAGAAGTTATACATATTGACCTACAGATCTTTAGTAACAACCAGGTTTTTTTCGATTAAATACTAAAGTTTCGTGCGTGCCAGTGTAGTGTAACGTGATGCTTTGTCCGTTTTTGATTCAAAGTTGCAATAGATCGGTGCGACAATGTTATATTGTAAAAACCGAATTTATAGGCCTAAGTGTGGTCAGCAATTCTTTTTCAATCAGTCACAAAAATTGTAAAATACAATAAGGAATTTTAAAATAATCTCTTAACTTAAATTGTCTTTCATCGACATTGAATTGATAGCACAATAAAACTACAATTAAAACATAGCTTTTTAATTATCTTATTCCATTTGATCACACCAGCTTTTGACAAACATAATTTTTGGCATTTTTTCTTCGGTCTTTCTCTATAGCTCAAAAAAACAAACATCTTCAAATATTTACTTCGTTCAAATTTGGAATCGCTTTGGTCTAAAATTGGGCTGATCCCAACCATCGATGCTCAAACTCGAGCGCAGCAGTGATTTCAATTGCTTTCGCACGACAGATGCTTTTTAATCTCTTAAAATAAATGGTGTGTATTTGTTGGTATTTCATCTGGCTTTCCAGGGCAAATAGCGTCAAAAGTTTTCCTTTCTTGTTTAAAAATGATGACTTTTATTTTGACTTTTTAGTTAAGCTTTAATGCGGCCAAAAAGCATCCAAAATGGAGTGATAACTTTTTTGTTGATTATTTTATGTAGTTGTAGTTACAGTTAATAGTTACCGATTTTGTACCTTTGTTAAATTTAATTTTCGATTAAAGCAAAGTAGCTTTTAACCCAACTTTTGATTTTTAACTTTCCAATTCGTATAAAATTGTAATTGTGTATCGACTTAGTAATTTAAAATCATTTTTTTATCCAAGTAAGCATAGCCGTACCAGACAAAAAATTTTCAGGGGACGATACAGCTTTGCCCAAATTTTTTGACGTTTGTCCGAATCATTATCTTGTAGCTTAGCAAAAGTTGAAACAACTTATCACACATTTTCATCTCAAAATTTTAGTCGAGACTAAAAAAAGAGTTTTCACCTTAAACCTTAATCGTTTTTCTAGATCTTGTAATTACGTCCGGCGCAAGTAATTTGATTTCGGTGCACAAAAAAAGTTGTTTTGCCGAAATAGTTTCTTGTCGCTGCCCAAAAAATTCTGATTTTTCCCAAATAATTTTTTGTCGCTGCCCAACAAATTCTGACTTTGCCCAAATTTTTTAGGCTTGGGGAAATTGCCCCTTGTCCCCAGGCTCGTACGATTATGCAAATAAGTTATTTTAAAATCAAAATAATTTTGAAAAATCAATTAACAAGAGAATGCCAAAACTTTCTTCTTTTCACTTCAGAATGGCTCTGCAAAACCAATGAAGTATCGACGACGATTTGTTTTTTTATTTTATCTGCTGTTCTTTGTTGGTCTTATAATTGGAGCAAAACAGAAAAAGCACAAAAAGTGAGAAATTAAAATTTCTTCTATCGAACTGCAGCACAGTCTCCGAAACTTAGGCAGCATAGTCGAGTGAGTAAAAGCGCTGGATTGATGGCGAACGTGATCGATACGGTTACGGTTCAAAACCTCTCGCCATTCTGCTGCGTCCTTGGAAAAGAGATTTTACCACACTTTCCTATGCTTGGCGGTCTTAGCAAGCAGCTCTTAAGTTTTAATTCCGTAGCAAAAACTAAAAAAAAGAAAATCAAAAAATTTCACACAGCCTTACTTCAGTGCAGGTGATTGGGTTACCTGGCTCAACTGGTTCTTTTGGATTCCGGAGTAAAGTTGTGACTCAGGTTTACAATTACATTAAAAAAAAAAAAAAAATTAAAAAACCCTAGCAAACAGTGATCGCGTGTAATCGCTTAGGTATAAAAAAAACTGTAAAAGCAACCAAGCATTAAAATACTTCGACTACTCTCTTTTTGTAGAAAACTACAGCAAAATAAAAAAAATCAACTGAAACTCTTATAAATCAATTGCTTGTTAAATTATCCAAAAAAGCATCTTTTGAATAACATTGCACTTCTTCGATTTTTTGATCATGAAAACATTTAAAATAAATTTTCATTCAAGTTTTTATTGTCAGTGTAAAGAAAAACAAAGGTCATTGTCGTGATTCGGGTACTGCACAACAAGAAGGTCCCGCTGCATGTCCGGATGTAATCACTGAAGCGTTAAATAATCTTACGGCAAACTACGATAATCGAGTTCGTCCCGGATTCGACGGTAAGCGGAAATAGTAAATTAAGTTTAGGATTTAATTTATTAGTTTTTATTGATATTTCCTTTTACGTTTTCTCCTTTGATAAGTTTTTTAGCTGTAAGATTGCAGTAAAGGAAAAGTAAAGAAAACAAATGCTTTGTTTAATATAATTTTTTTCAAAGAACATTTTGGAATATTTTAGTAATGGTCTGCAGCGGACGAAGTTTTAGCTGATTTGGTAAATACATGTACTAATTTGCTAAAGCGGATTTAATTGAACAAGGCTTTGATTATTTTTTGCTTTTGAGCAAAAGCCGTAATCGAGTGGTTAAGGTGCCGGGATTGTGATCGACATGATTTCGGTCCAAACCCAATCGCGCCATTCTGTTGTGTCCTTGGGAAAGACACTTTATGGCACTTTCTCCTGCTTAGTGGTTTTGGCAAGTAGTTCTAAATTAAATTCAACTTTTTATTTAAATTTCAAGCAGACAGCAATATCTTGGCATCTCCGGAAAGCAAGTCGGGTAATTGCTTGCCCTACGTATAGCACCGCTTTCATTCCAATTGAAACTTTGCAACTAACTGTTTTGAAATGAAGTCTTTGCATTTAAGTTGAAGTAAAATTTCTGCACACCACCATCAAAGTAATAAAAATTATCCTGTATAAAAAATTATGTAAATCTTTTTCGATTTGTCGCAGTAAAATTGGTTTAAAAATTGTACCAAAGAAAAAAACAAATCCATTGCTTTCAAATAAGACTCTTCAATTGCAAAGCAACTTAAACCTAAATTTTACTTAGGAATTTAATATTTTGTGTTATCTAACAATATGAAAAATTAACCAATTGGGTTGAAAATGTATTTTTTTACCAAGTTTAATTTTTCGTTTTTTTATCAAGCGTTTTTATTTAAAAAATAAATATTTTTTTCTGATAAAGAGCAGAAATTTACATTACATGTCTTTTCCCACATTTTAACAGAACATAACTTTCAATAAACTAAATAAGTTTTGTCTTTTTTATCTCAAGTCAATTTTTTGTCGTTCTAAATAAGTTTTTTAGCAACCAAATTACACTCACATATAATCATGTTGCATTTACAGCAAAAAAGTGATTAAAGGAAAACACGGAAAAGAAAATTTAATTACATACCAACAAACTTAAGTCAAAATGATTTTCACAGAAAAAGAACCGACAACAGTTTTCAGTTATTATCTCATTACTGGAATAGGACCCGCCTCAGAACAAGATATGGAATATACCCTTGACATTATTTTCCGCCAAAAGTAAGTTACTTCGTGTACAGACGTTTAATCTTGCGACAGATTGTCTACTAAAGTGGATAACCAATTAACTTATTGAGTTAGAGGATTATCTTAAGAAAATAAAGCAATCAATTATGTAGGAGTAAACTTTTTAGAAATTATGCAGCAAGAACAGTGATTTGCAAGTTTTCGCGCTCACGAAACACTTGGAAACTTTTCAATTTTTTTTTTAACACTCATACAAGTCCTTTGTTTTGGTCTTCGCTAGTTTTCGCATGACTTGTTTTCATGTAAATCTTATTAAATGAGTATATTCGGTACAAATCGTGGCTATGAAACAAGTGAAGACCAAAAAAAGTTGTTGGATTTTTTAAGCTTTTTGGTCCGTACATAAATAAACAAAAAAATTTTTTAAGAGTATATTTCGATTGCAGTTTTTCTGCGCACACTGCTTGCCGAGCACTGACCGAGTAGAGATTACGTAAAAAGGTGATTAAAGGTCATCTATCTAAATGTCACCATAAAGTCGTTTGTAGTGGAAAAATTCAAAAATTGTATTCCGTCAACATTGGTTTATTGCAACCTTCAAGCAACTTTAAATAAATTCAAAGTAAACTTTTTACATAGTTTAATTGAATATTTTTTAAAAATACGTTACTAATCATGATATTAGAAATATTTTAACAAAATTATCTAATACTTTTATTATAACTATTATTTAAACGCAAAAACTTGTACGTTTGTACGTTTTCATCTTTTAATGAGTAAATTATTTAAGTTGTAACCTAAAATCCTTCAATTCTCAACTAAAAAAATTTTTTTGACTGACAGCTAAGTTCTATTGGCTTAGTTGATTTGCTTTTTGAATAGAAATATGTTTTGCGGTTCCAAAATCCATTTCTTAAAGCGTTTCGTCAACGACAAGCATATAATTTATTTATAGAATTCTTATTGAATTTCACAATTTAAGTTACAATCAAGTTTTAGTTATTTTCATTATAAAATTGTTTTATAGAAAAGAATTTTAAATAATTTATGAAAATCCGTCATTAAAAGTGTGTTTCAACACTATTATCTAATAACTGAAAAATCTAAAGAGAAAAAACGTAATATAGTATATTTTGAACTTTTTTGAAATTTGGAATTTGATATCGAAATGGATATAGACGAAAACGGTATTTGAAACCTAAGAAGATCATTTTTTAAAATTGTTTATTATTTTTTTAGCTTAAACAATAGGAAATACTTAAAATAGCATCATAATGACAAAAATCATTGAAGAATAAAAAAATTGTCATATTCTGAACAGTGAACAATTTCAATTGGAATTTGCTGTTGACCAAAAAAGCATACCCAAGGTCGTACCCAAGGTCACCATCGTATTATGATAACATAATCATATATTTTCCTAATCTAAGTACATAAAATTTGAGGACAATTTATTTTCGCCAAGTAAAGACCATTGTAGAGCGCATATTAATACTAAATAAGAAAAGCTAATAAACTATAGAAATATTGAACAGATATTTAATTGCTTTGTTTAAATCAATGGGCCCTAACCTTTTTGGCATATTTTCCCATTCATCAAATAAGATTACCAGGTTTATCCCGAATCCAAAATAAGTTTACAGTATTAAATTATGGAAATAAAGTGAGAACTAAAAAAAATGGTTGTTGCTTGTAGATCAAACAATTTTTTTATCTAACAAAAAATGAAAGCAAAAAGAAATATTCATTTTTGGACTTGAATTGTTACACCCATAAATATGAGTTAAGAGCAAGCAAAGACCTTTTCTGATTTTTCTTTGTTACTTCGTTTTTCTTCTCAGCAAATCAACAAAAATTGATATCTGGACCTAAAATAATTTACCCTTAAAAGTCGAGATTTACCCCCAGATTCAAATTTACCTCAAGCTCAAAATTCCTGCTTTAAACTTATCAACTTTTTTTAAGGTGGCACGATTCTCGCCTAGCATACAAAGACAGAGTTGATTCTTCCATTCAGGAACTGCGGCTCAACAGCAAAATGGTTGAAAACGTTTGGACTCCGGATACGTTTTTCAGAAATGGAAAAAAATCGATTGCCCACAAAATTACTGTTCCTAATCGTCTTTTGCGAATATATCCTACCGGGGATATTCTGTACACCATGAGGTAAGTTTATATTCGATGAAAGCGTTATTGTTTATGTTTAATTGTGGTTTTAAACAAATAAGGAATATAGGTCACTTTTTAGTTGTAGCTATTTTTATAATACAAAGATGCTTTTTTTAAACTAATGGATACAGAAATTTTCATTGCACTTGCGTCATACAACGAAGCGTGTCAAGATTTCCCTTTGGCCATCTCTAAAACATGGCGCAATCACTAACTTGGAACCAGTGATGGTTTTACAAAGGGACGGCTTTGAGGAAGAAATAAAAAGGAATCACTTTTATCTTGAAAAAAAAAAACAAATACATAATTAAAGTGAAGATCTTCTTTTTCTTTATTTTATTTTGTTTCTTAAATGATGGGGGCCTGGTGTGACTCTCCGTTTGCTCCATGCTGGAATTATCATTTTGTGTAACTACCGCAATTGCAACCAGCCGTTAGTTAACACTTTCTAAAGTTTAACCAGCTCAGTAACCAAACGAAAACTTTTAAAGTTGAAAGTTGAAAATCCAAGCAAATACAGCACTAAGCGGTAAAGTTAGAAGTTATCAATCAAAGTAAATACGCCAGTCAGCGGTGAGATAATGTTTGAAGTCAAAGTAAAAATGCCAACCAGTGGTAAAAAATTAATTGGACGCAACACAAATACAAAAAATTAAAAAATCATTCTATCATTCAATTGCTTGATCATGAAATTTATCATTAATAACAAAATGTTTGATAGATGAGGCGTTTCCAAAAATTAACTAGTTTAATTATTAAAAAAAATGGGAAAATTTGGCAGCGTGGTCGAGTGGTTAAAGCGCCGTGCTCATGGCCAGCATGGTCTCGGTTCAAAACCCAATCGCGCCATTCTGTTGTGTCCTTGAAAAAGACACTTTACGGCACTTTCCCTTACTTAGTTGTCTTAGCAAACAGTTCTAAATTAAAGTCATATCAGTATCAGTATCTTTTATTTCTGCTCCGCCACAATAAAAACAGAAAGCAATAAACAAACGTATATTCTATTAAATTACAAGCGGCATCTCCGGAAGCAGGTCGGGGCAATTGCTTGCCCTACGTATTAACACCTCCGTCGCTTTCATGCCAGTCAGGAGGATAAATCTAGAGATAAAATAAAAAATAAAAAAAAATTTTACCAACATGCGATTTTAGTTTGGAGACCACAGAATTCAAGTCAAAGAAATAAGCCAATCGGCAAGATTCGAGAATATTTGCCTCAAAACAATCATTTTACAACCCGCTTATTATTGATTCGTTTGACTTCGAAATGTTTCTGAGGTAGCATTAAAAATCAAAACAGAATAGACTTAGACTCGAATGACAGAGCACGAAGTGGCTTTATAAATTGCAATAGCTGAATGCTTCAATTTACAATCAAGCTATTGATTTTAGTTGTTCTAAAACCTTTGCAAATCTTCTCTTGCGAGAAGAATCTGAAAAAGATTTCATTTTTGACATTATTTCCACAGGCTGACAATCAAAGCCAAGTGTCCGATGACATTGATTGACTTTCCGATGGATGTTCACACATGTCATCTTGTGTTCGGCAGTTATGCTTACACTAAAGTGAGGATATTTTTTTTGATATTTTAACTGTAATTACAGAAATAAGTTTAAAATGCTTTGTTTAAACGTATGAAATTTGCAAAAAATGCCCAGCTGTAGGATATTATATAAAAAAGTTTTAATTCTCGCACGAAAACTTATCCAGTAAAATTTAGCAGAAAACTATGTTAAAACAGACTACCACCTTTAAAAATATATTTTTTAAAAATTGTTTAATTGGTTTAAGAATGAACTTCAGTACGACTGGTTTTCGGACGCATCAACCAAGTCAGTAACTGTGGCAAGCAACTCTTCAAGATTAAATCAATTCAAATTGATTCATTACAATTGGACGAGAAATGTTATCGACACGATCTCGGGTAAGCAAAATTGAAGTTTTAATCGATCATCTAAAATTGCTATAGATTGTTGCTGTCATTTTTTTTGTAAGATTAGTACATAGCGAAAATCAGCAGTTCAATATCAAAGCATGAAATTGCAAACAATGACACTATTTTGATTTTCGGACATCATGCGGTGTGCTATGGCATGTACTTAAGCTACATAAATTGTCACAGCTAGGGTTGCCAGATTAAGTTTTCAAAAAAGACAAAACAAACTGTTAAAAAAAGCCAAATGTAACAAAAAAGGCCAATTTTTTTCTGACCATAAGTTTTGCAACAATCTTCACTAAACATTTTAAATCATTTATAAAGAAAGTACAGCAAATTTTTTGACCAAAAAAATATTTGTAAAACGTATAAACAAGCACATGAAGAAAAACATTTGCCATTAAGTTTTCAAACATTGTTTCCAATTTGCTATTAAAAAATCAAAACATTCTTAATTTGCTTTCAAATGCACTTAAATCCTTCGCAATATAACTATAATATTAATTTATTTGCTCGGTTTTTTGCTTTTAGTCACCTAGTGTGCCGGCAAAAAATAATAGATTTTAATGTAACGTAAGTAGAAAAAGGCTAAAAACCACCCCCCTATAAGCTAATACAGATGTTAAATATTGTCTAATGAAGCTTTACTTTAGTGTGTCACAAAACCTGATTCTAAAATATATGTACAAGCTTTATCACATTTCAATACAACATAATTTAAGCAATATATATTTACTGTCTCATCTAAAGTGCCTCAAATGTATCACACACAGGACATAAGCAATAAAATTCCTAAATATTTTTGAACAAATACATCTGTAGACTTAACAATGATTGAGGCAAAATTTTAATCTTTTAACTTAGCAACTATTTTATCCTATGTTTATGTAGTTAAATCATTAGAAATCATACCCTAAATTTTGTTCTTTAAAGGTTTATTTCTTCTAAATGCTTTCTTTATGATGCCTTTGAATGATCTCACCAAAATGATAAATGGCTGAAACTATGGTGACATAGCACAGTGACAAGCTTGACAACATCAATATTTTTTCAACTTTTTTCATCTGTACATTTGGACCTTAAGTTGTTAAATCATACAATATTTTTGTCTCCATATTTATTTTCCAACACTTTTACATTACGTTTTAAAAATGTTGGCATGAAGGGGACATGATTCAAGCATTCATTGAAAAGAGGCTGCAAACATAGTAACTCATAAATTGGAATAGTTTTTTATATTTATCAGTCTTGGCATGATTATTAAAAACAATAGAAAATATTACAAAATCCTTGTTTAGAATTGCCATGCTCTTATCGCAACTAAACATATTCTTAATTAATTCAGTGTTAAAGCATCTCTGACCCTCATACTCATACTTTCATTTAAGACGTACGTAAGTTAATGAGACAATTAAAAGTACCAATATATCATAGACATAATAAACTAAAGTACCGTAAATTTTCTATGATTGAAGAGTAAAAAACAATGGAAATCCCAATACTTTTGCTCACAAACTTCAAATAGTTTTGAAAAGTACTAATTTACAAGAATACGATTGATTTTAATTCGAAAAAACGGCCAAAAAAACAAAAAGCCAAACGTTAGATTTAAAGGCCAAAAACTTTAAAAATAGCAGAGTTTTTCAAATTTGACCTAAAAAGGCCGATAGAGCAACCTTGGTCACAGTACTGATATAGACCAGTTTGCCAAGTGGTTCGTGCATCTGCCATTGGATCGTTAGGTTGAGGGATCAAACCGAGACTGAATCATGCCAAAGACATGAAAATGCAACGGAGTGACGCTACTTGTCTATGCTCGTGATTTTGATTCAAACAGAAAGTCACTTGTTCAATCAAGGATCGTCCACATATCATTTATACGACACTAATAGAAGCTTGCTCGGAGGAAACTATGCCATTGTTTGCTGCTATTAAGAAAAATGAGAAAAAAGGTTTTTTGTGTTAATGATGCTGATTTTATTTAAACATTTTTTGTAAGTTTTTTTAAAATTATATTTATTTTTATATTATTGTTTTCAGGCAAGTTTGTTGTTTTGGAAACAAAATTTCATTTGAAGAGACAAATGGGTTATTACGTCATTCAAACCTATTTGCCATGCATTCTCATTGTCATTTTGTCGCAAGTAATTTTTTAATGATAATGTCACTGAAAAATGTTAGTAGCATTTCTGCAAGCAATAGCGGTAAAATCATACTCTAGTTTGTAACAAATAGTATCAATTATCTGATATTAACTCCTAAAAACTTTGCAAGTATCAACTTTATCTTTTAGCCTCAAGTTATTTATTTATAATCCATCATTTAAATCTTTCAACATTAAGTTATTCCTTTCAAAGATGTGGCTAATCTTACTTGTTTATTTAAGGTAAAAAGTTTTTAAAATTTGAGATTTTTTCTAATAACTGGAACTCTCAGGTCTACAAATAAAAGTTCCTACGATTAATTTATTTTGTTAATTTGAAAAGTCAGCAACAATCAACAAAAATTAGCTTTTACGTTTTTGATTTTTCTTTCAAAAATACGCCTATTTTACACCTATAGGGTGCATTTCAAACCACAGAATAACTGAATACAGGAGGAAAACTGAGATTTGTAACCATCGCGATTTGAATTCAACTCGCTTTGCCGCGGCATGCTGTTGTTGCTTAAAAATGACACTTTATGTCACTGACAAGTAGGTTTAAATTACAGTCAGATGATTCATTAAAAATAATAATAAAGATATTTTTCCTAAAGAAATATTTCGGCATGTACGCAGTAAATTGGGTTTGACTACTCCTCTGATTAAACTCTCTCCTATTATCTTGCAAGTCAAAAGAAAAATCTTTGAGTTGGTCATGATGAAGATGTTGCTATTGAATTTTGATTTAACAAAGGGCAATCAATTTGTGATCTAGATGTTACAGTTTCTTTCTTTGGTCTAACCATCAATCGTAATGTTTTTACGCTACACAGTAAAAAGCAAAACTCTTATTGGCCAATTTGATTTAATACCAATAGTTGCTTAGCTTTTAAAAAAACGAGATGGTATTTTCTAAAAAACTTGAATTGTGAGGATTTTATAAGTTACAGAAGTTACTGTTTTTAGATTTCATTTTGGATTAACAAAGAATCGGTTCCAGCTAGAACTGTATCAGGTTTGTAAATCAATTGTGCGGAAACTGCTTAATCTTGGTGGCTCGTTAATACAACGAAATAAGGCCATTGATTCTTTCTTTTTTTATGGATTTAACTATTCTTACTTTTTTATTCAAAACAAAATTTTACAGCTGTTTATTTGCAGTAATTGCAAGAAATGATGCATCATTTATTTTACAGTTCTTCTTTATTTGAGTGCAGCGTGGCCAAGTATTTCGACCCCTCGTTTTTATGGTTATAGCAAATGACAGCCCTTGCAAAATGTACTTCAGAAAAAGTATTTTAACTTTTCGTTTTGACATTAAGGGGACGAACACGAGCAGGTTCTATTCGAAAAGCAAAGCACAAGGGCACCGCTTAAAACCGTGCTGTAAAGCCTTGGTTTGTCGATGCTTCAAGTGTGATCGCTATATAGTAACGACCTGTTAATCTTTACAAACAACTTGAAGATACCTCGGGGTTGTATATTGTTCTATTTGAACCTATTGTCTAATTTTTTTGTAAAAAATTTTTCTCTTTGAGAAATGCGATCAAAGATCTTTGGAGAAATTTTTTTGGGGGTCATCAACATAAAAAGGATTTGAATATGATAGCCAAGCTATTATGTTTCAAAAGTTTTTTAGCTCTTTAAAATAGCACAACTTCTAAACTTCTAAAAACAATCGTTTTTATCTTTTTTTCTTTTTCACCCTTCTGATAAATTCTGCAAAGGTAAAATTAAAGATGTTAAGTATTAAGAAAAAAATCTCTGTTCTTGAAGTGTTTTTGTTTGTTTCAGGGATTATGACTGTTCTCAACCTAACGACTCTCAGTATCAGCACACGTCAGTCTCTTCCTAAAGTTGCCTATGCCACAGCCCTGGACTGGTACATGGCAATTTCATTCGCATTTTGCTTTGCGGCTCTCATTGAATTTGCCTCTGGTAATTAAATAGCTCTTTATAAATATAGTATTTTTTAACAAAATAATAAAGAACTTATTATTATGTCATCAAAAGGAAATTTCGAGTTACTGTTATTTATGACAGTTCGCCGGCAATCCGAGTCGTATCAAAAATAAATAAATAAAATAAAGCAGCTTATACAACACCCCACTTTGAGCAGCACTTAATTTTGGTGACTTATTTTGAAGTTTTTTTGAATACTTATTTTAAGTTCGGTTGTTGACAGTTACAATGATATTTCTTGTAAGAGCGCCGTTTCAAGCCGGCATTGTGATCGAAAAGTATAAACCCTGTTTCAAATCGGTATGGGTCCAATTTAACTCGTACTCCTGTCACAGTCGTTATGGGAAAGACATTTTATTTCACTCACCTGTACTTGGCAACCTTAACAAACAACTTAAGCTTCAGTCATATCACTGTAAAAAATTAAAAAAAATAAAAATAAAAATTTTCACCAAATGCCTATAATGTTTCGGTTTATTCGAAAGCAGATCGCTTGCCAATTTCTCTTAATTTAACCTCTCGGGCATTCCTGCAAGTCAAGAAAATAAATAGAGCGTATGATAATGATCAACATCATCATTATGTCAATGTCATGGTAAGGTGAACTAGAAAGGTCTATTTAAAAAATGTCCGGTGGCAACCTTGACAAAACACTACACAGTACACTCGCACTGCCAAGACTTCAAGTTTTGCGTTGTAGTGTTTCGTTTTTTAATGTTTTGCTTTGTGGTTTAACACCCAATAACATAATATTGTAAACACTAAAAAAACTGATTTAAGGTCAAAAATAATTTGATTTTGTAATACACCAAAAAAATAAGTCAGAACAGTTTATTGTTTAAAAAAGCTTCAAAAATAGTAATAACGTCTCTATTTATCCATTTCTTCATAAATAAATTCTAGTGGGCTTAAATATGAAAAAAATAAAATCAAACATTTGGCTGTTTTTTAGTCTCAAAATAATGCTGTTGGCGTTAATTATTTCCATTTTAACATTGGTCCAATTTTACTAACAGTAAATCATCATCAAGTCAAAATAAAAGAAAAATCTTTGAAGAATAAAAAGACAGATAAGACAAAACTTGAAATATCCTTAATTCAATCTTGTGTTGCTCTTCAAGAAAGGTTTGTATTTGCAACTTTGATTTTATTTTAAATAATGTGTTGATAAATAAAGGCAAATTTTTTTTAATGCTCTATTTACGGCACAGATGCAACTGATATTCCCGCTATGGCCTCAACAGCAACAAAAATAGTTTCAACTTTCGTAGATTGCTTTAGAGAAAATTTATCACGGGTAAATACGTTATACCTACTCTTATATGATATAAAAGTAAGAAAAAAATCGCGTTGTTCATAGTAAGCCGACATATGCGCCTCATTTAACTGGAAGTACGGCTTGCAGAATAATCATGCAAGCACGCAAGCCCTACGGGAGAAAACCTTGGCCTATAGGCTACATGAAAAAAATTAATTTGATTGTTGTTTAAAACTTGACCGAATCAAATTTCTTTTATTCCAGCTTGTTTTCCTGATGATTGTTGCACAAAAAGGTTTAGAACAAGGTTTCCCAACCCGCGGCCAGGAAAGGAATTTTAATCAGATGCTTGATCAATTTCTTATCAGTTGTTGAATTCGAAATTTTAATTAATTCAAAAATTTTGGGCCCAGAAAAAGTTTTTACGCTTCATTTTTCTGAATTGTTGCACAAAATGTGGAATTTTTGCAGAGACCAATGTGAAAATCTTTTTCTTTTTTTTTTGGTCTTCAACTAAGTTTGCGCTTCGAATTGTGGTTAAGTTTTCAGAATTTTAACTTAAAATCGGAGGGAAGACAAATATAAAAAAAGGTTATCAATTTCTTTATGGAAAGGATTTTCGCTCGCGATAGATTTACAGGCAAAAATTTGACCGGCGATTGACAAAAGATTGGTAACTTATGGTTTAGAACATCACAACTCTTTGTTATCTTCAAATTTTGTGCCACAAACAATTTTTTAAAAATTAGTTGCAAAACTAAAGCTTTTAAAAGTTATCAGCAATTCTAATAATCGTTTAATTAATCTGATAAAAACAAAATTGATAAAACAGAAAAATGAAATGTCATAGAAGATTTTAACGTGTTCAGGTTCGTCGAAATAAAAATCAAAGGAAAATTAAGAATGGTCAACTTAAACGACCTGATCCAAATTGCATCCGGTACTCCGTTAAATCAGTCAAAAGGATTAACGTTTTGGTTGAGTAGGATTTTCGGATTTATTTTGCTACGTAAGAAATTATTTTTGGATATTAAATTTTTGTTATATATGGGGAAGTTTTTGTTGCAATAAAATCGTGAGAAATTTGCATTTATTTTTAAATGAAGTTGCAATAAAAAGTTGCATTTACGCACAAGCATTTTAAACGACATTAATGTACTCAAACAATTTATTTGCATATAACCCTAAATATTTTCAAACATTATCCCGGGAAAAATTTTTGCGAACTGTTTATGTAGCATGTTAAAACTTTGTTCCACAGGCATGAAGTTGCTTGGCGATGTAACAATTGGCATATGCTCTGGACTGATGTTTGGCCAGGTCATTTCTACAATTGCTTTTAGGTCACTATTCAGTTCACATTGGTAATGCACATACAATTTACACAACGTATTTATGTTTTATATATCATACCTATACATTTTTCGTAATACTTGATAAAAGTTGCAATAAAAAGTTACTTGTAAAAAAAAAAAAGTTGCAAAAAGTTGCTATATAAAATTCCTGGAAGCAGCTTAAAACATCCCACTAAATAAATTCTGAGTATTTACGAAGCGGTCTGAAGCTGTTAAAAAAAAGTTGGAAAAGTCGCGAAAACTTGCCCAACTATAAATAATAGACTGCTTTTTTTTATTGATAAATGTCACAGACTTTGTTTGGGAATCCTAAGGGACCAGTTGTGCAAGGCAACCCGAATACCTGCGCTGAAACAAAGCTGTGTCTAATTTATTTTATTCCGGCTCAAGAAGTAGTTTGCTATGAGCCTGAAGCTTTTATACAGTTGGCTTCGTCTAAATTCTGATTGATTCGTTGAAGACTTTTCTCAGCAAACAAACAGAGACCACTGTCTCTAACTAAAACAAATGTATTATAAAATTTACGACTCACGACTGACGAAAATTCTCTTCCGCGCTCCGCCACTACACAGCGAAAATCGGCGCTAGTTCGACTTAAATCGATCAACACGAATGATTCTACTTTCGTAGAAGAAAACTTCAAAACATTGGTGCAACATAATTTCAACACTTATCACTGTAATACGATCAAAGAATCCTTCGCCGCGCTCCACCAAGGACACCTAGAGAGACAAGGCCTGTTTATGGATGTCGGATTAACACGTGACGTCGTTACGAGTGGTGCTAGTTTCGCTAAGCGCTGACGTTTTTAGTTTTGCATTGGCTCGATCAAAATTGCTTTTTGCATGAGTTTGGCTTGCTTTCCCAAAATTGTAAGTGAAGATATTCAATTATTTTAACAACATTTTAATTCTGAAAAATTACTTATGAACGATTTTTATTTAACAAAAATATCAATTTAGAAATCAAGCTCCAACAAATTAACACCATGAGCGTAATTAAGAGTGGCCAATAGAGCGATCAACTTTAAGCTGCCCATATTACGATAAAAGCATTTTTTTCGGAAAATATCGTATTAAAAATGATCTCTAAAACGACTTTTGATAAATAGAAGCGGAATAATTAATTGACACTCCAGTGGGCACTTTTAGCTATGTCACGTCGATTACTGAAACCAAAGCGTAACTTACTCTATCAACACCAATACTTAAAATATAAAATTTTAGAGAAATAAATAAATTGTAAAGCACGTTCTTTAACATTGGCTAGTATTTAAAGTCGCAAGTTTTCTTTTTCTTGATTTTTTGTTTATGTTCAACTGGTCATTTTTTAATGAGCAGAAATTGTTTAGCATGCAATTGGCAGATACCCATACAATCATTTTTGCAACTTCAAAATAACTGTGGTTATTGTTACAAGGTTCAGCTGCAAAAGACACAATTTTTCATTATAGGCGACAGACATAGCGGTATGAACAGCAACATTACGCTGGTGGGAAGACATCTGAAATTCAGCATTGCAACACAACTTGTTTATAACCAAATAAGTTATAAGCACAAGGCTAATCACACTTTCACTAAGATAAAGCAATCCCTTCTCTACTTATGCTTGCTATAAGCGTATTAGATAATTTTCAACATTTTTTTTTATTTTTATCTCTATATTTATCCTCCTGACTCGCAGGAAAGCGACGGAGGCGCTAATACATAGGGTAGGCAATTACCCCGACCTGCTTCCGGAGATGCCAAGATATTGCTGTCCGCTAGTAATTTAATAGAGATATGACTGTAATTTAGAACTGCTTGCCAAGACCACCAAGCAGGGAAAAGTGCCGTAAAGTGTCTTTTCCAAGGACACAACAGAATGGCGCGATTGGGTTTTGAACCTAGACCGTGTTGATCACGAGGCTGGCGCTTTAACCACTCGACCACGCTGCCGACATTTCCACCAGGAGAAATCAAAACTTCTCTACATTTGTCGCATTTGAGTTTTTTGGTTACACTATAGACACAATACCCAGCTATGTAAGTAATGACAGGTAAGTAATCGTTTGCTTTTGCCAAATCGTCTTTTTTATTTTCAAGCTCATTTTTAAATGGGTCTAACAATGAAATAATCAATTTCAATACAGCTTGAAATTTTCCATTTACAGCAGAATTTGTCTTGACTTGTAAGTACATTTGTTGTACAGCATCAAGTATGCTGTCAATAGTACGCAGAGAACTAACAGTTAAGGCAATACGTGTTCTCCAACTTTTGTTAGCTTCACAGATTTCATGTACACATTTAAAAACAATTCCTTATCCACAACTACTGACACATCCATAACTGGTGCAACATCTTTTTCATACTTTATAAAAAACAAAGTTAAAAAATCTTCTTCACTTACTACATGCCATTTACTGGAAGGTAAAATTTTACTTTTAAGTTGGCTCAATGAGTCAAAACTATCTTTTTTAAGCATGTCGTTGTAGTCCTTAATGCTTTGAGCAGTAGCAGCAGCCAGTTCATTCTGTTCTCGCAGCTTGTTTTTTCTTCACGACTACATCTGCTTAAAGTTGTTGGAGTGGATAAGTACGTAGGGCAATTTGGAAAAAGTAATGGTATGGCACCTGGAACAAGTTGTGGCACTTTTAAAGTGTAGGATAATGTTTTTCCATTTTTTTCATCAAATTTAGATACCACTTTCCGTATATCACTTGGCTTAAAGTGGAGCTCGCATACCTGTAATCAAAATAAAGTTAATTAAAATATTATTAAACTAGATACAAAATTTTTATTATGAAACAAAACTCATCTTAACACTTTATTACAGCGTTGTGGATTTTTAACTTCATAGCTGAACTCATAATCAACAGACTATTTAAACTAAAAGTTTGAACAAAAATAGTTAGATTACAAAATGCTAGTGATGAACCAAAGATACACAGTGAAATAACAAATAATTAATGGCTTTGGCATTTTTGGTAATTAGATACAAAGTAAATACATACTATTACTTGCAGACATAATTAGCCAAATAATCAGAGCCTAATAATCAAGTACCATACAAATACAAATGCCCAGTTATAAATTAACGAGACAACACTAAGCTAGTAGTAACGTTTTTATCCCAATGTATTTAAGTATGAAGCATTCGTACCTTGCTGATAGTAGTGGGAACAAATTGTTTTCTTTTAATTGCATGCAACCATTTTTGTTTTAATTTTTTTAATCATTTTTTGGGAAACTAAATACTTGCACTTTGGGACCATTTCTATAATTCCCTTTGCAGTTAGGAACACAACACATATAAGGCATAGTTATATATATATTTTTTAATATTTGTTACTAACAATTATCACTGAAAAATAAGACTAGATTGCATTGACACAACAGCAAAGATGTCAGAAAACAATTTTAACTTTATATGTGTTAATATGTGGTTTCAGGTGCAAAGATATGGAATAAAATTTTTATTGAATTAAGGGAGTTATGAAAAAAAACTTTTTTCTAAATATATTAAGAATTATCTATACAGTTTCTCAATATTAGTTGTTTCAGTCCTCAAGATGCATACTAATGTTTGAGCAACTTCGTTAAATTACAATAACTAATAACATTTTAAATTAAAAATTACAAGTTACATCCTACCTTCTTTAAATCTTTCTTTTGTATATTCGCTACAGTACTTAATAAATGCCACTTGTAAAATGCTATCATACTTTGTAACTTACATCACTAGCCAAGCAATCTTACACCAAAATGCGCATGTGCCAACAAAGACAGCTTCACAAAAGTGACAATTCGCTTTGTTTTAGAAGAGCAAGTTAGAAGAGTAGTAGTGTGACGTCACAAAACCCACGAACAGGCCTTATCTCTCTAGGTGGCCTTGGCTCCACGCCAAACCAACGCTTAACTTTCTTCTGTCATCATCGCATGCCTTCAATCGAGCGAGCGTACATGTACATAGGCAAAAGGTCACATGATGCAAATCGGTTGGAGTTATTCTCAAAAACGCTTCGGTCACCCGCGTTAAAATTAGAATGCATTTTTCATGGTAAGTGAAAACATCCCAGACTGCACTTAACTCGGTCATACGATACAGACAAAGTGCATTACGTCATCACCGTCTGGCGAAAGAAAAAAGAAAGTTGCATTCGAACAATTGCAAGCGGATAACAAAAAAACAGTACAAAAGCGATTATCTCTTGCCCAAGCGATTTCTGCGTTATAACAAACCTTTGAATTATTTTAAGGCAGAAAATAAGCAATATCGCCATAATTAAAATTATTAGGAATGAAGTGTGACAATAAAGCAATTATTCGTGTTCAGTATAATGAGATGAAAAAAAAGTTGACCATTTTGTTTCACTATCAATAAACAAAAACAATTAAAACTTTGCTGTAAACTTTAAAAAATTTTAAAATATTTTTTAGAACGATAAAAAATAGCAATTTTGAGTGTTTAATAAATTTAAAAGGAGCTTTTTATTTTTCTTTTCACGTGTTAATCAATAGATAAAATTATAATACTATTAATATTTAGTATTATAAATGAAATTTTAAAAGTGACAGCTGATTTGCTTTTTAAAGCCCATTGGATAGTAAACTAGGGGTTTAATTTTTTTTTGTCTTATAACCTATTTAGCTTTACTAAATTTTTTACCTCATGTCTAAAGCTGGTTATATTAAAATCCGCATAAATAAAAATCTGAAGTTTTCTTTCATAATTATTTTGCCTGTCTAAAGATGCTTTTCCGTTCCTAAAAATTTCCCACACTATGTATATTCACAATCTCATAAAAAAATCTCTTTGATTCCGCTTTGGTCCGGCTCAAATAGCCTAAGAAATAACGGTTTTATAAGCAATTTAAATATTTTACATTTAGTTATAAGAAAATGGCAACACTGCTTAATTTCGTAATGTGGAGTACATTCCAGAACTATCCGCTTGACCTGTTTTGACTATGACGTATAGTGATTGTTTGTGATTAACTTGATTTGAGTAACTTTCAGAACGTTCGACATACTCACGACCAGTGTTTTTTTTAAGGTTTGATTTAAGGGAACACCAAGAAAGTTTATGAGGACGCTTTTTTCAAAACATTTAACATGAACAACTGCTTATTGAAGTATTATCTGGCAAAGCAGGCTATGCTGTAAACACAGTGCATTTACAAAATCACAACACAAATTTGTCAATTTCAACTTCATCACATAGCTTCTGCTCATCAGCAAAAGCATCAGTTTCTTGTATGTCATCTGCAGAAATCATTGTTTGTAACGCTCGCTTTGTCACTTTTCGTCTATTCTTTGCTGTTATCCAATTCTGAACAACCTCCACAGCGCTTTCATCTCTAGATGGTTTGGGCCATTCATCGAAACATCTATCAGCGCGTTTAGAGTTACATCAAGCAGCCTGTTACGCTGTTTAGTTTTAACACGGCACATAGTGGAAAATCCTCTCTCTGGCCAGGCTGTTGCAAGTGGAATGGACAAGGCGATGCAACAAAGTAGGTGCAATTCGGGAAATATTTTCTGAAAAATTTTATCTAGAACAATTTTGCTGCAAACAGCAATGGCATCCAGGCAAAACTCAAACTCTGGCATAATCATTCTATCCTTCAGCGTTTGGTAATCATTTATTACTTTCAAGATTTTTTCATCTGAAGCGACTTTGAACCTTTTGATCAGCAGTTTCAGATCCTGATTTCCATAAAGCTGTCGCTGATTGGCATCAAGAGGAATTTCTTTCGCATCAAAAATGCGAAAAGCAAACAGAATTTGAGGCTCCGGAAAGCGATCTTCAAGATTTCGTAGCAAGGCTTCACAGTATGTTTTGGTAGTGCATCGGATTTGCTTAACATCATCTTCATAAAGGTCCTTTTGTGTTGCAGGCAAAATTTTTGAAATCTTTTCCCAATCTAGTTTCAGGCTATTTATAACGTGATCCGAATCGGCAATGTTCCTAATTTCTTTTTTGCAAAATGCAAGAGCTGACTTCAAGTGAGAAAAATGGAAGCTTCCTTTTTGAAAAAGTAATGATAATTTGTTTAGACGCTCTAAAGCAGTATGCAGCAAGTAAAGGGAAAACAAAAAATGCTTTGTACAAATTAAGTGAAGAATACCCACTGCTGTGCAATCTTTTTTTGTAGAAGCAAAATACGTAATTAAGAGTAGTATACACAGCTGATAGTTCTGCTTTCATTGCTTTTATAGCCTCACTATGAGATAACCAACGGGCACGGCAGGCTTTGACTAATTTTCGCTTAGAAGAATCAACATCAGCGGGTTGTATTTCATGCAGTTTAGCTGTATTCAGAGGTGATCTGGAAAAGTACTTCCATGTCTGGACTAAACCGCGTTCACAATGTTGGATGTGCTGTAGCTCTTTTATTGTGTCTGTACAGGCCAAGGCCAAACGATGCGCATGGCAATGCACTGTGTAAGTAGCTGGGCATTGTTTCGTCAATTTCTGAGAGAGAGAATTGCAGCGGCCTATCATAGCAGCTGCTCCATCACATGCAAATGCAACGTGTTTACTGACATCAAGATCGTAATCGCAAGCAACTTCATTCCAAAGTCGAAACAGGTTAGCAGCAGTTGCTCCACAAGCATCAATGTGTCGTATATCTAAAAATGCTGTTGCCTGGCATCCCTTTGTGTTGATGTACTGAACAAAAGTTATGTATTGCTGAAATGTAGCAATATCGGTGGTTTCATCGACCATAGTAGCCCAGCATGGACTCTCCTTGACAGCAGAAACAATGTGATTACTCAGATGCTCTGAGATAAGCAAAATAAACTCAGTTACTGCAGTTGAACTGATATGGCGTAAATCGCGAAGTCGGTCGTTATGGCCAATGCGGTCCACCAATGTTTGCAAAGAAGCTATTTTTCGATTTGCTATTTCTTCTTTCATAACCCAATAAATTAAGTGCACTAACTCAGCAACTGCGCTAACTTTATTTGTAATGCGATCCTGATGCATACAATGAAACAGCGAGGCACGTTGATTTTTTTCCATGCTAATTGCATTTTGGTGTTGATCAGAGCTGATATGGTTATCCAACTTGCTTGGCCGTTGAGGCCTTGCAGGCTCGGTAGTGAAAACATTACAATTCTTACCTCGGCCTGTGTTAACTACTGGATGTTTAGAGCATAACAAACATATTATGCCTCCATCAGCATGCAGAGTAAACACGTTCATGTTTAGTGATTCATCGAACCCTTTTAGCTTAATTCATGATTGAAAAGTAACATTGCTAAATGCTTTTTTTGACTGACCGCTAGCTGAAACAGACAACTGAATGCTTTTCTTTGAATCATTGACTTCTGAAACTGCTGAATGCTGTTCTTCCTGCACTGCTGAAAAATTATTTTTACAGCTACTGCTATAGATGTTTGCTTTTTTTGGCTGGCTAACAACACTTACATCTCCTTTAACCTTACTACAAAAGTATTGTTTTATATCTGGATAGTAAGCTTTACGTTTTTGTGAAGACATATTCTGAAATTTAGAAAAGTGTTATAAAATTTAGTGCAATGCTACGGAAAAAACTAAGACGAATGGTTTACGTAAATCTTCGTAATTTTGCACTTGAATTTATTTAAGCAACAGCCAAACTCATTTGACAAGAATTAATCTTAAATGGTCATTTAGTATTACAAAATTTCTATTGTGACATCACACTTGTACTGCTTAGAAATTATTTACCAACTGCTCCATTCCGAACAGCACTTCTTAAAATTAGTGAGTAGTGATGTCAACTACCACCGTGAATGTGGCAACTAACTGCTAACATTTCATTAACAGGAAGTTATCCAACTTTCATTAACTGTCACTATCGTGAAGTTGGGGCTTTCCCCAAATGTAAAGGAGGGATTCCCTAACCACAAGTAGTCGCGTCAAAAAATGGCAATTTCCAAAAACGATAATTTTCAGATCATCAAAATAATTTCTTTGTAAAACATGCATACCAATATTTTAAGGAAGCCATTGATTGAAAAAGTGAAATTTTATGGTGACGCAGTGAAAATTTATGAGGCCGTTTTGTCACCATAAATTGCCTTAAAAAAAACACTGCTCACGACCGAGTGATATAAATGAGGCTCGTTCGGAAGCATTATTATGATTCGTTGTGGTAACTTAGTATTGGAAAATTGTTAGCTGTGTAAATTCATAGTTTTTGAATGCAAGTCTCTGGTTGTCTACGTGATTGCTGAATAATTAAGCTGCTGAACCTGTATTTGCTGTTGATTTATACTAATTTGGGCTACTAAGTGGATTGGAGCATATTTTTTAATAAAGAAGTTATTGCGGTAGTCTGAGCTGTGGTTTAGCTAGACTATATTATTGCTGTTACTGGTTCCTAGGGCAGGTTTAGTAAGAAGATTTAAGAATTTTGTCTTTTGGTAGACGACCAAGTTTGCGTTATCGGTGAGGCCTTCTTAACAAGCATCAAAAGGTTATAAGATTAAACAACGTACTGAGTTACCGAATAAGTTCTACAATAAATTTCAAAAAACTTTTACAAAATTTCAAAAACTGATTTGTGGAAGTAACAAAAATTCAAAAACTTTAACAAATTTTAAAAAATTTGCTACAGATGCTAACAACTCTTTTTCTTGAAGAATTTTTAAAAACTGTTTTCGTAAAAGATTCAAAACTTTCTATAATTGATGACTAGCGCCTAAATTTAGAAAACAAAACCGACCGAGGACTGCCATTTGATGAAAAAGAATTCAGTGAAGCTGAGAAAAACTTGGCCAAGGAGTTACTGAGAGAAGCTGAAAAAGAAATTAACGATGTTGCTACATCACCGGTATTTTTATTTTTTTTAAATAAATTTCAGGATTTTTACAGCAAAAATTAAATTTAAAATAAAAAAAGTGATCTATATTTTTGCCAATAACTGTTTTAATGTAGCAAAAGTTTTTATTTTTACGGATATGAATTACCACAACAAGGTGGTTGAACGTTAACTGAGCAACTGTCAAATCATAACTTTGACTTGCATTTGAAAATAATACAGTAGAATTCTGCGGCCAGTTAATTGTAGGAAAGAAACATTTGAATTTTATTTGAAATCACTTCTACAGATAAGCTTTAATCAAAAGTATAGTAAATTCTGCTCTTAACCAACTATAGTGAGTGCAGATGAAAGATAAGCTTTTATTGCAGAAAGTAATACCACTTTTCTGATTGCTTTCCAAGGCAAGTACTAATAATTGTAATTAGAATTTATCCGCAACGAAAAAAAAAATTTAACTACAAGAAATAAAGCAAAAAGTCTGAAGTTGTAGGTGTTGTTCTCAATGTTATGGATTTTGAGCAAGAGGAAGTGGGTTTGATGCTCAGTTTGATGATTTGCGTTGAATTTTTGGAAAAAGCTCATTTATTTATTTTTATTTATTTTTTTTTTATTTTGCTCATCACAAAAGCTCATCACAACAAACTTCTTGATGCTGCTAACCTAGAATAGTTTTTAAAAAATTTTCAATTGTACAAAGGTTTAAAATGACCAATGGCACTGAGAGCCATTAACTTTTTCAATTTATGATAGTCTTTAAAAAAACTGTTTTCTTTAGAATTCTTTTGGGCCAACTCTTGTTAGAAGAAACTACATCCAGCGCGTAACCAATCAAAGACGCCATTACTTTGGATGTTCTCTAACTCTATATACTGTAAAATCACGTTTCTTGCAGCTCGTCATTGCCAACAATTTCTTCGAACGAGAGTTGGCGAAAAAATAGTCCTTTTAAAGACTACCATAAATTGAAAGAGTTAATAGTTTCTTCAGTACTGTTGGTCACACCTGCTTAAAATAGAAAGCAACAACCTATCAAAGAAAATAGTAAATACCTAAATTGAGGTACAGTCTGCAAATAGAACCTTTATTTGACCATTCCAATTTGAAACCCCGTAAACCACAAACGTTGAAATCTTATATTTTCTCCATTTAATTTTCATTTTCAGGGTGGTGTCAGTAGAATAGATCAAGTTGCCAGGCGGGCGTTTCCGTTGGCCTTTTTCTTCTTCAACGGACTGTACTGGTTCATTTATCTTTCCCATCAGCAGCACGAAGTTGCTTTTCGAATGGGCAAAGAAGCAAAATTCTGAAAAAAATTAAGGACTCGTTCGATTTACAGGATTTATTCGATTTCCGATCGAGTCTTGAAGAGTTGTTGTTCAGCAGTTGTGAAATTATTTGGTGTGGTAATTTTAGTCTTAAATGGGTTAACATAGCGTAATATTGACCTCAATGTGTTGTGTGTTAATTGCTATTTCTGTTGTGTTACTAAAATTTTGGGGTATGAGATTTATAACTGAACTTACTTGTGAAATAGTCATACAGGGTGTTTCAAAAAATTTGACATCATTTGACATGTAAATATTACAGAAACTACAGAGTCAAATTAAATTAAATTAAACAGGGTTAATGTTGAGCTAAACAAGATTTATTGCTGTAAATTTGAATAAGAAATTCAAAGGCACCTGAATGCCATGAAAGGTTTCGCATATATGCAATATGCGCACCGCCTGTAACGCGGCACACGTGAAGTCGGTACTCTGGCTCCTCCTAAACATGCTGCAGCATGTCTTGGGTAATAATCTCCAGTTTAACTTTCGTGCGAGACAGGTAGTCAACGAAGAAACACCACCGCACTGGAGACTGTTACCCAAGATATGCTGCAGCATGTTTAGGAGGAACCGGAGCACCGACTTCACGTGTGCCGCGTTACAGGCGGTGCGCATAGTAAACATTTGTAAAACCTTTCATAAAAATTCAGTTGCCTTTAAATTTCTTCTTCAAATTTACAGCAATAAATCTTATTCAGCTCAACATTAACCCTGTTTAGTTTCAATTGATTCGACTAAGTAGTTTTTGTAATATATACTCGTACATGTCATATGCTGTCAAATTTTTTGAAACACCCTGTATAATTACAATTTTTTCAATAAGTGTAACGCTGCGATGTTGTAGCATGTCACAGATGACATTTATGTTTTGATTGTAGTTTGATTCTCATTTAATTGTAAGAGTATTATGAATATACTGCGTTTTCAAATCATTGCGAGTAAAAAAATTTGTGCAAATGACTGTGGTTAAAAAAATAAACTCAAATTAATTTAATACCAGAGTAATTTTTTAAAATTACATTGTAGATGAAAAGTCGAAAAGTCATAAAAAAGATTATTTTGATATCGAAAAAAGGTTAAAATTTTCGATCACTTTTTAGCAAATAAGTAGAGCCAGTTAAAGTCAATAAAATCAAAAAATTTTTACAAGTTTATTACATCAATAAATTTACACAACGTTAGTTTGGTTGCTCAAAAGCATTTTTATTGAGTTTAATAGGTCAAAAAAAGTCAAAATTTGTCAAAATCTTACGTAATGGAGTTTTACGTAACAATCTTAATTCTTGCGTATTATTGCAAACTTTAGAGCAGCTATTGAATATTTTGTTTCTGCTTTTTATATCAGGCATCATAAAACTTTTGGCCTGCACCCCCTTATAGCGTCAATCTTTATAGCTTTCCATGCTCCCTTTTGTAAGTTCAAAATCGCTAATATAAGTTTTGGATGTTTTGCAACATTCCACTAATTTTGAGTTTCTCCTGGAAAATTTTAGCGCTTCCCATCCCGAACGCGCAATTTTTAATTTTAAAATGTTTGGTAAAAATGTCTACTAATTTAAAATTGAGTAAAAATAAAGTATTATCCTCATGTAAGTAAGAAAAAAATGTCTCTAAATGAGCGTTTGTTATAAAAAGTTGGCAGCGACGGCAATTTTTCAATTGCAAACTTGATAGACATGGTCGCGGTTCAAAACCTACTTGGGTTATTTCTTTGCGTCCTTAAAAAAGACACTTAGCGGCACTTTTCTCTGCTTGGCGGTCTTGGCAACCAGCTCTAAATTTTAATTTCATTTCTAATAAAGAATAAAAACAAATAAAAATGTTTAACCGGACAGCAATATTCGGAATTTTGCAAAGCAGGTCAGGGTAATCGCTTGGAAGTGACCTGAAGTATTGTGTTACCGACGCTTTGTTGAAATTTTTAAACAAAACTAATTGTTACACTGATGGAAGAACACATTGTTCGTAATCATTGGTCATCAATGTACGACATAAAGCGAGATTTTGGTCTTTCTGTCGACGAAAAAAATACAACCAGTCTTTAGTAAACTGATGTAAATTGTAGTTTTGGTGTTTGTGCAACAATTTATCGGAATTTTTCCGCAAAAACTTCTAGAACAAACCAAAATTATTAAGGAAAAATAAAGTCAAAATTAAAAAAATTTTTAGGTCGAAAATTACGGCACTACTAATAAGACGAAAAAGCAAAAACAACGGAGTAAAGCAATTTCAAAGACAAGAAACGCCGAAATCGAGATTTTCATTTTGCAATGCGGCAAGATTTTGTCAATTTAGTTAATAAAAATGAGATCTATTTTCTTCAGTAATAGCTTTAGTACGGTGCGAACGAAGCGGGCACACCGGACTAGCCTAAAAAACGTCAAAAATGGCGCCCTTAAGCAAAATATTGCTTTATTTTTTTATAATACCAACATGACGGTGGCCCTCTGTCTGCACCTTAACTTTAAGACGAAAGCAGGTATAATGTGAACGATTGAGAGTAATAACTTTTTTTTAGAGATCACTATATTTTGGGAGCAAAAAACTTGAAAAGTGGCTTCCCTTTTTTTAAGGCCACCACTGATTTTCTCCGATAACTTTCGCTCTTAAAAATAACTCAAACCAACCGCAGTGAAAAATTTGTAAATTACGCTAAACTACAAAGTCGAGTATTAAATGCAGAGTAGAGTCGTTTCAAAAATAAAACGGCAAATTAGGATCCGCAAAAAAATGATGAAAAGCTTTTGTTTTCAATTATGTAACAAATATAAAATTATTTTGGAAATGTCATTTAAAATTTTCAGCTAGTACAAAAAATTTTACTGGCTTAAAAAATTCCTTAAAAGATTTGCGATAAATTAATGGTTCAATCACACTTTGGCTGTACGTGTAACGGCTAAAATCTTTAAAGAAAACATTAAAAAACAGTATTTAATATATGCAGTAACGATAACAAGCTGTACAAACACACCAAAAAATATTGTTTGATTAAAATCTTATAAAGTCCGATTCGGTAACAGTAATTTCCGAATGATCATTTTCTATGGATCGTTTGTTTATTTTTTTAAAAAACCAATCGAAATTTAAATCTGTGAACTCCTGCTGCTCGGTGGGAGCTTGAAGATCAAAGCATTGCCGAACCTTTTTCGTCAGCAGTTGATAAAGGTGCCAGTTTGCATTAGACCCCGTGTTTATGGAATGATCTTCGTCAGCGTAAAACTGAAAAAACAAAATAAAAATAAACTATCTATAGCTACCCTATCCGCGGCTTGCAAAAATTTTCTAATTAGATACTCAATCAACTTGAATTATTGCACTGCCTCTGAAACAAATTCAAAACGCAAAAATTTTACGCCCAGAAAGATGTTTTTCTTTTCATTTAGAAAAAAACACGAAACAGAAGGATGATTTTTTGTTTGGACAAAAGCAGAAACTTTTTTTGTTAAAATCAAGGCTTTTTTTGTTCTTCACTTGATTTTTAAGTGTTATTTATAAATAATAAACCAAAGATTTAATTGATAACAAAAAAAAAGTAAAAAAGGGGTCATGACTTTGATTTCAAAACCAGTTGCGGCCAAAAAGGGACATTGGATCTTAGTGATTGTTATATGTCTCACACTTTATTACCTTTTATTAAGGCTTTAAAAGACTAAATTTAAGACAAACAGAAATACAACAGACACCATGATGATTGCTAACTAACTGAAATAACGAAAAAGAAACATGCAAGGCAAAACCTATGACGTCACCAACACTGCACAAGAAATGAAAGAAAAAGGCAACTAATAAAGTGACACGTAAAGAAGGAAAATCTTCACAATAACTTTTTTTGGTCTTCAACTAAATATGTGATCCTAATTCCAGTGGCTAGAAAAGTTAATTCAAAAATATAACGTTAAAATCAAAGTGAAGACAAAAAAAGTTGCCACTTGCGATACATTTACAGGCAAAAATTTGAGCTTATTTGAGTAATAGGTGTGAACTCATGATCTATAACAGTCCAAAAATTTTCTAGCCTATTCTAAAAATGAAATGAAGGATTACTGCTTATTTGTGAATTTTACAAAACTTGAAACAACTGAGCATAACAGTAGGCTATTTATCACCGATTTAATATACTGTACAGTATATCAAACAGTTGTTATATCAAAAACACAAGAATATAAAATTTTTTTCAAAATATGTATTAGTATTTTGACGTAATTGTCATATTTTTTTATAGAGAAGCATTTTAAACAAAACTTTGTTTATTTTTTACTTTTTACACAACATCGTTTATATTGCGTATTCTGCCCAGTTTTTAGAAATCTATAATTAAATAAAAATTGTTTCAAGCAAATAACCGATTTTTGAAGTCTTTTTTTAAACAGAAGAGCCCATATTTTTTTTAAATTGTATTCCCACATGATTTTTATGGAATATGAATAAACTTTTTAAGAATATTTTACAGCATTTTAAAACTTATAAAAAAGTATATCACAACAATAACTTCAACTTTTTTACTTGATCGTAATGACAATTTTACTAAAAATTTTTAGAAACGATTAAAGGCCCGTTTCCACTACGAGCGTGGAATGGAGTATCTTTTGTTTATTTCATTAATTTTTTACTTCTTTCCGCGCTTAAGCGCTAAGCGAAGCAAAATAGATCAACAAAAGAAACAAAGAAACTCCATTTCACGGAGGTAGTGGAAACGAACCTTAAAGATAAAAAAAGTGCTGTTTTCTAATGTTAAACCAAATTCTTTTAAATAAATCAATAGCAAAAACCAAAATAAAACCATAACCAGAGTTTTTGTTCCGAGAAGCGTGTCACGAGTTTGCGTGTCTAGAAGAATGAACTGTTACGAGCTGCTGTTGCAGCGGATGCAACGCTGTATTTCGGGATCATGTATTAAGAAATAAACAGATAAATGTTTTCTACATAAGTTTTATAAAACATTAGTCGATAGTAAAATTATGTTTACACTATATATATAAATCAAATTTCATGTATATATAAATATATATTGATATATAATAGTAAAAGTGGCAAGAGTGTCAGTAGAGAGCTCAATGAAAACTCAAAGCATTAAATTAAGTCAAATTACAGAAGCCACGTAAAATGGCGAAACAGACTGTTGAGGTTCCAATAAATTTTTTTACGTGGCTTCTGTAATTTAACTATATTGATATATATATATGGTTATCTATGATCAATATTTTGAGATTCGTTTCTTTGTATAAAATCATTTCTAAAACTAAAACCAAAAAATTACAAAGTTGTCGAAGTCAACTCCAGCAGCCACCAAAGCTTTTGAAATGAGCGCTGCGTTTTGAAAATGAACATTGTCATCAGCTGTTCCATGAATAATAGAGTACGATGCCTAAAAAAATAATAAATTTTACTTAATTCCTTCTTTTAAACTTTCAAGTGCCAAAAATTATGCTCTTATAAAAGTGTATTCATTGTTTTATTTATCTAAGTTATAAGGTCATTATGCAAATTACAAGTATAATTTCCTTCCACGAAATGATACAAATCAATAGAAAAATTAAAAAGTAGACCAATAAAAAATTTTTATTTGACCATTAGTAACTACTTTAATACCGAGTTATTCTTTTTAAAATTTTGTAAAAATTTATACCAATTCAATCAAAAGTTTGAAGATGCCGCTTTCGTCAATCATAGGAAAAAAAGTTTTCAGAATATCTTCAAATTAATTCATTTTGCGAAGCTTTTTTTTTTCGTAACGTCATTTTGATGGTAATAAATTCACCAGATAAACTTACTTAAATAAATTTATTAAATTAATGTATGAAGTCTTTAAATATTTGTATGTAAGAATGGGGATGAAAGTTGATGACTGAAATCTTTGAAGTTTATGGGATTTTCATTACCCGACGAGACTTATCAGGATATACAGAGTTATTGCTAAACGTGGTGAAATCCTGCTTTAAGCAAACCAATTTCTTTTTTAGGTTTTGCCGTTTAATGCTGTTTAACAAGAATATTTAAAAGTCTTTACAAGTACTTTTTTAAAATTGTTCAAATCAGCATTTAGAATGTTGCATTTGTGATAGCCATCTGGATTGTCTTGAGGCATTCCCATATATCTTTCTGTGTGTATGGTGTCTGCAAAATGATAAAATAAAACTGAAATTTTGTTGTTTCAAAGCTTGCTAAACACAAAACTGAACTTTTACTGTGACGATTTCTAACTTAAATTCAATGTTTTTTAAATTATTTTTCGATAAATTGACGCGCTTTTCGTAATGCTTTTTTAATTTATCAACGTAGAGCAAATGACTATCCAGTTGAGAAATATCGTTTATTTTTAACTTGGGTTTCAAATTCATTAATCTTTATCATCATAACTAGACTAATGTATAAACTTCCTGACTTGTAGAATAAAGAAAGGAATATTATACTCAAAGCCACCGTATGCGATTTCCGCCAGTAGCCTATGAATATTGGCATCCAATTGATTTTTTTTTTATTGGGCAAGATTAATTTTTATGGATATTTCTTTTTAATATTTGAAATATAACAGATATTTTTCTTTTTATTTGTTTTTTTTTAACTTTAACGGAAGGATATTATAGTTACAAACTGTTAAACAAAACGTCAAGAAGTCGACAGTGACGTAAAATGTTTTTTTCAAATGAAATAACAGCATGACTAGAGTAGTAGTTGAACCTAGACTTTGATGATCATGAACCAAACCTTTGTGCTTGTGACCTTCTCACTGATTCTAGATAAAGCACTAATAAAGTTTCGCCGAGTTTTGCTTCAATGAACAGTGTTGTTTGACGAGTACAAATGGAAACTAAGTAAGAAACTCTAGACTAGAGCTAATTTACGTACCAAGTGATGGTAATCAATTAAACTAAGAAAAAATACTTTGTTACGTGGCGAAAAGAACAGGTAGTGTGAACGAACCTTTTTCTCTTGATAAGCGTAAGTTAAGAGTTCCATAGAACCCTGCAGAAATTGCCACAGCCGACGGTCTTTCACGTCGTCAGGGCGGGGTATTGGGTATAGTTTTCAACTAGCAATAATCGCGTCTCGGATGAACCTCATTGACTACGATATCGCCTCTGCGCAAAGCTGATGAGCCAGCAATTTTTTTAATTAATTATTTGTACATTTAACTTTCTACTTGTGGTTCGTTAGTTTCACATTTGAGTATTTGAGCAATTTATCAACGGTGTTGTAAGCTACAATTATTTGTAAACAATTTTTAAAAGTAATTTTTGAAACCAATAATGAAATGTAATTTTTCAGTATTCTTTGTGTCGTTCTTTTTGGTTTTAAGATCGGTTCGGACTGAAAGTGAACGCGGAAAAAATAAAAAGCGTGTGGGAAAAGCCCAAAAAAAACAAAAGCGAAAAGACTGTTCTGACTATAAGCGAAAAACGTAAAAAATTGACCAAAGCGTAAAATTTGTTCATGCTTTGCGAAAAAAAAGGAAAGTTGAAATATTTCAACTTTTTAGCCTGGTTTAGACTACAAATGGCCGTAAAAGAACAAGAGGAAAGCGAATTTTCCCCTACGTTTTTATACATTACGCTTTCCGCTTGTTTTTTTCGGGTCAGCTTTCAATCTGAACGCACCGATATGGTTAATGTTTATTGCAAACTTAATGTATTTACATTAAGTAGTAAAAATAAATTGCTACTAATAACAAAAATTGTTCTTTTTGTGCTGTCCTTTTTCTAGGGTCGAGACAACCAGTTAATAATATCTACAAGTTCATAATAGCTTATGTATTTAGCTACAGCACGCATTTTATTTTTTACTATGGAGCAATACAAACAGACAGCAATTTTTGGGAAACCATAGTAATCCAAAAAACAGTTTAACCGGTATCAAATAAAAATAAAATAAATTTCAATTTCTTAGAGATAAAATACTTAGGTAATGTACCCCTACAAGTCTTGATAAAAAACCGAAATTTTTACTAAGGACTCTGCACAAACTTTTTTTTTAATTTTTAAAGCGAACTCACCATAGAAAATTCGAGAAGCTAAAGGTGCGACAGCCATTCCACATTTAAAAACCTCAGATCCTTCAGCTAAAGCAAGCAAATCATTCCCGTAAAATCATAAATATAAATCAGCATTTTTAAACTTACATTATTTGCAGCATCAGCTTATGATAGGTTTTTATTTACAATAGAAAATTCAAAACACTCATATAAAAAGGACAAAAGCGGCTAGTACAATGCAATTACTTTTGGTTTTTCTCTTCAATTTAAAAATGCTAATCAGCAAAAATAGTGATTTTGTTGTTTCCTTTTTTTAATAACTAACTGAAATCGGTTCTCAATTTATTCATCAATTTATTTAAAAAAGCACCTTTACATCTATATACTCGTACATTTATTAATATATTTTTGATTAAAAATTTATAAGTGTTTCTGCGTGTGCGTTTTAGTCCTTTTTAAATTTGCCTTTATTGGCCAATGATTAATTATAAAATCTATAAATGAAGAAAATAACAGATAAACAAACATCAAAAACAAAATGTAGGAGTATTTTCTACAATCACAACTAGCCTAATGGGATTATTTTAAAGAATCCTTTTCATACAAGGAGAGCCGTTATTTTTGCAAACATACATATTGTAAATGTTGTGGTGTAACCTCCATAGCTCCACCCCCAAACAGCAATCCTACTGTCATCAATCCATTCTTTTTGAGCAAAATGCTGAGCCACGGCGGTCGTATCCACTTTTTCAAGTTGTCCTGAATATCCAGTCGCGGTTTCAAAAACTCTTTGTCAATTCATGTTTATTTTATGGTAAAGATTTTATTATTTATTACCATGTTTAAAATTTTGCTTGTTTTTTTTGTAAAACATACGCGCAAAGCATTATACTTTATCAATTGCGTACACAAAAATTTGTCAAAAAGGAGGAATTTGGTGCCGAAAGCTCAAGTTTTAATGGTTTGTATAAAATGTCCCAGCAGTGGTAGCACCAGTCTTTAATATTAATTATAAAGGACAATTCTTAAAATCGTGTGAGACTAAAAAAAAGTTCTTTACTGTAGATAGAAATAAAAAACGAAAAAACATTTTTTAGTCTTCGTTTACAAGTTAGGATTTTTTAAATCTTCACCAGTTTTTTAAAGACATTTTTTATGAGAATATTTTCCTGAGCTAGGGCCACCCCAGCACATGAAAGATTTTTTTAACCTTCAAGCCAATGTTTGTAAATTGGAATCCTTTTTGTTTTTTGATCGTCTTGATCATACCTGGAAAATTTGTTAAGCTACTAATTGAAAAAGTTTGTTTTATCATTTGACCTATTTTCTTGTAGAGCATGTGAGCAATCTTATCCCCACGGTAACCGCTTCCTCGTCCGTCCAGACTGACCACGATGATTTCATATTGACTGACCAAATGAATTGGGGCCCAACTTTTGGTAAATCTAAATTAAAGAAGAAATTTACGGTTTCTTTCCAAACTGTTACAGTTACAATGTTCTTTTTTTTATTGTTTATTTTTTGCAACAAGGTTATCAAGCTCTCGTCATGACGCGTTGCCATTCAACATCGCTCATTAGTCCAAAATAAAAATTTCTAGTGCTTTTAATCGGGGGTGGAGACCTAAATGCAATTGTGGGTAGCATCCCAATGTAAAAGATTACAAAAAAATAATTTTTGTATATAAACTGGACAAAGGTGGAGCTCTTTTTTCCCAAAAATTAATCTTAAAATTAAAAAAATTACAGTGGCGTGCACAAAATTTGTCGCTGCGAGCATTTGATTTGTTGCAAAAAAAAATTTGAGAATAAAGAAATATATTTTGATTAAATTTACTTTGTTACATGTATTAAGTTTTTCGCTCATAAATTTTACATGTATTGAGATTACTACAATTCTCATCTCTTCTAAAGATTCATATCAGTTACATGTGAATAAGATTTTCTAGTTTTGGCATGCTTACAAATTCCATTTTTTTACGTATCTTTGGCTTAAGTTTTTATAGGAATAAGTTTTGACAAAAATTGAATTCAAACCATACAAACATTTTGATTGACAAGGTGCAAGGAAAACAAATTAGCAAATTGTAGATTTTGTAATTTTATGACTTTTAGATACATTTTATTGTTGTTGTACTTAAGCAAGTGATTTCTTAGTTAATAGGTATTTAGTTATAAATTTTAGCGAAGGCCAGATATGTATGTAAAGTGTTTGTATGGTTTGAATTCAATTTTTGTCAAAACTTATCCCTATAAAAACTTAAGCCAAAGATACGTAGAAAAATGGAATTTGTAAGCATGCCAAAACTAGAAAACCTTATTTAACTGAAATGAATCTTTAGAAGAGATGAAAACTATAGTAATCTCAATAAAATTTATGAGAGAAAAAGTTAATACTGTAACAAAGTAAATTTAATCAAAATATATTTCTTTATTCTCAAAAATTTTTTACGATAAATTAAATGCTCGCGGCCACAAATTTTGTGCACGCTGCTGTATTGCTAATTAAGCGCGATACTACGCCCTAATTTGATGGGGCTGACAAGCTTCTTTCCAAACACAAACGGGTCCCCGTCTCCCCGCTTCCAATCTAAAGTATTCAAATTAAAATTTTTCTGAATCTAAATCCCAAGTATAGTAAACTAGTGCTTTATAAAATTTAGAAAACATGACTAACGACATAACTAGACTTACAACCGTTTTAACTGGACAGGAGTTTCCAGCCGGCAAGATTGGTTTATCAGGCTGGTACACATGTCGTCACACACAGACCCATTTGAAAAAATTCATGAGATTATTTTTCACAATTGACACAAAATATACGTAGTCATAATGATTTTGGTTTGATACAAAAACTTTGTTTTTAAAATCCATCATTTTCAAAACATGAATAAACTTAAATAAAAATAATTTTGGCTTTTGTTGAATAATATTTTCAACAAAGCAAAACTTTTTACTTAGCAAAAAATTTTAGCAAAAAATTTCACTTTAGCTCACCATTGTATCGGATAAAATTTTAAAGTTACAAGGACAAGAATGCAAAAAGTGTAATTACAGTAATTACGATTAGCTTATCTAGGACTAGTAAATTGATTTAATTTTAGTCAATACCACCTTGTTAAAACAATGATATTTCAACTTTTTGTTTGGTTAATTTTACACTTTTAGCGTATAGCCCTTTAATAGACACGACAAAAAAACTTAATTCACCGATCTTGCACTTTCTGAAACCCGGGTCCTCCATATACTTCAATCAATAAAGGATATTGTTTTGATTCGTCAAAATCAATCGGTTTATGTACTTGATATAAAATTGTTACGTCATCCGGTCCTTGAAATGCACCATATTCTTTCACAGGCCATTTTACCTTTAAATTTAACATTTTCTTGAACTAAAAAATTCAATATTATGCTCAAAAAATTTTTTTATCGAAATATTTTATGCTCAAGAATTAGTCCTTAAAGATTAGAGATTTTAAAGATTAGTCCAATTATTTTTCAACAAAGGCTTATAGTCTATGTGGAACCGATCAATTTTGATAATTAACTGTCAATGGTATAAAAAAATCACCCTCTAATTTAAAAAAAAATCTTCTCAAAATTTTTTTAATCAAACAAAATTCAAAATTTTATTTTCTTTAAAATTCTTTCGACTTAATCATTTGATTTTGTCTTTTTTATGATTTTTTAATAACTTATTCATTTTTAATAGAGAAATAAGTTTATCATTATTTGCGCTAATCTTTTAGATTCAACGCTTTAAGCCAGCGTTTCTCAAACCTTTTTTTCTGCGACCCAAAATTGCTAAAAACAAATATGACTGCGATCCAAATAAATTTGAGAGAGCACATATTGAAATAACACGAAGGTGTTATGTACAGTGGTGGATATTCAAAGTTAGGGGCCCGAGGGAAGGATTTCCAAAACTAGATGTTCTCTAAAAAAAATATGGCTTTGATCTCGTATTTCCCGTTTTTCTCCCAAAATCACAATGATCTCAAAAAAAAAGGCCTTCACTTTGATTTGATCTCTTTTTTCCCTATTTTTCTCCCAAAATCATAGTGATCTCTAAAAAAAAAAAAAGAAAAAAGTCTTCAACTTGAATCTGACTCTGATTTACAGATTTTGGTCTTAAAATCGTAATGTTTTCTTAAAAAAAGGGTTTTCACTTTTGAAATTTTGTGTGCGCAGTTCTTTTTCTTTTTCGTGCGGTAATTTACAAGTTTTTGCGATTATTCCGCGTAGCCTTGGCGACCCATGGTTTGAGAAACGCTGCTTCAAGCAAATAGTTTGAAATATTTTTCATTTATCAGTCACCTACCGATTGTTTGCTTTCAAGCAAAATGTTGTTATTTTCAACCACTTGTGGGACCCCATAATTACCATCAAGATCAACCAATTGCAAGTAAGACATGGGCACATCCGGGCCACCACAGTTAATGACGAGATAAGTCAACATGGGGCTGAAGTTGGATGTCACCCATTTGCATCTGAAAAACATAAAAAATATCAAATCCTGAGTTATCTTATCAATGCAGCTTATTTACTTCAAGTTGATTCGAACTTTGAGGCACAGTTTTAATCATTACGTATCATTTTTTTCAGGAATATACAAATAATGTTTATGATTTTATAATCTAAAATTTGTTGATGTACATATATTGAGAATCATAATAAAGTAAATTTTTCTCTTTAATTTAAAAAACTAAATGACGTAACTACATTTAAAATTATACATAAAACGTAATTCATGCATAAAAAAAGATACTCTTGAAGAAATACTCGATCTGCATTTTAATTTACACAACCAGTTTTTATAAAAAAAGATAAGATAACAGATCAAAGATCTAAGGCTTCTAAGCATTAAAACATTGGGAGTGCGGAGTGGTTTTGCTCAAATGTTATAAATTTGAAGTTAATGACCTTTTGATTAAATAGTCGTTTTGAAAGTGCTTTTTGGCTATTGGTTTATGGTAAATAATTTTTTTCTTTAATGCTTTACTAGCGGTTGCCCAATATCTGATTTTTCGGCAATCTATGGATCAAGACGTATAAAAAATGTTTTTTTTATTTCTATTATGACTTTTAAAAGTATCAAGGTCAGGGATGGGGCGATTACATGACAAATGTAATCGATTGAGATTATGTTTACTTACCCATTCTGCAATTACGATTACGATTACTCAAAATGATCATGTGTTCTTCGAATGCTACTACTGAATTTTTGAAACGCATTGGTAGAATACCCCTTTTTTTTAATCAGTATCACGATTAGCGTTTAGTGTATCACGATAATGGTGGTTACACTTTATAAGCGTAAGGTTTTGAAATCGTTTATCTGAAGGGCGACAACATGTGACGTCAAAAATGGGGTTCTCGCAGTGTAATCGATGTAGTCGATTCCGATTATGATTAACCCATGTCTAATCAAGATATCTATAGATCAACACGTACAAATTTTTTTCTTTGATTTCTATTATGAGTCTCAAAAGTAAAAAAATATTAAACCATTTTTTAAAAAATATTTAGTGCGATAATGCTTTCATTCATCTTTAAAGTAAAATCCAGTACATTTTTAACCTATAAATTAGGATTTTTAAACTGGGCGTGGGATGCATAATAAGTTATCGAAAAATCTACAAGATTTTTCCATAAAATAATATTTTGCGATCAACAGTGTACTTTATCTAAAATCATTCCGAACATCAAAAGAGCCTGTCTACAGTCTCATCAACAAAAACAAATTAACAAAGTTTTGTGGTTCAAAACCGTATCATAGTTTTAATTCT
Organism: Diplosoma virens; assembly: GCA_963680785.1. Taxonomy (NCBI): domain Eukaryota; kingdom Metazoa; phylum Chordata; class Ascidiacea; order Aplousobranchia; family Didemnidae; genus Diplosoma; species Diplosoma virens. The sequence continues at coordinate 25,806,102 of OY796891.1, forward strand.
TTGATTGTTTGATTTCTTTTACCGAGTCGAATCAAAGCCATCGCATGACACGCAAGTCCATAGTTGTGAAGTAATTGGAAAGATCTCGGATCGAGTAGAAATTCTGCGAAATTAAACGGACTTCTAAGCTTTTACAAGGTAGGTTGAGTTATTTAGATTAACATGGTGCTTTGAAAAACCATCAGAGAAACACTGGCATTGCGATTCCTATAGCCAGGAGTTCAATGAAAACATTTAGTATTTGGATAAAATCACATATTACTTCCAAAAAATATCTGTTTTTGAAAGAATTTTAAAAACCTTTTTTTAGTTAAAGAAACAAGTTATAACTAAACGTTCAAAAAGATCTATCAGTATTTTGTATTTCTTTTTTTACCGGTATTGCCGGTAGATAGCAAACCTATAGAGATGGCGCTCTCGTGGTTCCGGATGGGCGGCTATGAAATAAAGCCAGTGATGGGTTGGGTCGTATGCTTGAAGTGAGGTCACGACGCTGTTACCAGAAGTTAAAAAAGTTCTAGTGTCGGTCTAAAAAACATAAGTTCTGTCGATCGCATTGCAAATGCTAAGCATATATGTCATTAAGCTTTTTTTCGTTTTCACTTAAATTGAATTGAAATTGTTTGTCATGACGTCAAATAGAAAACCATTTAAAGTTTCTTTTCACAGAGAAAAAATCCGAGGCTTGAAGTCAAGATCTACTACTTTCTACACAAGAACTTGAATTAGCGCCCGGTTGCCATCTAGCCCATTGTATCATACGAGTTACTGAAACTTCAAACGAGTAAAGAAACAAACTCTTTTCTTTCACTATACTCGTTTCTTTTGCTTAAGCGTGTCACGATTTCATGGTGCCTATATCCGCGACATTGCGCCAAAAGAGCAGAGTCCCTTTTGTAGAACTGTCTGATATGTAGCCTTTAAAATCAAATTCTAAACTCTATCGCGCGGTGATCTGTTATGAAATTGATAGCAACAGAAAGCAAGATAGTTGGAAAGCACTTGGCTAGAAGAACCGCTTAAAAATCTTTTAAGCTGTATTCAAGCATTCAACTATTCAAGCAGCTTAACGGATTGTGGTAGTTTAGAGCAGCGTTTTTCAAACTTTTTTTACTGCGACTCACATCAAGAATCCCAGTTTGCATTGCGACCCATCATAGAAAAATTATATATATAAAGAAAGAGAGAGCGAACTCGTCCTCTTACGACTTTCTCTCACTTGCGTATTTTTTACTTCCTTTTTTTTTGTCACGACCCATTAAATTTTTCACTCAAGTCACTGAAAGGTCGGGACCCATAGTTTGAAAAACGCTGGTTTAGAGTAAGCTTCCGAAAGCCATTTTTTGGAAGCATGCTTGGACTGGAAATAACAACACGATGTTTATTAATAATTATTGATTACATAATATTTTCTTTTAATTTTATTCTAAGATCTGTTTCGCGAAAAACCAGCTAGAAAATAATTTATAATGCGATAGAAAGCAGTTACAGCTGTATAGTTCGAGAGACAACAAGTTTTAAGCAAGCCACAGAATCGCTCAAAAAATCCGCTCAGAGCTGATATCACGCTGCACCCACCTCTGGTTCCACAAAGGCGATCTGCCAGTATCCCTCATCGTTGGAGTATATTGTATAAAACGATCTTGATCCATCGTTGAGCATAATTGGACGGAAGGTAGTTCCCCCATTTCCAATCCAACCCGTCTCACTTCCTTCAATGCCACTCTTTATTACAAAATTCGTTAACTTGATGTTTAAAGAGGTTGTTATTATAAAGTAGCAACCGTGTTGTTTATGCGACATATATTATTTTTTTAAATCATTAAAAAGTTGTAAGGTCAATCATATTCAAGTGACGGCTGCGAAGTAATATTATATACTTGAGCCGTTATTTTTTATTCGTTATTGACGTTGCAATGCACAGATCTGTGCATTCTGAAATACATAAGAAACTCAATAACCTGATATTTAATTTTGATTTCTCATATTCATAATATGCCTATAGTACGAAACAGATATGCTTTGTACGAAAAGAACAATTTGAACTTAATAAAGCAACCTGTAATGTAGGCCAAACAAACAAACAAACAAAAAAAAACAATTTGGTTGAGCACGAAAAATAACCCAGTTAAAGTTTTTTTGATCGTTGCTTCATCGTTGAGCATGCAGGAACATGATTACGCGCATAGAGATTTTTTAATATGTTTAACCCAGGGTTTCCCAAACTTTTAGTTCATCGGTACCCTTTGGACACTGTAGCAGGTTTGCATGTACCCCCAAAATTTTGTGACGTTTCTCTAAAAAAAAGGCTTTCAGTTAGAATCAGCCACTAATTTTCCCCCAATTCATGTCCAAAATCAAGGTGATCTCTCAAAAAAAAGTCTTCACTTTGAATCAGATACAAATTTTCCCAATTTATGCCGAAAATCAAGGTGATCTCTAAAAAAAAGAAAAGTCTTCATTTTACAACATCCAGAAAATTTCTCCATTCAAATCCAAAATCACGGTGATCTGTAAAAAAAGTCTTCCCTCTTAATTGTCCTGTTTGACGTAATTACAATCGACAGGATACAAAAATTCTAGACATTTGAGACTTAAATAAGGACATTCTGTCACATAATAATGTCCCCCTTGAGAACCCCTAGGGGTACATTTAGGATTCTCAAGGGGTACCCCTGTTTGGGAACCCCTGGTTTAACCCATTTTTGCTCACTGTTTCCATTTGCAGACTAATCATTAAGAGTGCTTTCAGATCAAACAAACTCCGTTTTTGGTTCAAACAATTCATTGTTCTCACTCAAAAATAGACTAAATTTTGGTTCTATAACTTGTTTGAGTAATAATAGGTGTTTTGGACAATTTTATTGGCTAGAATATCTGAACAGGTTTTAATTGCAACTAAACCATCAAGTATCAAGTTTAGTTTTCGTCTTTTTATTTGTATAAGTTTTGTTATATTAAAGCTATAGACCTTCTTATATTGAAGCTTTTGGTTTAGACCTTTTTTTATAGTGTTGAAGTGTTTCTGCAATAATTTTATTTCTGAATTTGTATTTACGAACATTTTTGCAAACATGTTTTCATTAAAGAGCAGTGGGCATAAATAAACCATTCAAACTTTTGATAGAAATTTTTTTCATATTGAAGTATGTGATATTATTTCTTCAATTCTGAACAAAATAAAATTTTACAACTTCCAATCACTTACTTGAATGACAAAGCAGTCCCAGGAGCCGGTTTCGCGGTCAAGCTCACAAAGCTGCGGCACAGATTTGTTCGAGATGCGATTCATCCAGTGAACTTGAAAAGCCCGGGAATCTCGATACCAATAAAACGAACAAAACAGATGATCGCTGAAAAATTTAATTTCGAAGCTCACATTGATGAATTGATCGCGCGCAAACTAAACGGCTTTTCGTGTACTTCTGCATGTTGACTGAAAAAGCTAACCTTTAATTAATATATTTGTCTAGATCAGAGGTGGGGAAACTACGGCCCGCAACAACTTTCTTTGTGGCCCGCGAAAGACTTAAGCAAATAACTTTACTCGCTCTTTGCTTTGAATCGTGGTGATCTTTATAAAAAGTCATAAAATTTTTGGCTAAAAATTTTTTTCGTTTCAAAAGCGTAATGATCTCTAAAAAAGGTCACTACTTTCAATCAATATCTAAAATTTGGGATCACCACGTTTTTGGGACGAAAACGAAGATTTTGGACATTGATTAAGAAAGATGACCTTTTTTTTTTAGAGATCACTATAGTGATGTCCTCAAACAAAATCAACTTGTGAATGCGGCTCTCGAGCTAAAACTTTTACCCACAACAGGTCTAGATCTAGAATTTAAAGTTGATTTTAAAGAAAAAGATAATTAGTTTATTGCTAAGTACGTTATAATTTTCTGTTCTATCTGAAAATTAAATGTCTGATCTTATTCAAATTATTAAAAGACATACTGTAATTTAAAATAATCATTTTTTGTTTTCAGTCGCTTTTATAATCTATATACCGGTACTGTTTTCTTTTTTGCATCCATCAACTTTCATACGTCACTGCTAATGTTTTCACTCTACATTTTAAATGAATGTTATCAAAATTAATAATATTTTCTCTTTTAAAGTTTTATAATAAGTTTACCCAAAATTGAAAACAACTCACATGTTTTAAATTATGGCTTTCAATGACAAAACAAATCGCGTTCCTGACAAACTTATTAAAAAAAACAATTTTTTACAACGCATTTTGCAAACAGAGGGTCTTTCAAACAAAGCTGGCTTTATAGTAGAGAATAAACCGGTTTGAGAACCCTTCCAATTTTTGTTTCGAAATAAAAGCAGTTACTAATAATTTTTTTAAAAATTTGATAAGAAAAAATGTTAACCTTCCAATTTCTTCCGTTGGTGCTGTGATAACAAAAGATTTGTCTTGTGAAACGCTGTGCACTTTCAAGGTTACGACAGGATTTGGTGTCCCTGCTTTTGGGTATGCCACCTCAACCTGAAAAACAAAGAGAACCGCAATTCCTTTAGTCCCCTGATTTTTGTAAGTATAAAGTTCAAATTTCCAGAAATCGTATGCTTATAGAAGTCTATCTCACTGTAGGCGTACCAGCTGAAGAAAAATTTGGGGGACAGTTTTGCCCAAATTTTTTGTCGTTTTCCCGAATCTTGATTTTTTAGAACTTTACGGATATGAGGAGAAAATTCATCTAAAATTGAGGTTGAAGACCAAAAAAAGTCTTCATTTTGATCCCGCCTTCAATTTTTCAATTTTCGTCTTAAAATCATGATGATCTTTAAAAAAGAGGACTTCACTAAAATTTGTAAACTTTTTTTTTGCAATTGGTATTTATTTTTTTGCCCAAACAATTCCTTGTCACTGCCTTAAAATTTATGATTTTGCCCAAATTTCTCCTATCGCTGCTCAAAAAATTCTGATTTTGCCTAAATTTTTAAAATTTAAGAAATAATTGCCCCCTTCCTCCCCCCAGCAGGTACGGCTATGTATCGCACGATCAGAAGACTTCTAAGCTTTCGAAATTAATCTACGTATACTGAGCCAACAAACATCAGCTTCACCAATCTCTTTATTTATAAACTATTTGGCGTGGCATTTTAACCACAAGAAAATTGTATTGTAAGTTACTTTATTTTAAACGTCAAAAAATAAACCTTGCGTCATTTTAATTTTTCAAAAATTAAAGTAGTTTTTTGCTTTACCATTTTTGGATACTTCAGGTTTCCGTATTTGGAAAACATAATTTTTTCAACGTTGGTGTCGTTTGTGATTAGGTAAACAAGAAATTTTGAATCGGGAGACCAATAAATATTGTTTGTAGAAGAAACCATTTCCTCTGAAAACAACAACGTTGCCATTAAATTTATGTTCAAAGTTTTTGGTAAGGTTAAAAAGCGATAAAAAATTTGAAATCCGGATGTTTAAAATGTGGACAATTATACTACAGGCCGCGGGCGGAGTAAACTTCTAAAATATCGCAGGCCAGTATGGTCCAAGCTTTTTACTCCAGCCACTTTTCCAAAGTACAAAAATTTGTGAGCCGCATTCGATTTAAAATTGTCCGAATAAAAAACCAAAAAGTGTCATTTTAAATATTGAAACTAGAGTCGGAGTAACCTTAACCAAAGCCTCCACAAAAATTAAAATAAAGCTCCAGAAAATTAGGTAAAAACCTAAAAAAAAAAGTTTTTATTCATAGAGGAAGTACATTCTTACCTTTTTGTTACTCTTCACCTGGTTTTACAGTAAAAAAAATTAGCCTTTGTTGAGAAAGTGTTTTTTCAACCCAGATAGTGAAATCCTCTACATAGGTGGGGCTCACCAAGGAGTCTTTGCATGGAAATACAAGACAAAAAATGTTTGAAAGGTGCGACATGAAAAGTTTTTTATATCTTATTAGACTTTTTTCGATAAAACGGCTCTTCGATAAAAACACTTGCACAATCGAACCATTGCTTGGGTTGTTATAGAAAAAACTACAGCTGCCCTTTATCGATAAGGTTTGAAGTGTTCAAAATTGTTTAGGACCGCGGTTTGGACCACTCTGTAGTAGGGAGTTTATTAAATTGAAGTTAATTTTTTATAGGCTTCATCAAACTTTCAAAAACAAATTTTTCTTAAGCAAATTTCTGAGAGCTATACTATTGCCAATTATTTGGAAATAGTTTAACCCAAAGATGGCAAATCTTTTTTATAGAACAGGTTAGAAAACGACAATCTCAATGGATGTGGGTTTTCCAAAAATATATAGTAATATAAAAAATATCAATGGATGCGGGTTTTCAACCTGTTAAATTTGTTTCTGTTGCACGAAGTAGTTATTAAATTGTTATGTATGTTCGCCTCTCACCTTGTGTTTATTAATTTGTGTTTTTTAATTTCTTGGTTTTTAAATACGGTGCGCATTGTGTTTTGCTTTTACCTGATGAAGTCCTCCCGATGTAACGGACGAAACGTCGAGTTGAGTTTTTCTTTAATAAATATATTACACCTTTTGTATTTGTTGAAGTTTTACTTGTCTCTGATTCTACCAGAAGAAGAAATGAATTTTAAACAAAGTGGGTCATTGACTAAAACGAATATCAAAAAAGTCAAAAAATTAATTTTTTTTTTCTTTTAAACAAGTAAAGACTTTTTTTCGGTTTTTGCTTGATCTCAAACTCTTTTTTATCTTGCTTGTTCAACAAAAAAAAAACAAGAAAAAGCCTGCGCTAAATGTTAATCAAGGAAGAAAATGTCCATATGCGTTATACAAAACATCCCGATAACTTTTGTTTTAAATAAACAAGAAAAACAAGTCATTAAAATGACAAAAGTTTTGAAACGACAAATGAGTTATTGAGTTTTAAGGATCGTGGCTAGTCATCCCAAGATAACTAGTTGAAATCTGGATTGCGGTCGTTAGTGTTTTTGCAGTGACATACGTACAGTGAAGCTCGTGATTGGTGAGGCACTGGTTTTTTAAATTAATGTTAGCACTAATTTTATTTAATAACAAACAAAAACAGTGCTCCTTTAACTAAAAAAAGGCAATTTAAAGCATCCTCTCACATTTAGATAACTCTTTCTGAATTAAAAAAAATATTTTTTTTTATTTATGTTTATCCTGCTGACTTGCAGGAAAGCGATGGAGGCGCTAAGCAAGTACTCCAACCTGCTTTCGAAATTGTTAAGATATTGCTGTGCGGTTAAAATTTGTTATTTTGTTTTTTTACTTTTAGAGAGATATGACTAAAATTTTGAACTGCTTGCCAAAACCAACACGCAGGAGAAAGTGCCGTAAAGTGTCTTTCCGAAGAATACAACAAAATGGCACGAGTAGGTTTTAAACCGAGATCATGTTGATCACAAGCACGGCGCTTTAACTACTCGCCCACGCTGCGGACGAAAAAAAGGAATTGTTTATGAAAAAGCTGCAAAATTTTCAGTTTCCTTTAACATTAAATTGCGAAATCTATTTATTTAGAGACAAATCAGTTCTTCAGGTTTTAAAAGTTTAAAGGAATTTGATTTTAAATGAGAGCCTTCAATTTTAGATGCTTGCTAAAGCTTTCATGTTCGAATCCAGGGGACGAAAGGGCTTAAATCCTTAAATTTTCAGGCAAACAACCTACTTTTTTGGCACAACCCTGACCTCCTAAAGATATCTTTCGAAGGTCATGGTTATGTAGGAGGTCATGGTCATGGAAATTGAGGAAATGGAGGTTGTGGCCATGACCTCCTAAAGATTTGTTTTTTTTGTTGTCTCCAAATAAATTTCATTCGGTGAAGTAAAAACCAACGTCATAGTATAAAAAAAACCAAAATTGTGGAGAGAAAATCAAAAATTATTTTTTTGGCAATGGAAAGACGAGACTTTAATTTTCATGGTCAGTTAATTGGAAACAAATAATATTTTTGATGTTGGCAAAATATGCATTGTTAGAAATGTCTAATTAAAACTGAAACCCTTGAATTTTTTAAACTCTCTTCAAGAGAGGCGTCATTTGTTAAGAATTACAAGCTTAACTTAACTCGAAATTTAGTTTCCGGCGGTCGTCTAAAGATACAGCCAAACATTCTACATTTTCAAAATAAAAGTTGGAAGGGTTATTGTCGTTCACAATAGCAATTGTTTTATTAGTTTCAATTGTCTTCACAAAGGAAGTAAAAAAATTTCGCAATCAGTTTTTATAAGTTAAGGCCCATTTCCACTACGAGCGTGAAAAAGAGCATTCTTTGTTTGTTTTATTGATTTTTTTTGCGCTCGCTTCAATTTTAACCGCTCGCTTCAATCGAAGATCAATAAAAGAAACAAAAAATGCTCTTTTCCACGCTCGTAGTGCGATTGAAGCGAGCGGTTATTGATCTGCGATTGAAGCGAGCGGTTAAAATTGAAGCGAGCGCAAAAAAAAATCAATAAAACAAACAAAGAATGATTTTTTCCACGCTCGTAGTGGAAACGGGCCTTTAGTTAGAAATGTATGTTATAAATATAAAAATGCTGCCAAAAATTGAGGCTTGTATAAATATACCAAAATTAGATTAAAAGCTTAATGTTGCAAATTTTCTTAGCTTAAATACTAAATCTTTTCCATTACTAAAACTTAAAATAAATTTGTTACTTTGCAGTTGCACAATGCGTGTATACCAACTTACTGAGAATAAACCAATCGATCTTGTTTTAGCAAATGTCGGGAATAACAAAAAGTTTTTTTCCTTTACGACCTCGCAATTGCGGCATGCCTCAAACCTCTCTCATTTCAACAGATATTTTCACTAAAAGAGAAAAAAGCACTATATTGTTTCACTTTTGTTTCTTTTTTTATCTGAAGGGAGGCAAATCTTGAAGCTGCCTCACTAGCGTGTACTAGCGATTTTGTTGACAAGAACGCTTGATGCAATTATTGAAGCGCTGAAAATACAACGATTAAACCGTCCAAAATTAGAGTAAAAGAGCAAAACTAATAAAACTACTACAAATGCGGTATGATTTTTACAAATTTTTTTTCTACTACAGTATTACCAAGTTGCAACTATTTTGCTAAGTCTATGACTTCAATATTTTATTTCTGCTTTAATTGATTTCCACAAGTCAGGCACTGCCTCACTAGCCTCCCCTGACGGCACGTCCCTGGTTATTTCCTATTTGGCTTTTTTCAAAAACTGAGCCCTAACAATTAAAAAAATAAGTTTATTTTACAAAACTAAAAAATAAGTGCTATTAAAATGTTTATAAACAAAAAACCCAAAACTTTGGTTAAGAAAAATGTATAATAGATTTATAATATAGCTAGAAAGAAGAAAAAACATTTAAAAACAGAACTTAGCAGCATTATTAGAGATTGCTGCAGAAACAGCAAATGTTGCAAAATTATAGGTAGGTCTATTATACCTAGAGAAGATATTAGAGCTGATGTTTCAAGTTTATTTAGCTAGCTGTCATTGTCGAATATCTTTGAAGTTACCTTCATAGACCCAATCGGGGATCCCATTAAAAATAGTATTTTTTCCTCCTGTGTCTTCAAGAGTTTTAACTGATCGCGAAAGATTTTTTTGAATATACAAGTTGTTGTCAACAACCCACACCAAATCGTGATCGGTTGGAGACCATCTTATGTATTGAACATCGGATCGTTCTGAATCCCAAACCTTTTCCAATCTTGTGTGCAATAGAAAGAAAAATAAGTTTTGTTTAAGCTTAATTTTTTAAATAAAAAAAGAAACTGTCTCAAAATACTTGAATTAAGCAATTTTGTTGTTGACTAACAAAGCTATCAAAATTCAACAAATGCGCAAGAAAAAATCTTTATAAAGAAATTAAGCCACTTAAAACGAGAAGCATCAGACTCGAGTTTTGTTGTTGCTGTTAGAGCTTGTCAGTGATGCATATCTCACTAAAATTTGAACGGTCTGGATGTTGCTCTACATGAAGGAGATAATATCACTAGACTATCTAGCCGGACAACAACTAGACTTTAAGTGACCATAGTAAAATAAAAAGATCTTCAAAAAATATATACGAAAAAAGCTTAAATTTTTTTTATCTAAATTATTTAAGCAGCTTGTTTTTATTCCGGTATACTACTCACGATTCGACATTGTAAACTGAGTAAGAGCCATTGTACGAGTGCCGCCATTGCTTTGTATAATTTTTTCGAAATAGCACATATTTTTCATCCGCTGAAAGGCGCCATCCATCAGCACCTACTTGATTCTGTCAAAACAGTCAATGACTTTGCTCAACTCATAATTAAAAAAGAACACGAGCTTACCGCCGAGAAAAGACATTAGACACACGCTGTTATTTATGCATTTAGAAATGAACATAGTAGAAACTTATAAATAACATCGCCTCGGTAAAAACAGTTATGTGGCATCATTTTTTTCAAGATCAAATATTTTTACCGATAAAGAATATTATAAAAGGCACACTTCTGATGTTTGCTGTTCCGACAAAGGTTTATAATTGTCGGAAGCAATGAATCGTGGCTATGTAAATAACAAAAGTTAGATCTCTGCAACTTTTTTTATCGGTGAGAACGTATAAAAAGCATTGTTTGACAATTTTACGTTGTAAACATTTCTGTAAATAATATGTCGCAAAACGGGTAAATGCGATTGTATGCAATAATAAAATTCTAATCGACAAAAACTTACGTAAAATTCTTCTGATATTATCAATTCTGTGCTACTTGTATTCAAATTTCCTTTTTGTATGCCTTCTGCATCTCGAAAAAAGAACTCTGAATCGGAAACCCAATTTGGATTGAACAAATTGTATCTGGATGGCGCATGAGATAAAAAAGAAATCATTTTGACAAAAACTTTTTACAGTTCAAATCACTTATTATATATAGAACTAAAACTTTAATTTTAATTGTGCGAGTCCAAGTAAATGATATTAGCTGGTCATAAAAAGAAATAATAAAACCCGAAAAAGCAATTAATTTATTTTCCTGATTTATATTAATTTTTAAAAAAAGGTCTTTAGTATTTAATCTTACTTTTTCATAAAACCCTTTTAAAAAAGTTTCAATTTTTAATATATTATAATTAAATTTAAAAGGATTATTATCAAATACTTCTGTCCAAATACATTGCAAGAGGACTAAAAATGTTGAGCTGTTAATATTTTGTACATCATATGCAAAATTTAAAAAACAGTTCAATCTTTAAAACTTCGTAAAAAGGTTTAGTAAGCATTATTTGGCTTACTTGAATCAATGTAAAAACTTTGCTTAGAATTTTTTTCTAAATACCCACTTATCCTTAAGTGCTCTACCTTCAAAGTAAATTTATCTCTTTCATTTTATTTCTTCTCTATGTTTATCCTCCTGACTCGAAGGAAAGCAATGGAGGCGTTGTATGTAGGGCAAGCAATTACCCCAACCTGCTTTCGGAAATACCAAAATATTGCTGTCCTAAAGAAAGTTTTTGTTTGTTTTTTTAGTTTTATAGAGATATGACTGTAATTTGGAACTACTTGCCAAGACCACCAAGCAGAGGAAGTGCCGTAAAGTGTCTTTCTCAAGGATACAACAGAATGGCGCAAGTAGGTTTTGAATCGAAACCATGTCGATTACAATCGCGGTGCTTTAACTACTCGGCCACGCTGCCGACGAAAGTTTGTGAAAACATTATTTGGCATTCATTGAACTAACAGTGGCCGCAGCCAACTACCATTTTAATCAAATGATTGCAACAATCAACGATGCATAGGTAGATGTAAACGCCTACATTTAATAGGGTATTGATTTATTAAATATTTAAGAAATTTCCATTTTAGCTATAAATTTTTTTTTAAAAGCTTAAAATTTAAATCATTTCAGAAGCAATTTTACTAAATTGCATGGCCTTAGTTTCTAAAATTTTGAATAAATCGAGGTATTGATAAAACATAAGAAAACGTTTCAAACTTAAAATTTTTGTTAAAAAAAGTTTAAAAAAAAAGCTTCTATCGGCATCATTACCTTCGTTATGGCCTCACAATACACACAAAATATTTGCTAAAGCCTTTAGATTGGTACTGGTTAAGTATGCAGTCTACTAACAAACTTCTTGTTAAATATGCGGTCTACCATCTGTCAAAAAACCAGTTGACTAACTTCTAGTTAAGAATGAGGTCTACCATTCAAATAAAGGTTCTTATTAACTTTGTTCTTTTTTGCATGATTCATACTAAATCAGAGAGTAGACCACAAAAGGATTATTGACTGCATTTTCAAACAGATGGTAGACCGCAGACGCTAGGTAGACTACATATTTAACCAGTATCCCTTAGATTATATCTTTTTTTTTCACAATGGATTAAATGCTACTGGACTATTGCAACCTGTTTTTACTGTGATACATCATCTTAACTTTTATTTTTCCTTCCAAATGAGACGATAATCAATTAAAGTTTGTCACATGATTGTGAACAGGCACATCTCTCGAAAATAGATTTAAGAATGAGCACCACGTCTCCGCCTGAGTTGCTACAAAAAAATTTGCAAAAGTATCTTGTCCAGTAAACTTGAAGAATTTGACTGCTTGGTTTCTGAATTACGTCAAACTGCATTCCATAGATGCAAAATTCTGAAATTTAAGCTAAATATTTTTTTATCGCAATTTAAAGACACCATTTCACTTCTGGCTAAAACGATTAGTTTAGTGGCTCCCAACCAGGGGGCCGTGGAAAGATTAAAGGGGATTCGCGAGAAGTTGGCCAGAAGTTTTTAAAAATTTGCAAAATTTTTAGTGAGGGATAGTCTCAAACATTTTGGTCATAAATTTTCGGTGAGTAGGCTTCATCATTATTTGAAAAGGATCCGTGATTCAAAAAAGGATGAGAACTACTGTATTACTTGAAACTTGTCAGGTTTTTCAAACCAGCAAAAAACATTTATCATTTTTTGATCACAACAAAAACTCACGAAAATAGCGGATTGTATAGATCTTCAAAACTAAATGGAGGTAAATTGTCGTCTGTGTTTTGCTTTTGAACTGACCCTGGAATAAATTCAAAATAACATTAATAAAAACTAATAACTATTTGTTAAATCAAATGACTCAACAAAATAGCATTCCAAAAATTCTTTTATTTATTCAAAAAACACAGTTTAGGAACAGTACATTTATTTTTTAAACTTTTTTACTGAAAGAAATTTTAGTCAAAGTTTACATTTGAAATAAAAAAACAAAAGCTGAAATAATTTAATAGAGAAGTTCTAAAAGACCAAAACAACTCGTCGAAAGTCGATAAGCTATAATTTTTAATCAAAGAAAAATCTTAATTAAGACTTTTAAAAGTTGCCTTTGTTATTTCAAAGCGAAGCTAAATCAATTATTTGAGTTTGAATGATTTCACAAGTTCTGTTAAGAAAATTTCAACTACAATTCACTTACCATTAAACTAGGCTAAAAAAAGTTTAAAATAAGCATAAATTTGGGTATTTTTACATTTAAAAAAGTCTTGAGTTTCTTTTAAAAATTGCCAAATAATAAGTTTAATTACTTAAATTAATCAACATGGGTGACTGCTATCACAATCACATCACGACGAAGAAAAGCGCGCTACAGCACGTAATATAATAACAAAAATTTAATGTTTGATTAAAAAACAACTGCAGCATAAACTACAAAAAATTGATTAACGAAATTAGTCATCCAACTAGGCAATAAAAGTACTCCATTTAAAATTTTTTTATTAAAATGAAACAATAACTTTTAAAAATTATTTAATTTACAGTACATTTGTTTGCTCACAATTTGCAATAAATTTAATTGAATCTTCTTTAAAAGAGCAATTTTTAAAAAAATTGTTTTAAATTTATTTTAAGATTATTTTTGCCGCTTCAAAGCGGTAAAAATTGACATAAATCACGACAAAAAATAATATCAAACAAATAATCTTACTTTTTACTTTAGTTGCTACTTTGGTCTTTAAAAATCCAATACCTAATATCAACAATATTGCCAAGAACAGCAAAAATATTTTGACTTTTATCATTTTGATTTTAAATAAAGAACTATCGCTAAAAATAGTAGAGTAGAGAATTTTTATAAGTGTTTTAAAAAAAGACAAAGTTTAAAGCTTGCTTTAGTTTTTTTAAGGCAATTAATTGGAACGTGCGTAAAGCAGAGCCTAAATTCATTCATAACATTGCAACAATTGTCTTTCAATATATGCTTATATCTTTAAAAGTATCATTGTTTGCCTTGCTCAGAGGACATTATTTTGTAAGAATTTGACTTATGAAAATCATCTTGACTTCATTTTCACACTCTTCGTAGAAATTTTGCTTAATTGTAGCATCCGGGTTTTTATTTATTCATTAGCTGCGTTAGCACTTATTTGTTAGAAAGCTTTGTTGACCAAAGTCTAATTTCAAATTGCCATTTCTCAAGCTTATAATTACCTTTTTAAGTTCTGTTACCAGTGGCGTATCTAGGGTATGGCAGCCATGGCTCGTGCCATGGACGCTGTTTGAACAGGGGAGCAAAAAGGGCGAAAAGTTTTAATCGTGAAATATTTCAATAAAATAATTTCAACTTGGAAATAATTGAAACTCGTATTTTTACTTGAATAATAACATACAAGTATCTCAATTAAACAACAGTCGTTAAAAATTGTCGTTAAACATTAAATTGCTTGTTACCCAATTATATTGCGTGGTTGCGAAAAAGCAATTTAATATAAACTGGAAAAAGAAACAAGTGAAGTAGGGGGCGCATTTTTAAACTTTGCCATGGGTGCCATTTTATGTAGATACGCCACTGTCTGTTACAAGTAATTGCATTACTCTGCATGTGTGTACTTAGGTTTGACATCGCGGAAAGTGAAAGCCGTAGTTGACCTTTGAGTAGTCTTTCATTTTGTATAGGACTAGCAGGATTTTTGCTCGGATTTCGCTATTTAACCTATAATAAGCCTAACATTAATAACATTAACGCGGTTTAAACTTCTGAGTTTTGTTTATAAATCAAGATAAAGTGTTAGGAAGTCGCAAATTTACCGAACCCCCACAATATTCATCGCTGCAATTTTGAAAAATAAGAAAACTTTTCTGCAATAATCTCACTTAAAAGACTTTGATTTCTACCATTAACGAATACAGAAAAAGAGTTGTGTGTTCTATAAAGCGGTTAATATGTTCTTTTCAAGTCACAAACTTGTCTTGGAAGATTCTAAAAACCAACTTTTTAGTGATTTCATTTACACAGGCAAGCTCGAGTTAAAGCAATGAAAATCAAACAAGGAGCGTCAAAAAACAGCACTACTTCAGCAGCTATGACTTGTTTACTTAAGAATGAATAAAAAACTAATGCTTTGTTTGTTGCTAATCATTTCCAAATTTTTTTGTTTTGTAGCCGTCGTGCCATCTGGCGACGTTGTTTAATACATTCTCAATCATCTATATGTAAGTTTAACATTAGATCTACGGTTGCTTTATTTTTCGGTCTTGTTAATCAACATAACTTTTTGGGTGCTCTTTTAGTATGAGGTCTATCATACAATCTTCTCTTATAGTATTTGGTCTACATAAAGTTGTGAAAATTAGGGTTAGGGTTGGAGCTAACCTGTTATCAAAAAAATTACTTCTAAATTTCTTAAAAGATAGTGAGGTAGACCGTATTTTGTAGATATCGATTATGGTTCTAGACCGCATACTATAAGACAGTGTTTCTTAAACTTTTTTTTCGGCGACCCAAAATCGCTAAAAACAACGATTTGCGAACATGACTGCGACCCAAGTAAATTTGACTGAGCGTGGTGAAAACGTAGTGTTCTCTAAAAAAAAAAAGGTCTTCACCTCGGATCCGTCTCAGCTTTCTTGATTTTCATCACCAAAATCTAGTGTTCTCTAAAAAAAAAAAGGTCTTCACCTCCGTAACGACAGCTCAAGAAGGTTCTTCACTTCTCAAATCTTCTGCGCACAGATATTTTTCATTTACGCGCGATAATTTACAAGCCTTCGCGACCCACCCGCATAGCCTTGGCGACCCACTTTTGGGTCGCGACCCATAGTTTAAGAAACACTGCTATAAGAGCACCGTTTTTTTGTATATTCAAATTTGTTTTTTAAAAGATGTTTCATAGAAGCCTAAATAAGGTTGTACGGTTATCTCTATTACTGACGTAATTAACCTGTTTATAAAAGTTTGTACAACACAGCAGAAGCATTCAAAAATTATTACATAAGTTCTGGGATACAGCGTTTCTCGAGCTTTTTTGTGCAACCCAAAATTATTTAAAACATATTTTATAACAATAACAAGACAAAAAAAGATTTTCAATCTAAATCGTAGATAAAAAAGTACCTTTTAACTACATCCGTCATTAAAAGTTGATGCAAGTAAAAAAACACCTTTAGACTGATCAAATATTCTCGAACGAATCCGTAAGGAATTTAATTTTTTAGTAATCGTTTAAAAAATCATTAATGGCATATAGCAGCTCGTGCTTTTTAATTGCCAGCATATTTAGGCTGACCATACGTTTCGGTGTAGCCGTGAGAGTCCCATTTTGATTCCTTGTCCCAGTGTTCCACCAGGTCAACTAATTTGACCCAAAATTTATGATTTAAAATAAAGACTTTTTTTGGTATTCACTAGTTATTTAAATGAAAAATAGTGAAATGTCATGCAGATTTAAAGTAAAAATCTTTTTTTATTTAATTTTGTTTTTGGTCTTCATTAGTTTTCGTAGAGCGACACTAACATTTTCTGGTTCTATTGAACGACAAAATCTGGTGAAACAAAAAAATCATTCCTTGATTTTAGTGAGCAAAAACAACTCAAATTTAATGTGAAGATTTTTTTTGGTCTTCACTTTATTTCTGACAAAATTTTTTTTTTAACGCGCTTCCCGATTCTCTATTTCAAAAATATGGTAATCCTAAAGATATTCTGCCTACTATAAATCAGGCTCATTTCTGTTACACCTGCATTCTGCATATTATCCGTAAACCTGTTAATAAATCACTTTGTTGTCAAAAGCACACAAGAACATGTTGAAATTTTTTTCAACTTTAGGTGAGAACAATTGATTAAAAATTAACTGTCGCAAATATTTTTACAGGGAATTAAGTTTGTTGCTGTTGGTCAAATAAAAAAAGAACAGTAAAAACTCAAGAACAGAAAAATGTGTAGCATTTCTGAGTTGGGCTTTGTTTTCAACAAGCAACATCAATAAAAAAACTGCCAAAAATATAAAAACTATTTATTTAAAACCTAGATTTTAAAATTCTCAAACAAAAGATACTATTTTAATCTCCATCGTCATTAAAGTAAATATTTTGTAAAAGTTGTAGTCATTAAAACCAAAAAATGTCAACTTTCTGAGTTTCAAGCAACCGTGTTTTATGGCTGAAAGTAGTTGTGTTTTGCATAGTCAAAAGAGATATAAAGCCAAACAGCTAACTTGTATTGTAAAAGTAATTTTATCTCACTTCCATGTTATTTTTTGCAACTGCTTTGCATTTGTTTGCAACATTACCCAGGTGTTGACCTCACAAACTTGCCAGCTTGTTTTATTTTAATCATTTAGCGACATCATCTATTTATCTTCCTGACTCGCAGGGCTGTGAGACGTTAAACTTAAATTGACAATCGAGAAAATACCCTGATCTGCTTTAGTAGATGAACAAGTATATCTGTTCTGTTGAAAGGTTTTATTTATTTTTTATTTTATATTGATATGACTGTAAGTGCTTGCTAAGCGACTCGCTCTATTCGACCGAAACCATTTCTAGGCAAAATGAAAATCAAGGAAAAAATTTTGATCGGTGTCACGTGACCAGCACCTTGTTTATTGTTATTAAGTGCAGTCCACAATGAAAACGTTTGCACCGAGCTTTGATACGAAGTTGGTTTTGGTTGACTTCCTTCCTTGATGCAACAATATAAAAAGCCGTTTCTAGAAAATTTATTGTTTGTTCCGTTTTTATAACGATATCTTGTAATGAGTATATACTCCTCTCTGATTTTTTGTTAAACCAAATTATGTATTTTGGTTGGTGTCTACTGGGAAATTTGTTAAAATAATCTTTTTTAATCGAAAAAAATCTTTAAAAATAAGTTAGAAATTTATTAGCGACCTTATACACGGTTGTTTATTTTATAACCTATGCCTATAGTCTACTACAACATGAAAAATGGAAGTAGTGCTTTTCGAGTTACCAAAAACAGATTTCAGGTGCAGTGAACATGCACATTATAATCACATTTTTTATGTCTGCACAATGTAGTATTTGCATGTCTTAAGGTATATTGTTTTCACTGCTTCATTTTTATTAACCTGTAAAGTGTTTCGTGTTTTGATTTGAGTTTTTCCTGTTGATTTTATAATTTAAAAAACAATACAATTTTCATAATTTTTTTTTTGAGTTTGACGAGCACTGACATCACTATTTAAATTACGGCGCCTTGTTCTGACCGGAAATGACGAATAGCTGCGGCCGCTGTTGCTGATTACTCGGACAGCTTAGTGGTGTGACTTTTAAAACGTTTTAAGTCCATTTTAAAACGAATAGATTTTTTTATTAATTCTGATTCATCTAAGAGCAAAGATCTTGCTTTGTGACGAATGAACGTGCAAGCTCGGAAAGAAATTATTTGTTTTTTAACTTTTACCATTTTAATCAGATTGCCAGCATAAAAGTTTTATTACTTTTAAGCTTAATTGAAAATTACAGATTGAACAAAAATTGTTGAATGCTCTACACACCCATTAAATCTAAGTCTTCCAGATTCGTGGAACGCATCCCAGACCGAAATAATCTAAAATTGGACCCCTAGTCTAAAAAATTAACAAATTTCGATTGTTTTAAGAAATGTATTAACAATCTAAAAAAGAGATTGAAAGACCTGACAGTATGTTTTCACGAAAAACAAAACAACGATTTTAACCCGAAAGAAAACTTGAATCAATAGGTTGATCATGATCATATTGATCATGATCATACTGATTTTTATCATATTGTGAAAATGCGTCGTATATTGTCACACGAAAATATTACTCAAAAAAGACTGCAAAAATTTGTTTTAAAACTGGTGAGTTTTGCACAACAAAATTATTTTTACAGCCATAGATAAAAGATTTGCAAAAACATTTTAACGCTTTTTGGCTAAAATAATAGGGAAATAAAAGGGCAACTGTTGTTGTAATTATTATTGTATTTGTTTAAAATGTTAGTTTTTAACTAAAATGTTTGGTATCAGTTTTAAGAGCAAAATTTTTTATAATAAATTTAATTTCGAAATCAATTTGAAGTCAACTTTAATTTAGCGTCAAATGCTATTGTTACATGTGCAAAGGGGATACTTTAAATCGTAGTAATCATCATATCATTGTCGAACAATTGACAATGCACATTACAATAATTATAAGTTAATTATCATTGCACTAAAAACTTAAAAACAAAAAAATAAACAAAGCTAAATACGATAGCAGAATATGAATTTTAAATAACTTTAAAGATTTATGCACAAATGTATACAAAACTACAAATTTTTCTAAACTTTGAACAACCAAAAAAATTTTTTTGGAACCATGTTGAACTGTTATAACACAGTTCAGACGAAGTATATTCAAAACATATAACATGTTTGAAATAATTTGTCAATTCAAGATGATACTGTTAGCATTATTACAAAGAATTGCAGCAAAGAACTCTAAAACTGTATTTTGCGTTTACATTCGCCTGTCTTACAATTATTTGTTCTATGTTTACTTTTTACGATTTTGAGAAAAAGTCATTTAAAAAATGTTGCTCGTTAGATCTTTTTATGTAATAAAACTTTACGCTTCAAACTTTAAAATTTTATCGGCTGCTTTTTTGGTTTAAGCTTTTGCTGATATGAAATACTTTTTTTGTTTAAATTACATAAGCACAATTAACTCAATTTTTGACAAAAGTGGACATGGAATCTTTTGATTCTCAGTGAACGATTTATAGGCCTACAATATCTGCTATGAAATAAAACGATACACCAAACATTGTTTCGACTTCTCGAATAATTCAAATGCAACTAATATAAATGCTGCTATTTCCTAAAGTTATTTCGGAATGCTTGCATTACTTATATTGCATTGAGTTTTGCTTCAAAAATTTAATTAGGATTTACACCGGATCCAAAGTACACTTGTCCAATGGTTTTGTTGCAAGTTATTAAATCGAGGAAAATTATTTCAAAGTTGGAACAAATTAGTAAAAAGCTGAATTTTTTAACAATAATCGATGAAAGTGTTCCATGTGACATACTAAAAATCCCCAGCATACTATCTGAAAAATAATTTTCGATTTTCAGCTTGGTACTAATTTATTAAACCTTCAATAAATATTTCGCTAAGGCTAGCAAAACAATGCTTGCGTTGAATCTTACTCTTAAAAAAATATTTTACGCCGTTCTTTTCCATCCACAGGTTGCTGTATGTTGTTCGATGGTCGAGTCTTCCAGTTTTTGCAAATGGTTTATTGAAAGCCTGCAATAAATTTTGCAAGAAAGGTAACAAGTAAATTATTGACACTCTCACTGTAACAGTGCTTAGCAACGTTTTTATCATAAGCTTCTAGGTCCCGTATATCTTGCATAAATCTAACTTGGAAGACAACTGATGACCAAAAAAAGATTTCACTTTATTTTCAGAAATTCAAACTGAATTTTATAAGTAGTTTTGTTTGATAAATGGACTTTTAGGAAAAAAAAAAGCGGTCGAAACTTTTAGGTTTTTGGTCGCAGAAATGTGTTTTGTTTCTATTCTAAATAGTGTATTTACATTGCCGTTTCTCCGCGGCACACCGGTTGCGGAACACTGCTTTATAATTTGGATTAAAACTCCGTCAATTAACGAACCTTATTAGGGTTGGACGCTAGTCATACACAAATTAAGTAAATACGGGATGGTAAACTTTACAAAATAATATCGTTTTTCATCGCTGCATTTTTAAATAAAGCATTAAATTATATTGTTAAAACTTGCATTGTCCAACCTTGTAATTATTCCTGTGAATTACAATCCTGTGAAGTTTGATAAAGAATTAATTAGTAAAAGAAAGTTGCTCCGTTTATCATGGCCATACGAGCCGGGGACAGGGGGTAATTTTTCCTCCAAGATGCAAAAAATTATGCAGAATCAGATTCTTTTGCAGGAGTAAGTTACTCAATTCAGAACGATCCAGGTCAGCGTGCCAAGACAACGAAAATTTAAAGTGAAAACTTTTTTGTTTTCAAATTCGGCGAAACCAATCGTTTCCGTTTCATTTACAACAAAAAAATCAAGTGAAGACCAAAAACATAAAATCTGAGTGATATTTGGGTACCTCCATAAAATAATGCAAAAACATGATTCGGGCAATTTTCGAAAAAATTTGGCAAACTTGCTTTGCTCCCAAAATGTTTTGGTGTGGTACAGCTGTGCCGTTCATTACGAAATGCGCTTTTTTTGTTTTTTCCGAGTAAAAATAAACGTCTCACCAGGTTCCATAAGCAATGAGAAACATACTGGTAATTAAGCCGATAGTTTCGTCTAAATACCAGTAATGGGGGTTAGACTTCGTTATCTCGCTAGTTACAACAATCGATGTGGCAATAATTCCTCCCACTAGCGAATCGAGGGCTAAAAACATAAAAAAAATTTTTTGTTTGTTTTTAAAAAAAAGAAAGAGACAAAATTGTTGCGAAAATCTCATTTTTAAGGCTTCAAATATTAAATTAAATTAAATTGTTGTAATAAAGTTATAAAAAATACTTTCATAAATTTTTGACAATGAATTAAGTTTGTACTCGTAACAACGAAAAATAAATGTTTGCAGCAATTTTAATCTTTTTTTTATTCTGAAACTGTTCATCTTTTCAGCCATTGTATTCAAAAGTTTTTGTCTGTGTTTGTGGCTAAAGACAGTGTGATATTATGTTTAAAAAAAGAGTTTAGCGAAAAGTTACAAAATTCTGAAAGGTTTAATTGGATTTAAATATTGTTAAAACCTTATGCATTTTTTACTAGTTTTTTAATCGAATCTTACCATCAGAGAAAATCACCCACGAGCCAAGATGCTTGGCAATGACCATGTTTACCACAAAGATCACAAAACAAATAGATGCTGACGTAATAGATGAAATTACGATGACGCGCTCTCCGGAATCCTGAACAACATTGCCGAATAATTCAAGTTAACTGTTAGATGCGCACGTCTTAACAGGAAACACTATTATTTTTGCGCTTAGGAATTCAAAAAAGCCTTACTTACGGATAAATCGGGAGTGTCTTTATCGACAAGACCAAATATACACTTTCCTGTTGTTCCCATTGCAGATACGGTAATTAAAATACCGAAGATGACGCAAGCTCTGGTAAGAAAAGATTTTTTAATTTAAAATAGAGCCTAACAATATGCAAAGGTATTTCGTCTCCCTTACAACACCACTTTTATTTATATGTTAAAATTTGTGGTTATCAAAAGCTATTACATTGCCAGTAAACGAATTAAATTTAAATTTAAAAAGAAAATTAATAAATTATGCTCTATTTGTTTTTCTTTCTAGAAAAGGCGATAAATTGAAAACCATAAAATGGACATCGTTGCAGTACTCAACATGATTGTAACTTAATACCCAGACAGACAGAGTAGCAAATGGGTCCAAACGCGACCCGAGTCTGGCCCCGATCTCAATTAGGCGAAAAAGTTAAATTTATCGAATGAGTAGATATACAAAGTAGACTGAGCGAGAATTTCTACTGAGAACTTCATTATTCGTTTATTCATTCTTCGTACAACTGTTTAGATCTGATTGGTGCTTTTTGTTTTAAGTGGAATCCCAATTCTATGTAAGCAACGTGACTTCATCAAGGAATTTGTCATTAGATACTTTTTCTAGGAGTACGACAAAAATCACTCGGGTAGACTAAACACTGAACTTGCGTTTTTCTGATCTTTGAAAGTTTTGGAAGGCAATACATCTTAGCCCAAATTTATACGAATGTTTAGAATATCTCAGGATATAAATAAATTAAAATAAAATTACGCACATGTGTTCTTTTCTGTTTGAATAAACGTCAGCTTCTTTAAAAAACCTCCAGCAAACTACAACAGACGTAAGAGCATCCAGTATGGCTGTAAACTGTACCAGAAAAAAAAGAATACGAGTATAAAAATATCTGTTGAAATTATAATTTTTAAAAAATAAATCTACAAAAATTAAAACAAATCAAATTTTACCAGAACAACGATCGAGCCGAAATAGGTTTTGTATTGCTTTAGAACTTATTGTTAATTTCAAAGCAAACTTTCAAATTTAAAACTACAAAAACATAAAAATATACTCCCTACAGTTTGCTTGCCTTGCCAATTCAGGAAAGAGATCTTATTCAAATAAAAATTCTATTTTCTCAGTGGTAGTTTTAGAATCTATATTTTTCAAAAGATTTTTTTCAAAGTAAACAATAGATTTTTCAAAAGTAAACAAAAATTTTACATTTAACAAAAATCTATCTCTCAACCAAAATTTACAGAAATATTGAAAATATCGTTGAAGGAAACAGTTCGTAGAAGTCAATTGAACATTGACGATAGGTGATAAAAAAGTTTATATTTCTTTAACAAAAAAATCCAATTCGATGATTGGGTGCATTGAGCAAAAAATTTTAAAACAGTTGCAGACGAAGTGCATAGAGTAAGCAACATTGTACAAAATCAATTTTTGGTATTGAGCTTACCTGTAATTCACAAATTTCAATTCACCTTTCACATACATAAACTTAATACTTTTGTATAACATTTTACTGAGCATACTTACAGCAA
This sequence comes from Diplosoma virens, assembly GCA_963680785.1. Taxonomy (NCBI): domain Eukaryota; kingdom Metazoa; phylum Chordata; class Ascidiacea; order Aplousobranchia; family Didemnidae; genus Diplosoma; species Diplosoma virens. The sequence continues at coordinate 25,829,883 of OY796891.1, forward strand.
GAGCGAAAGCAGCAGAGCTATCTTCAATACGTGACACAACTACAAGCAAAATAATTACAGTATATAAGAATTCGAATTCCGGTATAAAAGAATTACACTACGTAATTATGTTACAATAAGTGCAGTGAACTGCTTGCAGTGAAATGCAAACGAGTAATACAATAATGTAAAAAATTTTAAAAATAAAAAATATAATGAAAAAAATGCCACCAAGTCTTAAAATATGCAACTACACCTTTCCAAGGTTTAAATTTCAAAACCGAACAGTAAATTAACCGTACTTGTTTCAGCTACTCCAATTGCAAAGCTAGCAATTGTCGAAAGAACAGCAACAACAATTGCAGCTTCCCGCCATGCATTGATATTACGCGGCTTCATTTTGGGGCCGATCTCGAACAAATTTTTATCGTCATCGTCGTACGAAGAATCTGTATGATTCAAGCAGTCGATATTGTTTTTTAACACATCAAAAGTAAATTTAATAACTTTGAACAAACATCTGGTTTGAATTGAAAACTATACACAGAACTAATTCAATGTTTTTCCTAAAAATGATGATGATGAAAAAATTAAATTATATGCTGATTGCATGACTGAAAAAACCTTGAATAAAACCCGATCATTGATCATTGCATTATTGGATATCCTCAGTCTGATGAATCATTGTATTATTTGATATACTCAGTGAAGTATGAAAATAGGTGGAAAATCTTTTGCCGTAAGTGTAAACGTAAAATCTAAAAAAATAACGCCGTAAAACATAAGCGTAAAGTCTAGCGCAAACAGTAGTTTAACGCGCAAGTGCAAAATTTTACAAGCATTATAAAAAAGATAAACTGCTTCAGAGAAACATAAACAAGAGTATTTAATCGATTCATTTTTCGTTGGGAACACTAGCAGTTCAAAGTGTTAATCAGAAAAGTATACTTCGTTTAAGCTTTAAAATTTTCTTAAAAAAAATCATTCTTTTAACCTCAGCGCTGAATGGATTAGGAGAGTTAAACATTGAATTGTTTACTGTTTAATAAGCAGTTCAATGTTTAAAAGTTTAAAGTTTAAAGTTCAAAGTTTAATAGACAATAACAGTTCTTTAAAACAGCGGTCGCCGGCTGGTGGTTCATGGAAAATTTTTGGTGGTCCGCATAAAAATCAAAGTCGTAACGAGTCCACCATTTAAAGAACTCTAGTGAATACGAATACAATAACTTCGAGTTTTGTGGATGAGTAGTTATATTCTAGTTAATTTTAAAAGCGAAAACCTTTTTTTTCTAGTCATTTGATTTCAACAATTTTTATACCTCGAACGAGAAAAAATAGGAATGAGATGTCATATTCCAAGTAAAAGCATTTTTTTTTCTAAATTCATGTTAGTGTTCCGCCAAATAAAAATTATGCGCATCCTTGAAATTCTAAAGGTGGGCAATCGCTGTTTTAAAAAGTTTTACTTGAAAAGGATTCCGTAAAAAATTGTTCTTTTAAAAACTTTACTTTTGAGAAAATTGGGTTTTATTTTTTCACTTTATTCACTTAAACGATCTTCATTAAGTGTTTCTATAGGAAATCGTAGTTGGCGTCGTTTTATTCCTGCACTTACCATGCTTAAAAGTGTATTGCATACAAAAAATTGAATATTTTTATGTACTAGTCATGATGAAAGATGTTTTTAAAAAACAGCAAACGTAATGAAACTCAAAAGCTTAAAGTTCGACGTAAACCAGTGGTTCTCAACCTTTCTTAATGCATTCCTCCCTTCGCTCACTCTAAAATTTTTCATTCTTCACTCAGTTCACTTTAAAAATTTTTATTCCTACCTTTAATAAATCAAATAGTTCTTTTGGGTGGAACGATTTATGTTCAGTAGCTACTTTTTCTGAAAAGTCAAGTGAAGACGTAAAAAAGTTATTGACTTGATTTTCCGTCAAACGTAAGGAGAAAATTATATTTTGGTCTGCACTGGTTATCTTTATTGGAAAAAAATAATTATTCCAAGGTTAAATCAAGGTTTGTTTTTCAAAAACCTGTTGCTCCCGAATTCCTCCCCGGTTGAGAACCACTGGCGTAAATATAATCGATAGGCATCGAACATAAACACTTTATTATAAAATTTTTCTCTTTTTTTCAATGATTAAAATTAAAAATAATGTTATGCCCTGTAATTGTTTTTCCTGAAAAATAAACAAAAAAATCGACAGAGTTATGCCAAATAATGATTGCATCAATAATTGCAATTGTGAGCAAAAAATAAATTCATACTTCAAATTTATTTCTAGTAGTTGGATATAACTCACATTCTACACCATCGGATTGCCTCATTCGTTATCGAAATTATGGTCCTGTATTCTGTGATGGTTTTAGTAGAAAGAAAACGGAGGGGCTGCAACCAACCCCCCTAAAAAACATCAAAACGTGGCTTCTCTTAAGCGAAATATTGATCTATTTCTTCATTATAGCACCATCACGGTGACCCCCCTTTCTGCCTTAACTTTGGGACGAAAGTAGGGATAATATACTGAGGCCTTATTATGAGGGTTTATGAAGCCAAAAATATCAAAGTTTACTAATAAAGTGAGTTCATAGACGTGAGTTTACATATAGTTCATTTTTTAGAAGCTATTCAAAATCATTTTTTAATGTTTTAGTACGTTAAAAAGGGTTGTTTACTTTTGAGTCAAAATGAGAACCTCCGGATTAAAAAGTTTTGATTCTTTAAATTCTTAAAAATAACAATCCAATTTCTGACAAAACACCACCATATTTATCCAATGCCTCCTGATTTGAAAATTTCGTTACAATTCAAGTTTTTTTTTTATTTTGAACTAACTTTATCAGAGTAAAATACTTAGAATGTTTTTTCGGTATTTTGCGCTTGGCGAAGAGATCTTTTGGAGCGTAAAGTCTAAGTTGCATTGTGGGATAAACTAAATCAACACATTGTTGCTAATCTAACACATGACTGTCGTTGTCACAAGTGTCACTGAACGCAATGTTGCAAAGATGAGCAGCGCAATTTCGTGATGCGCTTCGTTGTGTTATGCAAAGAACAATAAAAGTTTTCTCGTACAAAGCACAACATGGTTCTAGAAGTGATTAAAATCGTGCCAAAGTAGAAACGTTTCGCGGTTTCTGTCTTTATTACTTTCTTATAAAATTAAAGAGTGTTTCTCTGATTGCGTATAATGGTACTTATTTAAATTTAAATTTAAGATTATTTATGATGTAGGTGTAGATTTGGCTGATCAATTAACATAGCTGCACGGTTTTATTGCATTAACTCGAAAAAATATTTTATTAGAATAGACGTTTGGTGGTACAGAATTTGAAGATGACGTGAATTAAAAGATTTTTCTTCCCAAAGCTTTTTTTTTGACACTCTTCAAGGGAAATTGTCAGAATAACGCAGAAATAAAACCGAACTGGATTATAAAGAGGAAAGCAGAGTTCTCATTAACTGACTTCTTTCAGAAAAGATTAAGAAATTTTCAAAGAGTAGACGAATTCTTTTTGTCTATACAGAAAGGGATTGAGAGATTTAATGAAAGTCGCTTGGAGAGCAGAAAGGTGAAAAGAAGAGCGACCTCGAGCGAGAATATAATATTTGTCCCTGTTGTAGTAAAGAGCGCATTGGGCGTTGTCAAGAAGATGTTGACCAATGGTGCATTCGTGAAACTGCTGTGGGCGTATGTTGGCCTTGCAAGAGCGGGAAAGGCTTTGATGGTTGTGCGAGGTAGGAGGATTCGCGATGGATCTTGGAACGTGTTATTTGATTCACTCTTCTAAGCGTTGAGACGTGCTACCAAGGTACCGACTATCGCAGTGGCACACAAACTGGTAAATGATGATGATGGGAAGGTAACACGTCTTTCTTAGTTGCTGGCAAGAGCTGTAGGGTTGTAAAAATAATACGTGGTTCGACGGAGAAAAAGTAGCGTTTTACAGCAGACGTAATCTGCTTTTCGAACTTCATCGAGACATTTCCAATCCATGGAATGTGTAGTTAGACAGGGCACTTTTTCTGTTTGCGCGCCACTGCGATAGTCGGTACCTTGGTAGCACGTCTCAACGCTTAGAAGAGTGAATCAAATAACACGCCCCAAGATCTATCGCCAATCCTCCTACCTCGCACAACCGCCAAAGCCTTTTCCGCTCTTGCAAAGCCAACATACGCCCACAACAATTTTATGAATCCGCCATTGGTCAACATCTTCTTGACAACGCCCAATGCGCTCTTTACTACAACAGCGACAAATTTTCTATTCTCACTCGAGATCGCTCTTCTTTTCACCTTTCTGCTCTTGAAGTGACTTTCATTAAATCTCTCAATCCCCTTCTGTGTAAACCAAAATAATTCGTTTACTCTTTGAAAATTTTTTAATTTTTTCTCTCATTGGCTAACTTTTTCAGCTAATAAGAACTCTGCTTTCCTTTTTATAATTCAGTTCGGTTTCATTTCTGCTTTATTCTGACGATTTCCCCTGAAAAGTGTCAGAAGAAAAGTCTTTACTTCACGCTAACATTCTATTACTTGTAATGTGGCTAAGCCAAAACCTAGGCTTTCGCTATACTTGTTGCAAATGCTAAACCTTAATATGAGTTTGGAATATCTATCTTATTGTGTCAAGGCAAACCAGTCATTTTTATGAAATTGTACCGGCGGTAGCAAACTGTCGGAATACAGTGTCGGATATGACCGGCCGGAAATCAAATTTAAATCTCCCGTTTTAGAAACAAAAATGTTGACCCACTCGACTAACGGGAAAAGACACCCAATATTTTTATCAAAACTAGTTAAAACAAATATCAAATAGAATTATGAACAATTTGTTAAAAACATATCAAAATTTTCCGAACAATTTGTTAAAAACGTACTGAAATTTTTCGTTTGTTAATATCAAACTTACAGTATTTATTTGAACTTAGTTCCTTTAAACTAATTTCTTCAATAGATTTTCCCATGGTAATTCCTTATTATCAGACTAACAGCCTTTAGTGCTTGCAGCAGTTTCAAAACATAAGTAGCAATTTACAATTCAAATAAATGTTTCATTCCTTAGAGAAAATTGTTTTTTTCTGAAACATAATGGAAAGCATACAAGATTTAAAACGATCTAATTAAAAAGTTTTATTCATTAACTTTTACTGTACATTATCATACTTTAACAGATGAACAAGACCGAGAGAGTAAGAGACAGGTTTAACTTCCATTTTTCTCATGATCGCTTCTACAAATAAGATAGTTATTTTTAGCAGCTTACTCTGGAAAACGTATAAATATACCATCCAGTTGATTTTTATTATTTTATCTGAATAACTAAGTCCAAATGACCGCTACCTCTAAAAACCTTTAGCTTTTCATTCAAGCGATAAAATCAACTCATTGTTTAAATAAGTCATTGCGGTAAACTCTGGCTTTTATATAGCTTCACTTTTTATTTAAATTGGTGTGTCTTAAAACCAAGTTTCACGATTTGAGCAAATTTATAAGAGCGTAGTCACGAAAGAGAAGAAAAAATTGCTTGGAAATGCGTGACTAAATTTGACAGTATCCGGTCGTTTCTGCAACGATTTTTCTCTCAAATATCACATAACGTTTTTGGTCTCTGTAAATTATATAATTTATACGAAAATTTAAAATTTTTGAGCCTTTTTTGAACAGTTATGGTGAAACTTTGAATGAGAGTTTAACTTTTATATTAAAAAATTTAGCTGCGACATGTAAAAAAAATAGTTTTTTTGTACCTATTTGGTAGGGTATCCACGGTAGGGTATTCACCACAGCAGCCACAGCACAGCACCACAGCACCACAGCAGCCTATTTGGTAGGGTATCCACGGTAGGGTATTCACCACAGCAGCCAAGGGCTAAGTTTTATCTTTTTATTGTCTCGCATATCTGTATTGCGCGAATTCGATGCCGACAGTGATGGTGTTGAGTCAGCATCAAGTTCATCATCCAAAATTGTCGTACCTCCTACTCCACGTGGTTCCTGGTAAATAAAGAATGCTGATACAACTGGGATTTGTTCAGTAGCGCCGCACACGGAATTTGATGGTGCAGTGAGACCTTATTCGTACATAGACACCAGACTTTGGGCGATTGAGCTTGACCAAATCTGTTCTCGAAAGCCAATTCCAATAAGCTGGTACAAGACTTGAAAATGAAAACGGATATTGGGCTAAATGTACTCCCATAGTGCTCCATGTTCCATGTTATTTAATTTGTGGGCATTGGGGATGGCTAGTTGAGCAATGTTGTTTAAATATTACATCTAAGTTTTAAGTAGAAATATTACCGATAAAAAAACGCTGACTGACGCGTAAAAGTTTGTCAAAAACTCCCTACTGTATTTAAAAAAACAGATGTACATGTATAATATTTTATTGTATGTTTTATATAACTAAGAATCAAGAAACACTACTGAAACTATATTAGCACAATTAATGTGAAAAAACATTTAAAAGGGATCCAGGCCAAAGCGGATGCAACAGGTAAAAAATCAATTCCCAACAAGTACAATGTATTCTCTAAAGAGATCACAATGTGACCGATCAAATGTAATTTCAACGAGTTAAATAGGAACAGTAAAAAAGCGACTAAAACAAATTAACAAAGAGTAGGATTATTATGCGACAGTGTGAAATTCAATTCCCAATGGTTCGATGCAGTCCGAAATTCAATTTTTTACTCTTTTTCTGATTGTTGCTTTTTTGATGTTGACTGTTGGTATTGAAGCTCGGAATTGCAGATTATTAATTAGAATTCCTATTTCCGAAAGAGTCACTTTACGAAATTATTACCGTAACTTTTCCCGCTACCATTTCGCCTTTGAGGCTACAATAACTTATGCCTGATGAGGTCCATATAGACCGAAACAGGACTGTCGCATAATAATCGTCCTCTTTGTTAATTTGTTTTAGTCGCTTTTTTACTGTTCTTACTTAACTCGTTGAAATCACATTTGATCGGTTACATTGTGATCTCTTTAGAGAACACATTGTACATGTTTTGTATGTTAGTAGTTTTTTTGCATCTTACCATTTCTTAGCTGCTTTTATAATAATTTACCGTAGTTTTGAATCAATAGTTTCCCAAAAGGTTTTCTCTATTTTTTTCCTGACAACCTGATTACAAACAATAATTGTTGGCAGCGTGGTCGAGTGGTTAGAGCGCTGGGATTCTGATCGACATGGTGTGGATTCAAAACCTACTGTCGTCATTTTGTTGTGTCCTTGGGAAAGACACTTAACGGCGCTTTCCCTTGGTTGGAGGTCTTAGCAAGCAGTTTTAAATTTCATTCAAATCTCTATTAAATTTCAAGAGCACAGCCATATCTTGGCATCCTCGGAAGCAGGTCACGGTAATTGCTTACCCTATGTATTAGCGCCTCGTCGCTTTCCTGAAAGTCAGGAAGATAATATAAAAATAAAATATAAAAAAATATTAAATTAATTGAAAAATTTGGGGAATCACTTTCCAAAAACATAATTCACAAAAGTGTTTTTTGGATTATTTTTTAAAAGACACTGCATGTTGACGTTTGCTTGTTAGGCTTGTACATAAGCCATAGTTTCAGGGACCTCTTTCCACTCGCTAAAGAGTAGGCCTATTTAAGTTCACTAACCATCTAAAAAAGCCTTCTAAGCTATTAAAGTAACAACGAATAAAAAAATCAAAGAGAGACCCACCTTTTAGGTCGATTTGATCTGCTATGGATTAAGATAAAATCACATTTTCCATATTTGCTATGACAAATCTCCCACTTTTATTCGTTTACAGTAGACCACTCCGAATTCAGTTAATGCATAATTTCGCTTAACTCGAATAAAACTGAAAGTACAAATGCTTTCCTATATACTGTACTGTAATTCTTCATAAAAACTTCAGATTATCCGGACTTTGCCTAATTCGGATGATTTTGTACGTCAAATTGAATCCGGATCAACCGAGGTTTACTGTACTAACTTTTTTTTGGTGAGTAACAGCAGGGCTAAGCTAGAACATGTACTATTTTTATAAAAATTTGAATACAAGATTCTATTTTGGTAAAAATTTCAAAAAGTTGAAAGCAAATCGGAACTTCAAAAAAAATTGAGAGCTTAATTGTTAAACTTTAAAAGTTGGAGTATCGTTTACCGGTTTTTCTAAATGTAACACTGCCGGCGTAGTCCCTGTAAGTCAGTAGGATAAGTAGAAAAGATAGTAACAGTAACAATAATAAAGCTCTGCGACTATAATAACCTATAAAACTGCGTAGTAGGCGTAGCCTATAGTGCAGCGCTTTTTAGTTTTTGCCTGTATTCTACGTACACTTTTACAAGTTAAAAACTGCAAAACTTGGCTACTATATTATAGTAAATTGATTGGGTGGAGAAAAAAAGTCGGACCCTGATATAATTGTAAACCTGCATAGACCTAAATGTATTTTTCTTGCTGAACAGTATCCTGGTTTGTTAAAAGAATAACAGAAAAAAACTTAAAAATTTGAAGCTCCGACTCCGAGATTTTAGGGCATGAACTTTTAAAATTAAAATTGGTAATATGGCTTTTGACCGAAACATTGAAAAGCGCAGATTTTTTAAATTTTTTATCATTTTTCAGACTTAATGAAAGTTAGTTGATCCTTTTGGATATAAATTAAATTTACAACAATAAAAAAATACTGTCTTATTTCCTTTTCTGATCCCGTCTTAGCAGCAGTGGCAACCTTTTTTTTGGAGAACGCTATGATTTTGGGATGAAAATAGGAATTTCTTAGATCGATTCCAATTGAAGACCTTTCTTTTTTTTTAGAGAACACCCCGATTTTGGGACAAAAATAATCGTTTTTAGCCGGTTGAGGCCCGCAAACTCGAATAATTTTGAAAAGTGGCCCACAAAAATGCAGAAGTTGGACCACCCTGACACAGACAATCCATTCCGTTGTGAGGCCTTGTCTTGGTATCCTTCCCGGTTAACCATTGTGTCCAGGAATTTTTGATTTAAAGTACAGACCTTTTTTTGATCTTCACTAATTTTTTTAGACAAAAATGGTGAAATGTTACATAGATTTAAAGTGAAGACCTTTTTTTGCTTTTCACTTTATTTCTGACAATTTTTTTATTTTTAACGAGATGTCGATTCTCTGTTTCAAAAATATGGTAACCCTGTAATATTGTTATAATCAGGGCATCAAAACCAACCCGAACCGGTATTAACCGTTATTATTCTTCAAACCTGAACCGGAACTTTATTTTAAACGGATCCGATTTGACGCTTTAATTTTAATTTTCTGTAGACTTCGATGAATTAAAATTTTGCATTTAATTTCTACAGGCGATAAATTAAAGCAAAATTTCGGTCACGTGACCTAAATAAAGAAAACGCAGTTTCAAACAGATAGTATGCTAAAGCAATGGAATGAAAGATTTATTAAAATTGAGAAGCACCGAAAGTAACAAAACAAAGTTATAGACAAAAATAAGATCTTAAGACTATGATGGTTATTTTTAACTTTGTTAAATATTTTACTACAATATGCACAACTTTTTTGTTGTTGCCGGCCGCATTACAGTGTTAGTTTTGACTAATGGCCGCAAGGCGGTTAGTGAGTTATGGTGAGCAGATAAAATTACGTATTAGGCGTATATAAAATAATAAGTTTCATTGATGGTATGCTTTTTACTGCTAGCAATTGTAATGGAATGGAATGTCATCATTTTTAACAATCGAAAGTATTCTAACACAAATCGCAAAACATTGTAGGCCTATTGATCATTTTTTAAATCTTTCTTACCTGCAAATAAACTTTCAAAATTAATCAACCTAAGCAGTTATTATCACATTGAAGCTCCTAACTAAAATGTATAGTCAACAATTATTACTAAAAGTGAATCAAAATTATAGTTATAATTGTTTGGAAAAAGCAAAAAATTTAAGAAAAATATGTAACGGAATGGCGCGAGTAGATTTTGAATGGCGACCGTGTCAAACACATTGGCCATCACGGCGTTATTTAACTAAATGGCCACGTTGTTAATTTCTTATAATAAATGTGAATTACAGACCCATATTCTTTTCTCTTACATGAGAATAGCACTATATTTTTACCAAATTTTAAATTGGTAAACATTTTTATAAACAAAAAATTTTTAAACTAAAAACTGCGTACCCGAGGTGGGATGCTAAAAGTTTTTAGAAAAGATTTGAAGTTGGTAAAATATTGTAAAACATGTAAAAGTTATATTGCTAATTAAGAAATTATAAAGAAAAAAGAAAAAAAATTGACGCTAGAGATCGCAGTTTCAAAAGTTTTAAAATATTTAAGCCAACTATAAAATGAGCTGCTCGAAAAATTAAAAAAATTAGCAACAAATGAGTTTTTAATTGTAAAATTTAATAAGTTAAATTTTTGAAAAATCTGATTTTATTTTGAGCTATAAAACTTAGTAGAAAGACTCCTGAACAATTGAACTATAAGTTTATGTAAGTTTCATAAGGTAATAAAGCCCTAAAAAAATTGATTTTATTGTTTTTAGCGGGCCCAAGTTATAACGTTATAGCATGGAGACAAAATAAAAAGAAAATAGTTAATAAAAAGACTTGCACAGTTGCTATTGCTACACCTAATTTGTCATATAAGCAGGTAAGTTTCTAGTCTAAAAGGGATCTAATAAATGCATACACACAGTGATGGCCTTACAAAAAGGTGGGCCTGGTGCAAGAAAAGTAAGGGGGCCACTATTTAGTGTACCAAAAAAAAGTAGCTAAAGCCATTTTGTGCATGAAAACAAAGTGATCTCTAAAAAAAAAAGAAGATCTTCAATTTAGGGAGCCCATTATCGAGTTATTCAAAGCATGTGGAGACATAGTGATCACTAAAAAAAAGGTCTTTAATTTAAGGAGGGCCACTATTGTGTGATCCAAAGCATGGAGAAGCGCTTTTTACACTCTCAAGACACTGTGATCTCTAAAAAAAAGGTCTTTACTTTAACAAGCACAAGTAACAGCAACCCAAGGAGCAGAAGCCGAGCATGCTGCTGATCTTCAAATTTTTTTTCTTTTTTTTTGACATGCCATGAATTCCCTGGTGCTACTATTAAAGAAATAGAGCAATTTCTTGCATGTGTGGGGAGCTATTTTTTGATGTATTTTAGCGGGGGCTGGTGCGGCCGCTCTGTTTGCATCCTATTAAAACCATCACTGCATACACTCACCAATATAAAAAAATGACTTTGGTACGCCTGTACAATGTCGTTAAGGGCAAAGTCCCTACTTTAGACAAGATTGTGGTTGTGGGATTAGTGCACACTGAAATAATGATGCTTGATGTAATTGCGTATTCGAAATAGCACTTTAAAAAACTTTCTCCCAGCAAAATATAAAAAATATAAATTGATTTTAGCAAAGTAATTTTAAGGGGGGTGAAAGGGGCAGACATTTATCTAGGTGAAAAAAAATTTTGCCAGGAGGGTCTTCAGGTCCCCATGCTCCCTAATTTTAACGCCCTTGCTTGACACTAAAGTAAAATAGTTTAAAAAATTTGTTATCAAAAATAAAATTAAAAAAAGTTTTCGCTTGCACTTTTAGGGCCCGCAAAATTATTTACTATCATTCTTCTTTGTTGAGTTATACAAAGTTGGTTTTGCAATTCACATCTAAATAGCTTGCCGGTGAATAGATTTAGTGTATAATTTTTAAAACTTACTGCTTATCAGAAATACCTCCACTTAAAAAATTATAGGAATGCAATTGTTTGCCATAATCCTCCAAGAAGCATGCCAGTTGACATCCATAAGATATCATTCGATTACAAATATTGCCTCACAAGTTGAGGAAAATTGCCGCCATCTCAAACTGTTTACCAACAAAAAATTCAAGAAAAATCTGATTTTTCGTGCAATAAATATGTTTTTCGAGGCATAAAATCAGTTCAGTTTAGTTCAGTCGTTTTTTATTTCCGCCACTTGTGGAACAAAATACTTACATCAACGTAATTACACTACGGAAAAAGGGACATGCAACAAAACGAAACAACGTTGTAACATGCAAAAAGTCAATAAACTACACTAGCAAAGGTAACGGGTTGCATGGTTGCATCACCTCGAGAAAAAATATATTTACGAGTATAAAAAATAAAAAAAGTCTAAAACAAAACAAAAAGATAAAAAAAAATGCATAAAAACAAAAAAAAATTAAAACACTCTTTTTTGTTATTATAATATTATTTGCTGGCATGTAACCCCAGAACAGGGAGGCTTTCAGGTACTACACCTTGCCCAAGGGTGACCTGGAAGAAGTTGTAATTGGGTATCCTCATTCATCCCGACTTATCAGTTGATAAGCTTACAACCGGATGCAGTTTACACTCATACCCAAGAGAAACATATTTATAGACAAGAAAGTTTTTTATTGGTACAAAACTTTAAAATAGCTTTTAACAGCAAATGCTTCATCTAAAGTTTTTTTGTTAAATAAGTAGCCTTAAAAAAGGCTGTTTTGAAAACTCGAACGTTTTCGTCTAGCTCTCTTCAGGAGGTTTCGCTAGAATGAATTGCAGAACTGAACGTTGTATTTCAAAAGTTTTAAGACTGATCCTGATTGGCTAAAAATTAAGGTTAGTAGCAGTTATCATAATAATTAAAAGTATTTAATAAATAAAACCACGTTTCGTCAGCGTAAGAAATTTTTTGGCAAAAAAAGGAACAAAATTATGCAAGTTTTGTGCTAAAATTTGGAACTAAAAAGACAATTTTTTTTTTTACGATTATACTAACAATTTGTGTTTGTAAACAAATTCTTTCTGTCTACACAAATTAGGTTTTCGAAGAGTGATGAAAATTGATTCCAAGACTGATAAGTGGAAATCGGATCGTGCTTTAGAGAGAATAAAAAATTGATTGTCCTTATAGTGAGATGCACATTTTTGGTTATGTAATAGATGGTTTCCAATCGCTGAATCACAGTGCGGTATTGAGTTCGCTAGTTTTCCTGGGCGTTCTGGTTGTTTACGTTCTTGACTGGTCCTATTCCGAATAGACTTCGGTACATGCTGGCGGATTCTGTCCTGCAAACGTTGAGACGTTCGACCCACGTACCGAGTATTGCAGTGGCACACGTATTCGTATACGACGTTACTTTGTTGAAAAGTGGGAAGAACGTCTTTATGTATAGCAGGTAAAATTCGTCTGGTGGAAAAGATCACTCGTGGTTGAACCGCTCCAAAACAATTATTAATAGATAATTTTATTTTTCTTTCAAATTTCAGGGAATTTTCGCCAATCCAAGGCAATTTTAAATAGACAGGGCATTTTTTTGGGCCTTCTTTAGTGAGTTATTTAACAAAAGAGCTTTAGATGAAGCATTTGCTGTTAAAAGCTATTATAGACAAGACTTGTTTTTGTAACACATTTATTTTCGTTTAAAATTCTTTAAACGCATTATTTAAAGTTTTAATATGAGTTATTTTAAGACTCTGTTGGCATTAAACTTTTTTATTTGGTCAATCGATTAGGGAAAAAAAAAAGTTTGTCCAGTTTCAAGACTAGTTTAATACAATTTGGGATTAAACGATTGTTCCAGGTGCATGTAGAGTTGAATTCTTGAATTGATATCGACGATGATCTGAAATATAAAAAGAAAACAGCAGCAGGCAGGAAAAAAACAAAAAAAATTTTTCTATATTGCAGGTACGGCACTATGTTTACGTAGATCCGTCTGGTATTGCGCCAGTTAAATAATAAATTTTCAGTTTGTTTTTAAAAGAAACTAACGTAGAGCAGTTTTTAATTTCTTGAGGCAAAGTATTCCAAATTTTGGGTCCAATAAATTTAATTGATTGTTGGCAGATTGTTGTTCTAAAACACGAAGAAATAATTTGACTATCACTTCTAGTTTTAATTTGACATGGTTTAAGCTGAAATAGTTGTTGAATTGAAATAGGAAGAGTGCGCTTTTGAAATTTATACATTAAAATTGCAATTTCACTTTCATACAACCGCTGAATATTTAAAAGTCCGTTTTTGATCATAACATTTTTAACACAGCCTCTCCGTTTTATTCCATACATGGCTCGAATAAATTTATTACAAATACGTTGAAGTTGATTGATTGTTGTGCAATTTCCAAAGCACCAGCTGGTGATACAATACAGTCATGAACAAAAGTTTAAGACCACTTGAAATTATTACGAGTTTCTAAGCACAAGGTAGTATAACACTTTATTTACATTTGGCAAATTGTTTTATTTCGCACCTAATCAATCATAAACACATGGAAGACAGTACGATACAGTCTAAACAATCGTATACAAAAAAATGTTCCGATTCTCAATATTTTGTGTGGCCTCTTCTGTTTTTAATCACAGCTTTGATTCTTCTTGGCATACTTTCGTTCAAACTTTGGCAGTACTTCTTGGATATTTCTTTTACCCAGACTTCCTTTATGGCTTTTACCAACTCTGCGCCACTTAATGGTTACTTTTCCGACACTTTATTTTTCATGTTGGTCCACAAATTCTCGATGGGATTTAAATCCGGACTGTTTTCTGGCCACTCGAGAAGGTCGATGTTGTTGCTATCCAGAAAATTTTTTGCAACTTCGGAACGGTGGCAAGGGGCGCCATCCTGCATAAATATTTGACAATTGTGAACTTGCAGATGAAGTTTTAGCTTCTCTGAGAGCATTTGCACGTATTTTGGCCCATTTATAGTGGTTCCTGGAGGCAGGAAACTGAGAGCAGCGACACCATTTCTGGACATAGCCCCCAAACCATCTGACTAGGAAGGTGTTTCACTGTTGGTATGGTGTATCTCTCATCAAAACGTTTTCCAGTTGGTCTACGGACGTGCTTCTTTCGAACCACAAACTGTTAGAAGGTTGATTCGTCGGAAAAAAGCACTTTTCCCAATTGCTCGGCGGTCCAATGTTGATGATTATTAGCAAACTGTAGACGCTTGGCTTTTATAGCTGCAGTAAGCCTTGGTTTTTTGGCCGGTTTGTATGACTTCAGATTAAATTCTTTAGATAAACGCCTGGAAATGGTCATATGACTAATTCGACGATTTCTGCGCAACAATTCGGCCCTAATTTTCTTCATTGAACTCGTAGGTGACCTCACAACTATCCTCCTCATCACGTTGTCTTCTCGTGCAGTGGTGACACGCGGTCTTCCAGTCCTTTTCTTATCGGTATAGGAACCATCCTGTTGATACTTCGCAATCGGTTAATGCACTGCTGTCTTGCTGCACCCCATTTGAGCAGATATTTGCCTTTCAGATAGATTTTGGCCGTGTAAGGCAACTATCTGAGCCCTCTAAACCTCGCTTAGAGACTTTTTTTGCCCATTTCAGGCACCAAAAAAAATCAGTAAATAGCAAAAAAATTAACCAGGAAATAATGAAGTAAGAATTAGCGCGAAATGAAACAACAAAGAAAACAAACTTATGATGTAACAATAAAATATGGCTAATGCAATCACATGTTAAATGTTGAAAATCGTCACTTTTGCATAGTGGTCTTAAACTTTTGTTCATGATTGTATCTTAGATGACTTGATAATAATGAATTGTACAAAATTAGCATTGCTTTAGTGAAAGACATGGTTTTACACACATAATACTTCCTAGAAAAGAACGAATTTTTCATTTCATCATATTCATGTGTTCTTTCCAGCTTGTTACACCCAAAAAGCGAATTGATGAAACTTTTTCAATAGTATTATTTCTAAAATGTACTTTGAACGATGTATTTGCGACGAAAGAATTACTTTTTCTAGGAGTAAAAAGTAGATATTTAGTCTTTGCAGAATTTACAGTTAGTTTATTTGCAATCATCCATTCATCAATATTTTTAAGTTCAAGATTAGTTTTCGAATAGACTGATTGTATATTTTTATCGGTAATAAAGATGTTAGTATCATCAGCAAACGATACATTTTTCCTGAAATCTAAGCAGTTTTTAAAATCGTTAACATAATGTTTAAATAAAAGAGGACCCAAAATTGAGCCTTGAGGTACCGAGCTGGTGATTGGCTTTATAGTTGAAGAAAGACAATTATTGAATTGCACCTGTTGGTGCGTCCTGATAGATAGCTTTTAAACCATTCGAATGCAGTTCCTCGGATTCCATAATAATTCAGTTTATAGAGTAGGATGTCGTGGTCTATAGCAGGGGTCGGCAACGTTTTCTTTCCAATGTGCCAATTTGTAAAATCCAATATCAAAATATACGTTTGCGTGCCGATGAAGAATTGCGTCAGACCTGAGGACAACACAGATTGACGTAAAATTGCTTAGATAGTTTGCACTACCTAAATCTACGTTACTTGTTATTTGTTTAAATGTACGTAACTAAATTTCACGACAAATTATTGAAGTTATTTTTATTATATATATACAAAAATATTCACAATAACATTCTATTTTAATGGGATCCCTGTCCTTGTTTTTCCTCACTCAGAGCTTTAATATTTGGCTTGTAATTTGTGACTTTTAGCTGAACACAAGCTTCGGAATTATCAGCCGTGAGACGACTGCGATGAGGGCAAAAGACGAACTTCATGTGCGAAACAATTTGTTTGCACAAGTACGTTGATTCAAATAGAGAAAGCAAGGCTTTTGCTACGTCTTTAAGATCACCAAAAGTGTCCGGCAATGATGCCCAACACTGCAATATCAACTTTGAACGATTCTTACGATCCACAATTTTAATAGCCTGACGCAATTCAGCAAACTTGCTCGTCTACAATACCGAAGACCTCAAATCAATCATCTGCATATGAAAATCGCCAACATTCATCCAATCAAATAAAGACAAATCTAAATCGTTATGGCTACCTGGTTTGATTAGAAATGAAAACAATTCACCAAAACGTCGGAAGTCTTGAAATCTATCGCAAATTGTGTCTTCAGTTCACTCATATAGCCACCAATTACAGAAGAGTTAACTTCGTGATCGCACGAAAATTCTTGAAGATTTTTGAAATAACAGAAAGTGAAACTTTGAATATCTTGAATATAGACATTGAGTTTGGCTACAAAAGATTTCCACGTCTCAAAAAGATTCAACACTGTTTTACCAGCACCTTGCAAACGAAGATTTATTTCGTTTAAGCGTGTCGTGATATCTAAAAGAAACAATAAATCCACAAGCCATTTTTCGTCATTTAATTCTGGTTAGTGTTTTCCTTGATTCGACAGAAAAATCTGTATTTCATCAAGACATTCAACAAACCTCACAAGAACTTTACCGCAACTCAGCCATCTGGAAGTGCAATGCAAAGAAAGGTCACGATGTGCACTCTCCATCTCATCAAAAAGAACAAAATTGCCGGTGAGTAGTTGCAGAACGGGTAACAATGAAGTTAACAATTTTAGTTGTGGTTGCTATCACCCTAGCAAAATATGAATTGGGAATCTTAGCACGAAGGCTTTCCTGGTGAATTATTCAGTGATACTTCATGACTGGATGGCTAATTTTCTCTTCAATAAGTGCAAAAAAAACACGGTCTTGTCCAGCCATGGCAGCGGCACCATCTGTCGTAACAGCAAATATTTTCTTAATATCATTTGTCTTTTTTCAAAGTGATTAATAAATTTCTCAAGTTTGTCTGCTCCTTTTGTAGCGCCATACATAGGGCTTAGCAGCACAACTCTTCCTGCACATTGTCGTCAGAACAATATCGCGCGATGATTGCTAAACGAGGAATATCATTGATATCCACGCTTTCATCAAGAGCAACACTAAAAGTATTGGCCGACTGCAACGCAACAGCCTGTTGCATTTTTACGTCAGCAGCCATGACTTCCATCGTTCGAGCAGACACTGGCAGATTTTTAATCCTTGAGAGAATGACATTTTTATTTGGCAAATCCTCAAAGAGAATTTCGGAGCAATTGATAAATACTTCTTTAGTGAAATTACCATCGGTAAAAGGCTTCCCGCGCTTGGCCATACATTCTGCAACTTTGTAGCTACTTTCCGTAGTTTGATTTGTACTGCAAATGGTTTTTTTAAAAATGCTATTTTGTTTTTCGTAACGAGAAACTGCCTTTTGAAGAGCTTTCATATAACGCAACTGCCTTCTTTGCCGTACTCTTCTTTTCTTTGTATATCTTTTTACTTTTTTCATCTCTAATTTTGTTCCATGCTTTCCTTGCTTCTTTCTTTTCTTTTATGCTTTCCTGTATTTCCTCATTCCACCATCACGTCTCCCTGTCTCCTTTTTGGTTTCCCAAATGTCACTCCCAGTATAGTTTCAGCTGTTTTTCTCAGTATTTCCGCTGTTTTGTCCCACTCATCAGGCAACCCATTCTTGCCTCCCAAAATCCTGGTTACCTCTTGTCTAAACGTTTCTTGACACCTTATCTTCTTCAGTTTCCACCATCGTATCTTTGGCTTTACTCTGCCTTTTTCTTTTTCACCATGAGAGCCATTTTGCATAGCACCATACGGTGCTGCTTTGGACGCACTTATTCACCATTACCTTACAATCGCACATTTCCTTCAAGCTTCTCCTTCTGCACATCATATAATCTACTTGGGTATTTTTTCCGCCACTTTTATAAGTCACCCTGTGTTCTGTTTCTTCTTGAAATAAGTGCTGACAATCGCCAAATCCATCTTCTTGGCAAAATCCACAACATCGATTCTTCCTTATATCTCGTTCCAGCACCCTACCTCTCCGTTATTTCTTCATCTCCTATATTTCCTTCGCCCACATGTCCACTTAGGTCCGCACCTAGAACTATCCTCCCCTGTTTTGATACACTTTCTATTAACCCATCCAGATCTTGCCAAAAATTATTTTTCTTCTTCATGCTGTTGTTAACCTGTGGAGCACATGCGCTTACTATGTTTAGTATCGATTCTTTTACCTCCAATTTCATGGCTATTAGTCTGTCTGACACCCTCTTTACCTTTAAGACACTTTCAACGAGCTCCTCCCTCACCACTATCCCCATTTCATTTTCTGTTCCATCAGTTCCGTTGTAGAATAGTTTGCAGCCACCTCCAATGCTCCTCGCTTTACTCCCTTCCAACTTTGTTTCCTGTAGACACAGTATATCTACATTCTACATATATCATGTCTGCCAGCTCTCTTCCCCTTCCAGTCATTGTTCCTATATTTAAGGTACCAACCCTTATGAGTGTGCATCTCCCCTTCTACATTTCCCGCTGCCTCTCTACTCGCCTTCCTCCTCTCTTTCTTCTCTTGTTTTCACTAAAGCTCAGCAGTAGCATAATTTCCACAGGTGCCCTGTCGTGCGACACCTGAGGCGGTTGTTGGTAACCCGAGTCGCAACCCATCCGGTATGGATTTATCAACAGTACGCATTTGTATAATCTGGCAAAAAATTTCACGCCGGATGCCCTTCCTGCCGCAATCTTCCCCATTTATCCGGGCTTGGCACTGGCATCAGGATACATTGAAAATGTACGCCCGATGGCTGGGTTGATGAAATGCCCCGATGGCCCTGATTGGAAAAGATACCCCCGATGGCTATATTTCGGGTACATAATTGTTAAAATCATAAAAAAAAATAGAATAAAACTTGCACTGTAATTCAAAAAGTTAATTAACCGTTGTTACTTCCACAAATTTTAGTTTTCTAAATTTTGGAAAGTTTTTTGAAATTTTGTAGAATTTAGTAAATAGTTTTTGAAAATTTTGTTCCGATGATAAAAAGCTTTTGAAATTTTGTAGCAAATTTA
Source organism: Diplosoma virens (assembly GCA_963680785.1). Lineage (NCBI taxonomy): Eukaryota > Metazoa > Chordata > Ascidiacea > Aplousobranchia > Didemnidae > Diplosoma > Diplosoma virens. The sequence goes on from OY796891.1 coordinate 25,849,569, forward strand.
TTTGGTAACTTAGTACGTTATTTAATCGTCTACCTTTTTGGCGCCTGTAAAGAAGGCCTCGCCAATAACGCAATCTAGGTGTCTACTAAACGATAAGTTTCTTAATCTTCTTGTTGGATCTGACCTTCGAACCAGCGACAGCAAAAATATAGTCTAGCTAAATCACAGCTCAGACTACCACAATATCTTCTTTATTAAGAAATATGCTCCAATCCACTTAGGAGCCCGAATAGTATAAATCAAAGCAACAGGTTAAAGCTCAATAGCTTAATTCTTCACAATCACGTAGACAACCCAAGACTTGCGGCCAAAAAACTATGACTTCACACAGTTAACAATTTTCCAATTTTTAGTTACCACAACGAAACATCGAATTAATAATGCTTTTCAGCGAACCTTATTTATACCATTGGTAAGGTTACTCGAATGTTCTGAAATTATCTCAATGAAGCCAATCAATATAAGCATTATTGCGTCACATGCAAAAACAAGCCAAGCGGAAATCCAGAATGTTCTCAATAAAGCGAAATTATGCAGTGTTGCCATATTTTTATAACTAAATGTAAAATATTTAAATTACTTATAAAACTGTTATTTCTTCGGCTATTTGAGCCGGACCAACGCGAAATCAAAGATATTTTTTATGAGATTGTGAATCTACATAGTGTGGGCGATTTTTAGGAACGGAACAACCGTATAGAAATCTTTTTTGAAACCTCTTAATTAATTCTATTGTTTGCCATCACTGCCTTTTGCGCGGATCACGTGCAGTGATCCTAATAAAATTTGATTGGTTTACTTACACGTGGCGAGCACATTATAAATTGAGATGTTGGTAAATTTATATCCTTTCAATCGTTGGTAATTCAGTGGTTCGGTGATTTGGTTTAGTGTTATGAAGAGTGAGCTTGTAAACCGCAAGCGAAACTTGGGAAAATTTCTTTTTGTGATTGCATTGTTGGCTGTTTCGTTAGCTGCATCGTTTGGGCCGTATTGTCGAGTAAAAAATTGTGGTCGTTGGCTTGTGGAAGCCTGTTATAGTTTCATATACCGAAATTTCAACATTAATATATATTATAAAACCATAAGACGTCTGTGAAAGCCAGCGGTGTGATTGGGGAAGGCTTGAATAACTTTCCTATAGTTAAAGAATTCGAAGCCAAGAAGAGAGGGTTTCGCTGTGCGGTCTACTGTAAGCTTTTGAAATTAACAATACTAAAGCTAATGTATTCTGCTTAAATGTATTCGTTATGTTTGGGCTTCTGAGTAAAATCGTGCAAAAACATGATGTGAACAAAATTGTTTTGCCTCCCTTTACAAAATCTTTTGGTCTGATATGTCTATGGCCTTAACCTAGACGCCATGTCCTTATTTTATGGGCTGCAAAAATGGACAGAAAAAATATTTTATAAAATTAAGGATTGAAACAAACACGAATGGAAAATCGTATTAACGGCTAATTGTTTTTTTGAACTTCAACCCGGAGCTTAACCGGAAATGAACCTTTAACAATAAAATTTTCGAAACCTGTACTGGAACTGAATCAAAAAATAAAACTTGCTGAACTTGAACGTGAACCGGAACATTAATTTAAACTGTTCAACGCCCTGGCTTTAATAGCAAATTAGCATTGCGGAGACATAGATATCCTATATAACTCCTGAGTTACAATAGGATATTTAAACACAATTTGTTGGGATATAGGATATTTATATAAACAGCAATTAGGATATAGGATATTTATATAGATAAAAACAATAGGATATAGAAACACTAGGATATTTATATAACCCGAAAAAATACTTCGTTTCGCTTGAGTAAATAAGAATTCAAGTAGAACGAGAAAAACAATAAATTCGACTTTTAAATTGCACATGTTAGTGTTAAATGGCTAAATTGACAAAGTCAGTGTTAAGAATTACTGCGCCAAATTATAAACATTTCAACTTCGTTATAGTGTGTAACCAATTTTGTACCACATCAAATTGGTCAAAAGTCTGAAAACCGACTTTTTCTAGAGATAAACTCTTTTTGACCGTGCTTACGGGTAGTTTGTTTAGATTTACTTTTTAGTGTGTGTGTATACTTTAAAAAATTCAACTGCCAAATCTTTTAGCTAAAGAGTTTTATTGTGAATTCTGATTTACTGTTATTTATCACAAAGACAGTTCACTGATGGTGTTATTGGTAAATACTTGCAAATAATGAAAATATGGAAGTCATTGAAGAATATTCTGTAGCTGAATTTAATACTTCACATGAAAATGCCAAAGATAATAAAAATGAAGTGAGTTTTGTGTTTGGTACATAATTTTATACTTCAGTACAATTGTTGGCTTAGTTCTTCTAATGTAGGGTTGCCATATTTTCAAAATAGAGAATTGGGATGCTCATTAGCAGTAAAAAAATTGTCAAAAATTAAATGAAGACCAAAAGAAAAAAAGGCCTTCACTTTAAATCTGTGTATTATTTTATTATTTTTATCAAAAAAAAACAGGTCTCTTCAAGAAGTCACTGTTATTGTTTTTTGCTTGTGAAACTAAGCAGAAACCCACTAACAGCATTAAGGCACATAGCTGTTTACAGTACTTTTTTTTTCAGCATGATCTTTGTTTGTTAAGACACTTCAATTCATTCATTTTTTGTGAAAGTCTCTTAAAGAAGTCACTGTTATTGTTTTTTGCTTATGAAACTAAGCAAAAACCCACCTAAAGCATTAAGCATTAAGGCTGTAAATGCACCTTTAGGAGGGAATAAAAAAGAAACCAAATGAAAAGACAATTATAAAAGGGAACAAAAAGCAATTATTGCTGGGTTTCTTCAAAAAGTCACCATAAGCAATTTTTTTTCATGAAACTAACTTGGATCCCCTGTGGTTGTTATTGTATCTTAAAGAGATCTATTCCTCTTGGTTTCTTTTTTATTCCATCTTAGTGCTGTAAAGGGAATCCAGGATAGTTTCACCAAAGAAATTACTTTATGGTGACTTTTTGAAGAGATCCAAATTGCTCACAGTTGCTTCTTAAAAAGACCAAGAAAAACTAGTAAAGATCAAAAAAGGTCTTCACTTTATTGAAATTTCTGGGAAAAAATGGTTAACCAGGTGGGACACCAAGACAAGGCCTCAAAATCATGATGAATGATTATGGTAAGCCTATTTCAATAGAAACTGCAGCGATTTAGCATTATTGTGTTTTAATTAGGTTGAGCAATAATTCATAAAATGTTAAAAGCTGATCATAAAAGAAGCTTATTTTTATATTAGAAAATCAGAAATTTTGGCTATAAAATTAAAAGGGGTATAAATATTAGATTTTATTTTTATGGTTTTCAGGATTAATAGTATGTCTGAGTATTGTACATGGGTGTCTAAAACATGATGCCTAAAAACCCAATATATTTTTGTCTTTAATGGCTGCAATTGACTTATAAATAAACAAAAGCTAATTATATTTTTACTTTCTTTTTGACCACTTAGGTCATAGCATTCATGTATATGTGCTATAATTACTACAGTGACATTATAGAAGTGCTTTTGTACGAACATTGTAATTGTTAATATTTTTAATTTGTGGGATCATTAATTTGATTTTATGGGTTTTTTTGACCATTAAAATTCAGGTCATTTAACCTTTTTGCCCAGAGTTTTTAACTTTGAAAGAGTTGTAAAAAAATATGGTGGGATAAAGGTGGCATGATTATAAAAGCTTACAAACTTCAAAGCATTAAGAATTGTGAATAAATAAATTTAGCATTTTTTTAATGTTTTTGTTTAATTCAGGTTGTACAAAAAAAATTTTCTGAAAAAACTCGTCTGAAGAAACTTGATAAACAATGTAAGGTTACTTTTTGTGATTTGTTAGATTAATATTTTTTATAATCATTAATGTTTGTGCAAGTGATGTGCAAGCAAATTGATTATATTTAGATGTATAAATAATTTTTTTTTTCTGTTGGACAATTACTTAAATCCAAATCAAGCCTTATATTTTGCTTGTTTCATTGCCAAAGCTTATTACAAATTTACATCACTCCTTTTTATAACATTGCATCTATGGGATTGCCACTTTTGTAGACTTATATTATGCTTGTTTCATTGCCAAAGCTTATTACAAATTCACATCACTCTTTTTTATAACATTGCATGTATGAGATTGCCACTTTTGTACATTGGTTGCATCAATAACAATCTGTTGGCAACACTATGTCAAATTTAACTGACTCAGGATTAAACCAAAGGGCCCATCTCAAGAGCAAGAAAATGCTGATTTTGACCCCTTGGGATTGACAAACCAATATTGCTCTTTTTTTAAATCAGAGCAGTTTTGAGATTTGCATAATTTAACTTCTCTAACAGATTGCTGCATCTCCAAAAGGTTAAGATAGTGGTTCTCAACAGGGGGAATTTTCAGTGGTTCCCAACCAGGGGACCACAGAGTGATTTTTGGGGGTCCATGAGCCTTTTTATGGAAAAAATGAAAGAATATGTCATAGTTAAAGCAGTGGTGGATATTAGGGGAGGCAAATTAGGCAGTTGCCTAGGAAAATAAAAGATCGATTCAAGGTGAAGACCTTTTTTTTTTTTTTTTTAGAGATCACCATGTTTCTGGGAGAAAAAACAGCAAAATTGGAAATAAAATCGAAGTGAAGACCTTTTTTTTTTTTTTTTTAGGGATCACCGTGTTTTTGGGAGAAAAGAGTGGATTTTATTTCCTTTTTTATTTAAGGGGTCCACAACTTTCAGGAAAATCCTCAAAAAGGTTGGGAACCACTGGGTTAAGATAACCCAATTAAAAAGCTGTGATTGAGTGATTGGTTAAACTGAATTCAATCACACTTTTTCTGGGTTTCAACAATGTTAATAACAATACTTAGCAATTTTTGGCTTAGTCTATCTTTATTTAAAATTTATCAAATAAATATAAGAGTTTTAATTTAGATTACTCTAGTTTTGTAAACTAAATTAATCCTTAAATATAAACATGGTTATACTGTATTAGCATTAAATCAAAAAATGAATATCCATTGTGATTTAAACTACTTCTTTGGTTATATATGGCAATAAAACTTGGAAGCACTAAAGTGTCGTACAGGTAAAACACTACAAAAAAAGCAATTCTTCACTCTTCATTTTGAATTAACATTAACAAATCAAACATAGCATCAACAAAATTCCATTCTAATTTATGTTAAAGCAAACCATCTTTAAAAAATACATAGCTTGCTTAAAGTTTTTATTTTTTACTTCTACAAACAAAACCAATGCATGCATAATTTCTTTATTGGGTTATGTTTTACTTTTTAATTTCAAAGAAACATTTCTTCTTATTAGTTTAACTTTTCTTATTTAAATAAATGTAAATTAGATTTAATTTTAAGGGTCTTAGCTGGAGGTATTTGATAGATTTTTGATAGTGCTAACATGCATAATATGCAGGGGCAATAATTCTTCATTGTGAAATTGTTGCAGCTATCAGTGATCACAAACTCCAGTCATGTGCACATTATCAACATAATTAAGAGAAATTTAAAATTTGCTTTGATTTTAGACTTCTGAATCAATAACTTCAATATAAATTTAAACCTTTATCTGGATTCATGTTTATTTTGTTACAATTCAGTGATTAACAATTGTGTATCAGTTTTGCTTTTCTTTTCTGCTGCATTTATTTATTTAGTTTCTCGTAAAAGTTTTTTTCTGAGTCAATCTGATTTGCCTCACAATAAACAGGATAAGTAAAGATTTTTGCAAAATTTAGCCATTTACTAAAAATATATTACTTTCATTTTTTCAAAGTATTTAAGGTTGTTTTTTATATGGAATGATAAAAATGTTGATTTTGTATAGCGTATTTGAGAAAACTTCACCTAATTGATGATGTCAAACTCTGTTGTACTTATTGCATTTTTTAATACAATCACTCTAACCTTTGTTAGCATTTTATACATTCTGTTTGGTATTTCTTATTTCTTTTGTTGTAATTTTAGTATTGCATAAAATATATCATACTGTTTGTATAAATGCCTTTTTGCTTATCTAAAGTTTTTTTTAGATTTAATTAATAAAGACATTACAAAATCAGCCATAAACTCTGATGATTCAATCGAAGCTTCCAATTGGAGGCTATTTGTAATTATTGTCTCTTGGTTTTCTATTGCAGCAACTTTAGCTATTGGAATTGCAGAGTTTGGTAATTCTTTTTTTTTAATATTTGGTTAAATATTTAAGATTTTGTCTGAATATTTATTAAAGTTGAAGCATGTAGTGTTTGGTGTGAAGCGCTGTGATAGTGGTGTTTCTTAAGCAAGGCTGGGGAGTAGGAGTAAGGAGTAAGAGGATTCGGAGTTTTTCCAAGTAGTATGAGTAACAAAAAGTATTTATTAATCCTTATTTCTTTAATTATATTCCACGTACAAACATAAAAATTATTATACTGCACTATTTATAAATTGTTATATTGCACTATCTAATTAATATCATTAATTCTTTTCTTTTTGTTTCAGGTTTTTAACAAATAACTATAGTTTTAACAAATAAGAGTAGGAATAGGAGAAAGAGTAACATTAAGAAAATAATCTTACTCATGAGTAAGAGTAGGAATAGCATTTAAAAAATATTTTACTTCGGAGTAGGAATAGGAGTAGCCCCAAAATCACCACTAACCCAGCCCTGGTTATCAGCATAACTTGTGGTATGAACGTCTTTTGCAGGGAGTGCTATTTTGTAGATGTAAATGTTGAAAAAATGTTGGAACATTGGAGACAGAACTTCACCTATCGTACACTGCTGTTTATTCTTTTCAGTCTCAAGATGTGTTGAATGTATTGTTGTGGTGGCTGTATTTAATGTACGTTTGTCGTCCTTTTATGTAGTTTGTTATAAACTTGGTAATCGTGTTGTAAATGTTTGATAGTGTGCATTGGTGTATACTATGTCAAATGCTTTGCGCATATCCAAAGCGACACAAACAATGAGTCGATAATTTGTACCAACAATCAAAAAACTCCGTTTCAGTGTCATGGAGACCTGCAAACTTTCTTACCACGGTAACAAGTAGTTTGTGGGAAAAGTTTTTTTTTTTGTCTCTGTTAAGTTGGAAATTTTTGTGTTGTTGTTTTATTGTATAAATAAAAAAAGCAAGACTACTTTTTTTTTATCAACTCAAATTTTTTAGTCGTGGCGAAGGCTGAAGACAGCTCTGCTGCTTTTGGACTGGCTGTAAGTAACTTAATTTGTAATTGTTTGTATTACAATTGCCGCGTCAGATTCCTTTGCTTCGTAAGCGCTATACTTTAGTGAGATGACGTGAGTGAGATGACGTGTTGCTAATAAAGTTGTAATTTTGTTTAACTTTACTTTTTAAAAACCATAATCACCTGTAATTATTGGTTTACTTTTATTACCAGTTTCACTTCAGTTTACAATTTACCGTGATTCGTATTTAATTAGTCTTTAGTTGGGCGATTTTAACGTAACAAGCACTGAAGTGAAATTGTAGTTTCTACATCAGCAAGTTTAATTGTTTTTGTTTAAAGACGAGATTTTTTTGCCTTTTATGAACAACTGGCATACCATTAAGCCAGTGTTTTCCAACCGGTGTGTCGCGGCACACTAGTATGTCGTGAAAGGTGTGTCGCGAGAGATTTCGGAAAAAAACTATTTAGGGCCAGGGGTCTCCAAAGTACGGCCCGCGGAGCTCTCTTTACTTTCAATCGATCTCGTATTTCCGTATTTTTTCCCAAAATCATGGTGATCTCTAAAAAAAAAGGACTTCACTTCGTTTACAGTTATTTATTAACTGTTTTCAGTGTTTAGTGAAGACCTTTTTCTTATTAACCAATATAATGGGTGTGCCGCGAAAATTTCAATAGCTTAATAGTGTGCCTCCATATAAAAAAGGTTGGGAACCACTGCTTTAGTCTCTTAATACTTTCACTAAAATTTTTTTTGAATCATCGAAAGATTTTTCGATAAATTTAGTTTTGCCTTATGATTGTGCATTTGCGATATCGACTGTAAAAAAGAATGTTAAAAATCTAAAATCTCTCAACTGCTTTTTTGTATTTAACAAAGATTCCTCGCGTTTCAGTTTGACGCTCTTCTCGACGTGCTTACGTCAGCTGTCGTTCTTTGGAGATATCATCGAGCAAGCGATGCATTTTCTCAAGTCAAAGAAAACTTGTAAGTTGGAAGGAATCGACGGAATTGCTTGTTGTTTCCAAAAAACTTTTAACTTTGAAATTTCAAAGTTTTTTGGGAAGAGCAAGTAATTTGTGTTAAATTGGTTTTTCGCGTTTAATTGGTTTTTCTTTTACCGATCATTTGCAAAAATCTAATATAAACACAAATTCAAGCAATTGACACCGTGAATGCGACAGCCTTTAAAGTTATTCAAAAACTGTTTGGTTGATAGCTTGACTTTTTAGCGTTTTCGTCGTAGCCATATGGTTTTAACATGTAGATGGGTCGCGCGACACAAACCTCTCAGTTCTTTTGTTTCGCTATTTTTTATTTCCTTTTTGCGCAAATAAACACAACGAATATGAATGACGCTCCAGGATGTTGGCTTTGTTAAAATATACAATAGAAGCACGTGGAAACTGCGTCCTCACTCCGCATAAAATATATATATAGACTCATTCTTTGCCAATAGTTTATGGAGCCTGATTATTTAAAAGAATGCGCAAGGTTCCATCATTGATGCCACTAACGCATTAAAAATACTTGTTCACTTCCTGTTTCCAGATCGTGTCTAATCCTTGGGACTCTGTTTATAATATCATCCTTTGGAATAGCTGTAAAAGCTATCTTCAATCTTGTAAAAAACGACACTCTGAATATGTCGGTAAGTTTTCGCTCTTGTTATCGCTCTAATCGTTTGATTTGAACCAAAAAATTCTACAAAAGCTTGGCGCATATATAGCCTAAATGAAAAATACAAAATACTGTTGGGGAGTGAAATTCTCCGCCAGTCAGCTGTTTCGACTATTGAAGTCTCATCGGTTTGGTCCCCAATAGTATTTTGTATTCTTTATTTAGGCTATATGCGCTAAGCTATATTATACCTTTAATTTTCTTTTAATGTTTTATTACAAGTTTGAGGCCCCCAAACTATGTCTTCAATTTTTCTAATGTTTTATGTGTAGATAAACTTTTTTATCCAAATTAGCTAGCTTGATTATTGCTTGCATTTTACTAAGTCAATTTTTACCAGTAATTCTCCTGGTGTTGAAAATTAGCGTAATGTGGTTGTAACCAGCCAAGGACCAATGTGATATTGGTCGAAATCAAATGAGTCTATGTACTGTTGCACAGTGATGTGTCATTGCCTCTATGGTAAGAGGTCAAATTATGCCTGTGTGTGCATTTTCTCGATCAGTTGAATATATTACAGGCTTAAAGTGATTTTGGTCATATTCGTCAAAGCAGTGACAGAGTTATGAGTGATTTCCTACTCATTTTTTTATTGTAAATTTCTTGCTTGCCATAAAACGAACGATTTTTTAATTCTATTTTATTTTTAATTACGGAAAAACGAGAAACCGCTTCCAAGGAGCCTCGATTGTTTTTAAATGCATTTTGTAATTGTAGATTATTAATTTCTTCTTAAATTTTATTATTATTTATATATCAAATATTTATAGAATTTTAATTTTTTCTAATACTAATTAAATTTTTTCAAAATGATTTAGAGAAAAGGAGATGTGTCAGCCAATAATTTGGTTTTTTATTTTTTTTACTTTTTGAATCCAGTTTTAAGCTCGTATATTATGTAAACACGTTTTTAAAAAAAATTGAAAAAATTTTACAATTTGAAGTCTTGACTTGGTAATAAAACGCTGGTTTTCCGAAGTATCCGTAGTCGAATCATGACTGACCGTTAATAGGGGCCTACAATATTTAACAAAAACGTCGGACTTAAAATTTACTCCATGCAAAACGTAAAACTTTACAAATTTTGACAAAATCGTTGCAGGAAAAAGGGATCCAGCTCTTGGTCACTACCACCTCAGTAGCAGCCGGGATATGCATCGTGCTGTTCGTTGTTAAAATCGTCTTGGCGAGAAAGCTCGCGTCCTGGACCCTGCTTAGCGATGGTGAACAACTGCTTTTTATTCTGATGGTTCATTTTACTGTGTTTTTATGCCTTCCGTTTTATTCTTTTTTATTTGAAAAGTGACGTTTAGAATGAATTTATTCGTACCCATGAAGGTCATTAAATTAACACAAAAGAGTAACCAGGAAATCTTCTCTTAACATTGTTACATTGAAAAAATATGACCCATGTTTTTTATTTCAATATCTATATTTATTCTCTGGACCCGCAGGAAAGCGTCAAAGGCGTTATATTTGGGCGGTCACCAAACGATAATCTCGGCTTGCTGTAGGTGATGTCAAGATATTGCTGTACGCTTGATTTTTTTTTTGATTTTTTGGTTTTTATTTAGAGGTATCATTCAAATTAAGAGCTGCTTGCTTAGACCGTTAAGAATAGGAAAGTATCATCAAGTGTCTTCCCAAGGGCACAACAGAATGACCTATGTAGGTTTCGAACCACAATCGGGTCGTTTGCGTGCCCCATCAAAGTGGTTTTCAATTACTGTACCACGATACCGATATCGACCCTAATGTTTAAAATACACGGTCGTCCAAATGTAGGTGGACTGTAATTGATAACATTTATTTTGAAATTAAATATACATACAATTATATTTACTGACACAATTATTACATTGACAATTAAATTTTATTTTGAACAATAATACAAAAGCCCTTAAATTTTATCAACGTAGGTGCTCAAACTGTTTTCCATCTGATACTTAAACTTATTCCACATACTGTCCACCTACTTTTGGACCACCCTGTACTTAAATGAAATTACACATTTAAAGTGTAGTTTGACCTCGTACCATCGAAGGCAAACGACACATTATTGTGAAGAATTGAAAAGACTTGCAAGAGTTAATGCTGGCTCCCTGCTTATCTTTCGGTGTCGATTTTCTGCTTTAAAATTACTGTGAAAACTGGCAATTTTTCAATTGTTTTAATTTTCTGACATTTAACCAACAAGCCTTGCTTGCAGATTATTTGTGCTTGTGATTAGCTTTTCGCAATAGTTCAAGCTGCATTCAGACCCGGCTTCGCCGAGTAAATTCTAAATTATATTCAAGTCGCTAATTATTGAAGTGGTAACACACTGCCTAGGTCAGGGGTGGGCAAACTACGGCTCGTAAAGGCTTCAAACAAATACTTTTAAAAAGTTATTAATTATTTTTTGTCTACAACCAAATTCTTGGTCATTGCTTTTAGCACTTACTGATTTTTAGAAAACCAAGAATTCTGGGGCAGAATCAAAATGAAGACCTTTTTTTTAGAGGTCACTTCATTTTGGGCTTGAATATTTAAAAATCTGAGGCAGAATCTAAGTAAAGACCTTTATTTTCAAGAGATCACTTTATTTTGGGCTCAAAAAATCAGAAATCCGAGGCAGAATCAAAGTAAAAACTTTTTTTTGAGATCACAATAATGCGGCCCCGAGTTAAAAAGTTTGCCCACTCCTGATCTACGAGTCGTAAATAGTTCTGATTTTAATAAAAGAATTTTCGGTTGTTTTTTAATGTGTATATATATTATGTATTAGTTTTCTTTAAATTTTTTCCAGCTTTTCATTAAAAAAATCTGTTAATTAACTAATACATAAACAAAAAATGCTATTATCTTTAAAAGAGCGATGAAATAGACAAACAAGTCTTGTTTCACAGCCTTTGGTCTGTATCAGCAGCATTTTGGCTGTTTTGTTGAGGTCACAAACTTCCCAAAGCCGTAAAGTGCTTTCTTCACTTGTCTCGGACTCACGTTTTTGTTTTGGGACCCACGATTCAGCATCAAGCTGTCGTAAAAATTATGAATCTTGTGCTGTAGCCTTTTGATGATGCTCCAATGCTTTCTGTTTTCACTGATTCCCGGAATTTTTTTATGCAATGTCATTTCATAGTTAATAGTTGTTTTTTGTTGTTGTTGTACAGCGCTTAATTCATTGATGGCCGGCATAATTGCTTTGTCAATGATCATAACGACCAAATTAGCAAAGTCGAATGCCTACTTGTGGTACCTGGATTCGACTGTCGGGCTCTGTGTCAGTTTGATCTTGCTTGTCTATGGAATGTGGTGAGTTCTGTTACTAATCCACTGACAGCTTTTGATTCTGCTTTTTGACTAAATTCGTTTTCAAGTCCATTTTACCTTTCCTTTTTATATTATTTTTATTTAGTTTTTTAAAGTCATAATAAAAGTTGACAATTATTTTGTTTATTTCTTACAAAATATAGTAATTTTGCATATTTTAAAAAATGGGGGCATGTGATAGCTTAGAATGTGGAGTAATTAGCATTTTTTGTTTGCCTGATTTGGTAACAATAAGTGCGTTGATGGTATTAAGAGTTTGTTTTGCTTTGGGAGTAGTAAGATTCATGTTAGGTTTATGTGTTGTAAAAATGTACGTTTCGAGCTTATAATGATTTCTAGAATTGTTGGGCATTTTGTGTTTTTTCATTTAGTTGAAGTCACCGGGTTAGGCCGCATTCAGTTAGTCTAGTGTGAAAAATATTGTAGCTCGTGGTCGTCTTATGAAAGTCTATTCACCCCGGGTTGTACTTAGACAGGATTGTGGCCAAAGGTTCATCCTTTTAATTGACTCCGGGTCCAGTGTCAGATGAGCCAACATCGGGTTTTGTCATTAAAACCGTCAGAATTCATGTTTCTTTGGTACGTAATGTACAAAACACGCGACTCGTTCAATGACGCCGCACTCGCACTTCAATGAAGGAATAAGACGCCATTTTGAGCATGGATAAAGTCATGAGCCTGCCACTAGTCCGTAAAAAATCCTGAGTTTGACCCAAGTTGTTCTGGGCAAACCCACGCCACAGACCTAATACTGGTTCTGGTAATTAAAACATGGTGCTTGGATTTACTTTCATAGAATTTGTGTTCTGTTTATAATTCGTCTATTCGGCAGGGCTGATGCCCATTTGGTACAGGTTGCTTAATCTTTCTGTGCAGCTGGCACGAACGAACGTCTAGGTCTCAGTCTCTTTTGGAAAGCATCAAAGACCCGCTCAATAGACTAGGCCAATGGTTTTCAATCTTTTTCATACCGTGGCCCACTTTCCAACCCAAGGTAACTTAACGACCCAATTCGGTGAACAGAATTTAATTTCCGTCTCAAAAATCTGGTGATCTCTAAAAAAAAGGTCCTCGCTTGAAATTTTTTCCGATTTCTCGATCATAATGACATCATTATACAGTGCAAGTCTCATATTGCTTTCATTCTGGTTTATGATCTGTGGCCCACTTAAAAGAGCGCCATAACCCACTACTGGGCCATAGTCCACCGGATGAAAACCACTGGCCTGGGCAGTATTTGGTCAGGCTCCAGAGCGCCGTTGTTACAAGGAGAATGTCACTCCTTGTCAGCGCATTGATAAAACCGTAAATGTTCTTTTGTAGTGTGAAACAAGCATTGAGATACAATTCGCAAGACGTCGTTTAAAACAGTGTTTCTCAAACCGCTGGTCACCGTTAACTTTTCTGCCGGTCCGCAAAAATCTATTTCAATTTTGTACTTTAATTGCAAGATCTTTAAGCCGCCATGAGTTCGATAAAAAAAGCAAAATTGATCGGAAACCTAGCAATATGATTAGAAAATTGTTAGGTAAGGACTTTTTTGGTCTTCACTTAAACAGACAAGAGCCGGGCCGCTAAAGTTTTTTGATTTATTACCGGTCCGCCATCTTGAAAAGGTTGAGAAGCAGTGGTTTAAAACACTGCCTATGAGCCTAGTGTGTGCGCTACGACACCTGACGAGTGAGCAGTAGTCAGCTGTAGAACAAACTAAATATGAGGCAACTGGTACGTTTATGTTAAGGATTATTTAAAATTGTGAAGGTATGGCAAATAAATTATGCGGCTTTGCGGTGTTTGGTGCGAGATGATGTAATTGTTATTTCATCTACATATAATTTGGAGTGGCACGTCAGGGGTGTAGGTGTTAAGTAAGGTCGGAAACAGAACTCCACGTTGAGCAACACCAGTGTTGGTGTGTCTTGAGTTCGGGCTAGTATGCAGATGTATAGAATGCTTACTTTTTGTCATTTATGTAGTTTTGCTTTTAATTTCAAGATCGTCTTTTTTGGAACGTTTTTTAGTGTGAATTTGAGTATGAGTTTGTGATGTTCACTGTGTCGAATGCCTTGCTTTAACGCTACAGCAACAGCACATTGTCGAGTTTTTGCATTGTTGAAGCTTGATTGTGATGTCATATCCAAGCCTGTGCAAAGCGATCTGTTGAGCGTTGTTTGAATAAGTGTTGGTGTGAAATTTGGCAGATTGTTTTTTTGTACTGTTCGAATTGGCTGCCCGCACTTGAGTAGTGGTGAGATGCTACATCTGTGGGGATATTCTTGATTGTACAGACTAAGTGTCTGTTGATTTTGTTTGCACTATAAGAGTGACGTTTGTGAAATGTCTTAAAAAGCTTTTTCTTGTCATTGCCAATTATGGCTGTTTTAGGTTCAAACTTTTTTTTTGTGACGTGGAATAAAAAACATCTTATAATAAATTTCTTTTGAAATGCGTATTTAAAGTTCGATCGGTATTTTTCTGTTTGCTTTGTTATGCCAAACATTGATCTTATTTATCAAAACAAACTTAAGAACACTTTTGCTACATTTAATATCAGCTTTGTTGTAGAGATGGACATAAGATTTTATTTCACTTTAACAAATTATTTTACTTTTATATAGGATTCTTTTTATAAGATTTAAAAGAAGCAATGTTTCTCATCATTATTACACAAATTTTAGTGTTGTAGACTTGTAGAATACTGTTTTCTGTAATACAAAATAGCACAAAGATTTCAATATTTGTCAAACTACAGATTATCAATTTATTCATCATTTTCTTGTTTTTTTTATAAAACGTAAAATTGATATGTATTTGTAAGATTTTTGGCCCCATGCTTTTTCACATTGATATAGTTTAATTTTGACCTTTGCATAAACATACAAAGACGTTACTTCAAAGAAAAATCACTGCTAGATTTGCAAAAGATAGTGATCTTGCGGTAAGGAAGTGTCAAAAACTCAATGACGCCGTCGCAGTTTGCTGAAAAGTTCAAAAAGATTGATTTCGGGATTAGGAAACAGGTCTCGTCATTGGCAATCTGTGAAGCTCAGTAGGTTCATGAAGCTTTCGATTGTTTCGTTGATAACTATTTACATTGTCAAGACCCACGATTTTTACTCAAATACCAACGGTAGTTGAATCATTTAATTTTAGTATAAAAAGAAACTGATGTCAAATGTACTCTTTGTGCTTGAGTGAGTTTGCTTGTAACAATAGGCTTATATAGAAAATAAGAAATTTTTGATGAGTTTTGGGTTTTTTCATTTAATTTTGGTTTTTAGTTTAACTCCTGGCAATTTTTGCAATAAAACGAACGACTTTTCTACTATTGAGTCTTTAGCTTTAACTCATGGCGATTTTTCCAATGAAACAAACGACTTTTCTGCTATAAGGTCCTTAGCTTTAATTCATGGCAATTTTGGCAATAATATAAACGACTTTTCTATTATTAGGTCCTCAGCTTTAGTCTTTAAAATTGCACATTTTTCTAGATATATTTATAATAGCTTTTAGAAGCAAATGTTTCATTTAAAGCTCTTTTGTTAATTGAGTAGCCTTAAAAAAGGCTGTTTTAATTTTGGTTTTTAGTTTAACTCCTGGCAATTTTTACAATAAAACGAACGACTTTTCTACTATAGAGTCTTTAGCTTTAACTCATGGCGATTTTTAGATATATTTATTCTCGCAAGATTTCAATAAACAGCTTAAATGACATATCGACGTTAGCTTTTGTTTGTTGTTCAGCATTTTTAATTTTGCATACGGCAGAGTCAAAGTTGCATCTATTTTCAGGCTATTAGTGAAGCATCTTCCGAGACTGCAAGAGAAACGCCTGCACAAGCAAGCCAAATGAGCAATCTGCTATTTACCGCTTGCACTAACTTATTTTTGTTTGAATTTAATTTTCGATTACTGTATTAATTTTACCTTACTAGTGAAATATTGCTGTTGTACTAAAGCGTTTTGTGCAATTTTTTAGGTTTACATTACAGCAAATAAAGCGGTTTGGCACTGTCGTGGCCTTTGCTAGGCTGAAATTCGATTTTACTAATATTATCTCGTCACTCAAAAAATCTTTAGATGACGCCACAATCAAAAAAATATTTTGATTGCCATTTAATGTGAATGCGTCAAAAGTTTTTTAAATGAAAATTTTTTTCATTAATTACACAGTCAAATATACTTGCCTTCAATAGAGTTCAATAGGCCAGTTTTGTTTAAATTGTTTTATTGCTGCATTTCTCTTTTGCATTTGAGTGTGCACTGTAAGTCTTTTTGCAGTTAACAGCTTTAAATGTTTTCAGTGATTTCGCTTTATTTCCGCCTTTTTCGAAAAATATGCTGTAGACTTATTACCAACGCATTGCAACCAACAATGCCTGTTTGCAATTCATTCTCCATTCATGGTTGCGCCGTATCCGTGCACGATAAACTCATGCATTTATTAGCATTGGCACGGTGCACACAGACGCAAGAATCCGGAGATGCCGCCGTGCGATTCGATTTTGTGTAGAAGTTGTGCAGTGTGCATCTTCATTTTGCGCAGCTCGAAAGTTCACTTTTATTGAGTGCGAACAAGGTGAAGAAGCCGGTGGATGTGACGTCATAAAAGTGTCATGTCGGTTTCATTGTGATTTGTGAACATTTGACGGTGATGCATGATTGCACTTGCCGATGCTTCGTCATTTTCGATTTTTGATTTTCACCGGTCATTTCTCTGTAACACCTGACCACTGTTAAATCTCGTTCATTCAAGAAGCAGAGCACTGTATGAACGCGTTGTTTTGCCTCGAGCAACTTTACCAATTACTTAATAAATCAAAATCAATTGACGCCATAAATTTGAAAAACATAAGTCTGAACATATTCTTAAGACGCCTTGTGGAACAAACGATTGTGTTACAACGCAATTTCCTGTAACAACCGCTGTTTCACCAGCGCTTTATCAGTCAATGCACGTCGCGAAGCTATTGTCAGTTATCGAGTGATGTTACTTTACGCCTTCCATCATGGTGGTTACCTAATGTGCTTTGACGCCATTTCCAAGGTTTCTTCTTTCATTTTATGCAAGCGAGTTTTTAAACTATCCGAAACGTCGTTTTTGTGTTATATTGATAGTTTATTATCTACGCGTTTAAATGACTTAAACAATTTCCTCTTATGATAAACAAACCTTGCCCGATCGATTGTTTTCTGAGTAAAGTGCAGACGTCTTTTTAAAACCGTGCGAAATAATTGCCATTTGCTTTCAATTTTGTATTTTCACATAACTTTTGTAGAATGATAATCAAAAATAATTCAACCGTTCGTAAAGCACTGCTCCAAATATTATTACGTCTTCTGTAATTATATAATGCCTCCGTCGATAGGAAGAAAGTCATTGCGTGATTAATAGGAATTAAAAAGTTTCTATTCCGAGAATAAAGTTCAACCAATGCAGTTGTTTTGCGATTTGAACCTACCTGTTATATCAGCAGTCATATAATTCATTACATGAATTTCTGTATCTCAAACAAAGATCTGGTTGACAGTCTAAATCTTGACAAACAAAAAAATTAAACTTAGCTCTTCGGTCGCTACCGCGGTGTTATAAATGCTTTTTTGTTGCTTGTTTTAACTTATAGTAGATTTTTAGTGCGATTGGTGTTTAGTTGTTTAAAGTACTTTTTGCTGTAACTGCTTTTTACACAATGTGTTTGAGCTGTAGTTTAATAAAATTTTTTTTTTTTTGTGATCAGAAAGTTTGAGGTCGAGCATGAATGTTCTTTCGATACGGAAAATATGCTGTGTGGCTGCCAATTTACTCGGCATTGACTGCAAGACGAGCATAATTGTTAATTGTAACGAGGTTTGGAATGCTTCACTTTGCAATTCGCAATATATGATTAGCTAAGCCGGTTTTAAGCCATTAAGATCGAAATAAAATTAACTGGGAAAACCTTGCTTGATTTAAAAAGCTTTGACCACGCTATTACTTATTTTATCTCTATATTTATCTTCCTGACTTGCAGGAAAGCGACCGAGGCGCTAATACATAAGGGCAAGCAATTACTCCGATCTGCTTCCGTAGATGCCAAGATATTGTGTCGGTTAAAATTTTTTAATTTGATTTTTTAGTTTTTATAAAGATATGATTGAAATTTAGGACTGCTTGCCAATACCACCAAGCAAGAAAAGTGCCGTAAGTGTTTTTCCCAGTAACGCGCAAGTAGGTTTTGAACCTAAGACCATGTCGATCGCAAGCACGGCGCTCCACTCCACCACAATGCCGACTGTGTGACTTTTCTATAAAAATTGTACTACCTTCATTAACAACAACGGCACAAACGACAGCTTTATTGCTTTCAAAAAAAAAGTAAACAAATTTAAATTAAAAAATATTTGTAGAAAGAGCTGAATATGATTGATTATAAACATTACTTTTTAGAAAAAAAAAGCATAAATAAATGCAACAGTCACTTTAGTTATAGTGTGAGTAACTTGTAAAAATCCTAAATAGTAAAAAGTGCTCTATTGGTAATACAGTACAATTTCAAGTTACCGGTATTAGAAAGTTTATCAAAAGAATTAATGTTAAGAATACTCACTCAGCCATACGTTTATCATAACATGAATGTTGAATAAAACTATAACGTTAGAACCGGTTGCATTACAAAGTACGCTCTATGGATTTAACAAAATTTTATTTTTTAAAACCAGTTCGATATATTTTAACTAAAGTGAGCTGAGAAACTAAAAACAGTGCAAACAATTTGTTATTAATAGCAATTGTACGACTAAAAAAGAAAATAAGCTTTAACAAAATCATAGCTGTAACAGTCCAATAAATTTGGGGGCATTACATGTTTGCCATTGCTTGAATCATGGTCTTGTAGTTGCACGGAAATGCCGAAATGCCACACGAATTTAAAGTAAAGACTTTTTTTTTATTGATCTTCACCAGATTTTGTGGTAAAAAATAAAGTTCCCTATGAAAACAGAGTGAAAAAAACTATATTTGCTCACTGTTATGGTCGTTCTAAATTGGTTACTTTTATCCAGCCGAAATAGGTCGATGTCGGAAAACGTATAATTTTGCCCAGAAAATTCCTTGTCGCTGCCTGAAAAATTCTGATTTTATCCAAATTTTTTTATCTTGGAGGCAATTGACCTCTTCCCCTCGCCACCGGCTCGCACGGCTAAATCATACTGTGGAACTGATATTAACAACAATTAATTTGAGAAACAATTAGGCTTATTGGTAAACCCGATACAAATTTTCAATGCAAACTAGCTTATGAAAATTTATGAGCATGCTGACCAAGAAGTTTTATTTGCTGTTCAATTAAAGGCCAAGCCTAAACATTTTAAAACAAGGCTTTTTGTGCTAGTGATAGTCCATCAACATTAATTCATAAACTTTCTGCTTCTGGTCGTGATCTTCATAACGATTCATGTGATCTTGTATACTCCGCCGAGCTTCAGTGTTCAACAGAGGTGACCTTTCTTTGAGATTCAGTCCATCGTCCACAGATGAAGACTTCCGGGCGCCGTTCTTCCGGTTTAAGCTTGAAAATCTAAACCGATGTTTAAAAATGTGAGTGCTAAGTCACGTGATTGTTCTTTAGGTCTACTCAACTCAAGTAAAAGTGACTAATTCTTTTAACGCTCAAACTGCAAACTTGCGCTTATAAATTATATAACACTTCTAAAGAATACATAACTAAGACTGTTGTAAAAACTTCTCATAGAAAAATGAAATACGCACTTTATAAAAAATTAATAGTCGGCAGCGTGGCCAAGCAGTACGAGCGCCGTATTGGTGGCACGTGATTGGCACGGTTGTGGTTCAAACCCTACTCGTCATTCTGTTGTGTCCTCGGAAAAACACTTTACGACATTTTCTTGTATTTTATTTGGTGATATCAACAAGGATATCTAAATTTCAGTTATATCACAAAATAAAAATTAAAAACAAATGAAAAATTTCAACTGGACAACAATATCTTGGCATCTTTGGAAGTAGATCGGAGTAATCGCTTGACGGTATAACGCTTTTGACGTTTTCCTCTGAGTCGGGAGGATAAATACAGAAATTAAAATAAAATATTGTTTTGACCATTTTAACATAAGTAAATTATTCTTATTTCGTGAGAAAATTTTTCTTTGGTTTTGCCATAACTGTCAATTTTAATAGATTTGTTTTTTAAAAAAGTGCAGTAAAAATTGACGCATTCAGTTACAGCCTCGACTAAAGGGTTACAATTCAGATTTGATAAACTTTATAAGTGATTCAAGCAACCATTACAAGAACGCTCTAAAATAAAGCCATCCAGCAAAATGTCTTTTCCTAATAGCCTACTTTTGGGCTTTATTCATATAGCTAATGTGTCTAAAGAATTCCGCGAAAGTCATGTTCATGAAGATATAAAATAATTTTATGCTATATCCAAAAAAAGACTTAGCCCCTAGGCAATGGATAATGTGGCCAGGGTCAAAAACGCACCAGAATTAATCGATAAACTGGAATCAAGCAACCAGTAACATTTCTTTGACGTCATCAACCCGTTGACTGGAGAACGAATTCTTGGTGTATAATTAATACGCGCCTTGCATTTTATAATGACGCTTGTCTTACTGTCGCGAATAGTTCGGGAAGCTCTCATTAATCTGTCAAACAAAGCAGGTCATGAAGCTTTTGCACAGCCGAGACAGACTGATTCCGATAAAAAAAGTCCTTGCAAAAATAGCCGCGATTGTAAAACTTACTTTACTTTTTTTTCCAAAAAAATGAATTACGACATTGACTAACGAGCCTAAGTTCACTCGACGACATAAAACTAATGTAGACAACTCAGCAGTGACGTGGACATGAAAAAACATTAGTTTTCATTATCTTGGTCTTGAGACCAAATCTAAAATTCCAAATCGTTTCAGTAGCAGATTTCACGTTGATAAATTTTTTTTGCCCAGTTCAAGATGGTGACGTAACATGCGCATTTGGTCCACTTTAGCCGTCATGCGATTTATCAACGATTTTACAAAAAAAGGTTTTAATTGTATTATGGTTTCAAACAAATTTTTCTGATTTTATGCGTCTCTTCAGCATAGCCGTATCAGACCAAAACTAGGCTGGCGAAATAATTTGCCCAAATTTTATACGACGGTTTGCCCGAATAACGATTTACGAGATGCCCAAAATTAAGATTTAACCTAATGTGAAAATCTTTTTTTTGGTCTTCACTTTTTTTTAGGTGTAAATGAAATAGATACATAAAGCGTAATAATCAGATAGTTTAATTTTTTAGGTCGAAAAAATTTTTGAAGAAAAAAGTCTTCATATTAATTTTTAGTTGTACTTCGGCACTATGATTTGGATGGTTCATTGGTTTTTTCGAATTGGGAGTAAAATAACTCTATTGAAAAAATTGGTATACAGTAACTTTCTGCCCAAAAAATGCATCCTTAGTCTTTGAAAAAATCTAATTCCGCCCAAATTTTTGTGTTTTAGGAATCCAATTACCTCTTGCCCCCAGCTTTGTGGTACTATGCTTCTCAGAGATTAAATTAGAAAACATTATGAAAATAAGTGTTCCCTCTATAAAACTGTGCAGTGTGCAAATATTTTTTAGCGAGCACGAATAATTAATCATAAAAAATCCTTCTAATATACTATTCCAGATCGAGTCATTACAATTCCGGAATAAAGACAAGATAGCTACGGTATTTTAAGCTGTAAAAAGACGAAATAAACGGTTTTTTTACTCTTAACATTGGTATGTTTTGGTGCGCAAGAACGAAATTTTACTGCACAAGTAGTCTGGTGGAGTGCGATTCCGCAGATGGGGAAACTTAGAAAAAATTGATAAAGATGCGTGGAAACTAAAACCTGCAAACCTTAGATTGCATTTTTAGTCAATCTTGAAATGCGTTTAATAAAAAATTATGTTTTTGTAAAATAGAAACGATTTTTTGATTAAATGAACGACAAATAAACCTCTTGTGCAAAAAGTAATTTAAAAGTAGACTTAGGTCATCTATACCACCTGCCAAATTAAAAAAAAAGAAAATCAAATATTATTTCAATTTACCTGGCGCCTCCCACTAAAGGAAGCGACGTGCGGTTCAACTGACTGAGCATTCTACGATTTTGAACCGCTGCTAATAACGAAGTGGATGAAGTCTTGCTGGCGTTGGAATTCCTCGCGATCACGGCCTTGCAGTTGCTGTTGTTCTTGTTTCGTAAAAGAACAGGCCGGGAAAGATTCGGCAGCGAGCTTGATTCTGCTTTTTCGTAAGCTTCATTTTCTTCAACCACTTCATCAGCGTAAGCTGGAAAACAATTAAGATAAGCTTATTATGTTGTTGTTGCCAAATCCTGTTCTAATTTACTTAGTGTAATATCAAGAAAAGATTAATTGATTTCCTGCCCCAAAAAAAATTAATAAACGATTTCTTTTTGCTAAAGTCAGTAGGAAGATAACGATAGAATAACCAAAAATAATTTAAACTTCATTCTAGCAAAATAAAAGAGGTGGTGGAAAACCAAGATGTGTGGCGACTTAACCTTAAGCTTCCGTCCTAGCAACTATAACATATATCAAGAAAAAAATATTTTTCAATGAATTTACGATACACAGTTATAACCAGTGATGGCTTCAGTACGGAGCGAACGGAGCGGCCGCATCGTCCCGCCCCCTAAAAAACGTCAAAAAGTGGCCACCCTTAAGCAAAATATTGCTCTATTTCTTCATAGCAGCACCGTGACGGTGGCCCCCCTAAAGTTATAACTTTTTATTTTAGAGATCTTTTTTTTTTAGAAACCAAAATATATGGAACACGAAAAGGTGGCCCCCTATTTTTTTGCACCGGGACCCCTTTTTGTAAGGACATCACTTGTTATAACAATTTATTTACAAAAGTACCGTTCACCTGCAAAACAGTTTGATGTTTTACTGCAAAATTTTTCTTTTTGAAGCATTTGAGCAAGCTTTAAAACGTGAAAAAAATTATTATCTCGGAGTTAAGCTTTAAAAATAAAGCATGAAAATCTGAATTTGTTTACCTATGTCATCTTGTTAAGTTCGGCCTCAAAACTGTCGAGAAACCAAAGAGCTATATCCTTTAAACCAGTGGTTCTCAAATTTTTTGCGCCCGCGGCACACTTGGACCAGAGTGCAGATCTTTTTTGGTCTGCACTGAGTTTTCCACGTTTTCCTTTACCTGATGCATTACAGTGTATTACATAAAGGCCTCGAATTTTTATGTAACTTTCTATAAATAAAGTGAAAACTTTCTTTTATTATTCTTCACTAGTTTTTGTACTGTTTGTTTTCACATAAAGTGTTTAGGTTCCGCATATCGTGTACGACAGGCATGTCAAACTCGCGCGGCTATGTGGGTTGAATCGGTGAAATTTCGACTTGAAATTTTGCCGCTGGTCGCAATCTGGTTACAAAAGAAATTGAAGGCCAATGAAAAAAATCTTCACTTGAATTGTTTGGCTGATCCAGGTTATTCTTTTAAGTTTTACGTTGAAATCAAGGTGAGGACCAAAGAAGAGGTTTTCACTTAATTGGTTGGTTGATTTCGGTTCGAAAATCAAATTCTTGCTAATAAAACTTACCACTTTAATTATTTAAAATTAGTTCTGAATTTATCATTAATTTGATTTCGCATTGAGCATCTGATCGAAAGTTCGTTGAAAGGCTTCGCGGGCCGCGAGTCTGAAATGCCTGTTGTACCGAAACAAGCCTGAAAGACAACTGATCTCCAAAACTTTACGTAATGGGAATTACATTTAAAATTTTTAAGCTTTTTGGTCACAGCTCTTAAAAAACATACTTTTCCTCTGTTATAGAGTGTGTTACGTTGCTGTTGCGGAGCATGGATTAATGTATTTTAAAAAGTTTCGCGGCACACTTAGAAATCTCTCACGACACAGTAGTGTGCCGCGGCACAAAGTGTGAGAAACACTGCTTTAAACATACGTAAAGTTGAACAACTTTTATAAGTCCGTTTATTGATACATTTATTCTTTTTTTTTAAGGAAATAAAAAAATTTCAAAAAATCAGTCGCAAATTATTCAAAGGAATAGCATGAAACTATCCTTCGAGTGTATTCGAACAGTCATCAGCAAAAGATTGGCAGGAAAGATGAGAATTCCTTGAACTTACTGTTTTGAAAATTTGGAATTCTAACTAAAAATTTTTAAGTCCAATCCTAAATAGAAACAATAAACATTTTTGATACTACGTAATCCAGAAATTGCTGAACTTAGCTATTTATTTCTCGGGGTACCAAATTGACTTCTAAAATAAATCCGTTTATTTTTCTTTTAATTTTCTTGCATGTATTTAGCTGTCATTATGTATTTGCATGTTTAAAGTATGGCAAAAAACTATGAGCAATTTTTACTTTCCATCTAACACTTTTTACAAGATTTTAAAAATCGTTAGTTTACCTCTTGAAGCTACGACAGGTTTGGTGTTTTCATTCAAAACTTCTCTTTTTTTCTTTTTTAACTTCAGCTCTCTGTCGCAGGTGCAAAGGAACCAGCAAAATCTGCTTCGCGAAAACCAACCACAACACTTGTTTTGTGTTTTCTTTTTCCGCAATATATCGTGATTATTCTGCAGCAAAAGTACATAAAAAATTGAGTAAAACGCGCCGTTGTTTAGTTACAGAGCATCTTATTGAATATCTAAAATTATTTGTGAAAATATGTGATTATTTTGAAAAGATTTTTAATAACCAACAAAGCCGTAGAATTTTAAAATAGCTTTGGCATCAATGTTATGTTCGCTGACTCTTTTGCCGCCGATACGTGAGCTTTTATATTTTTGAGGTACCACTAAGAGTATAGGTTTAACCAAGAACACCAAAAGTTTTGGTTTAACAATGCTTTAAAAACACATAAATGTTTTGTTTTTATTCATTAGAATGGTATTTGAGAACCCCAAACAAGATTGGGTACCCTGTACTAGTCAATAATCAAGGTCTGGTATATTTTACATACAACTTATGTTTATAGGTACACTTAAAAATATAATAAACCACATTTTAAAAACACTTTTTTCTATAGTCTGTTTTAAACTCTTAAACTTTTCAAAATATCAACATAACACTTTTTAAGATATGAAAGAAAATAATTTTTCTATGTTTATATCTCGAAACAATGATTGTTAACTATCATTTAAAATCAAAAGTTTAAATTAAAATTGTAAAACGAAAAAAGGTTGCAACTTTTGCAAATTTTCCAGCAAAATCTTCCAGGCTTTCAGATTTGTCTAAGAGAGAATTCAGATGGTTTTGTCTGGACAATAAACCTTCCAATACTTTGTCAGATACAATATTTTGTATTTCTTTCATCTCCTGCTGCAGTTCAGCAGCATTCATTGCTGGCCTCTGAGTTGGCGTTGGTTTAGATGAAATATCTAAGCAAACAATCAAAAATGCTCTAATTGAAAATCATTGCTAGGTTTTAATTAAAAGATTGAATTAAAGTCTATTAAGGAAATCATTCATTAAAAATTCACCAATTAATTTTTAAAAATCTAGCACCTTGTTTTTCCGGCTTCGGTTCCGGATTAGGTATGTTTTTCTTTTTTTTTAGTTTTTTAATAATTTTTAATCTCTTTTTCTTTTTTCGTTCTCGAGAAGAAATTACAATTGAGGAAGTTCTATGTCGCCTAATGTTTCCACGTTGTTTCTGCACTTTGCTTTTTTCGGCAGAACCACCTAAAAGGGTATTCTTTTTTTCAAGTTTCAAATGTTCTATTTCTTCAAAGTCTTCCTCAAAAGGATTTTTGGGTTCATAATTTTGATTTTTAGATTCTGCGGTGTTCGACCTTCTTCGTGCTCTTGTAATGTTCATGATTTGCCGTGTTTTGTTTGACTCTTCATCTTTGTTTGTTATTTCAGAAGAAACAACTTCATTTTTTTCAACATTTGTAAAATTTGATTTGTGTGCAGACCAAGTTTGTTGAGAATTTGTGTCGTTTTCAACATCGTCGATTTTTGCAGTTGCTTCAACTGTTTGTTTCGGTTGCTTCGAGAGATTAGAAATATCGCTGTGATCTTTGTCAATAGTTTTTTTCTCAAAGTTCGTTGGTTTCGCTTCTTCCTCATCATTTTCTTTCAAAACAATATTTCCACCATGAAGTTTATTTTTTGGCTTTAAAACCTTTTCTTTCTTAAGTTTGGGAGAAGATTTGAATTTGTGTTTTTTATGAAATTTGCCATTCTGAGGTTTTTCTTCAATTTCATCAATCGATTTTTGAAGAATTGTCTTTCGTCGAACATTTATTATTTTCTCTTCAGACTCCAAAAGAACTGTCGATATTGCTCTTTCGCGTTTTCCTTCTAGTTTTTTTAATTTTTTATTTTCTTTGTGTTTCACTTTTTTCTTTACTTTGTTTTTCTTTTCTTTTATTTTGTCACTACTGACTTGGGATGGACCTTCGTTATTGACAGCAGTAATTTTTTCTTTTTTTTTTAATTTTTTTTCCAAAAATGGATTGTTTTCTTCCGGATAAGAGTTACTGTGTTTCTTTTTCTTTTTTTTTCGTAAAACTTTAGGTTTTAATTTCATTGTTTGTATTTTACAGTTGTGTAAACTTTTTTTTGTATATCCAACAATGCTAAAATTTAAAAAAGAATTCCCAGTATAATTTTAACTTGTTAAAATTTCTTATAGTAAACTTAATAAAAGTTTAAATACTTGTCAGTCGCAACAAAAAAATTGAGGAAAAATTTTTTTATAGGTCAATTCAATACAGATGTATATCGTTTAATTCATTGGCTTACCAATCATTGATTATGATTTTTCTAAGACCAGGTCAAAAAAACAATGACCTGTTTGCTTTATTGATTTCAATATCGTATTTTACTTCTGTGCTGTCATATAGTAACTTCTTATTCTAACCCAGGGGCTCTCAATTTTTTTGACACCGTGATCCAAAAACTTAAAATGCAATTGTTTTGGCTCAGTATGTCTTGTCTTCACTTTCATTTCGCACCCAATTTCACACAATCGTTTCCAAATTATAGGTAAAGACTAAAACAAAAAAGTCTTTATTTTCATTTTGCACCCAATTTTCCATAATCGTTCCTTGCAACAAAAAACAGTTTCAGAACATATGATTTCAACACTTTTTCACACAACCTCTGGGTGGCCGACCGAATCAGAACCCTTGTTCTAAGCAGCTAATTGTATCTGACGTACCCATTAGCAAAAAAAGTGATACATTTTGTTTTAAATACATTTGTTAATAATATACATGTGATAAATAATTTTATTTATCTTTGTAAAAAGTAATTTTGGCAATTTGCTTTATTTTTTTATTCTCGTTTGATTCTAAAAACAATAAACAATATCCCAAAATCTACAGCATGAATTGGCACAGTAATTTTCTAGAAATTAAGAAAAGCAAAGATCATAAAACGCTGTTCATTCAAGATCCTTTTAAGAACTTTTTTTACAAGCCTTTAAAAGCTTTTTAATGGGTGTTGTGGAAATTTCGAGATTTTAAATTTGTTTTAAATTGGTATTCAGGAAAAGCTTTTTCTTGGATAATATTTCGTTTTTTATGCTGTAAAATTGACTGAAGTTTTATTTGGGCCTACATAACTACATACAAATACAACTAAAAAACTTTAAAACAATCTAATCTTATTTGAAGAAACGATTCTGTCAAATCTACAGTAAACAATACCACGTTCTTGCCGAAAAACGCAAACATATGGTTAGAAATATTCAATTTTTCTTATTGCAGCATTTCTACTTTACCATTGCCACATTTTAAATTGATATTATCTATTTGACAATCTTTTAATGAGATTAACAGTAAATCAATTTTGGAAAATAATTTTGTTTGTCCTTAAAAACGCTAGAAGGAAACCTATCTAAAGGTATTTCTATACGCTTTCTAAAAGAATTTTACCGTTCTTTTACCGTTTTATTTACCTGCTCTTGAACCTAAACTGAAACCGTGAACAAGTGCAAAGTATTAGTGGATTTTTGTTGCTTTAGTCGTTCCGGTTGGCTTGCGGACTGGAACAGCAACCTAGATAGAGCTATGGAAGTTGAAGACACTCTTTTGCATTTTGAATATTCGTGTGAAGCTAATTTTCTATTCGGTTAATTCAAAAAATTTCCAGGATTTTCTTTTTTAAATCCGAAATTGTTTTGTTTTTATGCGACCTAAGAGACTAAGCAGGTTAGTTTTTGCTGAATGCGCTTTGTTCTTTTTTTTTAACAGTTTAATGATAAACTTTTCTTTTATTTTTGCTTTAAATAAAGACGACAAAAAAAATTCCAGCCCAGCTTTTTTGAATCAAAATCTTTTTTTAAACAACCGAAAAAGTCAACATTTTTAACGCTTTCAACGAGTTAAAAACTGCCCACTTTTAAAATAGCTATAAAAACCAAAGATACAGTATTATATGAAGCTCTTATGTTTAAATAAGTCACCATTAAAAAAACACTATAAAAAGTTGTTGTAAGAGTTTTAGAAACTCTAATGTTCTAGTTTTTTTCAGGAGGCTACGCTAAAATGAACCCTAAAAGTAAAATGAAATATTTGAAAGATTTTTAGAGTGGTTGTGATTTTCTAAAAATTCCAGTTCATCGAAAGTTATCATTGTATTTGAAAAAAAATTAACAAATAAAATAAAGTTACGGTTTACCGGCGCAAAAAAAATTATTAAAAAAGAAGGAAACCGATATTGTGCAGGTATGTATTATGCAAAGATACAAAACTTAAAAAAGAAAATATTCACAGTTATACTAATGATGATTATGCTTGTAAACAAAGTCTTTCTGTCGACATAATTTAGGTTTACGGGTTGTGATAAAAATTGATAACAAGGCAAATAACTAAAAGTCAGATCTTGCTTTTGAAAAAATAAAAAATTGGTTGTTCTTATAGTGAGATGCACGTTTTTATTTGCGTAACAATGACTTCTAGTCGATGAGTCACAGAGAGGTACCACCAAGCAGGGAAAAGTGCCGTAAAGTGTTTTCCCAAAAGCACAACAGAATGGCACGAGTAGGTTTCGAACCGAAACTTTGTCGATTACCATCACGCCGCTCTACCTACTCGACCACGCTCCCAACAAATTTATTTTAGCTCGTCGTTTTTTTTTGTTCTTGATACGTTCTGTTATAGATAAACTTGGGCTTATACTGTCGGATTCTGTGCAGTAAACATTGAGAAGTTCGAGTTAGTGATTCGTGCACAAGGTATTTGTATACCATGTTACTTTTTGAAAAGTAAATCCATATGAATTTCAATCAAAATCCGTCTAATAAAAAGACTTGTCGTGGTTGAACAGCTCCAAAGCAATTAGTCGATTGATAATTTTATCTCTTTGTCAAATTTCAAAAATGTTTCACCGATCTAAAGTAATTTAAAAAAAAATACATTTTTGTGGGCCTTCTTTAAGATCTTGTTGAAAACGTAAAAGTTTTTTCAAAATTCAAAAACCTATTAAGAATTTTTTATGAGTTTGAGCGAATACAACATTGTTTAGCTCTTTTTTAGGATATTATAAGCTCGGTATGATAAGGCATCGACAAGGTTTATTTCGTGTTATTTTGGTCCTAACGAATGCCAATAATTATACAAGTATTGTTTTGTAAAAGTAGCCTTCCTTTAAACTGAAATGATAAATCTGTTTTTAGATTTAATAACAAGTAGGTTCAAAAAAAGTCAAGTAATTATTTACTTTAATTTCGTTGGTGAATTTTAAGTAAGGCATGAGTAAATTGAAAGAATTTAAATTTTTTTCAAGGTCATTTGGCTCGTGGAAGAAGAAAAAGACGGCATCCTTGTAACAAAGGTAAACTATAGGTTTGAAAATTTTGTTGAAAAGATTTGGTTTATGATAACCAAAAAATATGTTTGCCGTAATTGAACCGACCACACCACAGGCGATGCCGTTAATTTGCCTGAACATAATTTTATTAAAGCTAAACTCAACTAAAATAGTTGCAGTTTTCGTCAGGTTAATAAAAACTTGTTTCGGGTCAATTACAATTGGGAGATGACCTTTTGTAAAAAGTTTTAAAGTACAAAAATTCCGATAATTTTCAGTATCGCTCTCAACTGCAAACAACACAATTTATTCGGATTGCTATTTTACTGTTTTAAGTCAGTGATTAAAAGCTTTTCTATACTTAATTGAAACCTTAAGCTGTGCTACGCAGTTACTAGTTTTCGTTGTATTCAGTAGTAGTTTATAAATTTCAAATTTTGCAAAATTCAATGTGATGATGTTATCCTTTTTTTGTAATCTCTACTTTTAAGTCTCTAAAAAATTGTATGGATCTTTTGTAGAAAGCTTCCGCCAAAAAAAATATCCCCGCCACCGTGCAGTACTTAAAACGTGGCGGGGTGTTTTTCTCAAATCTCACATTTTTGCATTAGTGGAGGGGGCTTTCTACAAAAGATCCAATTGTATTAGGAAATCAAGACAAAACAAAAAAATAGTTATCATATATGTTTTGCAACGAAAAGTCTCAAACCTAATTCTAAACACGTTTATGGGTGCTAACACTCAGAACACTCGACCTCAAAACACGACCTCACAACACTAAATGTTATGACCCTAAAACTATTGTACTCAGGCAATTTTTTGATGACGATAAAATAGTTTGTTTCGATATTTTAAGACAGGGCTTGGGAACTCGCGGGCCACAGCCCAAAATTAAAACTGAGGTGCGGACCGTATAAAATTTCGGGGGGCTACGCAGCTTTGCGCACGTTTTAATGACGTTTTCCGAAATCTGACAATGTTGCATTGCTAAAGTTATAATATAATGCGACACATTTTCTTCCCAAAAAATTAGTAATCACTAAAAGAAAAAAAAGATCACCACTTTAAAACCATGTCTAATTTAGTAAAGACTAAAAAAAGGTCATCACTTTGAAACCTTTTCTAAATTAGTGAAGACTAAACAAAGGGTCATCACTTTGTTTCCAACATCAAAATATAACGTCGAAAATAATGTTGTTGACGCAGTCTAGGCACAACGTCAAAATAATGGTCTTATTATAAGATTCCTCAAAAATAATGTTTATTTGATGACCTGAGGTCGAAAATAATGTTTCCAACGACACTTTGAGATTGTCAGAAACTATGTGGTGCTGAGTCAACTGCAAACACCGGAATTATATCGTTCTCTTAATGAAAAAGCTATCTTCTACGCTAAGGAAATCTTCTAGAAAGTTCGTTAGATTATTCTCTCCGATCCTAACTCCTAACTATAATTTACCAAATCAGATTTAAATATAACCTTTATTCAAATGATATTAGTACAAATCACAGGTCTACAGAGCGCAGGATTTTTCATGGAAGTTCTCTCCAGTTCAACAAAAATTCAAATAATAATAACGACTGCACTTCAACTACCGAATAACGACTTTACCGGGCGATTCAAAAAGCTTAGAATCCCTCAACAAAATAACAGCGTAGAATAGCCCTTCGAAACGACAGTTTTTTTTAAATTTTATTTAATGTAATAGATCTGACTGAGTTTCTCTTCTATTTTATAGTTATAGAAGCAAGCGCTTATACATAGTGGACATCACAATTAAGCACGTGGCGATTGACAATGAAGGATTTGACTATCAGTGACGTTGATGCATTTCGCAATCCTCGCAATAACAGTGCTTTTCTAATCAGTTCACACAATGCTACAAAAACGTAAAGCAAATACAATAGGATTTCAATCAAATAGCACAATTTTAGTAAGATTTAAATCGTCTGAGCTCCAACAAAAAAATAATAACTTTATCAGGAACAATAACGAATTACGAAATTAAAACGTCAAAAAAGGGCCGATTGCGAATCAACCACACTTTGAAACCATCTTTAAATTAGTAAAGACTAAAAAAGGTCATCACTTTGAAACCATTTCTAAATTACTGAAGACTAAAAAAAGGTCATCACTTTGAAACCATTTCTAAATTAGTAAAGACTGAAAAAAAGATCATCACTTTGAAACCATCTCTAAATTCAGCGTTTTTCTTCCAAAAAACTTGTGTTGTCTAAGAAAAATAACATAAAATAAACGGGCTTCACCAGCTGCGGAGCACTTATTGTAAGGCTTTTTTTGCAAAAGGATTGATATGCTTCTTACCGACTCCCGCCCAAAATCCTTCTCACCCTTTCTCCTACCATCATCTCCTACCACTTACATCTTTGGCGACTTTAATAGCCATCATTCATCCTGGGACTCCCACTCACCAGAAGACCATTCAGGCAAAGATCTGTTTGATTGGCTCCTCTCCTCTGATCTTTTACCTCTTAATAACCCCGAACACCACACCCTATTACACCGTGCCACCGGAAACCGCTCTTCCCCGGACCTTTCCCTAGTACCTGCTCGATTAGCCTCTAAATGCACATGGCAGACCCTTCCGGACCTCGGCTTAGATCATCTTCCTATCTCCATCACTATTCCCACTTCCCCTATAATTAACTCTTTCCACCGCCCCCCCTCATTTAATTATAATAAAGCTCGCTGGGACGAATACCTTACTTATATTGATACCCACTGCCCCACTCCTTCTAACTTTACAACACTCTCTCTTTCTGAAGCCACCCACACCTTTACCAAACTCCTCAATGATGCTGCCACTTCTGCCATTCCTTTCGGCAGCATCAACCGTCCTGCTAAAGCCTGGTGGTCTCCTGAAGTCGCAGATGCCGTCGCAAAACGCCGAAAGGCATTTGCGAAGGCACACTGTTCCGAAGAAGACCGCCAGCACTATATCGCTACATCCAGATATACCTCCACTGTGATTAATAAGGCTAAAGCCAAGTCATGGCAGAATACTTGCTCTAGCCTTTCTCCTAAAACCCGTCCTAGCGAAGTCTTTTCTCTACTTCGCTCCATCTCTGGTTCCCCCTCCCCAACTACTTCTGACCTTCCCAATTTCTCAAATTGCCATACCCCTGTAGATTGTGCCAACCATCTCTCCTCACACCTACAGTCCCATTTCTCTACCCAAACCCCAAAACCTTTTCGAAGCACCGAGAAAGCCCAAATGAAGCAAATCAGAACTGCACACTGCAACACCCTGCATTCCACTTTCTGTTCACCATTCTCCTCAATTGAACTCTCTACAGCTATCTCTCAACTCTCAACATCAACCTCCTCCGGCCCTGATCAAATTACCTACCCTCTTCTATCCCACCTACCACAATCTGCGTTACATTTTCTTCTATACATCTTCAACCTTTCCTGGTCAACACACACCTTCCCGTCTGCTTGGAAACAATCAACAATCATCCCCATTCTCAAACCCGGCAAACCCTCTGACTCACCTTCTTCATATAGACCCATTTCTCTCACTTCATGTACCTCCAAACTCTTCGAAAGAATGGTTTTAGGACGACTAACCTATTTTCTCGAACTACATGACATTCTCTCACCCGTGCAAGCTGGTTTTAGACCTGGTAGATCGACTGTAGACCAGGTTCTCCTTCTCTCACAGTCAATCGCAGATTCCTTCCACCAATCTAAGCCAGGCGCACGTACAGTCCTTGCCACTGTGGATTTTGCGAAAGCTTTTGACTCAGTTTGGCACTCTGCCCTACTCTCTAAACTCCTCTCATTAGATCTTCCTCTTTGCTTTGTCGAATGGATACGATCCTACCTCTCAGATCGCCGTTCGAAAGTCCGTATCTGTAATTCATACAGTCGTCCTTTCCGTCTCCGAAGAGGAGTTCCCCAAGGTTCGGTTCTAGGACCAGTTCTCTTTTCTTTATACATCAATGACCTTCCCACTTTCCTTCCTGCATCTGTTAAGACCTCTCTCTATGCAGATGACCTAGCCATCTGGGCCTCCTCCCCGAGAGTTGAGTGTGCAACCGCTGTAGTACAAGCTGCCCTCAACAGACTGGTGGAATGGTCCTCAAAATGGCACCTTCCTCTCAACCCCCTCAAATGTGAAACATCCTTCTTCAGCTTAGACCCCTACCAATCACGTATACAACCCTCTCTTCACATTCTTAACACCCCTCTCAAATTCAACCCTCATCCAACCTTTCTCGGTGTAACCTTCGACCGCACTCTCTCTTTCAAATATCACGTCTTATCCTTACGGAAAAAGTTTCACAACCGATTTCGTGCTTTTCGCTCCATTGCCTCTGCCTCCTGGGGCCCATCAAAAGAATCCTTATGTACCCTATACAAAGCCTTTATTCGCCCCATCCTCACCTATGCTTCCCCAGGCTGGTTTCCCTTCTCATCTCCTACTCACATCACCTCCGTGGAGAGGATGCATAGATCTTCCTGTCGAGTAATCACAGGTTGTCTATCGTCCACTCCCATTCCTCTACTTCATATAGAAGCACTTCTACCTCCACTACGAGTCACCCTCACTCACCAATCTCTTTCCTTCTTTGAACGAGCCCTCCGTCTACCTCCCACCTTTCCTATAGCCTCTCTTGCGAACTCTAACCCCCGTACACGTCTCAAAAAGAACTCATGGAGATCTTTCTCCAGATCACATAACCTTACCCCTAACCTACATCTCACTCGTGAACCACTAATCCTCTGCCCTCCTAAACCCCCCTGGTCTGCCCCATCTAATTACACAATCTCACTCCACCTCTCATCCCCATGCTCTCGCAAAGATCCCCCCTCCCTTCGTAACACTGCAGCTACCTCCCATCTTTCCACTCTATCTCACAGCGATATCTCTGCCTGGACTGACGGTTCGGTACCTGGCGGGTTGGGACAGGGTGGTGCAGGGATACACATCAAGTGTACAAAGTGTGTCACTGCTACCTCGCTTTCCTTCTCGACTGGTCTCTGGACTACCAGTTATAGTGCTGAAACCTTCGCTCTCCTACATGCTCTTGAGTGGTGTATCTCTCACTCCAAGACATGTAATTTCGACTCTATCACCTTCTTTTCCGACTCTTTATCTGTCCTTTCAACTCTCTCTACCCCCCTACCATATTTAACACCAAAATCCCTATCCAATACCCAATCTCTTCTTAACTCTCTATCTCAATCCAAGGTTGTCCATCTTCAATGGATACCTGGTCACTCTTCCCTCCCAGGCAACGACTTAGCTGACTCTCTAGCTAAAGCCGGTGCCTCTCTCGATCCCTCCAATATATCAGTATCCCTCACACCCCTTATCTCCTCCCAACGGCTATCTCTCTACACCAGTTGGAGACGCAGTGTCCAATCTGGTTTCTTTCAACACCAAATCCCTACAGTATCTCCCGAGGAGCTTACTCTCCCTCACTCCGCTCGCTGTGCTCTCTCCCGTTTACGCTGCAATGGGCACAGCACTCTCCTCAACTCTTATCTCCACAGGGTTGGTCGAGCCGAGACTCCTTCTTGCAGCAACTGTGGTTCTGAATCACAGGATCTCTCACATCTCGTGCTCGACTGCCCTGTACTAGACCCTCTGCGTCGGGCCATTTTCGGCCACACCCCTTCTCTTCTGGACCTCTGGTCCCGTCCGTGGGGAGTCGCCCGACTATTGGGATTCCGCGGAATTGATCCGCGCCCCCATCCCTAGGAATGGGTCGGGTAAAACCACCACCACCACCACCACCAGACATATTTTAAATAAAAACTAAAGAACCAAATAGAAAATTCCAACCGGAGAGCAACGTCTTGGCATTTCCGAAAGCAAGTCGGGGTTATTGCTTGAAGGTTGCCCTAAGTATAATGCCTCCAACGTTTTACCGCGAGTCAGCAGGATAAAAAGAGATGATAAAAATTAAAATAATTTGTTCTGTTACTTTTTGAAATTGCGCCATCTACTGGCCAAGGCTTCTCATTTTAAAAACTAAAAAATCAAAAACTTCACACATTTTTAAATGAAACTCTATAAACAATTATTATTTTTAGCAGTATAACGATGGCGGTCGGTTTTTGTAAGGTTTCTTTTATTAATGCATCTTTTTAAGCTTCAAAGATTTGCAAAAATGAACAAACCAAGGATGTTTGACACATATTCTATTTGAATTTATTTGATTTAACTAAGCATCAAACCACCTTCTTATAGGTAATCAACTAAACTCGGCGAATAGTAAATGAGAATCAGCAGTATTCAACTAGGAAGCCCCGAACTCGAAATCTTTATGAAACGGATTTGTTGAATTCATACATTCACAAAAGCTAGTAGCCTACAATTAAATAGAAAGTAATAATTTGACACTGCGCGTTTGAAACATTTAAGATTTGTAAAGTATTAAAATAAAACTGTTTTTTTTTATTATTTTCCTAGCCTTGACAGCAACTAAGCAAATTTAATCGGACGGTGGACGCCGCAAAAATTAAACAAAAGTTAAGTTACATTGATCTACACATTGAACCTAACAAAGCTGCTTCTATTTTTGCCATTCCCTCAAATCATTATTACTGGTTTGACGACTCAACTTTTGCACTTATAAGAGCAACAACGATAACATTTAAATCTTTTTTAATTGTAAACGTAAACACTGCAGCTAATTTTTTTTTTTTTTTTTTTTTTTTGTTCAACTAAATTGTAAATAAATGACAGAGTTTACTCAAAAATCAGATCATCGACATAACTTTGCCTGAGGCTTTTTTTTTTAACTTACAGCAAAACATTGGTTTGGATTGATTTAATTTATGTTTTACAAAAAATGAAATGGCTGGTTAAAATTTTTTTTGTCGTAATTTGTATACTCGAATTAGAATTCTTTTTTTAATATATGCTTTTAACTAGCAATTTTGTTCAAAAGCAAATAAGCTATTTTTTAAAGGTAGTTTGGTGTTCAAATTAATATAGAAGACATTATGTAATGCATATTTTTTTATGTCACATGATTGATACCATGGTTAAGCATTTTTTCAAGTGACGATAAACATAGCCATACCAGCCGAAAAAACTCGGGGAGTGGCAATACAGTATTGCCCAAATTTTATTGACGTTTGCCAAATCATGATCTTATTGGTAGTTGAGTTGATCAATTGCCAATTTGGTAATTTTCTCCCTGCCCCCTCCCCCCCGGCTTGTATGAATATGACGATAAACTTTAAACAAGCTCATATTCAACTAATTTTATCATATCAAAAAAGTTTTATTTAAGCTATAGTTGCACGGAAGATTCGTTTCTCAAACAGTATTTCATAACCTTTATTGGTTTGTGATCCTTTTTCAAAGTAAAGAGCCCGCACATAGGGGGAAGAATAGGGAATATCCCGCAGGGTGGCACTTTTGGGAGAGCGGCAAATCATTTAATTGCATAGTATTTTTAAAAAGTAACTTTTTAAAAATACTATGCAATTAAATGATTTGCTTAAAAAAATTGAAAATTCTTGAAACGTGGATTGCAAAAATTGGAGCGGCGATTAGTAAATGGCCTAAATAATACTATAACTTAACTTTTAACAGGATTTTATAACTTTAAAAAATCTTTAAAATAGGCTCATTGCTTAAATAATATAGTCTATGGGATTGCCTCGTGCCTTAGTGGGCTATTATCTGTGTTCTTTCATGAAATTATCATGTTTTGCATAGATACTATTCTTAAGTTCGGTGGCGGGTCGCTAACACGACCTGCAGAGCTGCAGCACCTCATATATACTTACAAACGCTTGAAAAAATTAATAACTACAATACTTTTTAATTTTTCCTAATTTTCTTTCATTTAATTGAAGTTTTTCTTGGTTTTAAAAAAAAATCTTAAAAATTTTGAATCGGCAACTTCTTGAGCTGTTTAAATAAATATTTTGCAAATTCATTCGTTTTATTCAAGCGCATTTTTGATTGAATAAAGTTACCGTAAGCATTGTGAAGTTTTGCGGCATTATTACGTAATTTTGGCCAGAACGTTCAAGAAACGATTGTTTAACCTACTACTATTAAGCTATTTCGATATTATAAGTTAGATAACGTGCTTTACTACTTTATCGCAAAATTGTATTGTGACGTCATAAACTGCTTTGTCCGATCGCTAAACTTAGTACAATAATTAATTTAAGAAATATTGTTTGTTCTCGTGTTTTCAATTTTTATCTGGTGATTTTGCTGATATGTATACATAGCGTTGTAATTTCTATCATTTATTCCAGTTGAGATTCTAGTTAATTCATCCTGTTCCGTCATTCCAGTTGAAAAGTGCTTGAAAAATGCATAGAATGAATCGTTTGGGTTATTGCCGCCTGCGAGCCATTGTTTAAGTGTTTAACTAACCAAGAAACAAAAGTTGACGTCTTTAAAATTAATTTTACAGTGAGATAGAATTGCTTTATCCAGTGCAAATAACAAACTTTTAAGTTTAGTATTAGTCATCGGGGTGCTAATTTATTCTTTAAGTTAGTCAATAGAAAGTAAAGTGATTATTTGCAGTTGTTGGCGCTGTGAATTGTTTTGAAGTTTGGTGAAGCTTGAGAGTCAAGCTTTACGAAAGTTGATCAAGTTCGTTTGGTTTTGGAAAAATATATTCTTTATAATTAGAAACCGTGGTTATATTTATCTGTGAAGAAAAATTTAGTGCGAATCAATCGGTACTTAGCCAGAACCTACTGCTAAAAAAACTTCAATCTTGCGCCAAATTATTTCTAGAGCCGGCATAAATAAAAATAACACAGCTTTACTTAAGCGCAGGTATTTGGATTACTTTGTTCAACTAGTCCTTTTGAATTCCGAAGTAAAGTTGTGACAGAGTGATAACCGACTTATTTTCGAAAGGAAAATTCGACAAATTTTTCAATAGAAGTCATCATAATTCATTTAAGTAAAAAAAAGAAAGAAAATGGTATAACGAAGCAAATGGAATAAATTCTTATCATGGTCAGATACCCGGGACTTTTTTAAAGCAGAGGGTTCAAAACTAAATTTTAAGTTAAAAACTAAATAAAAAGTAACACTTGGTGGGAAAATTGTTCATGGCAAAATGATGACAAGCAGTTTTAAGCATATTAATTAAACTTAGCTTACAATCGAAAGCGAGTTGAAGGAAGAACTTGAATTTGACTGATATATAACAAAGTAAAAATACTTTTTGAAGTAGAAACGTCTGCCATTTTCACATATTTCTAATTATCTCATATACCAAAAAAAAACACCCGATATTTTCCCATAATCAAGTTGACATTGCAACAATGAGAAATCAACAGCTGGTTTGCAACAGCTGCAATAGTGTTTGTTAAGATCGAATATAAAAAGGCTTCAAAAAATACACTTTCAAGGATAATTGTCCCAAAAAAAGTTAAAATGATCTTTTACTTGCTTGCTTGTGTCGCTTTGGCAACAGGTAAATTAAAAAAAGACAGTATGTATAAAGTCTACTATTTATTATAAAATTGTTCATAGATTAATTTGAATAAAAAAAACTTTTTAATTTTACTTGCTCAGAAAACGTTTTACCCACAAATATCATTAACTTAATAAAGAAATCAGATTAATAGGGGACTCAGCCCACAAAAAGCTAGTACCAAAAGTTTTGTTATACTGCAGTAATTACAGTTGGAAAAAGTAAGACTGGAATTTCTTGCATGTAAAAAAAAGTAACACTAAATCTTTTCTGCAGAGTTTTTTTGGGAAATTGAAATTTTAAATCATTAATCTAACCGGATTGAATAATAAACAGTCAAAAGCATTTGAAAATGAAGCCAATATAAATCATAATGCGTAAATTCCAACTGCAGCAAAACCACAAATTAGGCGAGAAATATTTTTAAAAAAGGCATTTTTAAAATAAAAACCAGAAAGTTATTGTAATCATTTTTTTCGGAAACCATTTGCATATCGTAATTCAAAATCATTAGCTGGAATAAGCAAAAAGCTAATTTTGTCGTGAATGTGATAAGAAATTCATTTGTTTAGCACGCTTTTAAATCTTACAGTGGCCAATAATAACAAAACTTTATTTCTTTAGCCACCCCCACTCCCTCGATCAGTCACGTGAAGGATGCTCAAGCTATCCATCCCCGAATCATTGGAGGAAGTGATGCCTCTGAAGGAGAATATCCATGGCAGGTGGGATGAAAGATCAAACAGAAAACGTAGAACTGCTTGTTGTTCGAATCGCAAAATTTCATAACAAAGCAAAATCAATAAAATAACCCTCAACATTGCTTAGTACAGTTAAATGCTTGTTTTTAGGAGATAATGTTTTTAAAAAGAAAACACAATAAAGTAACTTTTAATCGAAGAAAAGTTAGTGATGATGCTTTTTCTATTTATGCTCCAAAACTGTGGAACTCTTTACCTGATCGACTGAGGCAATTAGATGATTTTAGTGTATTTAAATGTGATTTGAAAACATATTTATTCTCTCAGTATTTCTTGTCTCATTGATAGTATTGACTGCTGTTCACCAATACTGTTATCCACTTATTGTAATATATGTGATTTAATTGTGCTAATATTGCTTTTCTTATTTGTATCATGTTGTCTTGTTATTATTTGCTTGTTCCACAGCTGAGCAAAAGTGTTAACTTTAGCAATCATTGTTGCCATTGTTATCACTTCAAATCTGTGGTTAAACCTACTATTATTATTATTAAATAAAAGCATTTTTTGACTAGTGTATAGGCCTATAGGCAGTGTTCCCATCTGAACTGACCAAAAAGTAAGCACAACTAACGAAATGAAAGAAGCCTAAAAAGTCAACTATTTTGTCTTTTTGCGCAACGAAGACCTTCTTTCAATCTCTGTTGGTTTTGAATGATTCGTGCATTTGATTAAAGCAGTGTTTCTCAACCTTTTTTGTGGCGACCCAAATGCTAAGCGAAATAGAAAGCAAAGATTTGACGAATCATCCGAAACTTGTGATCCGAATTCCGGTTATCCCAGGAAGTTAAAAAATTAACATTCAAACGTGAATCTGCTTCGGATTTTACGACTTTTCTCCTAAAAAGTAGTAATCACTAAAAGAGGAAACGTCTTCACTTTGACTCTGTCTCCAATTTCTTGATTTTTGTCCCTAAAAAGTAGTGATTCAATTTTTATACAATTAAAGTCGTTGGCGACCCATTTTTGGGTCGTGACCAAGGGTTGAGAAACACTGAGTTAAAGAATAAAAAAGGCCTTCACTTGATCTTTTACCAAAAAACGACCTTTTTTCTTCGGACGGAGAGCAAAAACCTTGTGATAAGCGCGTTATAAGCGCGTCTAGACATTGCGGAAAACTAAAACAAAATTAATCAAAAATAAGCATAAATCAGCACCTGATTCTAAAATGAGCACGTTCCTTAAAATATAGCACATTAAAATTTTCTCAGACTATGTTCAAAAAATAAGCACAAATCTTAAAAATAAGCACGAAATGGTTATCCTGCCTATGGGTTAGGTTAGTTTTATTCATATCTAGAATGATATGTGTTTCTACAAATACAATGTTTTGTATAGCTTAGACTTTTCTGAACATTAAAAAATCTTTTAATTGTCTTAATTTACTTTTTAATTAAAGTGAAAATACTATCTTTTTAATTTACAGAAATGCCCAAAAATTTTGCTCTAGTACATAAATTTTTCATTTATTTTACTTTTATTAACTTTAACCAGGTCAGTCTTCAACAGTTTGGACGCCATTACTGTGGAGGTTCTCTCATTTCTGCTAACCACGTGATGACTGCTGCTCACTGCCGTGTCACGTAAGACTACAACATAATCTGTCGTCAAACAAACTTTCAAGCTTCATCAATATATTCGCTTTTCATTTTCATTTCTAGCAAAAAACAGTCGATACGTCATCTAGTACTAAAATTATTCAAATTATTCATCTAGTACTTTTAAGTTAAAAAGTATTTAGCGTGCTTTCAAAAAGGCCGAAAACTCGTCAAGTAGAAAGTTTTTCAGAGATACACAATTTTGTTTTAAAATTGCCCTTTAGAAGAAAAAAGCGGCAAAAAAAACTTTTCCAAATGCCCAACAGCATGATGAAGAAAAGACTCAAAGCAAAACAATTTTGTTTATTGACTAATTTTCTGGATTTTTTGACTGCATCTTCAGCTTAGTATATGTAAATTTGTCTATGCCTAAAACGCAAGTTTTATTTTCTACCATCCTATAAGTTTGTTTTTAAAAAAAATCCAGCTTTCCTTTTTTATTTGAACCTGAGTTGTTTTAAAATATGGCTTTACTAAAATTTTTCTATACTTTTAAAAGTAAGTTTTTGATCGATATGTAGCCTGTTTTTTCTTCTGCAGCCCAACTACCGTCAATCTTGGATCAGTTGATTACAGAAACCCTGAGCAAATTATTAATATGGAGTCATTTACTGCTCACCCCTCATATAACTCAAACACTTTCGATTACGACTATGCCATCATTACTCTTACAAATCCCGCTACTTTGGGAGGAGATGTGAGTTAATTAATGATTCCATAAGATTATTTTTCTAAATTAAGAGCCGATTTATTTGTTACTTTTAAACAGTATAATTGATTCGCAAAAAAGATGTAAAACGTAAAAGCCTTTACCGTTAAAGGTATCTACAAAAATATTAAGATATAGCCGTATATTGTAAGTTAAATGTAAAATTTGTATTTGTAGTGCAATTTGTAACTTACTTAAATATATCGGGAGTTGCTAATGCAATTAGATATTTTTCAAAGCTTGATAAAAACTTGCTTCGACATACCGGATGAAATTTAATTAATACGAAAATTGTGTATATGGACGTAAGTGTACGTTTGTGTACGTGAAATATTTATTACAGATGATTTATGTACTAATATTTATAAAAACAAAGTAGTAAGAGCATGGACGAATATCCAAATATTTAAATTATATTTTGATCATTAGTATTCGTATCGAAAACCTATAACATTTTTTAGGTTCAAACCATTAAACTTGTCTCAGCAGGAATGAATTATTCCGGAACCGCAGGCATATCCGGATGGGGCTACGACACTCGTATTGGTAAGAAAGCGTTTCTTACTATTTGTATTATTGCTAAAACTTAATTGCTTTAATTTTTTCGTTTATACGTAGCTGTTGCTTATGTTTTTTTACTAAAAACTTTTTACCTCTACTGGGAGCTTAAATCTTTATCTATTAATTGAGGTTTTTACATAAAATCCTTTCTTTATTATAAAATTCTTTAAGAGATATTACACTTAATTTTTGTAGTTACCTTCACAAATTGTACTTGTGCGTACCCGATTCTTCCTTATTTTGTTTTTCAAAAAAATTTATCTTAATCTTTTACGTATAACGTTATCCGTTCAATGAAAAATATTTTCATACTCGTAGTTTATATTTTTTTAACTTTGGTTTCATACTGAGCAATACTAAACAGTAAACTAAAGTATAAGTATTATACAATGTAATCGGAGATAAAAACATTTTTATATTTTAGCAAGGCTTTGTAAAATTTTTTTAAAATCTTTTGCCAGGTCAATCGACACCAATCATCATGCAAAAATCGTCCATTCCTTTGGTTAGTGCTTCCAGTTGCCAGTCAATTTGGGGAAGTGTGATCGAAATCACCGAGCGCATTCAATGTGTCGGCGGTGATGGAATGGTCAGCGTATGCAGTGTAAGTTTTTAGAACAAAAATGTAGATTTCGTGATTTAAATTACTAAATTTTTTTCATTTTGTATTTGTACTAATTAAGCTACAAGAACCCGATGACCAAGGCAGAAATTAAACAAGAATTTTATTATAGAGCCTATTATTCGCAAATACAGAGTCGGCTGGATAGTTTAGTTAGAGCGATAGCAC
Source organism: Diplosoma virens (assembly GCA_963680785.1). Taxonomy (NCBI): domain Eukaryota; kingdom Metazoa; phylum Chordata; class Ascidiacea; order Aplousobranchia; family Didemnidae; genus Diplosoma; species Diplosoma virens. The sequence goes on from OY796891.1 coordinate 25,893,419, forward strand.
TCGGACTTGCAAGTAGAAGGATGCAAGTGTGATGCTCATTCCACTTAGGTGATTTCTTTTGTGCCTTCACGAAAGGCACTTCACGACAAATTTCTCGACAGAGTCACTTTGCTCATTCACAGTCGTGACTTCGCTTAAAATTAAAAGCAGCATTCACGTCAAAACGATTAAACGAAGAAGATCGCAAAACTCGTCTCCCAGGTTAAAACACAATATGCCTATCTTCATATTCCCACCAATTCGATTTCCTAGCTTAAAGTAAAGGCCATAACTAACTCTTTTCCACAAACACCAACCATTCGAATTACAGCAATAAATCTGAACATGTTTAAGACGTTTATACGACCAAGCTTTAACAAGAACAGCTACTCATTTTTGTTTGCCGATTAATGAATAATGAAATCATGGTTAAATAAGGCCGGCAGCGTGGTCAAGTGGATAGAGCGCCGTGAATGTAATCGACAGCTTTTCACTTCAAAATTTACTCGCGCCATTCTGTTGTGTCCTTGGTAAAGACACTTAACGGCATTTTCCCCTGCTTGGTGTTCTTGGCAAGCAGTTCTAAATTTTAGTCATAAAAAAAAATTTTAAGCTGACAGCAATATCTTGGCATCTCCGGAAGAAGGTGGGGGAAATTGCTTGTCCTACCTGCTAGCGCCTCCGTCGCTTTACTGCGAGTCAGGCAGGATAAATATAGAGATAAATAGAAATAAAATAAAATTATCAAAATTTGCCACAACTTATCTAATCACAGTGCTACGTCAGGAATGTAATTACAATTAGAATTTAGAAAACACTGCTACAAGCAGGTAATACAAGAACATTCTTAGGCTTAAAAAAGAGAGCGTAACAATCCGTCAATCTCTAAGTCGTTATTTTAAAATTCCACTGCTATTTATTGACAGGCATTCTGTTACTTAAATTTTATGGTAGGATCGAGTTATGACAAGAGTCACAAGACTATGATATTGTTGATAATTTTCAAAGGTTCTAACAAAATGCGTCACGAAAGCGTCTATTTTGCTAATTATATTAAACTAGTAATAGTTCAACATGAACAATTTGGAAAAAAAGGAAACGTAACTTTGACCACACCCTAAGAAACGTTGAAACCATCAAGCGTATTAGTTAAAAAGTAAATGACTTAACTTCATCCATTTTTTGGTCTTCACTTGCTTTTAGAACATAGACTTGTACAGATAATTGTTAGCAATAACAATATACTTTTTAAACTTTTCGAATTATCTGTGCTGTGGACTTGTCAAATAGCAATATAAGGTTGTGAAATTCACTTAAGCCAAATATTTTGTTGATTTAAATTCTTACTTGTTTAAAAGTTTTATAGTAACTACGTTAACAAAATTTTTACACTCATTCTATCAAACTTTGATTACATTGACTTCATATTAAAAAGCTTATCACAGGTTTGAGATGTTCATCTCCACTGTAAAATCTGCAGTGTGAAGGAGTAAAGAGTAGCAATGTATCGATGGCAAACGATATCCAAACAGTCGCAGTCAATTCATACTCTCGTCGTTCTGTTTTTTTTCATTAGCCTACTCTGATTAGCATAACACATTACAGTCAAACCTCGGTTTACGAACACAATTCGTTCTGAAAAGCTGTTCGAAAACCGAATTGTTGGAAAACCGAATCATATTTTCCCATTATAAATAATGTAAAAAAGATTAATTCGTTTCACGCGCCAAAAGAATAACTTATTTACTTGTTTACAATATACCTTGTATATCATAAAATAAAACCATTTCTTCCAAGAGTAAATAAATCAAAACATAACAAGTAATTTACATTTACATAACTTTATATAGCATAAAAATTTACATAACAATGTATATTTAATAATACATGTATTTTTTTTCCTTGACCAATATCACTTCTCGCTTTCATTGGATCCATGATTTAGGGCTAATGTAGAGAAAAGAATGTTTTGTACAATAAAATTGTAAATGCATAGCGTAACAATGAATGTTATAAACGTAACAATAAAGCACAAGTCACAATAAAACACAAGTAACAATGAATGTACTGTAACTTGTATGCTGGTGAACAAAAAAAGTTGTTCGAGAACCGAATTTTTGTTCGAATACCGTGTCATTTTTAACTCAAAATTTCTGTTCGAAAATCGAATTGTTTAAATTCCGAGACGTCGTAAACCGAGGTTTGACTGTACTCTGATTGGCGGTTTTCGCCAGCATCTAAATTTTAGTCATACCATTGTATAAAAGCTAAAAAACAAATAAAAAACTTTTTACTGGACAGTTATATCTTGGCATTTCTAAAAACAGATCATGGTAATCGGTTGACAATTGCCCCAAGTTTAATCTCTCGACGTTTGTTTAAGAAGTGTGAAAGATAAATAAAAATGATGATAATTAAAACATTGCTTTTGGTTAATTCACCAACACATTTGCATTGTACTGTTGCAACGTTGGCGCTAACGTTGTGTTAAAGTTGGTCAAATAAAAAATCTGATCCAAGAATATCTCCAGCGAGATCAGATAGAATGATGACTACATCAACTCGGTAATCATCGCCAATAATAATGCAGTTATGATATTTTGGTTGATTTGTATAATTTGTTTCAGGGTGATTCTGGTGGTCCACTTACTGTCGTAGATGGCGGTGAAACCATCCTCATAGGCGCCGCTTCATGGGCCGAAAGTACGTGTAACCCAGCCTATCCAGGAGGTTATGCTAAGCTGTCCGCTGTACGAAGCTGGATTGATTCAATTATTAATTAAATGTTTTTCAGCTGTGACCTGATGCATTTGATAATAAATTAAAAACTTCATATGTTCCTTGAACAGTAGTACAAATGAACTAAGCAATTGCTGCAAGTTTTTTTTACAAAGATTTAAATTAAACCTAGCTTTATTTTTTCTAAAATAAGGTTTTCTTGGTGCCTGTGCCAGTGGTCTCAAACCTTTTTTATTCTATGGACTGCTTTAACCGATAGTAAAAGCTAAATTCCACCCCGAAGCGAAAGCGAATTATACGTAAATAGTTTTTTTGTGTCTGTAGGGGGAAAAAGGAAGTTAAGTGTAATTGCTATTAATAAACTTTTAATCTTTAACGAATTCATTACTACAAAATAATTTGTATAATTATTAATTTTGGAATAATATTTTAACCGACCACTAAAAAAAAAATTATTTTAAACACATAAAAGTTGAGCTAATTTGGCATTTAGTGAGAAACAGGTAATCGTCTTTTTTTTTTTTTTTGAGAATTCATTGTAAAAGACACGGAATTTTAGAAAAGGCGCAATGCCTTGCAGTCTCTACCCCAAATCTATGTTTTATCTTGATTTGCAAGAGAGCTAAGAAATAAGATATGCATATATAAAGACAAACGAAAAGAAAACTTGGATTGTTCTCTCCGCCACTATAGATTAGCATAGGAATCGCACATCACTGGCTGAAATTCAAAGAACAAATTTTTTATTAATAATTCCTATGCACAAGAATCGTTTTTTAGCTTCTTTGAAAACTAACAAAAACTTTTGCAACTTACGATATGATTAGATTTTGTATTGCATCAAGCTTATATAACAGTCAAATACAAATAAAAAGTCTATAAAGCATTACAGCTATCATTAAAAATGTACAGGCTTACTGCGTTTTAAACAAAAAACCCTTGAAAGTGGAAATTTTTCCTTAGTGGAAAACTTTCTCTCGGTTTTAGAACTCTAGCCGAAGCAGTTTTCAAATAGGCTTGCTGTAAAAAGCATAACTATATTTGGTGTGACACGGCCTACTAAAGATACGGCCTTATATGATATTAAGTAGGCCGTGGGTGTGATCACTATATAGAACGGGATTTCCCAAATCGTGGCCCGCGGATCATTTATCGCCTGCGCAACAAATTTTTTAGGCCCGCTGCCATACAACACGCGTAATTCCACAGCAATTTTAGACTATGAAAAATAACTTGGATTGTAAGCGTTTATTAAGTATACCAAAACATCCGTCTTAGATATACAAGAACGGCTCTTTTTAAGGAATTCACAAAAAAAGCAAAACGAAGACCTCTTTTCTGTTTTTCTAGGAAACTGTTGAAGACCAAAAAAAAGGTCTTCACTTTACTTTCAAGTTAATTTTTACCAACTTTCTTCTTCTCATAAGCGGCCTGCCGAACACATTAATTTAAAAAGTGGTCCTTGATTTTTAAAGTCTGGGAATTACTGCTATAGAATACTGGATTAGGAATGACACGGAAACCCCTTAAATATTTATAGATTAAGTTATGCGCAGACGATCCAGTAGAAAAAGTAAGAAGCAGCATTCGTTCTACAAAACTTTGTATTTATTCAAATTCCAGAACTTTCCATGTTTTCAACATCGGCAGTTTTATTGATTTAATAATATTAAGTTTTTCTTTATAAATCTAATTGTAGAAAATTAACAACGCACGTGTTTGCTTTAGTTCCCTTGAGTTTCTCATCATAATTTGCGCGTGCACTCGCTGCCAGCGCCTTTTTTGTTTTGCGCTTTATTTTAGTTAATCTCATCTCGGAGCATAGCTCGTGTCTGCAACGCGTTCATTTTAGTGCTGGCTTTGTGAGTTCTAGTTACACTTTTCAATTTGTGAGGCGACCAGCAGCAATTGGTGGCCGCTGGCTGAAGTCTGAGTAGACTTAGTGTATTTGAAGTACCCGTGTTTAGTTTGTCACTTCTCAATTTGTGAGGCGACCAGCTGCAGTGTTTGTGGGCGGCTGGCGGCTGGTTAAAGTCTGAGTAGACTTAGTGTAAGTTTTGGTAGGTTTTGGTAATTCCCATTTCCCCGTGAGTTTCTATGCGTTTTCTTTTTGTGTTTAATTTTTAGTTCTTTTTATTTATTTACAGATTACCGCTTTTGCTTTCGCTTTTCAACGCTTCAGTTAATTATTTATTTTAAATTAAAATATTCCTTTGTTATTGTTTAGTTTTCATTTCGTCGAAACCGGAAGCGCGTTAATCGACATTTCACTTTGCGGCAATCGGCAACTTCAGCGCCGTTTACGGTTACACTAATAATGTACGCTTTTAACAAAAAAGCAAGCTTTGAAGCAATTAAAAAGTGAATCATGACGAGGGCAGCCTTTTTTACAAAAATCACTTAATAGTTGTTAAAGGCCACATTATAGATTTCTCACTATGAATCGTTCTCTAGAAATGACCTTCCTTGCTTTATGAAATCAAAAGAAAACTAAAATCTGACAATCTTGGTTGGGGAAAAAAAAACAACTTAAAGACAATAAAGGTTAAAGAAATAGCAAAGGACCAATTATCGCCCCCGCACCTAAACTAAATTTTTCAACAATTTCTGCAAAACAATAATGCAATGATTTCAACTAAACTAAACCTTATTTGCCTACAAATGCAGTTGCAAAGCTTTAGGTCTGTCCAACAACTAACAAAAAAAAATAAAAAAAAACTAGCAATTCACCTTTCCGACCAAAAATTAAATTACCATCGTGACCTTTTACGACGCCAATTCTGCAGATGTGGGCAGTGCCGTATACAAAAGTACCGCAGTACTTTTTTAGTACCGCTACCAGTACCGGTACCGCAGTACTTTTTTTATAAAGTACCGCGGTATCCGTCTAATTTTAGGGTCATTGAAAGTTTTTTTTGCAAGCATTGCGACATGGTTTTGTTTTTCGTATCGATTGCAGCTTCAAAGTAGTTTCTTGATTTACAGTAGTATTATCACAAATTGACATTTGTCAAACCTACCAGTACTTTCCCCATCCTTCAGGTTTAGGAACGTTTTACATACTTCATAGCCAGTAGCCCTTTTGCAAATTTTTATTTAGGCTTAGCTTACTCAGGCCAGTAGGGTAGTCTGGGTAGACTAGCATTTTAGTTATGTCTAAAAGTAAATTAAATTTCAATTCACTACAATATTTTGGCATCTCTGAAAACAATTATCTGCTAGATCTTCTGGTTGCTTGCGGACTGTATATATAGCATTAAATAAGCAGGTACGGTATCGCTTAAAAGTTACCCTTAGTATAACGCCTTCAACGTTTTTGTACGAGTCTCTGAAGAATAAATGGAGTTGAAATACAATAAAAATCAAATTAAAAATTTTAAATCTTAAACGAATGATGGGTTTGTGTATGAAGCTTATTTTGTCTTATATTTTTCCATCAATCTTAATCATGTTATTAATTAATGTGCATAGAAAAAGAAACAATTTTAAAATTGGTTGAAAAAATATTGTTTTAACTTATCCGTTTAAATATCAGGTTTTGTTTTGACTAAATTGAAGAAAGATTATTAATTGCTTATGCGCTTGAAGTTCTAAATTATATAATTAATTATATCATTTTTTTATACGCCATCGTCAGTCTATGTCATTCGACTCTGTGTTTTTGAAACTTTATTCAAACTCCATTTTTTTGACCAATTTTAACAGAATAAAAAAAGGTTACTGAAATGAAATCAACCAATAAAATTCTAATTACCACAAAAAAATGACACAATCGTTTTTCAGTGTTAATATTGAACTTAACGGAAAAGGCACCAACAGAAATTATTTGACTTGTTTTTATTGTAACAGAGTTAAAAGATCCCTGCTCCAGCTTTTTATATTTTTGTTTGCAACAAGAACAGGCAGTAGAGAATATTTTACAACACTACACACCGGTATTAAAATTTAGCATAAATGACTTGGCGTGAATAGCTATTTTATTTTATATGTTACTTTCTGTACAGTACAATATGTAGATAGGTGTGCGTTCGTTTTTCCTCCTTGTAAGTTTATGTTTGAAATAACTTTATATAGAATAGCCTACTTTTCTTTGTTGCACTGAGCATTTGATAAAAATGACCAAAAGATCAAATTATATAGATTAATTTAAAAAATGAAGTTTTAAGAAATATTTGTCGCAGTTTGCTTGAGGTAATCGAAAATTATCAAAAGACTTCCATCCTACTTTTGAATTATGCTGGGGACTGTATCGAACATTTTTACATATTGTGTTACGCTTGAGTGCAATATCATTAATTGGTTGCATAGGCGTACCAGCCAAAAAAATATGGGGGGCAATGAAGTTTTGCCCAAATTTTGTGACATTTGCCCAAATCATAATTTTGTAGCACATTACGGATAGGACAAAAAATTGTTTGATTCGCAAACCAAGAACAAATTTTGTCCTAAACTCATGGTGATCTCTAAAAAAAAAAAAGAAAAACTCTTCACTTGAATTCAGTCTCATATTTTTCAATTTTCGACCCAAAAGCAAGGTGTTCTTTACAAAAAAAAAGTCTTCACCTAAATTTGGTAACTATTTTTTGCAGTTTGATCATTGTCCTAAAATTTTTGACTTTGCCCAAATATTTTCTTGTCACTGCCCAAAAAATTTCAATTTTGCCCAAATCTTAGAAACTTGGGTCAGCATTTGCCCTCCCTGCCCCCCCGGCAGGTACGGTCATGATTGGTTATACCGATGTTATGATACCGATATTCTAATGTCAAAATTCGTATTATAAATTAAATAATTCTGAAAGAAACAATGTCGGTGTCTTAAGTTGTGACAAAATCAATATTAAAATCCCAAATTACTCCCGGTAGAAATTCATTTTGATGATAATGACTGTTTTGGAAAATGTTAGGTTGTTTTATACTCTGACGCAGGGATGCTCAATCTTTTAACCATTATGGTCCAACTTTTGTCGAAAAGTTTATTGCGAGTCGCAATCGGTGCCGAAATCAAAGTATCTTCTTTTTTGTCTTACTTATTTTTAATGTGTTATTTTTGAATGAACCTCCTTGATAACAGGAATTCGGACTACAAATTTAGTTAAAGACCAAACAAAAAAGGTCACCAGTTTGATATATCTACGTGTTTTATTCTTATATAAAGCGAAAAATTTCTAGTGAGACAAAAATTAGCCTATTTATTCCGATTTTTCTGCTCGTCATTGGATTGATTCAAAGCAATACAATAATTTGATCGATTATGTAATTACAAATTCTTTGGTAGGCTTCAACAATGGACTTTGCGGGTCTCGGGTTGGGCAGCCCTGCTCTGACGAAATGTATTAATAAACAATTCAATGTACGGTAAATTTAAAATCAAAAAATATACGCCAGAGCATTAGTCAAGTTCAACTATAAAATATTCAACCATGTAGGCTAAACTAACCTACTAAAAAAGAAAAAAAGCTTGCAAAAATCCAAAAAACTAATTTTATCAAAGTAATCAATCCTAACTAAATTTTTTAAATTAGGCTTATTATAACATTTTGAAATAATTATAAAAAAGTACGATGTAACACTTGAAATTTCAATTTTTTCTTAGAATAAAAACAAAGCAGAAGACAACGTATTCATTAGGCTTTTCATATATCCAAGGGCTATTTTATGCGAAAAATCAAGTTAAAAACATATTCACCGCATGTTTTTTACATCCAAAGCATAATAGATTTTTGAAAGTGAACAGTTGGATACGTACAAATTGTTTTCGCTTTGTTAAGTACAATTTTTAAATGTCAAATGAAATCCAATGTATGACAGAGTTTTAGTTCTTACCATTAATTCATATTATTCAAAAGTACCTATAGTACCGGTACCGCGGTACTATTTTAGCAAGGTAACGAGTACCGGTACCGCGGTACTTTTAAGAAGTACCGTGCCCACCTCTGGAATTCTGCAGCTGCTAATAGCGAGAATATATGATGTATTTGACGGTTTTTAAAAGATTGATCAATTTATAGCCTGTTTAAATTGGATGTGATGATCTATCTCCGCTCATAATAAATCTTTTTAATTAAAATAGTAGCGATGTGACCTCGCTTTGGGCAGTGATTCTGCGTGGTGCATGAAATTAATTTCATTAGAAAGTTTGTCGTCTGAGCCAATAGAGAAACATTGCTCTCAAAGGTGTGACCGTGATTTTGCTGAACGGTCAAGTGACCATTGTTTTGCTGAAGAAGTTTGCTGTGTTGTGCGAAGTTGCTGCGCTCGTAAAACCGCAATTAAAAAAATAAATTCAATCCCATTTTGTTGAAGTTATAACTGTATTTTTTCTTACTCGGGCGTCAGAGATACGCTTATTTAAATATAAGAGTAGTTTGTAAATTGGGGGAATTTCGCTGACCTTATCCAAGAAGTTCAGCACCACGAGGACGGAGAAAGCAATCGAATTTCGTTAATTATCGGACGAGCCGGCTTCTTTTTAACGAAAATTGAATTTACGAACCTTTATTAACAAAAATTAATTTTTTTTTGAACTTTACCAACGATGTAAATTGAATGAAAACAAGATTGGTAAAGCAAAGGTGCAGTGCTAATTGTAAACGCTAAAAATAAATCTACAGTAAAGTAATTGCGATTAAATCAAAATTAAAAATTGTACTCCGCTACATGTGCAAAATTAAATTAATTTGATGAATAGATTCCAATTTGAAGAAAGAAAAATAAACCTTTGCAAACAAAAAACTTGAATTGAAAAGTTTTTAAATGTCGACGAAAATCATCCCAATAACGAAAAAGCAGAAACTTTTAGCAAATTTTATTAAAAAACGCTTTTGTTAAAGTATCTGAAGCAGGTCATCAAACTAAAATTTTGCAACTGCATTGCTCTATGAATTTTTTATTTTGCACTTTCAAATCACGTGCTTTTGGTTTCTTTCTTTTATAAAGAAAGTAACCTTATCCCCCGAACAAAATATTTTTGCCGATTTTGGCTCACGTCCAATTAAAAATAGCAAATAAGGGCATCTCCATATTTTTGAAAAAATTCGAACTTCAGGCTTTAATCCGTTTTTTAATTTAAGTTAATCAGCTTAACCAAGTGATTCCAAAATATAATAAGTTAAGTGCTTTTTGAAATTCGTCATGCCTCCGGAAATGCCAAGATATTGCTATCCGATTGAAATATTTTATTTTGTTTTTTAGTTATATAGAGATATGACTGAAATTTTAGAACTGCTTCCTAAGACTGCCAAGCAGTAGAAAGTGCCGTAGAGTGTCTTTCCTGAGGACACAACAGAATGGAGCAAGCGGATCTTGAAGTGAGACGCTGCCAATTACAATCACGGCGCTCTTTACCACTCGACTACGGAGTTGAAAGTGAAAATCGTCTTTAGTACCAAGTGAAGAGCTACAAAACGGTTCACTTACGACAAAAGCGTCCAACCTTTAACGAAAAAAAACAACTTTGAAGTAAAAAACAAATGATAAACGAAATTATATTGCTTGCTGCCTGTTATAACCAAAAAGGAATTTCATCTTGAAACTCGAGTAAAAACTTTTCTTTTTTTCGGTTTTCACCAAGTTTCAAACAAGACTTTTCTTCAACACACTATAATTTGCAGTTGAGAGTGCCTGTTCAATTTTTTTACTTTGCTTTTTCCGTGATCTTGACCTCAGCTCCATGTTGTGGTACTCTTGGAAAGATCTTTTATAGTACTTTCCTGAGCTCGGTAATCTTAATCTGCAGCTGCAATTTTTTGTCATATTTTTAAATAACTAAAAAGTCAAGTAAAAAATTGTAAACTATTAAGATTATCTTTTTATCTTTAAAACTAGGTTGGATAATTCATGGACTTCTAAATAGTAGTATCTGGACTGGAAACGAACTTTTTGCAGCGACCAACATGAGGCCTACGATAAAGATGATCTTGTTCATAAAACAAAATCTAGTACTGCATATTTCATAATTTTGAAATAAAAGTTATTTAACTGCTACTTGCTTTTTTTAAATGTTTTTTTTAATTATTGAATGCGATTTTTTAAAATGCTATTTAAAAAAATGAGTTCGAATCTCTAAGCGGTCAAATATGCTAAGTGCATTTATAATTAAATTTTGCACTTTTACTCTCAGAATTTACTTTCCGCTGACACAACATAAGTAAAATACTGCAGAATAATTTTATTAAATGAACAGAGTTTGAAGCTTTAATTGGTTCAGTCGAAGCAAAGTTATGTTAATATGCATTTAACTATGGTGACTGAGTGACGCAGCTCACTTTATAAAATATTTCACAGACTACTAAATTAAAAAACCATACTAAATAAACATTACTGAAAATAATTTAGATGCAATAAATCTTTGGTAGATATTTGACCGAAAAGATTGTACTGCAACCACTATAAACTAAAAATGCAACAACATCGCTGGCAGCGATATACGAAAATATAAAAACAAACCTAATTAGTTGCATTTTTTCCAGTCATTTTACGTATCTTTTTAACAGCCTTAGTAGCTGCGAGTTCATTCATTTCCCTTAACAAATTTTTTCCCATACAATTAAAAAAACGAATAGAAACTCCTTCTAAAATGTTGTGACCTTTATTGCACATTGCTGACACAGACCAGGGGCAAATAATCTTTCCTTCGTAAAATGCCATGGACACAATTTCATTAAAAACTTCTCTTTGATTTAGACCACTTAAAAAAGTTTCCCGCATCTGTTCTTGACAAAGTTCTGCAAATATCGTCCAACAGTTAAATAGTTCTGGTGTTGGTTTCCATAAACCTCCACGATTGATGGCATTGAAAAATTCTCTTGCGTTTTTTGGTATCAAAAAATCCGATGAACAATTAATATTAGCCACTGTAGCTTGTTTGCATTGGTCACATCTATTGCTTCTAACCAATGATTTACAGAAGTAACCTGTGACATAGTATATTACCGCTGAATCATTTTCGGTTGGTGCGATGTTAAACTGCAGATCGTTATAGAGTGATTCGGATTTGGCTGTCACTCCTTCTTTATGCTCTGGGTTGTGTGCTTCTTTAGCAGCCTGGTCGATTTCTTTTACGGAAATCCGAGAATATTTTAATAATGAAAGAGTTCGTAATTTCCGATCGCTTTCCAACAGCTGCCGCATTGATATATAATAATTGGCTCCACTGAGCTGGCGAATATGGCCAAATCTTCCTTTAATGGTGTCTGACTGAATTTTGCCCAAAAGCACACAGTTGAATCCGCAAGAGTTGAACAAATACTTGGCCAGCTCGGCTATTGCTTGACATGTTTGTTTCAATGCCAGGAAGGTTTCTTTCGTCAAACCAGGCATCTGCATTTAAAACATAACATATCAGTACAAATGCTACCTGGTTGTCGCCGAATGTAAATGCTATAAACAGTGAGCAATTAAAGTGACCTTACAACGCAAGGTCACAGAAGAATTTATTAGATGTAACTTTCACTTCAATTTCTCAAAGAAAATATCAACATCTATATAATATACACAAAAATTAGTTCTCTTATTAAAAAAGTAAAAAAAAACGCAACGTCTTGGTTACGCCGGCTCAAGTCTTAAGAAAACTGCCAAAAATTAAAAGGTTGTTGGTACAAATCTTTATTGCGTTTAGCGCCAAACATGACCACATACCAGTTCAAAAATTAGTTTATAAAATGCTACAGCTTTCGTCGAATAACAGCACTGCTAACTTTAAATTCAGCTTAATAATAACATTAAACTTACCATTGAGTGTTCCCAAACAGTCACATAATTTCCAAATTTTGACAGGAAGTCTAATTTCCAATCATCTGGAGATTTTAGAGGGTCACGAGCAATATCGCGTTTATGCTTGCCAATGGTAGATGAAGACACATTTAATATTGACCAAAATTTTAAAAAAAGTTCCAATACAGCGGCTGTTTCTGAATACCCATAATGTTTCCAAGCACTAATTGTTGATTCGTGCATAAGAGAAAGTGCTAATTTGACATTAACTTTTTCGATTGTTTTTGGATTCAACATTGTTTCTGACAGCTTGTGAGCAATACGTAATGGCTTGTGACATTCATTGTTATAAACAGCTTGCACATCAGAAAAATTAGCTGTAAGAATTTGGGGTACAAATGGCAGCATTGCTGGAAATTTGAAAACTTTTCTCGTAAGGAAATTGTTGTAAATGTTTTTTATAACGTGAGTAGGATCGAATATTAGAAATATTTTTCCTCCAGTAAAACTATTAGTTATTGAACTTTTCCAAATACCATCACAAAGAAAATCTTTGTAAAATTTTCTGTTTGCTGCAGCATTGTCTACCGACACTCCAACCACATTGAATCCTACTTCATGGAGAAGATACATAATTTTGTTAAAGCATTGTTGTTGAGTTTCAGCTTTCAAATTTTTGACCGGATAAATACCGACCATGTCTTTGTATCCGCTCGAAAGTGACTTGACCATAAAGCACAAAGAGGTGCTTGCAATTTCGAAGTTATCAGTCAGACTTATGATATGACCCCCAGTAGCTTCAATGCGTTTAGAAAGATAAATTTCATCAATCATAACAAGTATATTCCGATCAAATGCATTTAGTTGTGAGTATCGCATTTGTAAATATCTTTCGTCATCTAGTCCGGTTCTTTTATCTAAATTTATTGTGATTTTTTTCAAAGTTTTTATTGAAGGCAGCATAATGACGTTCTCTTCTAGTAACCTTTCATACGCTTTTGCACTTGTGGCAAAAATAACGTACGACATATCAATAATTCGGATGAGTATCTTCTTTGCTTCTTGCTGGTAAAAATTAGTTGAAATTGTTCTATTACAAACTGAATGAATGGTCTATTTTGGTCATTTTCTGTAAAAAGAAAAAATTCCTTCAGCAGTCTATTTATATTTAATAAAAATTTTTCGGTCTTTTTTGTTTCGCTTTCATCTTTATTTTTTGCCAGCGCCATCAAATTTGTAACTTGTGAAATCAGAGCTACTTTATTGTTGAAAATAATGTGCTGGTAAGAGGATGGTGGCATCATTTGCTGCTTTTGGTAAATGGTCACTTCTAGATCAGTGTTTATAAATAATGAAGGGTTAATAGAAAGAGGTTGTTGTGGTGATAAATAGAACAAATTAACTCCCACATCAGTTTCATGCAGCAAATATCCTTGGTGGTGAATTTCTTTAGATATTTTTTGAAGAAGATCATTGAAATTTTCAATTTTATCGACATTTAAAAAAGTATTGCATTGCTCCTCCAGCCTTGCTGCTGCATTTTCATGTCGAGAAGACGATGAAGCGACACCTGAACGAGCGGGAGTGCTTTTATAAGTATAATAGGCAGGCAAATTATTAAAAATAGATGGATATGCATTGTCTTTTAACCTTTTTTTTACCAATTTTATTGTTCCTCTTTTTCTTTTGCGTCTGTCCTGTTGATCAGCAGAATCAACAACAAAATCTTCTTCCTTAAAATGAAGGGAACAAATTCTGGCATTTTTTGATGGTTTAAAATTTTTTCTTGCAATTTGTTTTAACCAATGCTTAAGAAGTTTTTCATCATTAAATGGAAAAGAATGAAATGTGATATTGGAATCCTTCTTTTCTTTAGTATAACCAGAGCGACAGTTAATGGCTGCATATTTGTTAACCATTGTGCATGAATATGCCTATTTTCAAACTAATAGCAACAATAGAAAAAATCAAAATGAAGTTAAAAACCCAGATTCACGCTAATAAATAATAATGATATCAATGGTAAACTAATAATAATAACTGTAATATTTTAACAAAAATTGAGTTAAATTATCTAATAAGCATATTTGACCTAGTTTTTAGATTAAGCAAACTCTGGGTTAATTTATAGCAATTAAAAAAAACTCTTCTACATTATTTTTACGTTATAAACACTTGCACATTACTTGAAAAAAACGCTTCAACTTTTCCTATCTATTTTCTAGTTTTGAATTGAATAGAACACGATAGTTTTGAACAGTAATACTTTTGTAATATACTTTACTGTTAACTGGAATACTGTAAAAATAGAATAATTTTTTACTTGATTTCCAACTATTTTTGTAAAAATACCGATTTACTTTTAACAGCATTTTATTTCACTCAGTTATTTGCCTCTGCTGCAACTCTCCATACATTAAATGACTTAAATGCTGCAGTTGCTTTCTAAATCGCGATTGTTCGTATTGTGCTTTGTTTGTCGACGGCTGTCACGATCGCGCTTTCTTTTTTCTAGGCCTCATGTTGGTCGGCGATAGCTGCAATTTTCGCTTCGTTTCCAGTCCAGATACTATTATTTAGAAGTCCATGGATAATTGCTCGACCTTCTCTAAGATTAATGTTGTTGACATTGTTTTGCAAGCCACGATAGGATAAATAGTTGATGTGACGACGACAATATTGACAAATCTCATATAAACCAAGCTTAATGAAGTTGTTTCAACAACGATGATGTTGATGAATCAAATATAAGTTTAATGAAAGTACTTTTTGTTGTTTCAATTTATTTGTGTTGCAATTCCAATAAATTGAATATGTTTCAAGAGTTTCTTCCATAAAATTAAGTGGTCATTTTTCTGCGTAATATATTTAGTTTCTTATTTAAATTTACTTTACTTAAAAAATTTTTTAGAAATGAAAATAGAAAGTAGCATATAGTATATAAATGGGAAAAAGTAGTATATTTTGAACAGTTTTTTTTTATTATTGAGGTAAATATCATAGATTCAACAAAAAATGCTTTTAAACTCAACTTTTTGACATAATTTAAAATTTGTTTATAGAACAAGAGGTTATCTTTTAAAGTTTAGCAATATAAAAAAGTGAAACCCAAATATTTGCTTCGTAAAGATATTTTGCTTTAATTATAACACGGTATGAAAATCAGTACTTCTAAAGTGCTCAATAACAAAGTTAGAGCTTAAATTAACAATAGCAAAAACACGGGAATAAAAACAAGGTTAAAAGCCCTACAGACTGTTTCACCCATAAAAGGGATCATCAGGGGTATCTTATTCAAATAGAATATTTGATTTGAATAAGATTCTATTTGAATAAGATACCCCTGATGATCCCTTTTATGGGTGAAACAGTCTGTAGGGCTTTTAACCTTGTTTTTATTCCCGTGTTTTTGCTATTGTTAATTGCTTTAATTATAAATATATTAAGAAAAAGTAAAGTGTTATGGTTGATGAAAAATATATATATAATTATAAATATATTTCATCAACCATAACACTTTACTTTTTCAAAGACAAATCCAATTTTTGGCAAATGATTTAAAAAATAATTTTTTTTATACTATTTAATCTTTACTTGACTTTTAAATACCAAATGATCTTTGAACTGACGTAAAGTTTGCTATTTTGAAACAAACTTTAGACCAGGGCTGGTACAAAAGTCTGCGCCACTCTTCTCTGTCGGCAATTGCGAACCTCTCGCCGGTGTTATCTAAAACTTTACTGGACTAAAAATCTTTGAATCAATGACTTACATGCAAACATTTATTGTAGTTACACAATTGATACGGCCAAACAAAAAACATCTGCTTTCCTTCTCACGCTTTTTCAGTAGCAGAACTGCAGTATCTTATTATAAAATCGTAAGCAGCAGTTGAATTTTTTTTAAAAGTTGACGGTGTCGGTTTTTTTCAAGAACTATTTCAACTTATCAATTCAATTTCTAAGCTTTAAAAATGATTTTGATTTGGCTGGTTTACTTTTCTTTAGATGCTGGTACTTTATGCTAAGATGCTGAGTTTGGTTTAAAAATAAATTATTTTGCTTTATAACTATCACTTAGTAAGCTGTTTGCATACTGTATACATATTAATATAATGGTCATAAAAAATTTTTTACAAAAATTTAGTGATTTTGTTAAAATTATTACAAATTTATGTTATTGATCTTTTGATTTTCATTGTTATTTTGTTTTTAGTATTTGTTTAAACTTTAAAAGAGCACGCTTAATCGAAATATAAATTGAATTATAATAATATAAGTTGCTACACATTTGTGTCGTTGTTATTGTCGGCAAAACTATTCTTGAAAGAATAAATAAAATCTGATGTTTTTTTTGGTCTCTAATGCTGTACTTCCGAAACAAATTAAGATAAAAGAGAAAATCAAGATATGAAGTTTACCATGCATTTTCAAGATTCGTATCAAAAATTATTTAGCGACGTGTTAAGATCTTTTTTTTAAAAAAGCCTAATTTTAAAGATATTTTTACTGTACAAAATCTTAAGCGCTTTTATTTCTAGTCTACTTTTTGCGGAGACTAAAAAAGAGATCACATTTTATAAACCAAAAGTGCAATTAGATTGCCAAAGTTTTAGAATACGACCAAAATTTGAGGTTAATTTTGAATAGCCGAAAAAGATTTTAAAAAGCACTGCTCAAATCACTGAAAACCGTGTTTTTTATAGTTGAGTCAAAATATCTATTTATCTTTTGAAGTTTGAAAAAAAATTTTCTATACAAAAAGTATACATTTTGTTTTCACTTATAATTTTATTTGTAGTTGGTGCTCCCAATACCAATTTCCCCGCAAATGTTTCTCAGACAAATCGACATCTAGGAAGAGTTGTGAATGGAGAAGATACAAAAGCTGGGGAAATTCCTTTTCAGGTTTTGTCTGTATCCAAGAAACACTTATCATTTACTGTAAAATCTATCTACTGATAGACTTATTTTATAAACCAACAAGAGCTATTGCATTTTTCAATAACTTTAGCAGTTTTTTTAGTTCAGTTTTGATGGTTACAATTATCCCATGTATGCAATGAGTCGAATACGTTGCTAAAGAAACTTTTTTAAGCCACTGTCGCGCGTTGGCGGATATAGATAATTGCAAAATTCTATTGTTTAAAATCTTAATTAAAACTATTCATTTAAGATACATCCCATAAATTTGTTCGTTGTTCGGGAATTTTCTTTAAGAAAGTAATTTTTGGTTGAATTAGTGTTAGTTGCTACTTGCTTGATATTGTGAAAAAAACACAATTTTCTGAAACATCCAAAAAACATAATCATTTGCCTTTATTCTCAATCTTTTGCAGGTTAAAAGATTATAACAGTCTATTTTTTAAATTTTTGTAGTGAAAAAATTTGACCCTTATTTTATTTCTGAAGTACCAAAATGAAAATAGAGAATAAGGCTGACGCAATATAATTCAAGACTGACCCCTGAAAAAATTTTGTCCCCTTCCAAGTGTTTATTTGGCATCTTTTATGAAAAAAAATATATTTGTTTTATTTCATTGATTGATGAGTTAGTATATAAGGTTAATGTCTCTTAGAGGTTTTTTCTTATACATGTATTTTGCATCGAACGATTTAAAAGTTGATATTTATTAGCGTATAAAATACGGGATGTCAATAAAGTCTGAGTACCTTGCAAAAAGTACATTGCAAAAAGCAAAGCAATTGTAATGTTGATAAATAGTATTTTTAACATAATTTCTACCATTTTAATGCATAAATTGATGTGCTTTGCAAAATTCAGGTGTACTCGATGGAAAAGATAAATAGAATAGAAAGTGATATCCCCAATGTATCCAAACTTTATATACACCCTGTGTATGATAATTTATTAGCACGGCAACACAATAAAATATAAACACAATTTTTAAATAATCAATAGCATTGACGGAACCATTAACTTTTTTAATTTTTGATAATCTTTAAAAAGACTGTTTTTTTTAAGAATTCTATTGGCCAACTCTCGTTAGAAGAAATCGCTGGCAAATGGCGAACTGCAAGAAAAACGTGGTTTATATAGGATTGGAAGACATTGAAAATAACGGCGTCTCTGATTGGTTGGAAAAAGAGAGCACGAGATTGGTTGCGGGTTCACTTGCGCCGCAAGCAAGAAAGCTCCAGTCCATAGACGAACTTTTTCTGGAGACATAGAGAGGGTTCAAGAAACTGTATAAAGGTGGCTTTAAGCGTTGCCAGATGAAAAGATAATCGTCCTGTAGCTAAAATTGAGAACCACTCAATATCAAATTTTTTCGTGCAAAATTTGGTTATCTAACAGATGTTGACCAATAGCCGAATCCAAAATAGAAGCATTTTGAATGGGATTTACATTGACGTCTAGGGAGATTTTTTTGAGGTTTAACTTGATTTCTTATAAATTTTGGAACATGTTGTTGAATTCGTTCTACCAGTCGTTGGACGTTCTACCTACGTACACACTATTGCAATAGCACGAGTATACAAATACTAAACTTTCTCGTTTGCGGCGCAAGTGAGCGCGCAACCAATCACGTCGCTCTCTTTGACACCGTTACTTTCGATGTCCTATATAAACCACGTTTTTCTGGCAGTTTGTCATTGCCCACAATTTCTAATAAAAGTTAACCGAAAAAATTCTTGAGTAAACAGTCTTTGAAAGACTACCAAAAATTTAAAAGAGTTATTGGTTTCGTCGTTATTTTAAAGTTCTGCACAAGCAAAAATTTATTCAAGCACAATTTTCTTAAATTAATTTACCAGCAAAAAAGCATAGGCTCAAATAATAACAAATTAATTGGTAAACGCACTGAGTTATACTGTATTGAGCTGAATAAATTTACTACTTTGCTTAAAATGTTTATCATACGAGAAAAACCACTAATTTGATCCGGGCAGAAACTTGTATGTTATACTTAACGTGTATATTTAATGTGTTATAACGGGTATACTTAATGTGTTAAGGCCCGTTTCCACTACGAGCGTGGAAAAAAGCATTCTTTGTTTGTTTTATTGCTTCTTTTTTGCGCTCGGTTCAATTTTAACCGCTCGCTTCAATCGAAGATCAATAAAAGAGACAAAGAATGCTCTTTTCCACGCTCGTAGTGGAAACGGGCCTTTATACAGTTGTCAAACAGAACGTGCGGATTAATTTACATTCTTCAAACCAACTTTGGTTAAATGCTGCGCTACTACTACAGAGCACAAAAACCGAAAATTGGATTTTATGTCAGTGATCTTAATGTATCTTTGTTATAAACAGGCATGTCAACCTCATGAGCTTATGCGGGCCGCATCGGTGAAGTTTCAGTCCATAGATTTGCCGCAAACTACAATCCATTTAGCAAATAAAATAATGACATGTTTTTATTCTTAACTTTGATTTTAACGTAGATTTCTTAAAGCAACCTACCCGGAAACTAGATTTAGACGGCAATTTGAGTTAAAGACCAGAAAAAGCCATTGCTTGAAGCGACTGGCAATTCTGAACGGTAGGTACTCTATAAATTAAAGCGAGGACTTTTTTAATCTACAACTCAAAGTGTCGTCTAAAATCAAGTTCTCGTGTAGGTTGCTTTAAGAAATTTACATTGAAATCAAAGTGAAGATAAAAAAAAATCTTCGCTTAAAACGAGCGGGCTGTTGTAAGCTACGAATTAAAACCTTTTCTTTATTTTTTGGCCTTCAACTGAAAATAGTTTATCAAATCAATTTTTGCGAAAAAATATCATCTTATTTTCTAAATAAAAGCCTAAGTCTTTTTCTGGTTAAAAAAATTTTTAATTAAAAAGTGAGGATATGATTAAAAAATTCTTTTGCAGGCCGCACCAACAAACGCCGGGGAGCCGCGAGTTTGACATGCCTGGTGTAGACTTTCTGTATGGGTGTAAATAAGCAGGCTTCTGACCTATGTTTAAAATTCTACACCAGAAAATTTTGTTGTTAGACGGTATTCATTGAATAAAAAAATTCAAATTTTACTGCAAGCTGACCGAAAGCAAATAAAGATTGAAGAGGCTTTTTATTCAATCAATATTTAACTAACAATTTGATTAGTTTGTTTTTCCTACCTGCTTTATATTATTCTTTGCTAAATATCGCCCACTTTTTCCTGTGGCTAGTGACCAGCTTTAGGACAGGCCAAGACAGCGTTTTTTACTCTTTGAGGGTTAAGAAAGATTCTTGTGAAAGATTTCCGAATACTCTACATCTACATATAAAGAAAAAACAGCAGAAAAAATTCACCTGCTCTTAAAGTTTTTTAAATGGATCATGAAACACTGTTTTGTTGTAAAAAATTTTATTGGTGGTAGAAATGAAAATTGTTTCTTTGTGGTTTTTTCGCTTTGCAAGGCTGCGTCCCAAATTTGTTGTTTTCTGCTTGTTTTTAGTTTTCTCTATTTGACTCGAGAATCAACCAATTTTTTTAGGTCAGTCTTCAAAGCAACGGTCGACATTTCTGCGGCGGATCTCTCATCACAGAGCAATTTGTTGTCAGCGCTGCTCACTGCGTGGTCTCGTCAGTGGATTATCTTTGTGTTGTTCGCATTTTTAATGTTCAAATATTTGGTTTGATAGAATTTTTTGACACGACCAGATAAAACTGTTTATATTCCTGATTTCGACGCAAAAAGACGCGTTTAATTTCCAGGCCACTTTTATTTTGAATGAAGTATAACCAATGGCTAAACCCCATAGCAAAATGTTTTGTTCAAATAGCTGTGTTGCTTCAACGCAATGTTGCAAAGGTGAGCATCATAAACTTGTTTCAACCTTTGGCGTGTGAAACGAGTATAACAGCAAGCTTTATGTTATTTTGTTTTTTTTTAAGTATAAAACAAAATGCTACCTATGACTTGATGAAATTTGTAAGCTTTTAATAGTATCTGAATTTGTTTATTCAAAAGTGATAAAATTAAACATTGTTGAGCAAAAATGTTTTTGAAATAATTTCAGGGGCACAGTCAGCATCGCACTTGGTATGGTCGATACACGTGATCCCGAACAGCTTCTCCCCATGAAACAATTTACTCCACATCCATTACATAACGTAATACCTTTCGACCACGATTTTGCAGTGATTAAACTCGGAGATCGCGCATGTTTAGGAGCCAGGGTGAGATGTGGAATGCAGGTCGTTTGCAACAATGAAATTATTTTGGTTTAAAGATTTTAAAGTTTTTCTCAGTATTTATCAATTGTGATAGAATGAAAAAAATTTTTAATTGATTTTTGCTGTTATTTGTATCATTTTACTATAAAGTGGTTGGATGAAAGCCCAACGACTAAGCTGATAATTTCTTTTATATTTCTTCATACTCGGTTGTGTTTGGTATTTTGCTTTTAAAGCTTTGAAGCAAAAAACGGAATGTTCAGAAACTTATAAATTGTTTTAGTATCCTTGTGTGGCTAGATTAACCATTGACTGTAAAGAAAAAGAAACACAGCTTTGATTTTGGAAACTTTTTAACATTGGTGCAGATCACAAGCTATATCAGAAACATGCATGTAGATTACATACTACACCGGCACCAAATTATTTATTTAATTTATGCGTTTATTTGGGCTGTATAACCAATTCAATAGATAAATAGCTTAAAAATGTTGCAGCAGTTTAATGTTGAATCGGAAAAAAGAATTTTGGCCTGACCCGAAATTTAATTGCTGTTGTTGTCTGTAGTAATCCCCATGAACCTTTTGTTTCCCTGTGTAAATTATTGACTTGTTTAATGGATAAGATCGTATTACTGCTAGCTTTATCTTTTTCGTCTAAAAACTTAAAAATGCCTTAGTACAGTAAATAAAAGATCTTATGTTGAACTCACTCTAAAGCTTGATTGGGTGTTTAGACATCGCTCAGTACTGCAATAAACATAGTTGTACGAGCCGAGGAGGCAGGGAGGAAAAACCAAAATTTTTCAGGCAGCAAGAAAAAGTATTTAGGGAAAATCAAATTTTGTCGCACCGATAACGAAATACTCGCACAGGGTAATGTTTCCAAGACTATAAGTGAAATTTTTTTTTTTAGTCATTAATTTATCACATTAATTTTTTGGGACGAAATTGAAAATTGGACACAGTTTAAAAGTCATGACCTTTTTTTTAACATCACCAGTTTTTTGGGACAAAAAGTGTGGCATTTTGTCATATCTTTAGCAATGCTTAAAAATCATGATTCTGGCAATCGTAAATAAAATTCGGGCAAAACTGTATTGCCCTTCCAAATTTTTTTGCCTGGTACGGCTACGTCAATAAACGTTCATTATTTTGAGATTTTATCACATATTGTCGACAGGGTGGTCGAGTCGGTAGAAGCACCGTAATTGATAGCGAACGTGATCGATGCAGTTGAGGTTTAAATCTTACTTATTCTCGTCATTTTGTTGTGTCTTTGGCAAAGACAATTTACCGCACTTATTTTTGCTTGGCCATTCTAGCAAAAAGCTTTAAATTTTAGTAATATCACTGTAAAAAAACTAAAAAAAACAAACGAAAAATTTTCAACCGGACATCTTGGCATCTCCCAAATCAAGTCGTGATAATCGCTGGACGACTACTTTCTGTTAAACATCTCCGACGTTGTCTCACGACTTAGGAGAAATAATGACAATGAGCATAGTCTTTATAAACGTTAAATGTCAACCTGATAGTATCAGCGCAGGCGATTGTTTCAAAGAATCTGCTAATTGAGAATCACTTCCTTATACGACAAATATCAGGGAGACTTTGGTTTATTATCAAACAATTTACTTTTTAGATCAGAACTGTTGAACTAGTATCCCAAAGTGTAGAATATCCAGCTGGAACTCAAGGCATCATATCTGGATGGGGATATTCATCGGAATTCGGTAAGGAATAAAACAAAAACTGTCGAAAAATATTTTTTAATTACGTGTCTTTAAACGATGTGTCAAGGCAGATGTGCAAATAATTTCCTAATTAGTCTTTAGAAAATTAAATAATAGATATGCGTTTTAATCATTACAAAAATATAGAAATTCTCGTTCAAACGTTTTGAGTCTACTGCAGTCTATTATTTATTTTAAATTAATATTATGGACTTGTCCATTACTTTTTTAAATTTTTTATACTTTGTTTAAGTATTGGTACCCGAACATATTCTCATTCTCAATTTTGTTAACTCTCGCTAGTAAG
Source organism: Diplosoma virens (assembly GCA_963680785.1). NCBI lineage: Eukaryota > Metazoa > Chordata > Ascidiacea > Aplousobranchia > Didemnidae > Diplosoma > Diplosoma virens. The sequence continues at coordinate 25,917,019 of OY796891.1, forward strand.
CTTCACTTTTTTTGTTGTTTATTTTTTTTTTCGTTTGCTGTATTCGTCGAATTAATTGCCTTTAATAAGTCAACCCACCAACAGCCAACAGTTTGGCTTTTCTATTTTTAAAGGGAGTTAAATTTGTCGCTAAATTTTTTTTCGATATAAAATTACCATGAAAAAGCATTGTTAGTTTCAATGCCGATACTAAGTATTTTTGCGCTTTATGGTGCAACTAATGACAGAAAATAATTAGGGTTATAATTCCTTTTGTTATATACTAACTTTTGCTGATGCTTATCAAAAAATGTTTTGGGAATTTTTTTGAAGGTGGACCTCAGACTCCTACAGTACCGTACATTTTACAAAAGGCTTTTGTACCATTAGTATCCAAAAAAAGCTGTCAAGAAAAATGGGGTGAAAGAATTACTATTACTGACGCAATGCAGTGTGTTGGTGGAGATGGAGTTATCAGTTCCTGCATTGTAAGTGATGAAAAACACAATGTGTTTCACTTTCCATTTTTAAGCTTGTCTTTAACTGCAATCGTGGGTTGAATGCCTAATTTAAAAGATTGACTGTCGACCGCAACAAGCTTATCATTATAAATATTTATCACGGCTTTTCTACCCAAAATTGATCATCCCAATTTCTATCTGTTGTTTTTAAATCAGCTTAATTAGAAAAAATGAATTAACAATAAAGCGCAATGCTTTCAATCCGATTTAGTGGGTTATCCGAGCAGCCGATCCTGAAGGAGTTTTCTTGCGAACCAAAGGTTTTCTCCTGAACCAATTTAATAGAAGTCCAACTTTAACCAAATCAAATCTTTCATTCTCGTATCGTACGCAACGTGTGTCTCGACTTCTAATTTTGTTTCTTTACCAATTAAGCCTGGGTACTAGTACAGTTATACGGTTATGTAGGCCACGTGGTTCTGTTGGAACGGTGGCGAGTTTATGAGCAACACAATGCCAGCTTTTGTCAGCATATAAATCGAACGTAAACTTTAGGCGCCGAAATCAAGAATGACAACTGCTGCAACAACAGAGCGATATCGATAAAAAAACAATTGAAGATATTTTTCTATTTAGGGTGATTCCGGAGGCCCTTTAACAATAAACAATGATGGGACTACAATCTTGGTCGGAATTTCTTCTTGGGTTGAAGATTATTGCAACCCTGACTTTCCATGCGGTTACGCAAAAGTTTCCCACGTCAGAGATTGGATTGATAAAATCATTGAAGCGTAGAAAAAAGTTTTTGCTTTTTGTTATTGGCCTCTCAAATAGCTGGATGCAAAAATTAAAATCTTCGTTTTTTAATCTATATCTTGTTATTAACAGCAGCTTCAGTTTATGCATTGAAAAGTTTTATTACTTAACAATTTTGATGTTTAAGCTTTTGTCAAAGAATGCTATAGACGCTTCTAATCGATGTAAACCAAATTACTCGTAAATTAAATAAGGCTGCAGCCTATACTGTATAGTATCAAAACTGCAATAAAGCGTAAAAAATCAATTAAACGAAATTAAGATGCTTTCTAGAAAAAAGAAATTAAATTTGTTGAAGATGAGAACTTAGTCAGCAATTTAAAGATCCTTTAAAAACATTCTCTCTAAACGAAGAAGAATAAATTTAATTGTCGTTGTGACGTCTCTTAAAAAAAAGTTTACACTTTTCAATAAAAAATTTGTGGCACGAACTCATCGCACCCAAATTTACAAAATAAAGCCCATAGCCTATGTTACAATAACACTATGCATATATCCAAATAACACATTCATCCAACAAAACAAACAATACACCTCATGGAAACTGACACAGCTCAAATCAGAAAAATTACCACTTTTTATCACAAAAATTACCTCAAACTATCACCAGTTGCTTACTCACAATAAACTCTAATATTTAAACACTAGTGTCACACTTCTTTCATAATTCTAATGTTAACCTTATAACTCTATAGTTGATTTTTAATCTTTTACAATAAATTTTAACTTTTTGATTATGACGTAATCTTCTTCATTGTTACGTAGTGACTGAGAATTCGGTAGGCCCCTACACTTAATCTACTTTGCCTAAGTTTATTGTAAAAACTCGTTTTACAGTTTTAATTTATAGCGCTGAAAGGTAGTTCTAAGGCAGTGGTTTCCAACCTTTTTTATATGGCGGCACACTATTAATTTTAAATTTTTGCGGCACACCCATTATATTGGTTAATAATAAAAAAGTCTTGACTTAAAATCTATCAATGATTTCTCAATTTTCGTCTCAAAATCGTGGTGATCTCTAAAAAAGAAGGTCTTCCCTTAAAATCCGTCTATAATCTCTCGATTTTTTTTCCAAAACCATGGCTTCTTTACACTTGGAAGTCAAAATATTAAGTTAAAATAAGCCAAATCGCTTCGCGGCACAGCGGTTGGGAACCACTGTTCTAAGGCATAGTGACGTTTTGTACAGCTTTATGTATTTTTCTCTTATTTTTTTCTTTTGAACGTTCAAAAAACGATTGACTGAAGTCTTCTACAACCAGTAACAGCTGACTCGGTGTTTTTCAAAGGGTGGTTCGCGACACTTTACTTTGTCGCAAAATGGGCTCCGGTGTGTCGCAAATAGTGTTTAATTTCTTATGCTTTATAAAAATCTAAAATAAAATAAGGGTTAAATTTGTAAAGAGTTCAAATTTAGAACAAAAGAAATGAGATTAAAATCATTTCTAATGTAATGAGGTTAATAAATTAATTGCTTGATGCGACGACAATAGCATTTTGTTCATAACAACGTCCATTTCATACAGAGTTGCGAACTCGATAGATTTTTATTCGAGTTCTATTCAATGCTGTAAAACTAGTTCGATGCGAGTTCGGCAAAAACACTGAGTTCTTTGAGTTCGAGTTTGCAACCCCTGCACCAACGACAAGCCACCTCAACGTGGTGGTGCAGTCCCCTTTCCTGCACTGGGGCGGGTCGAAATGGCTTCCCAAGGGTCTCATCCTCGGGAGATTCTCCCTTGGACAACTCTTCTCGTTTTTTATCCCTGCTGTCCAATGCACGGTCACATATGCACAGCATCCTTAAACCCAATTGACCGCCTCCCTATTTCTTCCACTTTCTTTTCGACAACTCTTAGTCCCTTCTACCACCCCAAACCTCTTCTCACTCACCGTTGATTCTTATCCTTATGCTCCTTTTCATCAGCGGTGACATTCATCCCAACCCTGGCCCTATGGACCCCTGCTCCGTCTGCTCCCGTAGAGTCACCTGGAAAAACAGATCGGTACAATATACCAACTGTTCTCTCTGGGTACACCTCTCCTGCTCTGGTCTTTCTCCCGCTGACTTTCGTAAAATCTCCCAGGGACACTCTTGGACTTGCCCAATGTGCCCATCTTCTTCTCACCGCCCCTCCCTCTCACATCCTAACCCTGTACCTTCATCCATAAACATTCCAAATCCCCTATCCTCATTCATAAACACCTTCAAAACCATATCTTTAAAAATGAGTCTCTCCCAAAACAACCATGAATAACTCCACCGACCCTCCTAATCACCCCGACTAATTTTTAACTATCCTTGCTCAGCATCATCTATACCTCCTCCTCATACCCAACATACCATCTCTCCTCTCACACAATCCTCTTTCCATCCTTCCTTTCCCTCTTGAAACAATCTTCGAATCCTACAGTGGAATGCTAATGGGATCCGCCCCCGTCGTACTGAACTCATACAATTTCTCTCTCAAAATCAGTACGATCTCATCTTCGTGCAAGAGTCGCACCTCTACTCTGACTTTACTTTCCGCACACCCGGCTACCAAATCCTCCAAAAAAACCGTTCTATGGCAAGGAGAGGAACCACCATCTCTACGGAAAACCTCGGGTTTCCTTAGAGATGTGGAGTATTATGTGTACTCATATTTAGATGGTGGTGTACGTGTACTCATATTTGTCAAAAACGATCTAACCTACACTTCACTCTCCACACAATCCCTCTCCTCCCTCGATCCCAGCTCCGATTATTTAGCTATCACAGTTAAAATAAAAGGAACCTCACCTATACACCTTTTCAATGTATATGTCCCTCCTATCCGCTCTTCTTCCTCCGACTCTCGCCCAAAATCCTTCTCACCCTTCCTCTTACCATCATCCCCTACTACTTACATCTTTGGCGACTTTAACGGCCATCATTCATCCTGGGAATCCCACTCACCGGAAGACCAATCAGCCAAAGATCTGTTTTACTGGCTCTTTTCCTCTGATCTTTTACCTCTTAACACCCCGAACATCACACCTTACTACACCGTGCCACCGGAAACCGGTCCTCCCCTAATCTCTCTCTGGTCCCGGCCCAAATAGCCTCTAAATGCACATGGCAGACCCTTCCGGACCTCGGCTCAGATCATTTTCCTCTTCTCTATCACTATTCCAACTTCTCCTTTAATTAACTCTGTCCACCGCCCCCTCATTTAATTACAATAAAGCTCGCTGGGACGATTACCTTAATTATATGGATACCCACTGCCCTCCTCCCTCTAACTTTACAACACTCTCTTTCTGAAGTCACCCACATCTTTACCAAACTCCTCAATGATGCTGCACTTCTGCCATTCCTTTCTGCAGCATCAATCGCTTTGCTAAAGCTTGGTGGTCTTCTGAAGTCGCAGATGCCGTCGCGAAACGCCGAAAGGCGTTTGCAAAGGCACACTGTTCCGAAGAAGACCGCCAGAACTATATCTCTATTAGTAGACATATCTCCACTGTGATATCTAAGGCTAAAGCTAAATCATGGAAGAAAACTTGCTCTAGCCTCTCTCCTAAAACCCGTCCCAGTGAAGTCTTTTCTCTACTTTCCTCCATTTCTGGCTCCTCCTCCCCAACTTCATCTGACCTCCCCAACTTCCCAAGTGCCATACCCCTATAGATTGTGCCAACCATCTCTCCTCACATCTACAGTCCCATTTCTCTACTCAAACCCCAAAACTTTTTCGAAGCACCGAGAAAGCTCAGATGAATCTTATCAGAACTGCACACTACAACACCCTGCACTGTACTTTCTGCTCACCATTATCTTTTCTTGAGCTCTCCACAGCCATCTCTCAACTCTCAACCTCAACCTCTTCAGGCCCTGATCAAATTACCTACCCTCTTCTAACCCACCTCCCACAATCAGCGTTACATTCTATATATCTTCAACCTTTCTTGGTCAACTCACACCTTCCCATCTACCTGGAAACAATCAACAATCATCCCCATTCTCAAACCCGGGAAACCCTCTGACTCACCTTCCTCATATAGACCTATCTCTCTCTCACTTCCTGTACCTCCAAACTCTTCGAAAAAATGGTTTTAGGACGACTAACCTATTTTCTAGAACAACAAGGCACACTCTCACCCGTGCAAGCTGGTTTTAGACCTGGTAGATCGACTGTAGATCAGGTTCTCTTCCTCTCACAGTCAATCGCAGATTCCTTCCACCAATCTAAAACCAGGCGCACGTACAGTCCTCGCCACTGTGGATTTTGCAAAAGCTTTTGACTCAGTTTGGCATTCTGCCCTCCTCTCTAAACTCCTCTCTTTAGATCTTCCTCTTTGCTTTGTCGAATGGATACGATCCTATCTCTCGGATCGCCGTTCAAAAGTCCGCATCTATACTTCATACAGTCGCCTTCCCGTCTCCGCAGAGGAATTCCCCATGGTTCAGTTCTTGGACCAGTTCTCTTCTCTTTATATATCAATGACCTTTCTACTTTCCTCCCTACATCTGTTAAGACCTCACTCTATGCAGATGACCTAGCCATTTGGACCTCCTCCCCGAGTGTTGAGTGTGCACACAGTACAAGCTGCCCTCAATAGACTGGTGGAATGGTCTCAAAGTGGCGCCTTCCTCTCAACCCCCTCAAATGTAAAACTTTATTTTTTAGCCTAGACCCCTACCAATCACGTATACAACCCTCTCTATACATTCTTAACACCCCACTCAAATTTAACCCTCATCCAACCTTTCTCGGTGTAACCTTCGACCGCACTCTTTCTTGCAAATACCACGTCCTGTCCTTACGGAAAAAGTTTCACAGCCAATTCCGTGCTTTTCGCTTCTGCCTCCTGGGGCCCATCAAAAGAATCTTTTTGTACCTTATATAAAGCCTTCATTTGCCCCAGCCTTACCTATGCTTCGCCAGGATGGTTTCCATCTCAACTCCCACCCACATCACCTCCGTGGAGAGGATCTTCCTGTAGAGTAATCACAGGCTGTCTATCGTCCACTCTATCCCTCTACTTCATATAGAAGCAATTTTTCCTCCATTACGCGTCACCCTCACCCACCAATCCCTCTTCTTTGAACGAGCACTCCGACTACCTTCTACCTTTCCCTAGCCCCCTAGCAAATTCTAACCCCCCGCACACGTCTCAAGAAAGGCTCATAGAGACCCTTCTCCCGTTCATATAACCTAACCCTAACCTACATCTTGCTCGTGAACCTTTAATCCTCTGCCCTTCTAACCCCCTGGTCTACCCCATCTACTTACACAATTTCACTCCACCTCTCATCCCATGCTCTCGTAAAGACCTCCCCTCTCTTCGCAACACCACAGCTACCTCCCATCTTTCCTCCCTATCTCACAGCGATGTTACTGCCTGGACTGACGGTTCGGTACCTGGCGGGCTGGGGCAGGATGGTGCAGGAATTCACATCAAGGTACAAAGTGTGTCATTGCTACCTCGCTCTCTTTTCGACTCGTCTCTGGGCTACCAGTTACAGTGCCGAGACTTTCGCTATCCTACATGCTCTTGAGTGGTGTATCTCTCACTCCAAGACATGTAACTTTGAATCCATCACCTTACTTTCTGATTCTTTATCTGTCTTATCAATCCTCTCTGCTCCCCTACCATACCTAATCCCCAAATCCCTATCCGACACACAATCTCTCCTCAATTCTCTATCCAAATCCAAGGTAGTCCATTTGCACTGGATACCTGGTCATTCTTCCCTCCCAGGTAACGACTTAGCTGACTCTCTAGCTAAAGTCGGAGCCTCTCGTGATCCCTCCAAAATATCAGTGTACTTCTCACCCCTTATCTCCTCACAAGATTATCCCTCTACACCAGTTGGAGACGCAGTGTCCAATCTGGTCTCTTTTAACACCAAATCCCTCCAGTATCTCCCGAGGAGCTTTCTTTCCCTCGCTCCACTCGCTGTGCTCTCTCCGGTTTATGCTGCAACGGGCACAGCACTCTCCTTAACACTTATCTCCACAGGATTGGTCGAACCGAGGTTCCTTCATGCAGCAACTGTGGTTCTGAATCACGGGACCTTTTACATCTCGTGCTAGACTGCCCTGTACTGGACCATCTGCGTCGGGCCATATTCGGCCATTTCCTATCACTTCTGGACCCGTCCGTGGGGAGTCGCCCGATTACTGGGAATCCACGGAGTTGATCCGCGCCCCCATCCCCAAAAATGGGTCGGGTAAACCCACCACCACTACCACCAGTTCTCAACCCTGATTCCATAGACACCCTACTATTCCAAAATACAGTACAATTTTCTTCGCTTCGCACCAAATGAGTGTAAATTCTAAATATACTCAATTCATTATATTCGGCATAATTTTACTCTCATTACACTGGTCAACACATAAATTTTTCCACAGATATTATATTGATTTTAGGGTATATCAGGTGCGTAGATTTCGAAAATGACATTCATTTTTGCTAGTTGGCTCTAGTTTTTGAGATAATTGCATTTTTTTGTAAAAATATTACTTAGACTGTGTTATATGGCATTGTTGTTCATTTAATGCTATTTAATCAATACTGTACGCTTCGATCTTCTTTTGTAAACGCAGTAAAACAAAAATGCAAAGCATCTATGCAAACTACAATGCTAAAAAAGGATGCAACAGCAATATTTACCGTTAGTTTGCAAGAAACGTATTGGAACTAAAACCCAGTATTACAGCGTATAAATGTATGTTGCCGTTATTTATTTAAACAAACGAAGCTTGAAAATACTGAGCTTTAACAACTACCATTCTGTCAAATCTACGAAACCAATCGCCTCTTGTAAGACTTTCTAGCGTGAGGAGCAAATGGCTTATGTCGTTGAAGATTCCAACAATAGTCCGCCATCATGTGGGTGTCCCATCGTCCTTGATACCTTTCTTCCATTACTTTAATGTCCTGATGGAATCTTTCTCCTTGCTCTTGACTTAATTCCCCAAGATTTTCTGGAAATCTATCTAAATGACTAAAGAGGTAATGAATCTTGATGCTCATCTTTGCTCCCAAACTTTGAAATTTTGAAAGCATATCTTCAACTATCTGAATGTAATTGTTTGCTTTATTGTTTCCCAAAAAGTTTTTTACAACCACAGTAAAAGAAATCCAAGCAGCAAATTCCTTCTCAGTCATAGATGCAGTGAAGTTTGGATCGTTCATCAGCTTTCGAATTTGAGGACCATCAAATATTCCTGCTTTTAGTTTTTCATTGCTCATCCCTGGAAATACTCTGCAAATGTAATTAAAACAATTTCCGTGTACTGGCAAAGCTTTCACAAACTGCTTCATTATACCCAATTTGATGTGTAGAGGTGGCAAAATGATTTTTTCTCTTGGGACAAGGGGCTCATTGATGACATTACATTCATTAACTGTTAGTGTAATTCTTTCAGGCCATTCCTTCTTCACCCAGTGGTCACTGCGAGCACGGCTGTCCCACAAACAAATAAAGCACGGATATTTAGTATAACCACTCTGCTGACCAAGCAAAAAGTTGACCATTTTCAAATCAACACATATTAACCATTGGTGGTCACAGTAGTTCAATTTTTCTAGCACTCGTTTAATATTGTTGTATTTTTCTTTGAGCAATGTAGAGTGGCCAATGGGAATCGAGGCATACTTGTTTCCATTGTGCAGCAATACACACTTCAAACTTCTTTTTGAACTGTCTATAAATAAACGCCAATCTTGAGGTTTATATTCAGGTATTCCCATTTTTAAAAGAAGTCCTTCAACATCTGAGCAGAAAACAAGCCCTTCTTCTGAACGATAGTACGGAAGTAAGTCGCTCTCCCTTGTGCGGTAAAAGGTTACTTTCGTACCAACACTAAGGCATTTCTTGTCTTTAAGCCTGGATGCCAATACTTCAGAAGCTTCTTTAGATAGATTAAGATCTCTTATGAGATCGCTCAGTTCCTCCTGATTAAACTGCTTCGGACTGGTCGAACTTTCTTCAAAAATGCTTGAAACATCACTTTCACTACAGCTTTCTGAAGCTTGGTGGACAAAGTCCCATTCTGATGGTTTTTCTGGAAGATGACTAAATTGTGGCACGGGTATATCTTCACAGTGGGGTACAGGACGCCTAGCAGATTCTAAGTCCGGGTAAATCCATGATTTTTTCTTGTGACGATTAAAACCCTTCAAATCTACCATACAAAAATAACAATCATCAAAGTGGTTTTTCTGTTCTCGCCACACCATTGGCACACCAAATCTAAAGCTTTTAGTTTTTCCTTTTGTCCACATTCGTAAGTGCTCAACACATGATTTGCAGACAACATGTGGAGCCCATGGCTTGTCTTGGTCACCAAGTTTAACTCCAAAGTAAGCACGGTATACTTTGCGAACAAAATCTGTAATAGACCTTTTATACTCTTTAAGAATATATTCTCCACATATGTAACAGAAACTGTCAGGGTCATTACAACAACTTCTTCTTCTTGAACAACTCATAGCAGGCAACATAAAGCAATAATTAAAACTGAAAACATGAAAACCTAAATATAGTAAAAGTTACTGCATTTCAACTTTTCATTAGAATTTTTTTAGACTCCAAGATTGCTAATGGTCAGTTATTGACTTTTCTGCTTTGTTAACCTTTCTAAAAATGAGACAACTGGTCCTTTATTGCAAAACAAAATCTCCTTGTCAGCACAATTGCCTCTTACGTGTAGTTTATATGGCCGTTATCTGAGCTTTTATAGCCAGTTATTGTGTCTGCATTATCTCAAAAACTAGAGCCAATTCAGCAAAAGTAAAGTCATTTTTGGAATCAGCGCACCTGATATACTATAAAATCGTTGAAAGATCTATCGCAAAAAGAAAAAAATATTTTTTTGTTGAGCTGTGTTATTATTTCATTAATTTGAGAATGTCAATAATATAGCGTTATTTCTATAAAATGTGAGAAGTGATATTATTTTGTTATGTCGGTACAATTTCGGTACAGAATAACGAAAGTTATTTCTTTGCAGAATTATAATAAAACGAGTAATTTTCTTTTCGTGAAAATCGTTGCAAAATTGTTAATTTGTGTTCCTTGAAGAAACTTTTGAACCTAACAGCCAATAGTAAGTTTGAAAAAAAAAAGAATTGCTGTGAATTAGATGTACATATTTTTAATTTACACATATGAATTTTAAAATAGTGTTTCAAAAAAGTGTAAATAAATTAATAATTAAAAACAATCATCAACACAACAAGAAGGAAATAACTGTAACACCATCATTAACTAAACCTATTTCTTCAAATGCAGCCTGCAGCTTTAGTTCAACATCCCTACCGAAAAAAGGAAATATGTTAGACGTAAATACTTGTATAATGAAAAATACTTAGAAATGGGTTTTACTTGGATTGGCCATGAAAACTGTTCTCTTGATATTTTCTTTTTTGTGATGAAAAACTGTAAAATATGAAGAGCTGGCATTGGTTCCGAATAAGTTGGAACGCCATTTTCGGGCAAAACACCGAAATCTTCCAAAAAAAGTTCCTGTTATTTTAAAAGGCTTTAGGCGTCTAAGGAAATTCAGGAAAATAGATTTTTATTATCTGTAAAAATTTCTGAAAAAGCACAAGAAGCAAGTTATCGTATTGCTAAGTTAGTAGCTAAAAAGAAAAAAATCTCATCTTATTGCTGAAAGTTTAATTTTACCAGTTTGCCAGATCATTGTGCAAACCATGTTAGGAGATGAAGTAGAGAAGGAAATTTTGAAAACATCGCTGTCAAAAAATAAATTAGCAGGCAAATTTGTAACACGCCTAAGAATATTGAAAAACAAGTTATTGATTATATTGCCGTTGAATCAGTTTTCGCACTACAATTGAATGAGTCTACTGATATTAGTGGAAAAGCACAATACAATTTATTTTTAATAGAAAAATGATAAATAAGTTTTTTCTGCCGAGGATTGTCTGAAACAACAACGAGTCACATATTTTTGATGTCGTTAATAATTATTTATGTACAAATAAAATATCATGGATTTGTGTATCAGTATCTGTACAGATGGAGCGCCATTACAGGGTCAATTAAAGGTTTTATCACTATAGCTAAAAAGCATAATCCACAAATTATTACCACACACTGCTTTTTACATAGAGAAGCTTTAGTAGCAAAATCTATTTCAAATGACTTAAAAAATGATCTTGCCTTTGTGGTTCAAACGGTCAATTACGTACATAAAAACCAGACTGTGGAAATACGATTATTTTCAAAACTTGGCGAAGCCATGGATTCCAAACAGCTATCATTTTTAACTCATATAGAGATACGAAATTATCAAAAGGACGATTTCATCATGATTTGTTAAATTGTGTGAAGAACTTATTACATATTTTGCAATGGAGAAATTAAAATTCTCAGAACATTTGGATGATGATATTTGGTGGTCAAAAGTAAGTTTTATAGTTGATTTATTGGAATATTTAAGATCTTAAATTTAAGTATGCGAGGAGAAGAAAATATTTTGATCTCTATTCATAAAGTGTGTGCTTTTAAAGAAAAAGTTAGAATGTGGAAAAGATCAGTCAATTCAAAAAATATAGACATATCTTTTTAATGAAAAAGACGAATTTTAACAATGAAGTAATTAGTCAATAGTCATGCAGAGGAAACGTTGATTTGGCTTGAAAATAAACTTGATCAATATTTCCAATCAATGGATATTAAACTATTTGATTGGGTGAGAAATCCATTTTCAACAGCCAATTCGGAAGCAGTACAAATGTCATGAGGTGATGAACAACTCGACAGCGTGGTAGAGTGGTTTATGTAAGCGCTGTGCTTATGATCAAGATGGTTTCGGTTCAAAACCCACTCGCGCCATTCTGTTGTGTCCTTGGGAAAGATACTTACGGTACTTTCCCTGCTTGGTGGTCCTGGCAAGCAGTTCTAAATAACAGTCATATAACATAAATAAGAGTCCCTTAAGGACGAAACAGGGCCTTGTCGTACATTTGAAATGCGAATATATTCCAAGACACGATTACTCTCGGTTTTATTGTATGGTCGGACGTGTAGTAGGATTCCTGGCGTTGTCCAACCCCTTGCTTAATATATATATTAAATTTTAAGCGGACAGCAATATCTTGGCACCTTCGGAAGCAGGTTGGTGTAATTGCTTATCCTATGTATTAGCGCCTCCATCGCTTTCCTGCGAGTCAGGAGGATAAAAATAGAGATAAATAAATAAACTGAGGACTGACCGCACTCTTCAAACACAATTCAATGATGAAATTAGCTTAAGTAATTTTTATATTAGGATGCCGAAGGAATTTTTTGCATTGTACGAGTATAATACTGCCATAAAAATTTTAATATCATTTTTGATTTCTTACCTCTAGGAGCTGGCATTTTTTGCTCTAAAAAATAATAAAAAGTAAAAAACGGAAAAGACTTTTTTCTGTAGAAGAGAAGCTGAGGGGTTTTTGTCCAACAGCGCACCTCAAATTAAAAAATTATGCAGTCGAAAACAAGTGCATACATCACACTAATATAACTAATTGTTATTTTCTTTTTTTTAAATTAAAAAATTAATATTTGTAGTTGTTGTACTGAAATGTACCGTTTACTAATTTATGAAAGATTTTATTTACTAAAATGCGTAGCACGATTCAAAAGATTTTGTAAATGTGCGTGGAGCATCGACAAAAGTTTGAAAAGTTTGAAAAACACTGACATGATATTTCAAGTTATGTAACTTGTTTTCTACCGTATCAGCTAATAGTATTGTAATGTTATAAATTGCTTTGGCCGATTGTGAAACGTAATATAATAATTATTTCAGAAATTTGGCCCGATCTACAATAACTTTGATCGTTATCTCATGACGTTGTTTGATTAATATAACTGCGAAATTTTTTTTTCATTCTAGATTTGATTGCAAGTAGAAAGTAAGTAGAAGAAATCGTTTCGTAATACTGTTGCCTGTGTGGTGTGATTTAGAGGTTTAAGCATTAAGGGTTAGTGTTGACGCCTTGGAAGTTAATTATACAGTGAGATAGAATTCTTCTAGCTTTGTGGAAGACAATAATTAAGTTGAATATTAGCCATGGAGTGCTAATTTATTCTTATAGTTTGTCAGTACGAAATTGTTGAGTGATTATTCGCAGTTGTGGCAGTGTAAATTGCTTTGAAGTTTGAGAACCAAATTTAACGAGAATTGATTAAGTGTTCTTTGATTTAGTGAATATGTTTTTTACAGTCAGAAACCATGGTTTTTTTCTATCCATTGAGAAAAGTTTTTTATCGAATCCATCTGTAGGCTACTTTACCAGAACTAACTGTTGGAAGATTTCCTCGCCGCAAACTATTTTTAGAGCCGACGTAAATAAACATTGTTTTACTTCAGCGCAGGTACTTGGGTTATCTAATTTAGTTGCCCTTTTAGAATTCCCGAGTAAAGTTGTAACAACCATAATGCCCGCCATGCTTTACACAAACACACGAGACCAATAATCTTTTCAACTGCATTAAGCATTAACTCAACATTACACGACTAGTTTGTGGAAAATTTTCTTCTAATCACTAATCATCAAAGAGTGCGAGTCTAGGTTGGGATTATTTGAGTGTAAGAGATGCCCCTCTTTCTAGGTTGAAGAAAGAGGGGCAACAACTTTGCAAACTACCAATACGAAATTTTGTTTAATTACAGATAGAGAAAACTCAGTACGATTTATCTACTGTATTTTAAAACCGATGGCTAAGTAATTAGGAAGCATTGTTTCATGCAGGTCGGGGTGATCAATAACTAGTTTAATGCCTCAAAAATTGTGATGAAATAAGAAAATAGTTGATTTGACGATGAATCTGAAAAATTCTATGAACAAAAGTTTATGCCAAGTGATTTAAAGACTGCTCAATTATATCGAGATCTTTGTTTTATAAAGTCACCATTTAAATAAATTGATTTATTTCGTTAGAGTTGTTACATATATGTATAAAAATAGTTAATAAAATGTCGACAAAACTAAACAACTGCTGTTTTTGCCAGCTCCGTCTAATCTATAATGTTTATCAACCTGAAAGTCGCAACGATACTTTTTTAAGAATACTTTCTCGGATTAAGAGCGAGAAAGGATCATAAACTGAAAAAAACAAAAGTTGAGAAACCCAGTCTAATCTTCGCTGTCGGCAGCGTGGCCGAATGGTCAAGAGTGTGGTGGTGGTGGGCTTATACCTGACCCATTCTTAGGGATAAGGGGGCGGACCAATACCGCGGTGTCCCAATAGTCGGGCAACCTTTCAGGGACGAGAATCTAGGATAGTGAGGGAGTTGCCAAAGACGGCCAAACGTAGAGGGTCAAGTACAGGGCAATCTAGTTCGAGATGAAGACGTTCTGTGATTCATAATCACAGTTGCTGCACGAAGAAGTCTCGGCTCGACCTTCCTGTGGGGCCTGTGGGGTATGTAGCAAAAGTGCTGTGCCCGTTGCTGCGTAAAAAGAGGGCACATTGAGCGGAGCGAGGGAGGTTAAGCTCCTCAGAAGATACTGGAGAGATTTGATGTTGAAAAAACCCAGATTGGATACCGCGTCTCCAACTGGTGTAGAGGGAAAGACGTGGGGAGGAAATAAGAGGTGAGAAAGAGTGTTATAGTTGAGGGGTCATATACTGGCACCAATTTTAGCAAGAGAATCCGCTAAGTCGTTGTCTGGAAGAGAAGAATGACCAGGTATCCATTGAAGATAGACTACCTTAGAGTGGGATAAAGAGTTAAGAGATTGGATGTCAGTGAGGGAATTGGGTATTAAATAAGGCAAAAAGGTAGAGTAACCAGGACAGATTGAAAGTCAGAGAATAAGTTGATGGATTTGAAGGCACAAGATGAGTGAGAAATACTCTATTCAAGAATGTGGAGAATAGCATGTATCTTGGCGCTATAGCTAGTGGCCCCGCAGTCCGCACCCAGCCGAAAAGGAGGCAGCAGTGAGACAATTAGTTCATTTAATAGCCGGCCGGGAACCGAGCCATCAGTCCAAGCAGTGATGTCGCTATGAGGGAGAGTGGATAGATGGGAAACAGCGGCGGCATTACGCATGGAAGGAGAGTCGTTACGAGAATGTAGAGGAAAGTTGGTATGAGACAGAGTAAAGCGTAGACCAGGGATGTTTAGGAGGGTATAGGATTAGGGGTTCGCCAAGTAAATGTAAATTAGGGGTAAATTTATGGAAACTAGAGAAAGATCTCCATGATTCTTTTTTAAGATGTGTGCAAGGTTATGATGGACAAAATAGGGTAAAGAAAAGGAGGCAGTTTGGGTGCACATTTAAAGACAGGGATTAATACGTGAGTGACAAGTGGGGAAAGTGCTTCTTGGTGAAGCATGGGAAATAGGGGTTGACAATACAAGTTTGTGATAATTCTGGAGAAAAATCTGTGCATTCTTTCCACAGAGGTGATATGGGTGGCGGGTGAGAAAGGAAACCAGCCTAGAGAAGCATAAATGATAACGTCGGCAAATAAAGGCTTTATATAGTGTGCAGAGAGATTCTTTAAAGGGGCCCCATGAGGCAGAAGCGATAAGCAGAAGGCACGGAATCGGCTGTGAAACTTTTTTGTCAAGATAGAAAATGGTGTTTAAAAAAAGGGTTTCGTCACAGGTTACACCGAGAAAGGTCAGATTTGGATGTAAGTTAAGTGGGGTGTTGAGAATTGACAGAATGGGTAGGGGTCTAGACTAAAGAAAAATTAGTCACATTTGGTAAGAGGTAGACGCTACTTGGAGTACCATTCCGCCAGTCTGTCGAGGGCAGCTTGGACAGCGGCGGTTGCACGCTCAATGTTTGGGGAAGAGACCCATACAGCGAGATCGTCGGCATAGAGGGAAACTTTAACGGATGAGGAAAGGAAGATCATTAGTAAAAAGAGAAAACACTGGTCCAAGAATTGAACCTTGGGGGACACCTCAACAAAGACGGAAAGGACGATCATGCGAATTATAGATTTGGACTTTCGAACGGCGATCTGAGAGATAAGATTAAATCCATTTGACAAAGCAGAGTGGAAGACCAAAAGAGAAAAGTTTACAAAGGCAGAATGCCAAACTGAATCAAAAGTTTTTGCAAAATCCGTACCGGTAGTGGCGAGGACAGTACGTGCGTCTGGTTCAGCTTGGTGCGATTGATTGTGAGAGGAGCCTGATCTACAGTCGATAAGTCTAAAACCAGCTTGCACGGGTGAAAAAATGTTGTTGCATTCCAGAAAATAGAAAAGTCATCCAAGAACCATTCTTTCGAAGAGTTTAGAAGTGCAGAAAGTGAGAGATAGGGCGATATGAGGAGGGTGAGTCAGAGGGTTTGCCTGATTCAAGAATTGGGATGATGGTTGATTATATTTCCAGGCAGATGGCAAGGTGTGTGTGGACCAAGACAGGTTAGATATCAAGAGTGTCGCTATTGTGATCAACATGGTGCGGTTTAAACTCTGCTCGCGTCATACTGTTGCCGATGAGAAAGAACTTTATGGCACTTTCCTCTTCTTGGCTGTCTTATCAAGCAACTCTTAAATTTTGGCCATCTCTTAATATGAACTAAAAAAAAAAACAAAATTAAAAATTTCAACCAGAAATATCTTGACATCCTGGAAGCAGTAATACTTGACAGTTGTTCTATATTTAAAGTAAGCTTATACTTGACAGGTAATTACTTGACAGTTGTTCTATATTTAAAGTAAGCTGAATATTAAGACTTCGTCTAAAAAGCTATCTACGTACATAATGCAAATTGTTTTTCACATGAAAATTCGACAAAGAAAATTGAATTCGTTAATAATTTTATTTCCACATTTTAACGATTCGACTTGGCAACTCTTTCCAATTCATCTTTCTTTTTAATTGCGTAAGAATTGGAGGATCCCTGCAAATATAAAAATATCAAGTGAGAAATCACATTATAATTGCTACAGCGGTTTTTAAAAGTACTATGAGTCAAAATCAGAGGTTTGGCATTAATAAGTTGACATGTAGAGTTCGATAGCTATTGGATGGAGTTTAATTAAGGAAATTTTTTTTTATCATTTAAAAGTGAATTCAGATGCACTTTGCTTAATTCTCTGCACTCTTTACGATTAAAGAGTTTCAGAGAATGAAAGTACGATTCGATAGAAAATCGATTGTTAAAAGAGCAAAATTACAAAATTCCAAAAATGCAAAATTCGCTGAAGCCATGTATTATAAAAAATTTATTAGACGCCAAAAGCACTACGTATGTGTTAATAAATGCCGTAACATTCTCATTGCAGGACTGACGTGTGAATTCGATACGCTTGACGTCATTTTGACGTGATCAAAGCACTAACAATTCCAGCTTTTATCCAATAGCTAAGATTTCACGCGATAGCTAAGTTTGAAAATTTTTATGTAAACAAAAACTGCTTGTCACGTCAACACGACGAAGTAGAACCGAGTTATTTTTCGTTCGTTGGTTGCTCGTCGTTTCAAGAGAATTAAGAACCTTTCATTGGGTGGAAAGATGTTATCGATTAGCTCGGTTTTTGTTAAGCCAGAGCAACATTCGAAAACCTTTTAGCGAGTAAGGATTCCTTTTTCGTTGTCGTATCAGTTTTAAGCGGGAATTCGCCTTTATGTAGCAAGCCAAACACGACAATACAACGAAGTACAATCACCTTGTGCGCGTTGATGAGTTCATCTGCGAGGCATTCCGGGATCGTCTTGATGTTCCTAAAAGCAGCTTGACGCGCTCCGGCGCAGAGAAGCCAGATTGCCTGATTGACCCGGCGAAGAGGAGAAACATCAACCGACTGAAATTGTTAAGGAATTCAAATGAAAGCTAATAGATTGACATGACTGAATGAGGATGAATGTATAAGTTTCTGTTTTGTATTTTTTTTACTTTTTTTAATCGTCATATATACTCAGCAAAGGATTTTTCAAAGTTTAGGTAAGTAAGTAAAAAAGACTTCAACAGTTAGCATTTGTAAATGAAATTAACTGCTACTTTGAACAAACGCCTCTAAAAAGTAAATTAAAGTTTAAATATTATTACACCTCAAATTCGAGTAGAACGTTTTCCAACTCGCAAAAATAAGCCAACTCGAATCCTCCGAGGGACTGAAAATGGCGGCAGCGCCGAGTTATCGAATCGAAAAGTTTATATACTTTACACAATGACTATGGCAATAAATAAAAATCAACCGAATATCATAAAACCCGACCTGGCGTCTGACAGTACCCGCCCGGCCGATGCGAGTCGAATCTTCTCGCGGACCGCTGTTGATGATGGCATTAACAAGAACTTGAAGAGGATTCTATAAGTCAAGCAATTAGTAACCACTAAATCTCTTTTAAAATTCAAAAATTATATTTTTGTATTTTTTAAACTGCAAAGCACGACTTATGAATTGGAAATTCGGTTTTTCATTATATTGGCAATTTGCTTTTTTTTAAAAGAATTACATAATTGCTGTGTTTTAATTTCTTTTGACTACTTTACTTTAGAGATGTCAATTATTTTCAAAGATACTTTCATCCTGGCCAATTGGGTCAAGATTCCAATAGAAGTGTGGGGAAAAATGAGCATAATTATAATCACACTAACACTAAAGGTAGTTGTTTAATTTATTTAGGTGATTAACAATTTAATATATCTACATCTTCTGTGCAAAACTTAACAAATCAAGATAGATTCATGTATTTACCACTTCATTTCAAAGATATTTTAAAACAATCACTTCAAGATAAATACAAGTGCAGTTGTATACAAAAATAATAAATACAATTACAATTTTTTATGGAACAATTTTAATGTAAAAAAAAATTATTAAACTTTTTATCACTGAAAAAGTTTAGTCTTTTCAGCAATTTTTATTGTTAAAAAATAAGTAACATATATATACAAACTACAACCCAAAACTTTTTTTAAATGACAATTAGCCAATATTAGATTTGTTATATTTCATTATTAAATATACCTCTCCAGTAAGCAAATGAATTATCTCAAAAGAATGCTTGACAATTCTAACAGTCAGCAACTTCTTTCCATTATTGCGACCATGCATCATCATTGAATTAACTAAGCGCTCAACAATAGGACATTGAGCTTTGCGAAATCGTTTGACTTGAAAACGACCAGCACTGTGAGGCAAGTACTTTGAATACTTGTCTTTTACAGGCAAGTAATCCTATAAGTAAAATTTTAACAGGTGAAAAACAAATACAGCACTCTAAAGATAGTTTTCAGGCAGTGCTTGTTACAACATGACCATAATATATTCTTTAATTATATAACTTTCTAGACACCATATTTTTTACAACTTTATAAAAATATGTAAAAGATTACATGATCTATAATTTCAGCTATTATTTTTATGGTATTTAAAAAACTTTCTACTAACTATGGCCCAAATTCCTTTTTTCAAATTAACAACATTGAATTCTTACAGATGTTGTTATTTGGTTACCCTTTAGATCTTCAATCTTAACTTTATCTTAACACTTTACTTTTAACAATTTGACCTATATTCTAACCTCCTTACTTACTAAAATATAAAAATATTTTGATTTTAAAATATAAAAATTTAAGTATCAAATTTAACACTTTTTCTAGGTGCTATAACAATTACACGACATAGAATTCTCAAATCATAAAACTCAATATGAACAACTAATTTAACACCATAAGAATTTGTTACATAAGTTTTAATATAAATAATAATTTAATATTTCATTTAAACTAAAAAATATTTCTAATGGATTAAATCATTAAACATGGAAAACATGTTGAACACCAACCATGAGTATACTAGTGATGAAACATTTTTTTTATGATGGCAACTAGAATATATCTGGGGCAGTGATGGCTTTACAAAAAGCGAGACCACATTTTAGTGTTTCAAACAAAGTGACCAAAAAAAAAGTCATTGTTTTAGAGGGTCACTTTTTAGCGTTCTGAAACAAAGTGGTCTCAAAAAATTAAAAATAAAAGGTCACCACTTTGGGGGTGCTAGAGTCATGGTGCTACTATAAAGAAATATAATATCTTGCTTAGGGGGCCTGGTGCAGTTGCATCATACTAATGCCATCACTAATCTGGGGGTATCGTTTTGAATGATGTTACCAAGAAACAACAATACAGCTGAAAATTTAGTACTGTGCTGTTTTTTTTTATAGAAATTAGAAATAGCAGCTTTGACATTATGTGGAAAATTTCTTTTTTGACATGGCAGTCATTAATTACAATTTGTGAATTTAAAACTAATAACATTACTGTTAAAGAGATATCATTGATTTGCACATCACTGGTTGTCCATTTTCCAAATAGTTTTACTTCTGGAATATCAGAAACTGCAACTTCTGGCTCAAACTCTTCTTCCATCTAAATAAAAATAAGTATTGCAGTTAAAAAAATAATTCTGTACATGATTAAATTTTCAATTAAAATTAAAATACTTTTGGATTTTTAATGTTCAAATACAAAAATTATTTTAAATAATTAATTTTAAAAAAATTTTTAATTATTTGAGATGCCTTTTAGATTTATAAAAACTATAAAAACAAATAAAAATCAAAAAATCAACTATTTTTTACTGATCAACAGATTAAACTGAAAAAGCTAAGTGATTAATGTTAAACTGAAGCAGCAGTTGACAATAAAATTTAAACTAAAAGAAAGAAGACATTTCGTTAACCTGGCTGATATTTTCTTACATTTCAGTTTTAAGTCAGATATAAAAAAACTGCATTAAATAAACAACTGCCACATACCTTGCTGTATAGCTTTTCAAACACACTTCACCAAAAAGAATATATATTTTTAAGAAACTCTAGACGTTAACTTTGAACACTATTGGCGCTTTTTAGATATAAATAATTTTTACCAAGGTCTATACTTTTACAAGCATTCGTTATTTTAAATTATGGTTTGTGAAAGTAAGTCACTTTGCTCCCTGAGGACCAATTCATAATCTGTAGGGAGTAATAGTTGCTGTGTGAAGAATCGGGGAAGAATTTGAATAAAATGTTTGTTGGTTCAATGCTATTTAAGGAGAAAATAATTTATTTTTATTTTATTTAAATTGTTTGCCTCAGACGCCAAGGTCCATAGACAAGCAATGACGATCCAAAACAACACAAGACACAAAAGCAGAACACCACGAGAAAAAAAAGGAAAAAGAAAAAAAGGGAAGTGCAGTAACACAAACACAAAGGCAAAAAAGAAAAATTAACTAAATAAAATAAAAATAAAATAAAATAAAAAAACACCTGTAGTAGAATGAGAAGAAAAATTATCTAATTTTGATAAAGTGTATTGTTATAATTGATCCAGAAAATAGATTTATACAGGGCATCAGAAGACATTAAGCAAGAAATGTATACATTGGATGAATTGTTGCATCTTTTTAAGAACGAGTATAAGTAATTTCTAATTAGGGCATCAAAGGTCTTAATATTAGATTGAATTTGTCGAGTTCTAGCAGATTCCTGTCTAGGTATGTTGTGTAGAATTCTGAACGAGTTGTTGCACGCAATACGAACACAATTTAAAGTGCTGATTTTGAATTTACACCATAAATGAACAGAATACATAGACATGCAGTACGAACGAAAAAGAACATTTTTAACTTAGTTTAAACAATTATGAAATTTTGAATGTAGAGTATTACCAACACAGTATAAATAACGAAGATGTCTGTTTATATCAAGGTCATCAAACAAGTCATTACTAATTAACACACCAAGATATTTCACTGAATTTACAAATTTGATACATCTGCCATCTAATTGGTTCAACGTTTACTTTGAATTTTTTATTTTGATGGATCATGCCAACAGTTTTATCATTATTAAAAATAATACAATAGTTAACTGCATATTCTTTGCACACATTTATTAGTTTTTGTAGTCCTTTGACGCTGATGCTAAATACACATAAATCGTCAGCAAACATTAAATGATTTAGTAAAGACGAACCAACAAAACATCTACTTTTAACAGAATTTAATTTTCTAGATAAGTCATCCATAGGTATATAAAGAAAATAAATAGGGACTTAATACGCCCCCTTGTTGTACACCATTACTAACTGTAAATGGACTGGAGGATACATTTATTTCCTCACCGAATTTTCATACATTGTGTGGAGTACCAATAGGCAAGTAATTGTACCAAGCAAGCACGAACATTACGATTAGATAATTTTTTAAATAATAATTTATGGTTTACTCTGTCAAATGCTTTGGAAGCATTTAAGAATGACAACGAGTATTTAGTACACGAAGAATATTTAGTACACTAAATACGGGACTGTTTTGGTTAACATAGTAAGAAACAGCCTGTTTATACAAGAAAACACATTGGTCTGTACTATGTTTGCGTTTAAAACACAAATTGATTACTGCTAGTCGTAAAGAACGACGAGATTTGTTGTAAAATGAAATGCTCAAACAATTTTGAAATAACAATTGCAAGAGCTATAGGTCTATAATTATTTTTGTCGTGTATATTTGATTTGTTATTTTTATAGATAAGAACAAGTATGGTTTCGATACAAGCTTGAGGCATAACACCGTGAGAAATACACGTATTAATTAATTAGTAGGGTGCAGACTTGAGGATCTGCATATATTAGGTGTTCTGCTGATATTTCATCAAACCAGCAGCACGATTTAGAGAAAGTTTCCACAATAAAGACTGTACGTTGCATGGTGTTGACATGAAGTCAGACATATGGACAAGTCATTTATTTTTTCAAATCTAATATTGTTATTTGTAGAAGTATTCGAAGAGTCAGAATTTAATCGATCGTTATAGTAATTTCTCCACATTTTAGCTATTTTAGGTGCATTACTGGTGTTCCAGCGCCAGACGGACCCGCCAAGTTGTCCAGGCGCGGTCGCCTTATCAAACTGCCGCTTCGCTACCGCAAATGATTTCAAACAATTCGTTGTTGATCTCCTTCGTTTTGCCGCCTTCGTTCTCACTCCTTCGTTCTCTCTCTCTCTCTCTCTCTTTCTTACTTAAATTTCGATCTCGCTTGAGCTACTCCGGTCATTTGATTTCTTTCTTCGTTAGCATTTGAAAACAGTTTAGTGACGTAATAATCCATTGCGTTCTGACTCATTCGTTTTTTAAACGTGGTCGTTTAGCTTAGCTAGCTTAGAATTAGGTCAGCTTTTTTAAACTCGTTTATATTAATATGTTAATTCAGTTAGAATAGGGTTAGGGCTTTTGTGATAATTAACTTGTTTGCAATAATTATGTTTAACCATTAATTTTTTATTGTTTTATTTGTTTCATTTTATTTGAATAAGTTGTTAAACTCTAGTTGAATAAGATTGCTGAACTCTATTTGACAATTTTGATTAAATTCTATTGGAATAAAATTGGGATAGTTTAAGTGGCATAAATGATGTTTTTATTTGTTTCTATTTGAAGAAGGAAGTTTAACACCGCGCTAAGGGTTTCTGTGCCCCGAAATCGGCTATTTCTGTGCCGCACAGAAATAACTGGTACCATCTATATGTAAACGAAGCAAGTTTTTTGCTTTATGCAATTTGATTTTTTGCCAAAATTTTTGTTGTGAAGTATCATTATGCAGTGAAAGAATTTAATGTTAATTTAATGAGAACAGGCTGGATTTTCGCGGTCGCACCATGACAGCGCGTAACAGTAGGGGAAGGCGGGGCAAAACGGACACGCCGGGCAAAACGGTCACCTTCAACAACTTCTCTATTATTATTAATTTTTAAGAATTTTTGCTATACCTTAATTTTTTTGTTCAAGTTATATTTGTATAAATTGAATTTGGAAGCTCTGCAAAAATCCCGCCTGTTTAAACAAAAAAAATTTGTTTTTACTTAAAATCTTCTAAAATCTAAAAAGCATTAAATGTGTGATCATTAGTGGAGCTAACGGTGTTTGAATATACTTTTTGTCTCTTGGAGTAATGTAATAAAGTATAATTGTATATTGGTAATTTTTTGATAAAATTATATGGTTTTTGTAAAATAAATTAATAAAATGGTAAAGCTACCATAGTTGGGGCAAAACCATCATCACCATGACCGTTTTACCCCAACCATGCTGAAACTGAGGTAGTTGAAAGTACTGTGACGAGCCTTGTAATCCTTCTTATGACGTCACAAAGCTAGTACTTGTTGGTTGTGACAATCGTAGTGAGCACATGGTAAACCCTATGTGCAGTAAGTTAGTTAAATCATATGTCTAGAATAGATTGTGTAGCAATTTACAGTTTATTTATGAAAGGGAGTTAAGTTGGTGTTAGTGCTAACTGCTAATACTGTTTTATTGTTTTGGTTTATAATTCTTAAAGGTAGGGTCCACCCAAAATCTAAAATTTTTTCATAAATGGAGTAGAATTTTTTTAACCCATTGGTTTTGGTTTGATGTAAATCCGATTCCCCGTTGCCCCAATATTTCAAAAAAAACTAAAGTTAAAATGAGCGGTTTTGATTGGTCCTCAGTTTTATGATGTCAATGGTTGGCAAGTTGTGTAAAGACTGCATAAGTACAGTACATGTTATACTATGCTTTGATTCGTGCGTTGCAAAATACAAGGCTTTCGTAGTTATTCTTGTTCGGATTGTTAGACGGTAACCTGGCTTTGTCCAATCATTTTGACAAATATATACGTATATATATATATATTTATTTATTTTCGGATAATTTTATTTTATCAAAAATATTTATTTTCGGATAAAAAAAATATATATATATATTGCAGGAGTGAATCGATCTTCCCCGCAGAGTGCTCAATGAAAAAAATCAGAGCAATATTGAATTATTTGAACTCCTCTGCAGCATTGTATTATATATATATATATATACAGGGTGAGTCACGGAAAACGGATGTTTTTAATGAAGACAAAACTCTGCGAATATTTTAACAAAAATTTTATAATGTACATAAAAAAATTCACTAAACTATGCCATTATGTCTGCAAAGCTCAGGAAGGAAACAGTATTCAAATATTCGAATATAGCGGTCTGAAGTAACCGTTGCTGTCTCTTCTCCTTCTTCGAAAAGGAATGGACCAAATTCTGACTGCCAAGCAAAAAAAGTGCCGCCTAGTGTTTTTCCCAAGAATACAACAGCTTGACCAGCCTAGGAGTTGAAACAGACAGCCGTCTAACCAGCACTTCCATTCAAGCCACGCCTCTGACAAAACTAATATTTAATAGCTGATCTGATACAAAAGAATAGCAAGCAATGATGTTGAACAATCGAAAATTTATTCCATATACAATGCATTATTTGATTACTCTAAAAGACCGGCGGCACATTGGCTTCATGAAAACCTTCGTACCTTCCATCTTCTTCTGGAAACCGTGCTCTTATGGCAGTTACTGCACAAGCAGGTACAACTCGACGGTTATTTCTACCCAATTTTCCGTATATCCAGTATATATAACTTTTGTAAGCAGCAAATCTATACATTCTGCAATAAAATGTTATTTGATTAAAGTACGGTTAAAGTGCAACAAAAACATAAGTAATACTTTACAATGGGTTATTTTTTCAACGTTTTTCCGAAAAAATTTAAATTTTATAAAGTAAGAAATACCGGTATGTGATAATAAGTACACAAGTAGAAAATTTCTTTAACAAGCAAATAATTGCACTATAGACAGAGTTACCATCTGCCCAGTATTCAGAATTATTTTTTAGGTATAGGCTACTGTTGGCAATAACTAATTTGTTGACGTTTCGTTGCAGGAAAGGTTTATCTTTTGTTAAAAAAAAGTAATAGCGTGACAATTTAAAAAAATGGTGACAAATACCAACTAAGCATACAAATCAAAAATAAGCAAGCTTCTTCAAAATAAGTACAGTATATCTATGTTTTCTAAGACAATGCCCTTAAAATTAGCACGCAATAGTAACCCTGAGTGTACAACAAAAGCAAATTTAAAAGATTTTTTCAAGATAATACCATTTCAGTTTTTGGTTACAAATTAAACAAAGTTGAGAGACTATAGCTGCTAAGCCTACAGCTTTTTTGCGCTAATTAATTCAAAATATCGTTACATTAACAGCAAACACTATTTAGTAAAAATGATTCAGTGAATTTATGTAGCTTAGGTTACCTGTTACTAATATGTTGCTCCAAATTTTCACCAATAATTTGCTTTACTGAACACATCAACACCTCGGTGTCCAGACATAGCTTGTTGAAGCTAGGTGTGCTGGTGATGCATTTTTCATTTATTAATTTTTGTTGAATTATTTGAACTCCTCTGCAGCATTTGTTTTCAATTAATGATGGCATAATATAACAATGCTCGCAGGAACAATGAAAATATTCTTCATTTGATTTTGGAAAATTATTTGAGGTTTTATCAAGCTGTTGTACTTGGTCTATTTCATTAAATTCTTTCGTAGGTGCATATAAAAATCCTTTCCTAGCAGTGCTTTCCATTTTTTTTTTTCTTTTTACCAGCTTTGGAACTGTATTTTTGCTAATTGCAAGCAGATGCAGCTGTAGTATATACTTCGAACAATGCTAGTCTCAGTTGTTTTGCCAGCCAATGACGTCATCACTCACGTGCGCCACCAATGGCAATTTTTTCTTTGATAACTAGAATAACAGAGACCTTTGAGTAAAAATTTTTTCAGGGTTAATTTTTAACCACTTAAAGAATATTTTAAGCTCAACTTGTATTTTGAATGGACTTCCCCTTTAATGGATTTTGTTTGAATAAGGTTTTATTCGGAATTATAAGGCTGTGTATTGCGATAATCGATTAATTGAATAAAGTGTATTTTGGTAACCTAATTGTGTTTTGAGCAAGATTTCATAAAGAACCTAGGCAACACAGCACAGTACAAACAGTTTTGCTACATAAAAAAAGCATCTTAACAGTGTATAATTAGTGCTTATTATTTTCAAGTTTTTCTAAGAGCTACCGTACTATTTACCGATACTAGTAAAATTCGTATGGCGTTGTGTTCCACCCATACCGATTTGCTGCTTTCTGTGAATTAGCCGCGGTCACCATTGAAGGTAAGCAGCTTGACCACATTTCTTGGAATGTTTGTGAAGTGCCTTTCCGAAAGGCACAACCAGTATAATTCAGTCGACGTTACGGAGAATTGAACCGGGTCGTTCTGCACGTGAGTCGCGGATGTTACCACTGAGCTAACCCGCCGGTACTAGTGTGATGTCAAAACTAATTTTCATGCTCTAATATTCTTACTAACAAACTAATGATTAAGATACTTGTTGACAACAATTAAAGTTCTAGCAACGTGTTAAAAGCTAAATGTGATTAAAACGACTATAGTTTAACTTTGTTTTATTCAAACAGTAATATATTTGAAGAATTAAGAGGATTTGGAATTAATTTTTAAACAAGCTGCATAAAGATGAGAAACACCAGACTCGAGTTTCGCTCTCATTAGAGCTCGTCAGTGATGCTTATATTACCGCGAATCGAACCTGGGACCTGTAGTCTTCCACGCAGGTTACTATACCACTAGACTACAGATCCCGGACGACAGATGGACTCAAAGCAGCTGTTATAACTTATTCTCGGATTTACTGAATAAGGAATACATAGAATCCACTATGTTGTAATTCCAAGGTCGTACCTCATGACCGGGACTTACCCGACAAGCGTTAAGCATCGCGCTTACTCTCCTAGAGCTTGACGAGCGAAGAAATTTATACTTGAAGAATTAAGAGGATTTGGAATTAATTTTTAAACAAGCTGCATAAAGATGAGAAACACCAGACTCGAGTTTGTGAGCAGAATCTGGTTGATGAGCAGAAATCATGGTCCGCAATTATACAAGAAAATCTAATTGGTCATCATGGAATGATGAAAATTTAAAAAATGCTTTAGAGCAAGTTAAGTCGAATGCAATGTCTGTTAAGAAAGCCTCCAACATTTATTCCATTCCAAGAACCATTCTAACACGACATTTAAAAAACAAAGTTGCGTCTCCTGGAAAAATAAACCTTGGTTGTTTTCGCACTGTTTTTTCAAAAGTAGAGGAAGATCTTGTGAAATGCATCAAAATATGCAAATTAGGTTCTTTGGATTAACTCGAGTTGCAGTTTGTTCGTTAGTGTATGACTATGCAATTTCAAACAAGTTAAAGATACCATTCAACAAAGAAAAGAAGAAAGCTGGACCTGATTGGCTTCAATCTTTTTTTAAAAGACATCCTGAGCTTTCCTTAAGACAGCCTGAATCTACCAGCCTAGATCGAGCCACAGTGTTCGACAAAGTTCAAGTGAACAACCACTGACTGGATTCAACGTTCGAAGTGCTTACTCTGGTGTCATGATAGATGCTCTGATTATGCTGGCCAGGGTTTTTTTGTCTGTGATTTTTGTCGAAAGTAGTTTTTGACACGTCTTTATGTGTTCTAATTCTTCAAAATAAAAAAGACTTATTTTCTGTGATTTAGTTTAGGAAAGTTTAGAAAAATAAAATCTTTCAATTCTTCTTGGGGCAAAATGGTCATGTCACCACACTTTTTATTTTTGTAAATAATTTTTTTCCTAAATCTCAAATGCTTTTAAGTCTATTTACTATTTACAGTTGTATCATAGCTTGTGAATAAACTTCTTTTTGTTGAATTATCATAAGTTGTTAGAAATCTATCGCAGTTTAAAATTAACATGACCGTTTTGCCCCGCCTTTTCCTATAGTTGGTTTACATTTAAAAACTTTTTTTTTATTCTACATTTGAATGGAACTCTGTTTATTGCTATCCTTGTCCTACCTTAAAAAACAAGAAAAGACCAAAATAAATCTTCATTTATTACAAAATTTATTGCTACCCTTAAAAAACAAGAAAAGACCAAAATAAATCTTCATTTATTACAAAATTTTTTCAATTATGTTATTGGGATTTCGATGTTATTTGATAACAAATGAATCAAAGTCAGACATCCAAGCACAGAGAAACTTTAGTCTGATGTCTGATTTTGTCTCTATAAACCAGGAAACACACTGGGCTTTTCTTGTGGAGTGCTCATTTTCATGAACTCTACTTTCGCTACTAAATTTAAAAATATTCTGCTTAATCATTAAATAAATTGTAATTTTAAACCTAATTATTTTCACAAGTACCTGTTCAGAAAGAAAAAACTGGAAGCATTTTCCTTCAATATAAACGAATCAAATGAAAATATCACAAAAAATAAAATTTTGACAAACTTTAAAAATTGTAACGATAATTTATGGACACCCTGTATTTTATCAAGGTGATATCGCATAAAATTTTTAAGTTCTAACCTTAATTGTTAGATTAATTTGATAGTACCATACCTCGAACAACGCTCATCCATAATGCCAAGTGATTTTTATTTAATTATTTACAGTATTTGTTTTTTATAAAACATTAAAAAAACGAAAAATGTAATAAACAAATGTAGTGAACAATCAAAACTAAACTTAAAAATACTCTACAAAGTTACAATAAATCAATAATACAGTTTACCCTCGTTAAGTCGGACAGCTTGGGGGGAAGGGTGTCCGACTTAACCAAAGGCCTATAGGCCATAGCCTATAAATATGCCTAGGGCAATGGAATTTAGTTGAAAATGCTCTGTTATTATATAGGCTATTTTGTTTTACTAAATTTACCTTCATAACATGTAAAAAAAAGCAGATTGATTTATTTATTTCAGGGAATTAAAGAAAGCACTGCAAAACTGTACATTTTTTTTACTATGTATACCATATACCATGCATTAAAGAAAACGGCCGCTAAGATCCGCGTCAAAGAAAACTGCCGATTTTAGGCATGTTAGGCCAAACATATTTTTTCTTAATCTTGAAATTTTTTTCCTGTTTTTTCCTCCATCATGGTCCGACTTATCCGATATCCAAGTTATCCGGGTCCGACTTAACAAGGGTAAACTGTAGTTCTATCTTCATGAAAAAATAAAATTGTCTTATTTATATTTATATGATTTTTAATACCGTTATCTATAATTGTCATTGCTTTTTTTTCAATTGTACTTTTTTACCAGTGAGTGACCTGCATAATTTAAAATAAAAATGGTTGGGAGTGCTTTGCAATAAATTAGCAGGGAAAAAAACAATAACTTATTATTAAAAAGTGAAGGGAGTGTATAAAGCAAAAAAAAAAAACGAGAATAGGTGCAAAGTCCAAAAACATTTAATATACAAAACAAGGTGAAAAGAGGGGTGATATGATAAAGTGAGTGTGTCGGGTGTGTCACTGCACCGAAAAGCTGTTTTTTAATATTTTAATACATAAGTTACAAATTATCGATTATCTTTTTTCAAAATATTTACCTAGTTTTGTTTTAGCATTATAATCGATTTGCCCCATGTCTCATTAAATTATATTAAAAATATCTTCATATACCATTCAAAATAATCAATAATTTTTTACATAGGCTACAGTATAACAATTTTGATTGACTTTAATGCCAAATGATTTTTTTTTATTAAAAGATTTAAAAACAAAACGAAGGAATTCTACACTTTACGCTTGGTTACAAATATAGAACGATATTTAATTTACAACGTTGATTTTAAGACTACTTTTCAAGTGTATAAATAGGGTTAGTGTAGCGACGAAGGTACAAGATAGCTTGTTGGCAGCAATAAATTAAAAATTTTTGAAATTCTTTTAGACTTCTATCAATAAGTTGTGATTCATTTCTTCACACATTTTGATAAAATAACATCGATTAAAGTTTTTCTTTGTCGTGAAAGACGTCGGTTCATGACCACTTTTTACAACATCGAAGTCGAAGCGACGTTGGTATAAGGTCGGCTGAGAGTAATTATAGTTTATGAATTTTTATTTAAAAAAGCATTTATTAAATCCCTATATTTGAACAATTTGTTGTTTGTCATTTTCTTTTATTTAATCAAAATGGAAAAATATTTTTTTCTGTCAAAAAAACGTCGATTTACGAAGATTTCCAACTGTAAGCAATGTTGCCACAACAATGTCGGACCTACGTTGGTACAGGATTCGGTAATTAACATTACTATTTTGTAAATTTTGGTACAAAAACTTTGATGTAATACACCATAATTTAGCTGCATTTTAAAAACTTAATGATTATGTACCAATTTAAAGAATTTTATCTGCGTCCAAAAGACGTCAGTTTATGACTACTTTTCGACTGTTAGAAGTAATGTTGGCGCACCATTGTCGGGCCTACGTTTGAAAGAATACGACTCATCTTCGAAATGATATAATTTCATTAATATAACGAAAATCACAAAATCCTTTTATCTGCAATATAAAAGACTAAATAACAAAAACGACTTAAAACTCAACACGCTACTGAACTAAAGCTTGCACGCTTGCTGAACTAAAATTTGAAGCAGAAAATAAGTGTAAAGGCAAACGATATATTATGACGTAATAGTACGAACTAAACAATCACATTTCCACATCCCCCCAAGTTCGTACTTCTACAGCCAAGTATGGTTGTTTAGTTCAGCGTGGTCCAACTACGGGCCCGCGGAACAATTTTGCAGAAGTCTTGTCGATTACAGGCAGCGGCAACCATTTTTTTGGAGAACGCTATGATTTTGGGACGAAAATAGGAATTTCGGAGATCGATTCCAATTGAAGACCTTTTTTTTTTTAAAGAACACCCTGAGTTTGGGACAAAAATACCGTATTTATTCGTGTATAAGTCGGAAAATTTTGTACCAAATATGTTCCAAAAACTTAAGGGGGCGACTTATACACGAGGGTGTGACTAATATATATTCCTGTGGGATGATGGCCAAGATGAGGAAGAAGGTGACAATGAAGCAAGTGAACAGTACATTCCACCTTCATGGGACACTGATGAGGACTTGCCTCCAGAACAATGGGATGAATTGTTTGGTAACAGCGCAGATGAGAGTGACTTTGATGGGTATTACCGTAGATGTTGTGTTTGGTTTTAATAAATAAATGTGAAAAAAATTTTATACCATTTTTTGAGCCAAAAGTAGGGGGTGCGACTTATACACGCATGCGACTTATACACGAATAAATACGGTAAGTGTTTTTAGCCGGTTAAGGCCCGCAAACTCGAATAATTTTGAAAAGTGGCCCACAAGAGTGCAGAAGTTGGACCACCCTGGTTTAGTTGATCCGTTGATCACCCATTGACCAGAGGTCGGATCCAATTCGACAGCAGGTCGTCGCAGGCGAGAAGACCGTCTAGGAAGCATTGATTTGTTGTTTTCTTGGGTGTCAGGGTCGCTCACCTGCGAATTAGTGTCCATCACAAATGTGGGGTGTGTGGCCGTAGGTACATCATTATGAACGTCTTGTGGTTGCCCGTGATCTATGGCCTCAGATGAGGTTTGATCAACAACGTGGGTGGACGTCGAGGGTGGGTGATGAAATTGCGTTTTGTGTCGTGGGGGGCACTGTTGGTGGTAAAGAGGTTTGCGGGGTTTTGACAACATCAGACATTAAACGAAGGAATCGTCGATTGCGCCTGGTTATACGATCGAATCCTCCCTCTTTCATATTATATTGGTCGAAATCCAATGCTTCGACCACAGTGGCGACTTTGTCCCATTTACATGGGTGTCTGCCTCCTTGATTTTGAATGAACACGCGATCACCACACCGCAGCGCACGCAACGGGCGCGTACGTGCGTTCAACGCGTCATTGGTCCGCTTGGCTCGAATTCGAAGGGCGTCTTCTTTAGCTCACCATGCTTCGCGCCAAGTACGACGAATAAAGCGATTAGAAAAAGTGGCGAACCGATTAATAAACGAGAATGCGTCTCGCAAAGGGTGGCCAAAGACAATTTCAGCTGGAGATAAATCGCAATCAGGATCTGGGGTATTACGCAGCTGTAACAGGGCGCGTAGAAACGAATCATTGTTTAAATCCCGTTAGGGCTAATCTTGGACATGAGAAGTCTTTTAGCGGCTTTGACTGCAACCTCCGCGCGGGCGTTGGATTGAGGGAAACAGGCGGAAGAAACGTGATGTTTGATGTCCCACTTGCGCATAAAATCCTGTGTGACGAAAGCTGTAAATTTTGGGCCAACATCTGAAAAATTTTTTTAGGCATTCCAAAAATGGCAATGATCAAAGGAGGTGAAGAAGTGCATTTGCGCCAGTGACGGTGGTCCTAGCAGGTGTATCAAACACATCTGACCAACCGGACAATCTGTTTCCAACGATCAAGAAGGGCCATCCCGCATAATCAAAATAATCCGCAAAAATTTTTTCAAAGGGCGGGTGGGAGGGCAACGGGGAGGTTGCAGCTTGCGACAGCGCATTTCGGTTACAGTAAACACAAGAATCGTAAATATTGTGAATATCTTGGAACATCCCCGGCCAGAAAACGGTTGCGCGCGCGCATGCCGTTCCATAACCGACACTCTTTGATGAGCGGCATGTAATGCGCGTAATACTTGATAGCGGAGTGGCGGCAGGATAACAACATAATCATT
This sequence comes from Diplosoma virens, assembly GCA_963680785.1. Lineage (NCBI taxonomy): Eukaryota > Metazoa > Chordata > Ascidiacea > Aplousobranchia > Didemnidae > Diplosoma > Diplosoma virens. Next base: position 25,950,683 of record OY796891.1, read on the forward strand.
GTATAAAATAACACCGTCAGAGATATAAAACCCGTCGCGATATGGGAGGTATAGACAAATACTTCACTTCGGCGGAAAATTAGCATCAAATTTGATTGTATGGCAGACAGTAAATCATTTAGTGCAGCATCACTGGCAGTGTGTTGGGCAATTTCATCCCAGTTTAAAGTCAACTCATCACGCGTGTTTTGACGAACAGAGGCAAGAATGGCCTCTTCGAGAGAGTCTGGAGAATCACGCTCAGCACCCGAAATAGTAGCAAAAAATTCAGATGTAGCTGGGTGTTGCAATGCAGCGTCCGCAGCAGTATTAGTTGACCTCGGCAAGTGTGCAATGTCAAAACGACACATTAGAGTGCGCTGCTTTAATCGGAAGAGTCGAGTGTTGCTGATTTTATCTAGAGTTTGATCACCAAAAATTTTCGTTGGCGGCTTGTGGTCGGTGACAACTACTAAATTATCGCAGCCCTGCGTAAAGTATTTAGTCTGCTCAAGTCCCAAGCTACAGCTAGGGCTTCTTCTTTAATTGGGGCGTAACGATGTTTAGCCGACGAGAGAAAGCGAGAGCCCTCGAGAGCTACTGCCATCCATTGGAAAAGTAATCAGAGAGGGTGGATGGGCATGCACAGTGCTTTTGAAGCAGGAAGTATCCGATGCCCCGGTTTGACCAGTCCGGCCGTAAGCAAGTTCGTCGAGTCGGATCAAAAATTTCTACGCCGTGACGTATAGCGTCAATGATAGCATCTTTCGAATGCGAAAATGCTCTATCAAGATTGTCATTCCACTCGAATTTACGTTTCGGACTGAGAAACGGGTTGAATGGAGCCATCACGTCTCTAATTTTGGCGTAGTTAGCCACTTGATTGATTAGACCAAACCAGCTTCTTATGTCCTTGATGTTCTTAGGCGTAGGAAACTGTTGAATAGCGTTCAATTACTTAGGCAGGGGTTCTACACATGATTCGTAAATGCGGAATCCTGCGAAGTCAACTAAACGCTGGGAAAATTGAAATTTGCTGGGGTTATGAACGATACCGGAGCGGCTCACTATAGTAAGGAATTAGATAGTGCGCCACCAATGTTCCTCTAGGCCAGTCATTCCCAACGTGGGGCACATGCCCCACCGGTGGAGCATGACAATATTTTGGTGGGGCATGGGCAGTACGTGCACCCTTGGGCTTACTAAACCAAAGACTATAGGGGAATTCGAGAATGAGTTTCTTTTTCATTATTATTATTATCATATTAACATTGAATTGTTTCATAGTCAATCTATGTATTAAGGAAGCCTCCGGCCGGAGACCAATTTTGTTTTTGAATGCATCAATATATTTCATTTTTAATAACAAAAATTAAATATCACAAAGGGGGACATCAGGATTTTAGAAATGCCTAGGTGGGGCATAGCCCAAAATAGGTTGGAAACCACTGCTCTAGGCTCTCGTCAAAAAACACAGTGTCATCCAAGCATTGCTTCTTTCGCATAAAATCATACAAATTGGCGGCAAAGCGACGCTTGTAGCCATCTCCCAAAGAGAGGTAACCTTGTGGTGCCCTTGTATATCGCCATCGTCCAAATGGCGTGATGAAGGTGGTAAGATGACGGTCTGACTCGCGTGGTGGAACGCTGTGGTATCCATTCCAAGCGTCATTAAGAGCTTTCCAAGTATTATTCGGTACGCGACGGGCTAGCGTAAAGGGTATTTCCGACACAAATGTTTCCCTACGACAGAATTTGTTTAGCGTGCAATGGCTTTTGCGAGCAATGCAATGGCAAGGTATAAAATTTGGTATTCCAACCACGAGCCCCTTTTTTGAAGAGCTGAAGTCGCTGGCAGAGCGGACAACGCGACTGCTTTGACCGAGCAGGTAAATTGTTGGATTCCCTGCATGGAGTTGCATTATGACGTGCTCTGTGGTCTGCGTCATGTGGGCGCTAAACGGCTGACACAGATGTGACCTCGGTCGGGGGGACAGCATTGCGAGCCATCTCCTTGCCTTCTACTAGAGCAACGATCTCGTTGATGGAGCGTGTAAGCACGTCTGCGCTCCCAAGAATTTCTCAGCGAATCTCATCGTCGGCAATGCCATTAAACAGGGTATCACGAATCATGTGGTCAGTGTAGTTAACTTTTAAGCCACAATTACAATCAACTGTAAACGCAGATGTGTTTGTTTTGCCGCGCACTCTCGCTGCAAATGGGCGAAAGGTTTCGTCTCTCAGTTGGCGCATTTGCATGAGATCCGATCGTAAGACGCCAGTAGCTACTGGGATAACTGCAAGTCGATACATGGCGGATAATAACTCCTGCAAAGGCTTAGAGACAATCTCCGCATTTGATTTTAACGAACTATCTCCTAAGCTTTGACTGGCACACTGAAAGAGTTGCGCAGGGGCTGAAGCTTTGTTAATGCCTGATCCTTGCATAAACATTTTCCAACGGCGAGTGAATATATTTTACGCTTCTGAAGACACGCCGACGTCGATGCTGGGTCTCGTTAGCTTTGGTCCTTCTGAGGTAGCGCAATTGAAATTGGGCCCTGCAGCAGCAAAATTGCACAAGCCACCGCTTCTGTGCGTCTTCGGATTGAAAAGCGCAACTCGGGTCGCACAATCTATATTAACCATTGTATAACAGAAACTTAACTAAGCCGAAAACGATTTCGTCATGAAAGAATACGACTCATCTTCGAAACGATATAATTTCATAAATATAACGAAAATGACGAAATGGTTTTACCAGCAATATAAAAGACTAAATAACAAAAACGACGTAAAACTCAACACGCTACTAATCTAAAGCTAACACGCTTACTAAACTAAAACTTGAAGCAGAAAATAAGTGTAAAGGCAAACGATATATTATGACGTCATAGTACGAACTTAACAATCACATTTCTACAACGTTGGAACAAGGTTGGCTTATAAAATCATTAAATTTCAAAATTTTGTTTAAATTTTTTCAAGGAATCACCATAATTTTACCATATTTTACAAAATTTTAGATTAGATATCAGTTTAAACCAGTGTTTTTCAACCCTTTTTTCGGCGACCCAAAATCGCTAAAAACAACGATTTGCAAAGATGACTGCGACCCAAATAAATTTGTCTGAGCGTAGGGAAGACGTAGTGATCTCTAAAAAAACAAAGGTCTTGGAAAGGAAAATTGGCAATCTACAACGTGGTCGAAGGGTAATCACATAATCGGTTAAACGCATATATCGGATAATCGCATAAAATGCTTGGCAAATTAAATATGCGATTAACCGATTTCGTCTGTATATGCTAAAGCAGTTGTTCTTAAGGCCCGTTTTCACTACGAGCGTGGAAAAAAGCATTTTTTGTTTGTTTTATTGCTTTTTTTTGCGCTCGCTTCAATTTTAACCGCTCGCTTCAATCAAAGATCAATAAAAGAGAGAAAGAATGCTCTTTTCCACGCTCGTAGTGGAAACGGGCCTTTAAGCTTTTTAAAGTGCCATACTTTTAAAAAAATACATATTAATATAGAGACGTAGCAAACATAGTGAAACCATCGTTGGTGAAACCAAATCATATAAGACGAAAATCACATCTAGATTATGACTCATATTTTTAGTGTGAAAATTAGTTAAGTTATTGGAATAAACTAATTAAAAAAAAACTTTAAGGTGTTTTGCCAACAATTTTTATACTAAAAATCTTTTAACTTAAAATTACACGTAGTCGTAGTCTACGCAACAAAGCAAAATTATGAATATTTGACGCCATTGAAAAATCAAAGCTGCACAGTGCAGGCTGTTGGGGAACCACTCGACTAAAATTTGGTTGCGTGGAGAAGTTTAATAAAAAAGCAGTGTAAATTTATCGAATGATTCGAATTCAGTGTAACTTATAGTTGCCCCAACTGGTTTTCGCTAGCATGATGGTATCCCTAGCAGTCGAGATTGAGTGAAAAATAATGTTGAGCAAGCAATGCAATAAAGTTAATTAATTTTTGATTTTTCAAAAAAAAAAAATTTTTTAAAGAAAATTTGTTGAGATTAGAAAAGAAGTTATTAACCTTTGCCGTCTGTAGCGTGAAGTTTAAATAATATTTTGTAAGCTAACTGCTTTTCTCTTGTTTTTCAGCTTCTTAATAGGCTCAAATTTGCATGTTGGAATCTAAAAAGGCCTTCACTTTTGCGGTAAGGTTGATTCGGGATGAGCTGTTCATAGTTTTTAGGCTTATTTAAAGATATTATAGCAGTGAAAGATCCAATAGGGGATCTCTTTTACAATCGGCCGTCACCTTCATTTTAAAAACTTTTTTCTTCTCTCGTTTAAAAGCCTTCTCTCGTTTTCGCTACTCTCACTCACTTTTCTCTTTTCTTTTTTTTTTAAGTAAACGATAATCGGTCATACGGCAAGCTAAACTTTGATAAATAAAATATTTCAAACATTTTGTTGATAATTTTTATCACATTATTTTAAATTAGTAAACATGGACAACGTGATTTTAAACCTAAATGTTCACTTTAAATGCAGTTTTAGTTTCGATTTGTGCAATGGCTTACAGCAGTGTTTCTCAAACCATGGGTCGCCAAGGCTATGCGGATGGGTCGCGAAGCCTTGTAAATTACCGCACGTAAAAGAAAAAGATCTGCGCGCACAAGATTTGCGAAGTGAAGAACCTTCTTGAGATGTCATTACGAATTTAAAAGGAAAATGAAGAAATCGGAATCAGATTCAAGATGAAGACCTTTTTTTTTTTAGAGAACACTAGATTCTTGAGATGACAATCAAGAAATCAGAAACAGATTCAAGGTGAAGACCTTTTTTTTTTTTTTTTAGAGAACACTAGATTCTTGAGATGACAATCAAGAAATCAGAAACAGATTCAAGGTGAAGACCTTTTTTTTTTTTTTTAGAGAACACTAGATTCTTGAGATGACAATCAAGAAATCAGAAACAGATTCAAGGTGAAGACTTTTTTTTTTTAGAGATCACTACGTTTTCACTACGCTCAGTCAAATTTATTTGGGTCGCAGTCATCTTTGCAAATCGTTATTTTTAGCGATTTTGGGTCGCAGAAAAAAAGGCTTGAGAAACACTGGCTTACAGTAAAACAGATGATGATTGGTCATATGGGCAAGCTAAGCTTTGATAAATAAAATACTTCAAACATTTTGTTGATAATTTTTATCACATTATTTTAAATTAGTAAACACAGACAACGTTATTTTAAACCAAAATATTCGCTTTAAATGCAGTTTTAGTTTCGATTTGTGCGACGGCTGACAGTAAAACAGATGATGATCGGTGATTTGGCCAAGCTAAGCTTTGATAAATAAAATATTTCAAACATTTTGTTTATCATTTTCATCACATTATTTTAAATAGGACAACGTGATTTTAAACCAACATATTCACTTTAAATGCAGTTTTAGTTTTGATTTGTGCGACGGCTTACAGTAAAACAGATGATAATCGATGATCTGGCCAAGCTAAGCTTTGATAAATAAAATATTTCAAACATTTTGTTGATAATTTTTATCACATTATTTTAAGTTAGTAAACACTGACAACGTGATTTTAAACCAAAATATTCACTTAAAATGCGGTTTTAGTTTCGATTTGTGCGACGGCTTACAGTAAAACAGATGATGATCGGTGATCTGGCCAAGCTAAGCTTTGATAAATAAAATACTTCAAACATTTTATTGATAATTTTTATCACATTATTTTAAATTAGTAAACATGGACAACGTGATTTTAAACCAAAATATTCACTTTAAATGCAGTTTTAGTTTTGATTTGTGCAACGGCTTACAGTAAAACAGATGATGATCGGTGATCTGGCCAAGCTAAGCTTTGATAAATAAAATACTTCAAAAATTTTGTTGATAATTTTTATCACAAAAAAGCACTTGAGAAAAGCAATACTACTCTATATAATTGTTACTGTTAGTCGTGGAACATATCTCAGCATCGATCAAAGTCGGCAGCGTGGTCGAGCGGTTAAAGCACCGGACTGATGATCAACATAGTCTCGGTTCAAAACCCACTTGCGCCGTTCTGTTGTGTTCTTGGGAAAGACACTTTACGTCACTTTCCCCTGCTTGGTGGTCTTGACAAGCAGTTCTAAATTGCAGTAATATCTCTATTAAATTACTAGCGGACAGCAATATCTTGGCATCTCCGGAAGCAGGTCGGGGTAATTGCTTACCCTATGTATAGCGCCTTCGTCGCTTTCCTGCTAGTCAGGAGGATAAATATAGAGATAAAAATAAATAAAAAAAAAAAGCATGAAGAGCAAATTTGTAAGCAGTGCCCCAAACACGTGGAAGAGCCACATGTTTGACACTGATATCGTGATTTGTTCATGTTTTTATTTGCATTTTCTGGCCTGGTCCAATTTCATTGTTATAGCAAAAATAACAACGTTTCCTAAAATTAGACTTTGAAGCGCAATTTCGAGGTGTAAATGTTACAACACTACAGTCACTCGCACGGAAATGACTTTCGCCCAAGATCAATTTAATTTTTCGTTGAACATCAAACTGTAAGCTAGTCAAAGGCCTTCTTTCAACGTGTAGTTGAAATAGGGCTGGCAAGAGGTTGGAAGTGTTGTTTTGATGGAAACAGATCAAGACTGTATACGTTCGTTTCTTTTCATATTTTATTGTTCTATTAGAAAAAACATTTTGCGGCACTTTCCTTATTTGAAAGTATTACGGCAACTATAAAATATATGAATTATAAAAACTAGAGTGTTCAATAAAAAATTTCTTGAACAGCAATATTTTAACATTTGTGAAGATTCAAGATTCACATTTGCTTGTTTGTCACTAAACATTTGCAAATATTTGCATAGCATATAATTGAAAATAAATGTAGGAAAACGTGACTGGGAAATAACCATAAGATGTCTTAGTCAAGCAGTTACTTTTATTGTGTCATTCAAAATAACAAAAAAAATTAAAATAAAATAACCGTTTCAAAAACAACTTGCGATGAGGCAAAAAAGTAATTAATTAGAGAAAACCTAAAAGCAAAAGTAGAAAATAAGCAAATCGGAGTAACAAAGGTAGATATATTTTTTTAATTTGCAATATGAAAAGTGTCGCATGAAATACGGGATAAAATAGCACATTTTGGCTCCAATATATTTAATTGAAAAGTGTGTTTTTTTGTTTTACACTGTGGAAGGTTATAGATTCATTACTTTTAGAAAATATTGATCACCACAAAGCCTCTCCAAGATAACTTGGAGAAAGAGATGTTAAGCTGTAAAGGACCTTTTTTTGACATTACCTATAACAAGGCAATATTATTGTAGCATGTAAAAGTATCTACGTACTTCAAGTAAAACACTTAAATAAAATTGGCTCCTGTGCTTAATTTTTTTATTGCAAATTGCTATTGGCGCTGCATTTGCAATGAGAGAAAGGAACGAGACCCCATTTATCTAAACACAAATTGAAATGCGTTACTACAGTCCACAGGCGGAATGAGCCAACTGGCCCCAACCGACTGGGCTCAACCCGACTAGACGCAGCATGTTCTTAAATGGCTACAACAACAAGCGAAGCGCCCTACACGATCTCAACCCGGCAGATCCTGTAAACTAAAACGTAATAATCCAGATTGTGACTCTGCCGTAGGACAACACTTGCTTGATAACGAGCAATGTGCTGCAAACTTTCATGACAAACGTTTTAAAATTCTTGTTGTAGCACGCAACTCGTTCCATCTGTGTCTATTCGAGGCAACTTTTATCAAAACCAGACATCCGGTTTTATGTAAACAAAAGGAATTTGTTTACACATTAAAACTTTTCAAATAATCTAAGTTGTGAGTAACAGTGTTTCTCCTGGGTAATTGCACATAGTGCGTTTCTCCTTTCCGAGATTACACTGTATTGCACTTCTTTGAATTTCTGCAATTGTGCCTTTCTTCTTTCCGAGACTACAGCACCTTTCTCCCAACTGTTGAGACTATAAATACCTTGATTTTCTCTGGTTCGTCACATTTTCACGCAATTGCCACTGATGAGAGCGTCGCGAAAAGCTTATGGCTCCGATAAAATCGACTTTGTTTAAAGCGATATTAAAATTCTGTACCACAAAGAAGCTCTTTACATAAACCAAGTACTACGACAACAAATGCGACTCCAATACTCGGCTGTTGAATAACTAAAAATAAGAGAGCTGTATCTGATGTTTTACAACAAATCAAAACCAAGCATTTAAAGTGAATATTTTGGTTTAAAATCGCGTTGTCCATGTTTACTAATTTAAAATAATGTGATAAAAATTATCAACAAAATGTTTGAAGTGTTTTATTTATCAAAGCTTAGCTTGGCCAGATCACCGATCATCATCTGTTTTATTGTAAGCCGTCGCACAAATCAAAACTAAAACCGCATTTAAAGTGAATATTTTGGTTTAAAATCACGTTGTCCGTGTTTACTAACTTAAAATAATGTGATAAAAATATATAGAAAAGATGTTTGAAATATTTTATTTATCAAAGCTTAGCTTGCCCGTATGACCGATTATCGTTTACTTGAAAGAGAAAGAAAAGAGAAAAGTGAGTGAGAGTAGCGAAAACGAGAGAAGAAAAAAGTTTTTAAAATGAAGGTGACGGCCGATAGTAAAAAAGATCCAAAATTGGATTAGTTAAATTTTTCATTTGCTTCAATGTTCGCTTTAACTTTACGTCAAAGATTTGTCTCTTAAAATTGTTTAGTGAAGTTTTGGCTGACTCAAACTTTTTTATTGCCTTGCACAAAAACAAGACAAGCTCGAAACTTAGAAATCTGTCGTTGCACAATGACTGTATTAAAAAGTTAAAATCGATTTCGATCACAAGATCATCATCAGTTAACAATTCTATCAATTCTGTAAAAAATAAAACTATAAAAACAACAAATTTGGATAAAATTGAGCCTAAAATTACACTGCAGTGAAAAAACTATTTTCAAAACTTTACAAACTTAAACTAAAATATTATTAACTATAACAAGAAACGTACGAGTACAACTGGCGTCACACTGTGATACAAGCCAAAACCAAAATGACGTCAACTATCTTTTCAATGCGTTACCGCATGACGTTAGTAACTGTTCGTCACTACTATAGTAAATTGAGAAAGATATACATTATATATAATTGTATGAGTTCAAACATCGCAGACAGTAAAAAATCGAATTATTTAATTTTAGGTAAAATTATTTTATTTATATTAATTTTGGCATCCAATTTTGAAAACCAACGATCTTCACACCAGTCCAAATATCTTTTGTTTGGTTGTTCAACAAAAATAACCCTAAAATAGGGATGGCGAACCACTGACCCGCGGGTCACGTTGTGATCCACTAGTTGAAATTCAATGACCCACCTGATGTTCTGAAATTTCTGGCATTTTTAGTCTGCCACATTAATTTAGGACGGATTAGACCAGCGGCGTCCAACTCGTGGCCCGCGTAAAGGTTTTAAGTTGCCCGCGCAGTATTTTTTGAAGCTCTCTGTCCTGTCAATTTTGGAAAAAGTCAAAGGTAAATTTGCTGTCGTCGTCGTCGGTTGAAGGGTATCCACTACAGGTCAGGCACAAACAGGACTGGGACCGAGGGTTTATCCTTTTACTACCCCAAACTGCTGCACTGCCTGAATCAGATGCTGGAAGTGTTGTTATTAAGCCAGCATCGAGTTTCGTCATCCAAAACCGTCAGACCTCGTGCTCCATGTGGTGCCCGATGTAAAGGGCACGCAGTTAGAACATGGTCTGCGGTTTGCTCAGAGGCGCCACTCTCGCAATCCGGTGAAGGAGCGAGACCCCATTTGTGCATGGACGAATGGAATCGCCCAACACCAGTCCGCAGGCGGTTGAGCTTAACCCAAGCTACTCGGGATAAGCCCATTCCAACAGGCCTGGCACCGGTCTCAGGCACAAATGCACGGAGCCTGGAAACATTTTCACAGTACTCCGTTTGCCATTTGTGATTTGTCCATTCAGAAGCGCGGATGCCAAGTCTGGCAAGGTTATCCAAAAGATTCCGCGCACCTGGCACAAACGGGCGTCTGGATCTTAGTCTCACTTGGCGATTATCTGAGGACCCACTTAAAAGACCATACAAGATATGATCGGGATCCAGAGATGCACGATGAGCCTAGGAGAGTGTCGCTCCCATTCGGCGAAGCTCAGCTGGCTGGATGCCTGAGAGTATAGGTAGGTGGTCCGTTGGAGTGGGATACAGAGCATCCAGTAACTATGCGCAAGGCGTCATTCAAGACACTGTCGATGAGGCGAGTGTGAGCACTGCGACACCAGACTGGCGCACAGTACTCAGTTGTTGTGTAGACTAGAGACAAGGTGGTTAGCACCAACACTCCATCCCGAGCCCACGAGTTGCCTCAGCAGTGTGACGCGCAAGGATAGTTTTTTGCGCAATGCCACTAAATGGTGACGAAACGTGAACGATCTGTCCAGTTTTACCCCAAGATAAGTAGGGGTTAAACAGAACGGTAAAAGTCTACCGTTGTTGTAGACCTTTAGCTCACGTTTGGCCTCTCGGTTATTTAAGTTAAAGGCTGTCGTCACCGTCTTAGTGTGACTGAGCTTCAACCTCCAAGTCTGGAGATACGCTGAAAGTGTGGACATGTCTTGGCTTAAAGTCCCCTCCAAGTCCTTCCAGTTTCCAGAAGAATGCAACAATGCTAAATCATCAGCATAAGCAAACTTTCTGGAAATCATGGAAGGAAGATCGTACGTATAGATGTTAAATAGGAGGGGAGCCAAGACCGATCCCTGAGGAACGCCGTTTTTAAGACGGCGTAGCCTGCTTTGCTTGCTGTCACCGATGGTAAGGGTAAAACGTTGATTTCGGACAAGCTCCATGATCATTCTGACCATGTGCTTATCCGGAAGTAGTCTCAGCAGCTTGCAGGTAAGGCCACGGTGCCAGACAGTGTCATAAGCAGCTGTCAGATCGATAAATACGGCACCGGCCTTCTTTTTAGCCTCGAAAGAATCCTCGATGTTCTGGGTTAGCAGAACAACTTGATCTATGGTTGACTTCCCGCGTCGGAACCCAGCCTGCTCTTTAGGGAGCAGTGGATCGATTAATGGCTCAACGCGGGCGTAGATAAGCCTCTCGAGGATCTTGTAGGGGGCACAGAGCAGAGATATCGGTCGATAACTCTTTGGGTCCCCCACGGGCTTTACTGGTTTGGGGATCGCGACCACAAGCGCTCTTCTCCAGATCTTGAGAATTTTGAGTCGGCGCAAACAGGAAGAAAGAAAGTCACGTAACCAGGACTTCAAAGCAGCTCCAGCATGGAGTATAAGCTCGGGGCAGATGGAATCAGGTCCCAGAGCTTTACCTGGTTTTAAACGTTGGAGGGCAGCAGCAAATTCTCTCTGTGAAAAATTGTCAGAGATATTGACTGCGTCTGGTGTTGTGGCCCTCCAAAGGTCAGACAGACACTTCTTGAGAGACAAGTCGAGATGACTTGCGATCAACAGCCTCGTATTTTCCATTTCTAACCAGCTGAGATGCAATAGCATCGGCTGAAACGGGACAGTGACGAGGAGAGTGTCGTGACCTACCAGTAAGGTTGTTCAAAATACTCCATGCTTTTCGACTAGAGTGTGAGAAGTCAATGCTCCGAACTGCTTCGGACCATCGATCCCTCCGCTTTCTGTCAAGCTTGGAAAGCAGAGCTGTAGCAGCCAAACTTGAGTCGTCTCTCTGAGGAGACTGCAGAAAGGTTTTATAGAGAGATTCACACTCTGCATCCCAACACGGAATATAGTTATTTCGATACCCGCGTAGGATAGTCTTTTTGGCTGCTTTCTTAATGATGTTACAGAAGTCCTGGTAAGCCGCATCCACATCAAGTGAATCAGGCCGCAACAAAGTCTTTGCGAATTTATTCGTCAAAGCAATGTAATGACTCCATTTGGCCTTGCGGAAGTTCCATCGCTTAACAGGCATGCTTGGCACTGCCATAGCAAACCTTGGTGGTGTAATAAGCGAAGGTCGATGTTGCGACCTGGGGAACTTGTCAAGGACACGTCTATCCGGTAAGCGACTGTTTGGACCTACGCTAGCGAAAGCTAGATCTGGATTGATGCCAGTGTTCTAGCGGCCTGGCAGCGTCCTTGGCATTATATAAGAGGGCAAGACAACTAATACTTGATCAAATTTGCTGTAAAGATCCTTTTTTCTCGTTTTTTATCAAATTTTAGAGGTTACTGTGATTTCGGGACAAAAAGTGGGAAATCTGAGACTAATTTCAGGTGAGGTTTTTTTTTTTTTAGGAGAACACCTTGATTTTGGGAGTAAAATAGGGAAAGCAAAAATGAAATCGTAGTGAAGAGATTATGAGTTTTGGAGAAAAAAGTGGAAGCCAAGATCAAAGCTCTTTTTTTTAGAGAACATCAATATTTCAAAATTTTTGCCTCGGGCCTCTAAATTTGAATATCCACGACTGGTGAAGAATTTTTTTAGTCTTCAACTTTTTTTAGGCAATGACCCACTTAGTGTTAGTTTTAAAAAACTGTCATTTTTTGACCCGCCCTATAAAAAGGTTCACCAACCCTGTCCTAGACGTTTTCAATTGGCAGTAAATAATTAGTGTTTTAATTGGTTAATTGATTTGGTTTGTTGTTATTTACAAAATTTTAATGATTGTTGTGTTTATTTTAATAAGCATATTTTATTTGGATTCTATGTGTACATGAATGCACGTAATTTGTTGCAGATAAACCGCATTAACACTAGAATTACATCGGTGTTTAGTGGTGGGCACGGTACTTCTTAAAAGTACCGCGGTACCGGTACTCGGTACCTTTCTAAAATATTACCGTGGTACCGGTACGGTGCCAAAAAAGTACCGCTGTACCGGTACTGGTACTTTTGAATAATACGAATTAATGCTAATGACTAAAAGTCTGTCATACATTAAATTTCATTCGACATTTAAAAATTGTATTTAACAAAACGAAAACAATATCGTACGTATCCAACTGTTCACTTTCAAAAATCAATTATGCTTTGGATGTAAAAAACATGCAGTGAATATGTTTTATTCTAATTTTTTGGATAAATTATGCCTTGAATATATGAAAGGCCTAACGAATACGTTGTCTTCTGATTTGTTTTTTATATTAAAAAAAGTTTGGCAGAAATGGTACTAATTTCCATGTAAAAATAACAGTGGTTTAGTCAGAATTATTCACGAACTTTTTGGCCACAGACCTCTATTTGCAAATCTTTCTTATCATGGATCCCAATCTTATGTCACATCAATTTTCTGTCCAACCAACGAGGAAAGATAAAACAAACCCAAAAATAAATTACACCAAATTCGGTAAAAAATAAATGCTTATAAACAGGCACATCATATTTCCGTAGGGGCAAACCGGGAGGCTCGTTTATAGACAAAAATTCGTCCCTCAAAAGAAGTGTTCTCTAAAAAAAGGTCTTCACTTCAAATCTGTCTCGGATTTGATGGTATGGATTACTTTATCAAGTACGGTATATATGTTGACAAATTTTGTCATATCGTGGCGGACTCCTTGTGCGCTCATCACGAACCTCATTTTGGAAAACTCTGGTTTAAACTCTATGGTGTTTTAATAAAATTACTCAACCTTCGCTTGTCGTTAAATGTTATTATAATTTTTTATATTTTTGTTTGCAAAGCAACAAAATCAAAATTTTATTAAGTCCCTTTTGAATTGGTATGAATATGAAATCTGGTGTTTAGTGGATTTTTGATTTTATGCAAAATATTTCCATTTTTATAATTAGACAACTAGAATGCTCCTTGCAAATGCAATACCTTCAGAAAATATTTACTACACTAGATTAAGTCCTATTAATTTCTGATATACCGTATTTCGCACCGAAAGCGCTAAAGATTTGACATAATTGCACGCAAAAATGCTACTTTTTCCAAAGCTACAATGTCCTTTTTGCAAAATAATTACTATATGGACATTAAACACGATAATCACTCTTTTTTTGCACAACTGGTGCGGTGACCATGCACCAGTGGCGTGCGGTCAGGGCATGCAAGCCATGCGTTGCATGATCAACGAACTTTTGCGCGATGACCTTTATTTTTCAACTAAATAAAGAACACCACTGTTTTGAAATGAAGTTAAAGAAACGTGAGGCTGATCCGAGGCGAAGATTTTTTTTTAGAAAACATTACGATTTTAGGATGAAAAGTGTAAAATCTGGGACTGATTTCGAGTGAAAATGTCCTACCCATAAAATACCCAATTGCATGACCAGCTTTGGCGTATCAATTGCATGATCAGTCTCAGAGGTCACCGCACGCCACTGCCATGCACAATTTTTTTTGTACATGTTACAACGTCTATAGTTTAACTGCCGTCTCCCCATAGGCGTACCAGCCCAAAGATTCTCGGGGGACAATTAAGTTTTGCCCAAATTTTGTGATGTTTGTCCAAATCATGATTTTCTAGCACATTACGGATAGGACAAAAAAATTGTCTGAGATTCTCAAACCAAGAAGAAAATCATGGTCATCTCTAAAAAAAAAAGGTCTTCACTTGAATTCAATCTCATATTTTTCAATTTTCGACCCAAAAGCAAGGTGTTCTCTAAAAAAAAGGTCTTCAAATAAATTTGGTAACTATTTTTTGCAGTTGATCATTGTCACTGCCCTAAAATTTCTGACTTTGCCCAAATTTTTCATATCACTGCCCGAAAAGTTCTGGTTTTGCTCAAATATTTCCTTGTCACTGCCCGAAAAATTTCAATTTTGCCCAAATCTTAGAAACTTGGGCGGACAATTGCCCCCCTGCCCCCCCAGTAGGTACGGCTTTGCATTTCCCTATTTGCAACCTTTGCTCTATTTTGTTTTCAATTATAATCAATTGTTCTTTTGGATCCAAATAAAAACAAACTGCTACTGGTACTACTATTATAATAACCTACAATGTCTAGGTCTTTGTTAGTTACTTCAACAAGACGGCCTTGAACACCCAAGTAAAAAACATAAGTAAAATAGGTTGTGGTTGATAAATTGTTAGATTTCCTTTCGACAACGCGAGATTTATACACTTTACACCTTTCTTTTCATTAGAACCGATGTAATTCTGGTGTTAATGCGGTTTATCTGCAACAAATTACGTGCATTCATGTATAAATAGAATCCAAATAAAATACGCTTATTAAAATAGACACAACAATCATTAAAATTTTGTAAATAACAACAAACCAAATCAATTAATCAATTAAAACACTAATTAATTATTTACTGCCAATTGAAAATGTCTATGAAAACATTCTACATACCGAAAATTTTTTTTAAGGCCACTTTCTTCAAGTTATCAATTTATCGACCACCGTAAATATCACGAAATTAACTTCCAATTCCACTCAAAACAACTTTCAATGTACCTTAATACATCAACGCGTTTTCTCGTTGTTCGACTTCAGTTTCGGCAAGACGAGTTTTAATGCGAAGACGTCACGATCCCCGCAGAGAACCTCAATCTGATTAACTACTGAACTATGGCGGCTATCACTTTTAACAAAATCTACAACCTACGAATCCAAAGCAGCACTTGCTTGTGGCGAAAATTGATAGCAATTATTTAAAGCGAAATTCAACAACAATTTAAAACAATTTCTTGTTCTATTGTAAAAGCTGTGGATAGTAGATTGTGGATAGCTGTGGATAGCTGTGGATGGCGTTTGTGTGCCATTATTTTAGTTTTCAACTTACAAATAACGTCGACTTGAACACTGAAAGCAGCCTGCTGTATGTTTAAGTAAAAATTCCAAGTTTTATTTATTGTACCACAATGATCTTAACATATCATATTTTCTTCTGATCATCTTAAAGGAATAGCAGACGTGTGTCGGAAAACAGAATTGGGAGAAATTTCTTGCGATAGATTTTCACATTTCTGTAACACAATGCGAAAGAAAATAAAATATATTGCTTTTGCTAGTAAGCTATTGCAAACTTAACTTTTATATTTTGCTAGTAAGCTATTGCAAACTCATATTTTATATTTTACAAAATCAATAATTTTTACTAACTGTACCTTGCAACTGCAACACTTTATTATAGATTATGGCTGTTTGATTGGTATTACAAAATACGCTTTTAATAACTTTCCGAAATAGCCGCCGAAAATGCGAAATACGCAATTTTATGACAGGAAGAGTTAGCGCAGTGGTTTTCAACTTTTTTCATACCGTGGCCCACTTTTCAACGCAAGGTAACTTTTAACGACCCACTTCGATCAACAAAATTTAATTCCCGTCGCAAAAATCTGGTGATCTCTAAGAAAAAAAGGTCTTCACTTTGAATTTGTCTGCAATTTCTCAATTTTCATCTCCAAAACATAAAAAAAAGGTCTCGGTGGGAACTTGTTTCCAATTTTTCGACCATAATGACTTCATGATTGTCGGCAGCGTGGTCGAGTGGTTAAAGCGCCGGGATCGTGACCAACACGGTCTCGGTTCAAAACCCACTCGCGCCATTTTGTTGTGTCCTTGGGAAAGACTCTTTACGGCACTTTCCTGGTGGTCCTGGCAAGCAGTTCTAAATTACAGTCATATCTCTATTAGATTACAAGCGGACAGCAATATCTTGGCATCTCCGAAACAGGTCGGGGTAATTGCCAACAGTGGTGGATATTCCAATTTAGGGGCCCGAGGCAAGAATTTTCAAAAATTCATGTTGTCTGAGAAAAAAAAGAGGTCTGATCTGGGCTTGGATATTTTTCTCCCAAAATCAAAGTGTTCTCTAAAAAAAAAAAAAAAAAAAAAAAAAAGGTCTTCACTCCAAATCGTCCACTGAGCGAATCCAAAACTGTATATGCTGTTTTCGAGGGGGGGCCCTTAAAATCGAGGGGGGGCCTGAGGCGACTGCCTCATTCGCCTCACCCAATATCCACCACTGATTGCCAACCATATGTATTAGCACCTCCGTCGCTTTCCTGCGAGTCAGGAGAATAAATATAGAGATAAAAATAAAAAAAATAAAAAAATAAAATAAAAAGACGTTATACATATTGCTTTCATTTTGATTTATGCTCTGTGGCCCACTGACAACACCCACAGGTTGAAAACCCCTAGGTTAGTGTATAAAATCCTCTAGTCATAAAATGCTCTCCCAATGAGCGTTAACTCTACTCAGACTGGGCTTTTTAGAAA
Organism: Diplosoma virens; assembly: GCA_963680785.1. NCBI lineage: Eukaryota > Metazoa > Chordata > Ascidiacea > Aplousobranchia > Didemnidae > Diplosoma > Diplosoma virens. The sequence continues at coordinate 25,967,853 of OY796891.1, forward strand.
ACTTTTTACGACTAAAAGGGGAGGCAAAGTGGAAAGTGGCCGCGCTCTTTGTTTGCTTATATTTCGACAATTAGTAATGCTAAAAGTATCATTCAAGTTTGTATAGAAAAAGAATTTTATACTTTTTTGATAGAGATACTAAAGTGTTGTAATAAAATACTATTTCGGATTGAAAAAGCGAGTTTTCTAAAGGTGGTCAACTTTCGTAAATTGGCCGAAAAGCAAACATTGGTTTCAGAAAGTTAACGACTTCGGCGGTTTAAGTGATCGTATGATTAAAAGTAAAATTCTTTCACAGTTGGAATCCCCTTCGAAAAATTACTGCAGTTCACAAAAGAAGAATCTCTATTTCAGAAAAATTTGATTTCATTATTAAAATGCTTCGATCTTAGCAACGAATGTTTTCAAAATTCACTGGAATTTTTGAAGAATTTTGGAAATGTACTTTTCATACAATAAAAAAAAATACAATTCATTCCAAGAAAAACTTGAAATTTTAAGTGTCACATCGTACTTTTTTACAATCATTTCATAATGTTATAATAAGCCAAATTTAAAAAATTAGGTAGAATTGATTACTTTGTGAAATTAATTTTTTTGGATTTTTGCAAGTTTTTTTTTTTAGTAGGTTAGTCTAGCCTACGTAGTAGAATATTTTATAGTCGAACTTGACTAATGCTCTGGCGTATATTTTTGGATTTTAAATTTACTATTCATTAAATTATTTACATTTCGTCAGAGTAGGGCTCCTCAACCTGAGACTCTCAAAGTCTATTGTTGAAGCCGCCAAAGAATTTGTAATTAAATAATCGATCAAATTATTGTAATGCTTTGAATCAATATAATGACGCTCAGAAAAATCGGAATACATAGGTTAATTTTCGTCTCAGTAGAGATTTTTCGTTTTATATAAGAATAAAACACGTAGATATATCAAACTGGTGATCTTTTTTTGTTTGGTCTTTAACTAAATTTGTGGTCCGAATTTGTAGTCCGAATTCCTGTTATCAAAGAGGTTCATTAAAAAGTACACATTAAAATTAAGTACCAAATTAAGATTTCTGCACCGATTGCGACTCGCAATAAACTTTTCGACAAAAGTTGGACCATAATGGTTAAAAGATCGAGCATCCCTGCGTCAGAGTATAAAACAACCAAACATTTTCCGAAACAGTCATTATCACCGAAATAAATTTCTACCGAGAGTAATTTTGGATTTTAATATTAATTTGATCATAACTTACTACACCGATATTTTTTTTCAGAATTATTCAATTTATAGTACGAATTTTGACATTAGAATAAAAAATAAAACATCGGTACAACCGATTGATGATATTGCACTCGAGCATAGCACAATATACACAATATCTATTCCAATGTCTTTTGACCTTGTTTACGTAAAGATTCCATACAGTCCCCAGCATAATTCAAAAGTAGGACGGAAGTCCTTTGATAATTTTTGATTACCTCAGCCAAACTGCAACAAATATTTCTTAAAATTTCACTTTTTAAATGAATCTATATAGTTCGATTTTTTGGTCATTTTCATTACACGCTCATGCAATAAAGCAGAGTAAGCTATTCTATTTAGAGTTATTTCTAACATAAACTTACAAGAAGAAAAAATGAACGCACACCTATCAAGATATTGTACTGTACAGAAAGTAACATATAGAAACGAAATAGTTATTCACGCCTAGTCATTTGTGCTAAATTTTAATACCGGTGCGTAAATTGATTTCCACTTCTTGTTCTTGTTGCAAGCAAAAACATAAGAAAAAAGCTGGAGCAGGGATCTTTTAACTCTGTTACATTTGATGTGTCATCTGCTTGAATAAAACATGTCAAATAACCTCTGTTGGTGCGTTTTCCGTTAAGTTCAATATTAACACTTAAAAATTATTGTGTTATTTTTTGTGGTAATTAGAATTTTATTGGTGGATTTCACTTCAGAAACCTCTTTTTATTTTGTTAAAATTGTTCAAAAATTGGAGTTCGAATAAAGTTTTAAGAAAAGCACTGATATTGGATATGTACAGTATGTAAAGGTCGAATGACATAGAGTGACCCTGGCGTATAAAAAAATGATGCAATTATATAATGTAAAACTTCAGCGCATAAGTAATTACCGATCTTACTTCAATTTAATCGAAACAAAACCAGATATTTAAAGCGATAAGTTAAAATAATATTTTTTCAACCAATTTTAATTTTGTTTCTTTTTCTATGCACATTTAAACATGATTAAGATTGACAGAAAAAAATAAGACAAAATAAGCTTCATACACAAACCCATCATTCGTTTTTAAGATTTAAAATCTGTATTGATTTTTATCGTGTTTCAACTCTATTTATCCTCCAGACTCGCACAAAAACGTTGAAGGCGTTATACTAAGGGCAACTTTTAAGCGATACCGTACCTGCTTATTTAATGCTATATATGCGGGCTCGCAAGCAACCAGAAGATCAAGCAGATAATTGCTTTCAAAGATACCAAGATATTGCAGTGGGTTGGAATTTTTAATTTATTTTTTTAGTTTTTATTTGAGACATAACTAAAATGCTAGTCTACCCAGACTACCCTTCTAGCCTGAGTAAGCTAAGCCTAAACAAAAAGTCACGCAAGGTTAAAACGTACGTAAACTTGACCTTACTTAAAATTAACTAATAGCTAGTACCGCAAAGATGGGGAAAGTTTTGGTAAACACTTAACTATGAGAAATGTCATTTTGTGATAATACCACTGTAAATCAAGAAACTCCTTTGAAGCTGCAATCGATACGAAAAACAAAAAAATGTCGCAATGCTTGCAAAAAAACTTTCAATGACCCTATAATTAGATGGAGTACCGCGGTACTACATAAAAAAAGTATCGCAGTACCGGTACTCGGTACCAAGTACCAACGGTATTAAAACAGTACCGCGGTACTTTAGTACACGGTACTACCCACCACTGCGTATTGCTTGTACGAAACAACTACTTATTTAGGTTGGAACAAGACTCCACAGATGACATATAAACCTTAATTTAATGTTAAATTTTCCGTTCATATCGTTCATTTTTTTAAAATGTTTAATGGTAAAGAAAATTTATTGTTATTCTTTAAATTGTTTACGGAGTAGAAAAAATTGCCAAGTTCGATTAACCTTTGTCAAAACATTACTTTATTTTACAGATGTGTTTTAACTAAACTTTAAATAGGGTAACGTTAAATTAATGCTACAAAATAATGTTTAAATATTTGTAATTTTAATAAAAATTAATTAAGTTTGGTAAGCATTTTACCTGAAGTAACAAAGTAACGTAAATTTTAACATTTTAAAAAAATAAAAGTTCAACTAGTAACGTTGTTTTGAGTTTGTTTGCTATTTTTTAATGTTAATCTTGTATACTTTAATTAGTTTTAATAATGTTAAATCCACGTTGATTATTGGTAATTATTTGCTAAACAAAAAATGATTTTCAGCATTTTTTTAGGGGGCAATTAAATTGATTCGATGTATGATATTGTCTGATTTACTAATTTGCAGATTCAATGTTGAAAAAGTATGGTAAAATAACCAATACTCGAACTTGTATGTAAACAATGTTTATAAAAATAAATAAAATAAGATAGTGTGCTTCAGTGGCGTGCGGTCAGGGCATGCAAGTCATGCGTTGCATGACCAATGAATTCTTGTGAGATAAACTTTATTTCTAAACGAAATAAAGAACACCGCTGGTCTGGGACGAAATTAGAGAAAGGTGAGCTGATTTGAGACCAAATTAGAGACGAAAAGTAGAAAATCAGGTAGAGATTTGAGGTGAAGGCCTTTTTTTTAACGAACACCATGATTTTAGGACAAAAATTGGTCTATTTTTTAGAAATGTCACATAGAATTCATTCTGCTACCCATAAAATATTGCATGTCCTATACCCTTTAACTACCCATAAAATACCCAATTGCATGACCAGTCTCAGAGGTCACCGCACGCCACTGGTGTGCTTTTTCATTTATCAAGTATTAAGTTAAAATCAAATTTTTGTTAACTTTCAGGCCTACCAAAATTGTAGCAACAGGACAAATATACTTTTAATACAAGAATTACGTATTTGCTGGTTTATAACAAAAGTTTTGCGTCAGTTATCTTTATGTATAATGCAACTGAGAAACCATAAGCAAATTACATATATGTATAAGTTACCCCTGCAAACAAAATTTAGTAGCACAATCTGACTTTGAGTTAAAACTAAATAGTTTTGGTCGCCTGCATTAGTCCAAGAGCTGGAAGTTAAAAAGCACTATTTGCAAGAGTAGAATCTCTGAGTGTATACAGTGCAATGCAGACAGCTTAGCAAACAAAACATTATGGAGGAGCCAGAGTATTTTTCTGCCAATATCATAAGCTAGTGTTTTATCGAAAAAGTCTTTCTATAATCAAATGCTGAAAAACAACTTTGCTGCTTTTACGAATTGAGAAATGATTGTCTCCCCGTAAATTTAAATTTACTTGAATTTAAGACTCTTTTAAACAATTGAACCCATACCTAATTTTTACCCTTCCATCGCTGTACACTTATTAAAATAGAAAGCATCAAGTTCTTAGTACCAGTTTGTAAGCACGCAGTGATCAATATACAAAATTGCAAAGCTTGATTTCAGTTATCTTAAAAAAATCTTATACAACAAACTGATTTGATTTTTAATTTATTTCTAATTGTAATTATTAAATCAAATACTACCGTTTGAAGTTGCCACAATTTCTTTGAGCTCTTGTATAGGCTACCAATAAAGAAACGTCATAAACGACTTTATCAGCCGAGAAATAAAGCAAAAATATGTGCACTAGACACATGAACGTCCGACAAGGGGAGCAAAAGGGGGACTCGCCTTATCAAATTTCAAATTTTACAAAGTAATATATAAATATGCATTAAAAACTTCTGAAAGTTAAGGCTCGTTTCCACTACGAGCGTGGAATAGAGCATTCTTTGTTTCTTTTGATGATCTTTCCGCGCTTAAAATCTAAGTGAAGCAAATAAAGTCAATAAATCAAGCAAAAAACACAGTGGCAAACAAAAAAAGTAAGACTTTTTTATTTTTAAAAATTTTTTGAAAATATCATTGTTAAAATTGAATTATATTTATCAAGTAATGTATCATTAAAAAGAGCACAAAAAATTATATAAAATCCAATATTAATTAATTTTTTTTTTTAGAAATATATTCATAGGTGGGCACGGTACTTTTACTCGGTACTTTTGAATAATCCAATTTAATAGTTATAACTATTAACTTCTCTGTCATACATTGAATTTCAATTGACATTCAAAAATAGTGTAATTCAAAAATAAAAATAAAAAATAAAAAAAAATAGTTTTTTTATTGCTATTAAATTGGATTATTCAAAAGTACCGAGTAAAAGTACCGCGTTACTGCGTTACTTTTACTCGGTACTTTTGAATAATCCAATTTAATAGTTATAACTCTGTCATACATTGAATTTCAATTGACATTCAAAAATAGTATAATTCAAAAATAAAAATAAAAAAAATTTCAAAAATAGTTTTTTTATTACTATTAAATTGGATAATTCAAAAGTACCGAGTAAAAGTAACGCGGTACTTTCGTGCCCACCTATGAATATATTTCAATTTCAACTAAGTTATTTTTAAAAAATTTAATAGAATAAAAAGTCTTACTTTTTTGCTCGCCACTGTACTCCATTCCACGCTTATAGTCGGAAAAGAGCCTTTATGAGTCAATTTTTTATTATTATAAACTTGAATGACTAAATGTTTAATTTGTGTAAAACTTTAAAAGTTTAGACTACGTAATATAAAGGCCCGTTTCCACTATACCGGCGTGGAACGAAGTATTTTTCTTTGTTTTATTGATTTTTTTACTTCTTTCCGCGCTTATAAAGGCAAAACGAAGCAAAAAAATCATTAAAAAAACAAGGAATACTCCAATCTACGCTCGTAGTAGAAATGAACCTTAATGACGTTTCATAACTAGTAAACCTTCTGCGTGCGGACTGCCACTAAAAAATTATCAAAAAATTCTTAGATAAGTGTATCAGTGGCTAGTCGAAAAAGATATATCTAAACTCACATGAACGCAATTTATAAGAAAGTTTTGAGATCACAAAACAACAAAAACACTTCCGTTTGCGCTTTTGGCGCTCGCAAGATCATTACTATAAATTTATTGGTAAAACTTGGTTTTTGCAACCAAGACCCATGCCGGTGAATTAGTTTAATTTAATTTTTTCAAAACCTGTACCAGAATTTTTTTAAAAACCCTTTTTAAGAATATTTTTTGTGTTTCCGACTGCTTGCCATCACTCCTCCAGGAAGCGCGTCTGCGGACGCCCATGACAACATGAGGTTACAAATTGTGTTTACAGTCCTAACGCTTGTCAGAAATAGACAAAAAAAATATATTCCAAAGCCGAACCGGAGCTAAACCGGAACTGAACCCCTAAGAAAAATTTGTTGAACCTGAACCGGAACTAAACCCGAAAAAATTTTTTTTTGCTGAACTCGAACCGGAACTGAACCCGAAAAAAATTTTTGCTGAACCTGAAGCGGAACTGAACCTTTAAAAATAAATTTGCCGAACCTGAACCTTAACCGGAATGTTATTTTAAACCGTTCGACGCCCTGTTTCTGAGTGTCTTATTTAAGAAACCGTCACGTGACTAGCTCCTTTGCAACGGTTCGTTAGATAAATTCACCTCAGTGGTGTTGGTTCCCGTTGCAATTTTCTGTTTGGTCAAAATATCCGCCGGTTACCCACCCTTGAACCGAACTAATTTAATTAAATTAATTTTTCTAGACTCGTTTGACAAACTTTATAGCACAAGTAGGCCAAACGTTTTGCGCAATTTTGCTTATCTGTAACGAAATATCTTCACTTCGTTATACATAGCGAGTTGCATGCACTTTGATTTTTCATTAAAAAATAGTTAAATTATGCTCAACCGTTTGTTAAACGAAGAAGATATAAAACTAGAATGAAATGTACTTTGTATATTTATTTAAACCAATTTGTAGGTGTAGAATTGGTAAAAAATACACCTATTACAGTATCAAAGTATTGGGAAACAACAATAAACACTATTTAGTTTCTGATTTATTTAAATATTGGTATATGTTAGTGTTGATTGTTGGGTTTGCTTTTTAGAGAAACTGTAACTGTTTTTGTACGTGAAACTAATGCTAGTCACTCTACAGCACCAAGAGGAAATAAAAAAAGAAACCAAGAGAAAAAGGATCTCTCAAGAAGCAAAAGTAACCACAGGGGGGATTCTGGGTTAATTTTACTTACTGAAATCACTCACAGCCACTTCTTGAAAAGGCCCCTTTAATTTAATATTCACACCAAAGTACAATAACCACTGTTTCTGTTCACATTATCCCATTTTACCCTAAAAATAAAACATGAGATCAATCTGTAAATCTGTTAAATATGTCTAATTAAGTGTAGCAATTCCTAACAACTCAAGTGTAGGAAAGATCACAGTTGTTGCAGCTTGCCCAAAGATAATCAGAACAAAGTTGTGACAGGGTTTCCAAATTTATCCCTGCTTGTCAAAAATACATTCATAACCAGTTGCAGTTTATTCTTATACCCATAGCACTTGTATTTTATTAAATATATTAAAGATAAAACAGTATAAAAAATACATACATTTATTTCAATTAGATTGTATACAAAATTGAAATAGAATTTCTTAAGAAGTTTTGGGTTTTTTTAAAAAGCAACTGTGAGCAGTTTTTGTTTGTAAAACTACTGGAAATCTCCCATCTAGTTAGTGTCACTTCTTGAATAGATCCTTTTTGTTTTGTTTTTTATATTCCCACTTAATTCATTTACCACCAAATTCCCAGTTAGTTTAACAATAAAAAACAGTTAGGGTCCCTTTTGAAGAGATCCAATTAAAGTTTATTCTAAGACAATGTAGATTTGTCACACATATTTAGTGTATGTAATAAACATTGCTATTGGCAAAAATGTTCATAACTTTTTATGTAACAAACATTTTATATGTTTTCACATTACCCCACTTATAGCAACTTTAAATGCATATATGTTGACTAAATCATGTCTACAATTTTTAAATGAGCAACATGAACAGCAATAAAATTGCAAAGCATTTATTGGACAAAAAAACAAGCTTTTGAATGAAAAAAGCAACAAACACATTAATCATGTTTTTGTTTCGCATCAACTTTTTTCCAGTTTTCCATTTTAAACTTTGGTATCTTTACCTATTTTGCAAGCATATTCACATTACAAAATAAGAAATTCCTTTTTTAAAAAAAAAACAAATCATTAAATTAAACATATACACTAACTAAATATTTCTTTTTTACTGGATTAAATTTCCTTTTTCAATCTTATGTCAAGCTAATCAATCACAAAAAACATTAAATTTGGATGCAGGTTGATTTTTAAGATTTTTGAGCTTTTAAAATAACTTCAATGGCTTATTTAAACTAATTTTTGATGTACCTCCAATGATGCAATATATCAGACACTTTTTAAAATCTATTTTAAGGCTTTTTTTGTTGAATTTGAAGTTTAAAGGCTTGTTTCTACAAATGTTGGCAAAATATTCTTTGTTTTATTGATTTTTTTTATTTCTATTTGTGCTTAAGCATTAAGAGAACTAAAAAAAAATCATTAAAACAAACAAAGAATATTCCTGCCAATGTTTGTAGTGGAAATAACCTTTAATAAAGTTATAGGCTTTTAACCAGTGCCAACTTCCTGTACATTTGAACAACTTTCCATCTAGTTCTGTAAATTAATTGAATTTTTTTAAGTTAAAAATTGCTTTGTTGTAAATTTTTAAATTAGTAAATTCATAAGGGTAAAATGAAGAGTCTTTTCAAGAAGTTACCATAAGTGATTTTTTTTGGTGAAATTTTTCAGCACCAGGATGGAATAAAGAAGAAACCAAGGGAAAAAGGGACTCTCAAGAAGCAGTAGTAACTGCTGGGGGGTGCAGGTTAGTTTCACAAACAAAAATCACTTACGGTGACTTCTTGAAAAGACCCAAAAAAAACACATGAAGACAAATTGATAAAGCAATAGTAAAGAAATTTTTTTGTTAAGTTAATTAGACTATCAAAACACCTAATCATTAAAAATAAAAAACAGTATCCAACAGGTTATGCAGAAGAGATAACAAATTTTATTTTATCAAAGTTGCAACCAAACCTAAACCTGAACAACTAAAAATTGAAATTTTATGTGAATGCTTGTTTTAACTGCCTTTCTTTTTTTATTAGAATGAAAAACAAATATAAAAACTACTTCTTCTAGTCTTGAAAGTTCAGTGTAGTTTAGTGTATATGACCAAATATTTTAAATAAATTTTAAATTACTTACAGTGTATAAATTTTAATTATTAAAGACCTGTTCACTTTGTTTACTTTACCCTGCTTTTCCCAAGCAAATAGTATTGCTTTGCTATTTTATTTTTGATTGTTTATTGGTTACTTTTTGTACATATGTTTAAGGTTTAGCAACCACATATCTTTTTATACTTAATTTTGTTATTTTCTTTACACAAATTTTAATGCACGTTGTTTTCTCACTGATTTCTTTTTTTACCACGGGTTTGAGCATTTTGATAAATATCTGTTATTTAATGGACAAAAATAAAACTGTTTATTGACTGATATACTGCATTTATCTTAACTTTTAATTTTTCATATTTAATTATTTCTTTTAAACTTTATAAGCATAATGATAAATTTTTGTTAAAGTTATTATAACAAACATAATATTTTGATTACTATTTAAAAATGGTTACGTATTTAATAAAGATTTATATTATTTGTAAAGTTTTGTTTGTTTTATGTGAATCTTATTTTAGTCCTACATTAGTGGTGACACTAATCATTATTATGGTTTTATAACTTTTGGGAAAAAATATTTTAGGTATTGTAAAAATATCTTAATTTCATTTAAACTATTAAATTTATTATATAAAGTTGTAATTCAATATATGTTAGCCAAAATACTATTTAAAAATTTTTTTGACCTATGTACCATTCGATCCCCAAAATAATCCATTTAATTTATTTTTTTACAAGATCCATACAAAATAAAAATATTAATTCAATAAACATACTTGATTGCATTTAGTTTTTTCCAACTGCTTGTTTTTTAAAAAAAGCTCATTGGTGTGCCAACCACTGAAAACAATCTGTCAAGGATTTTGTTAATTTTTTAGATCAAGCAAAAAGATGCAAAAGGTGATCACTTTAGCACCACAACAAACTTAAATGTTGGCATTCGAGTATATTAACATTTCATATAAATTTTTGTTAGTTTGAAACTTTAAATTGCACCTAATAATTTGTTGGCTGTCTGGTCGAGTTGCTAAAGCCTCATGACTGTGATTGAAACGGTCTCAGTTTCCATTCTGTTGTATCCTTGGAAAAGACACTTTTACAGCACTTTCCCCAGCTTTGTGGTCTTGGAAGCATTCTAAATTAAAGTCATATCTCTATTAAATTTCAAGTGGACAGCAATATTTTGGCATCTCCAGAAGCAGGTCAAAGTAATTGTTTACCCTATATATTAGTGCCTCTGTCACTTTCCTGTGAGTCAGGAGGATAAATATAAAGATAAAATAAAATAAATGAATAAAATAATGATAAATTGGTAATATGTTTTTTGTATCAGCTGTATATAACAATATTGGGACAATTGTTAAAAACTATCTTTATTGTTTACATTAATTTTTTTTTTATTCCAGTGGTTAAGTTTTTAAAAAATGCATAAATATGAGAAAATTGAAAAAATTGGAGAAGGTACATATGGAACAGTTTTTAAAGCAAAACATAAAGAAACTGGTGAAGTAGTTGCACTGAAAAGAGTGCAATTAGATGATGATGATGAAGGAGTTCCAAGCTCTGCTCTAAGAGAAATATGCATTTTAAAAGAATTGAAGCATCGAAATGTTGTTCGATTGCATGATGTTTTGCATAGCGAAAGAAAAATGACAATGGTCTTTGAATATTGTGAACAAGATTTAAAGAAATATTTTGATTCATGTGGAGGAGAAATGGATCCTGCAACAGTCCAATCTTTTATGTACCAATTATTAAAAGGCTTATCATTTTGTCATCAACAAAATGTTCTCCACAGAGATTTAAAACCTCAAAATCTTTTAATTAACAAAAATGGTGAATTGAAACTTGCTGATTTTGGGTTGGCACGATCATTTGGAATTCCTGTCAGATGTTATTCTGCAGAAGTAGTGACATTATGGTATAGACCGCCTGATGTATTGTTTGGTGCAAAACTTTATTCAACTACAATAGATACATGGAGTGCTGGCTGTATATTTGCAGAAATTTCAAATGCTGGCATACCTTTGTTTCCAGGAAATGATGTTGATGATCAACTGAAAAGAATATTTAAAATTTTAGGAACACCTACTGAACAGACATGGCCAGGAGTTTCAAAACTGCCAGATTATAAAATTTTTCCTCCATATCCTCCTAATGCAAACTGGAACATTTTAACTCCTAAACTAGGTGCTAAAGGTCAAGATTTATTGCAGCATTTAATAGTCTGTAATCCTAAACATCGTTATTCTGCTGATATGGCATTGAAACATAAATATTTTGCTGATGAACCATCATAAAAATTTATAATTAAGATATTAAGTGAAATTCTAATAGGTATGGTTTGTTGGTATAAATTTATTTTCAATTGTCTCATGGGTTGCTTTTGTTTTTGGTTTTTATGACTCATTGATTTCATTAGTGATTTCTATTTTCTAATTCATAGTTGTTTCAGTATAACTTCTTATTTTTCACCACTTTTTACAATAAAAAATATTTCTTTGTAATATCTATTGCATTCAAGTGTATATACAAGCATACTTCAATTGTTTTTTAAATTTGCACCAGCTGAGATATCCTTGCCAGTGTTCAGCAATCTATTACATGTGGCCCAATTATTTAATCATAACCAACTTTAAATTTTATATTTTCTTTAGCTATTAGTGTAATCATACACTTTTTGTATAAAACTAAGATTAGTTTAGTTATACTGAGCACTTTTACATTTGACTTATCTGATTTAAGTTTTGCTACATTGTCATTGTGTCATGAAGTAAGCACATGCTTTGCTTTGTTGTCTTATTCAGCAGCTTTGACTTGCAATCTTAACACTTCTAGAATAATTTTAATTGAATTGCATTATTTTAGTAATTTCTGAAAGCTAGTTGTGTAATTATTTTATAGTTTCTAAATGCTTTAAACATTTATTTGATAGTTGAAAAAATAATATGTATTAAATAGCATATACAAAGGCAGTCAAAAAGTAATGATCACAGTTTTTCTTAGTTATATTTATTGCAATTAATGAAACATACATACATAAATATAGCTCAGTAATTACGGATTTTTATACTACTTTTCAATCGAATCTTTTTTTTTCTTAATTTGAACTGTTTATTCATGAATTAGGGCATGTATGCCAACCTTGTAAAACTCAGTAGGCTGTGCTTTTTTAACCACTGTTATTAAAACTAGCATAATCTCTAGTAAACTGTTGCCATTTACATCCTTTTAGCAGTTTGAAAGGTCATACACAGATAATGCCAAATCTGTTAATTACAAAGGATACTTTTCAGTCCATCATCCAAAAAAAGTACTGGTCACTGGAGTTATTGTGTTGCAGCAAGAAGTAGGAAATGATAAGTTCAGGTTAGTTTGTACTTTATTTAACCTGCTTTCAACTTGCATAAACTGTCAAGATAATTTGAGTTGATGATGGTTGTTTAGCATAAAATCCACCTGTATAACTACATCAATGTCTTGAAACAGAGTTGCCATGCCAAAACAGCAGAATCCTGACTCTTGAATTTCTTTGTTTTAGAGGACACATGGTCATGCCATTTCTTTTATGCTTTTTTGGATTTGGGTGGGCTCATTGTAACAAATTCAGGTCTCTTGTCACTATAAGCTTAGAGAAAGTTTTATCATCTATGTGGACTGTAAAAACTTCTGAACAAGATTGCTTGTCAACATTTGAAGTTTTTTGGAACAGAATTGGCAGAAACTTTTTTTAAGCCCAGCTCCTTTGTAGTATTTCTATGGCTTATTTCAAATTGTTTAGCAATGCCATCAATTAGTCACTCTGCCATTTCCCTGATCTGTTCCTGAACTCTGGCACTGTTTTTAGGATTAACTATGATAATAATCTTCCACTTCATGGTTTGTCCAAAAAATCACTTTAACTTTAATCTTTCTTTTCCTTGTTAATCCTGGATACCAACTTTTTGACAGGCTGTATTGCAGAATTTTTAAAAATATTGCAAAATCTTCTAAACATATTTCTACCTTTTTGAAATAAAGAATTTAGTCTCACTTCTTGCTTCTCACAGACATTTATTGGTGACATCTTTCTAAGAAGGCTGACAGGAAGACGATAAGTTCAAACTGAATTTTTTAAACAGTTTATTTTTAGATTAGTACCTTATATTTTAGTGTATAAGACGACCCTCAAATAAGATGAGGTACAAAATTATGTTAGTTTTCGGTGTATTTTCGTGTATAAGGCAACTGTCAGATAAGACGAGGTACAAAATTATATCGGTTTTATATACCATAAAGACTTTTATATCAGTTGTATAAGACGACCTGTTCAGTTGCATAAGACGTTTTTTGACTTTAAGGGTAATCTTATACACCAAAATATACAGTATTTTAACTAGACAAATTGTTTAAATTTCCAGGAAAAAATAGATTATTAGTTGTTCAATTTATCAAATTCCATTACATTTTGAATTCCATTTGTAGAATAATTTGTTTATTGTGAGACAATTAATTTGTAATAATGGTTACAAAACTAAATCATATCATCCATCAGAAAATATATTAGGTCTAGAACTTAGTCTTTGTTCAAATTTAAGGAAACAAATATCTGATAATACAAAAAGAAATCAAAAATCCTTTTTAATCAAAATACTTACCTTTATTATCAATTGCTTTTTGCCATTTTTCAGTTAAAAGTTTAATTCCCCTTTTAAAAAATGCAGGGTCTTTCTCTTTAAAAAAGTTATCAAGGAAAAAATAGACATCCTCTTTGTATCAAATTTTGATGAAGAAGCTTGAAAACTATCACTCCTTTTTGATCCCAAAAGACACTCAAAAGAACTTTTTTGCCATGGATGTTTCTCTTTGGCTTTTTTGAAGGTGTTTCTTTTGGGAAAACCCATGATTTGTTTTTTTTAAGGTTATCAAAAAATATGCATTTCTCATCCCCAGTGACTAGTCTCCACATGAAATTTCAACTTTTCTGCTTTTTCAGGAACACTTCACTAAAATCTTTCTTTCTTTTCTCATTGTTTTCTGACAAATCATGGGGGAGCCAGATATTCTTTTTTTGGATCATCCCTATTTTTTTCATTCTTTTTGAAATTCCTCTCTGTGAAACACCAAAATGCTCAGTAATCTTTTTCTGTGTCAAAGAAGGATTTTCCTTTACCAAATCAATCAGCTCTTCATCCTCAAATTTTTTGGGCTGTCCAGACTTAATATTTGTCATCAACAGAAAAATCACCTTCTTTGAAACGGCCAAACCAATTTTTTATAGTGGTTAATGAAGGACTTTTGTTTCCATAAACATGGGTTAAGATTTTGTGGGTTTCAAATGCACACTTATTCATGTCAAAGTAGTGCATGACTAAATGACAAAAAAATATTTTGCTTCTATCCATCTCAATTAATATTTAACCAAATGTAACTAATTTATTTTAAATTTCAAGTACAAAAATACATCCTCATGTATAAGGGGAACATCATACTAAAATTTGAAATTTTAGGTTAACAAAATATCAGAGAACTACAATTTTGAAAATTTAGCCAAAAACTAAGTTCTAGACCTAATATAAAACAATATGTTATATCAGTCTAGTATATTTCTTTTTTAGTTTAAATTCTTTTCAAGGCATTCTTATATGACAGTTAGCTTAATACAACAGTGGTAGAAATTTTTTTCATTTTAATGTTGAAAAGTTTTTCTCTTAATGATTGAAAAGTTTGCTGGTAATTGTTTGCATATTAATTTATGTAGCAAACACAGTTGTACCCAATGTACCAGTATTGAAATTCATATTGGTTTAATATTGTTTTTTCTGGCTTAGTTTTTAATATGATGTAATGAGAAGTTTAAGTGTCCTTATGACTATTTATATTTTTACAGTTTTTACTTATTGGTTTTGTTAAAATGTTTTGACATGTTTAGCATCCTTGTGCTTTTGTGTGACACATACTATATTTGCTTTATGTCGCTACAATTGTTTAAAACAATCTGTAGGGGAGACCGGGGCATGTAGTAACCCTTTTTTTTTGCTATTTCTCTTGTAGTAAATTTTTTTTCAAAATTTTTGTTTAATATGAAAAATTTGGATCACTGTTTAACTAATATCAAAAAAATAAATTAATAATTTTAAAGCTTAGTGGTTAAAATTACAATTTAATTATTTTAAAAAAGCATTACAATGTGCCCTGTCAATGGGGTAAGTTGTAACAGCAACAAAATCATTAATAAATGTTTAAATATAAATGCAATTTGAAGAAAATAGCAATATGAAAAAGTAAAGACAATGAAATCACATATAGCCTAGTCATGGACATGAGTATCAAGCACAAAAAATGAGTTATTTGTCCGTTGCCTAAAAATCTTAAAACAGTTTTTTCACTGTTGGATTAGCCCAATCATAAATTTCAGAATCACATTTGTGACAAAAATAGGTATTTAAATTTTCAGTACAAGCTAAATGTGACCTCTTTAGGTAACCATAGCATTGTACCACCCACTCCTCATCAGGACAACTGTTAAAATAGGGCTCAAGAAATGTAATGCAAAACTACTCTTTTGCTTTTAGTGTTTTTTCAAAAATTGGTTTTTCTTTGTTTGGAGCTGTAACAGATTGTCCTTTTCTGGTGTGTCTGTTAACATGGCACACTTTTTAGACCTTTTCTTGTTTTAAACCAAGGACTTAGCCTATCTTTAAGTTTTTTTAGCACTCTGTGGAGCTTTACATGGCCAACATCAATGTTTTGCTACTCCCCTTATTGATCTCTTTTAAATTATAGCAACTGCATGCTGCAGCAGCTCTTAAGTTGTCTTGTAATGCTGAGATGGTGTTCCTGTTGATTTTTCTTTTATAATTTCTCATATTTTTCACAAATGTTGTTGTCAAGTTATTTTTAATGTAAGCTAGGTAAACCTATGCACAAAAATATGTGTTACAACTTGCCCCATCAGCCTATGTTACAACTTACCCCATTTCATACTTTGTTAAGTTTTGTTAATATCTTAAAAAGATTTTAGTTTTAGTGGCTAAACCTTGTTAGGCATTTAATAGCCTATTGTTTTGTATTTCAACTGATATAAATCATTGTAATAAAACCGCACCTGCTATCTCTCCAGAAGATAAAAATTAAATATTGAAAAATTTACTTTGCCTACTCAAAAAGCTTGTTTTAACAGTAAACCTATTTCTTGTCATGGAAACTAAACAATGTTATTTGTTAGCAATCGGTTTTAGTATGACTGTTATTTGGGGCTATTTAAAATTTTGTTGGTTTATGTTAGATTTTCACAAATATGAATGTTACAACTTACCCTGTGTTACAACTTGCCCCAGTCTCCCCTAGAACACAAAACCTTTTAAAGCAACAACAGGATAAGTTACTTTTTCAAGAGTTTACATGTTAACTTTGTTGAAACTATTGGTTGTAAAGTGTTTTTTATCAGTGATAAGAATTGGAAATGAAACAAAATATAATATTTAACAAAAACTAATCTAAAATCCAATTTCAACAATTTAATTTAATGTAAAATATTTAAATTTTTGTGGCTACAAGCATAACATAATTACTATAATGGTGAAACTTGATATTTTTGATGTATCTTTTAATGCTGTAATATTTTTGATTAAATGTGAATTGCTGTTTGTTTTTGTTCATGTCTGCTTAGAAAATTAGTTCACATAGTAGAAGTGCAATTGCAAGCAACAATTAATTCCTGCCAGCAAGGAAAACCAATTGTTTCTTTTATTATAATACAATATATTACATATATAAATGGATGAGATTTTTATGAGGAAGACAAAACTTGTTAAATTTTTCAATCAAATTTTGATTCATGTAGCACATATACTTTGATGCTGAAAGTCTTTATTAAGATTAGCTATCAAAAAATTAGATAATGTACCAATAATCTTTTTAAAATGAAAATATAAACAGTCTTAATTGCAGCAAAAATATCTAAAATTATTTTTATTTTCTTTAAGTATATTGTATCATTTATATGCAAATTATGTGATTTTCTTGATTATACTGAACCAGATTTGACTTGATCAAAATTGTTAGAAGCATTATTTTTTACAAATCAAATTTTATTCAAATTTTTTTTTGTATTATTTTAGATATATTATATTGTTAATGTTCAATTTTTGAATTTTCATTATATTGCTTTTTAATGGACACAACAGCATAGTCTGTTTACCTAGCTAGGTTCCAAGTGCAGGTTTGGGATATTGCTCTATTTAGCCGAGTATGCTTTATTTACAAAAACTGATTGTGTAGGACATTGGTTTTTTTAATGAAAATTAATCACTGAAACTGATGTTAAAAGAAATTTTTATGTTGTTACTATATGATGATTGATAAAATTAAAAATGCATTGATCATTTAATTGAGCATGTAAATTACTAAATTGTAATTTTACTTGTGTACACAATAAAACTTTTGTTTATAGTTTGTCTTTTTTTAACTAATTATTGCCTATGTCATATGTAAATAAACTGATTTTAAAAAATATATTCAGAACTTGCAACTTTTACACTTAACATTAATTTGGTAAAATTTGCTATGAATGTTTGTATAATTGGTAAATGTTAAACACATTGTGATGTGCAATCAAATTTGTTTTATACCAGATACTGTTTTTCAGAATTAAATAAATAGATAATTGAATTTATTAATTATGTCTCATACAATTCTTCTTGTTCAACCAACAAAAAAGCCTGAAGGACGAACTTATTCTGATTATGAATCAGTAAATGAATGTATGGAAGGTAATTTATTGTTTTTAAGTATATTCCCTTTTTAATGATTCTTAATTTTTCTGAAAGTAAAAAAACTAAAGCAATTTTTTCAAGCGTTAATATGAAAACTATGTGTTTGAATTAATTTTAAAATGCTGTTTCTGCATACAAAATCTAATACATATTTTCTGTTAGCTAAATAATTAATGTTGATACTATATATTAAGCCTTAAGACTAATTTTTGTATATTCACAGGAGTTTGCAAGATTTATGAAGAACATTTAAAAAGGATGAATCCAGATTGTCCTTCAATTACTTATGATATTAGTCAGCTCTTTGATTTTATTGATGAGTTGGCTGATTTGTGTTGTTTGGTGTTTCAAAAAAACACATCTACCTATGCTCCATATAACAAAGATTGGATTAAAGAGAAAATTTACATTCTACTAAGAAAGCAAGCTGGAAAATAATTTTTTGTGACAATTTTGGCTTAAAAACTGATTATATGTTCTAGAAGTGGTGTTTGGCTATTTGATAAAGTTGACTTTGCATCTTAAGCATAATTACTGTTAAAATTAAATTTCAAGAATTCGAAATTTATTGCATTATTGCAAAGATTGTATGTAAAGCAGTTCATTTGCAATTTATTTCCTTAAACTTTTTCAGAAATAAATGCCATATTGCTTTTTAAGCTTTGAGTATTTTGACTATTGAAACTTTTCATAACTTAAAGTAAATTGATTGGGAGTTTAAATATGTACAGCTTTTAAGGGTATTCTTTAACATGTTGATGACTGTAAAAAAGTAACAACCTTTTATTTAACGAAATTTAATAATTTCGTTCAACAATTTTAAGATTTACATTTATACAACAATAAATGCTTTTTTTAGCTCATTTCAAAAGTGAATAGAACTGTAAGTTATTGAATCATACGAATTTAAATAAATTTAGTTTTATAAAACTGATCTGGTTGCTAACATTGGTTTGTGTCATTTTTTATTTATTTTTTTTTTTAGGAAATTTTGCATAAAAAGAAATAGTTCTGTTTTAAAAATAGAAATCTTTAAACTTTTGTCAAAGCTCCACCAACAATATATAATTACTTGTGCTAATTTATCTATTTGGTCTAAAGTTTTAAACTGTGTTTAATGTATCAGAGTTGTTTTGTTGTTTTTTCAAACTGATTTAGAAATGTGTAAAGCAATGACTTAACTCAACCTAAAAGTTCAAAATTCTGCTTCTGTTTCTTGTGTTTTAGAATTTAAAATTATGTTTACACAATAGAAGGTTACTGGTTGGAGAGAGAAGAATACTTTGAAATAATTTAATTATTGAAGCTTTCTTATTGCTCAGAAAAATATCTTAGAGTAGCCCCAAATTTTATTGTTTGCATTTGATTGATGTAGACATTGAACTGTTTTTTATGTTTTTTAATTATAAATTAAGGATACTTAGAAATGCTATTATTTCCTAATACTTTTTTTTACTCCATTTAAACAAGTTAATTAAAAACTATTTATGGCACTATGCTAACTTTTGAAAAATTTCAATGTCATAATGCAGAGTAAAATGCTTTTTTGTTTGACTCACAATCTGTTTTTTTAGATATACAAGTGCATGTTTGTATGGAAAATTCTGAGTTTATTGGTAAAAATTTATTTAAACAAAAACTTGCTGTTGCAATTAATGATATTGTTGCATTAAATCTAGGTAAAGATAATGAAAATCACAAGTTAATTGTTACAGATTTTAAGAGAAGGCATTATGAAAAAAAATTCACATACAGTTTTATGGTTCCAGTTTCTTTCTATAAGAAATTTATATCAGCAGTTCCAAGTTTGGTAAAACCAAAACTGTTACAGTCCATCACAGACGTTTGCCAACTTTCTCAAGAATGGGAAGTTTCTTTAGATGATGTTACTTTTGACCAAAATACCATTATTTTTAAATTGAAGTTTGATTCTTTAGCTCAATATTTATTGAATTATTATGTAACAAAAAGCAAATATTGTGTTCAATCAGTGGTAAATCAATTAGACAAATCTATGAATTTTGATTTATTTCATCCTAATATTTTACTTGTATGTTATCTTACAAGCACTGTGTCACATATAAGAACTCTTTTATTAGCTTCTTTATTTTATAGCAGAACATGTATATTTTTGCAATTATCAAACAGTGATCAAGAATATGAAATTGATTCAATGATGAAGCTATTAAATTTGCCACTTAAATTTCAGAAAGCTAGACAAATCGATATAGAACAAGTAAAAGTTTTGTTGCAATCTTCTGCTTTTTACAATGAAGCTTGTGATTCTAATTGTGCATGCAGCTATATTAAATTTGATAAAAAATGTATTGAGCTATATGCAAACAATAGCATTCAATTTAAGGCAATTTTAAATACCAAAATTTATATTACACCTAATGTAATCAAATCAATTAGTCTTTTGGAAGAAAAGATTTCTCAAATATTAGAATCAAAATTATCCTCTAACATCATTTTTATAGGATCACATGGTGACTTCATTTATGCACAGCAACTTTCTTTACTTTTACTTATTTATATTGAAAAGAAAGATCTAAAACTTTTTCCAATTTTTAAAAAATTATTAATGGGCTCCTTTAACATATTTCATCAACCACTTAATACAGATTGTAATAATTTTTCTGATATTCTAAAAAAGACTAAAGACAACCTTTCTGATAGCTTCATTGCAAAATATGGAGAAAAGAGTAGTTGGATTCCGTTAGCAAATAGCCTGGCTCCATCTATATTAAAGTTGGATATTCTTAGTATTGCTCCAAATTCTACAGTAAATAAAAACTCACTGGATGGTGAAAATAACATTTCAAGATTTATTATGTACAATTACAGTAGAATTGCAACTTTGTTGAACTGCCATGATCAACAGGTTAAAAATGGTTATTATTCAGCTTTGCCAGATCACCGTAGAATTAACTTCTCATTGTTGAATGATGAATCAGAAGTTTTGCTGATTGAACAAATTTGGAACTTTGGTGATGTAAGAGACTATTCATCAGATAGTCCAAAGTTATTTAAACCTCATTTGCTAGTAACATATTTAAATAATTTAAGCAGAAGTTTTAGTTGTTTCTATAATCGAAATCATATTTTAGGGGAAAACTTAGCACATTTGCTACCGCTGATGAACGCTCGTTTGTACCTTGTTAAAACCGTTCAATTCATCATGAATGAAGTGTTCAAGCATTTCTATATCGTACCATCAGAGCAAATGTAATATTACATTTTAAAAATTTATGAGTTTCCATGACCTTTTGAACGGAAGAAAATGTCTGGATTAAGCAGTCAATGTTGAAATGGCCAAAAATGAGGTTGCTTCTTTATCTCGACCGCATGGGCTCAGTAGTTGATAAAATTCAGTTAAAAAACCTGACGCCTACCTGTTGACGTTTTTCATTGATTTTTCGCGATAGATTGGTCATAATTCGTACAGCTCCTTGTTGTTTTTAATTTTGTTTTTGAAACATACCTATGGTAGCAACTTCATAGTTTATGTTAAAATTTTTCATCTTAAAATAATGATTTTTCGGAATTTCATAAGTCCTTTTTTTCAATTCATCTGTTCCGCAGCTTTTTATTGGCGCATGAAATTAAATGACGTTATTAAAATTGTCCAATTGTGGTAATTAAAACTCTTGAACCCGAAATAGTTAAGTTTTGTAAATGTCTGATACCTGATTTAGGATTCACCGACAATAATCGGTCATGTGTCGTTTTAAATAACAGAAACGCGGCGAGAAAAATATCCGATTTTACACGATCTGGGTTACGCAAAACCTCGCCGAGTAAAAAATAAAATTTCAAACGATCTTGCTTGTGAAAGTAATTGTGAGCATGCGACCCTTGTAGTACGGTATATGATAAAACTTTTGTTTTAACGCTTTTTTGCATTTAATGGCTTTTACCAGGCCATATCGGATTTCATCGACTCAAGGTTGCGTTTGAATCGTCGTTTTTTTTTTTGTTTGAAATACGTTTATTATTGGCTGTTTATAATTTTTGCTTTGTTTACTAAACCTGTTTTCAGATCCAACTCTTACACTAAAAAAGTAGTTACTTTAAGTAATTGCTTTTTGTTACAACTTCTCAGGTGATTATTTTTGTCTATTGCACAATATGATTTGAATTCTTCATAATTACGTATTTTTTTTGCAACTTTTAATTGTAGATCAATTTCCAATTTTTTTACAGCATTGCTCTTCAATCGCGCATAATTTGTTTCTAATATTTTATTTACACAGATTATAATAACCTGTGAGCTTCAGGGGCGCGTGAGAGCTTAAAAATTAGTGTGCACCAGAAACGCAGGGCGGATGAACATTGGTATATGCATTCAACCATAAAAAGCCTCGTCGCTTCGATTTTGTTGTCACTGTATGGAACTTAACCGGTGACGGATCTAGCTTTTTGTTTCGTCTCTTTTAGCGCGCGTACGATCGATCGCTGCGCTAGTGTTGCTCGATACTAATTGCGTTTAAACGGGAAAATAAAATATCAAAGTTTAAGATGGCATTATTTTATTTGGAGTAAAATGGCTCAAAAAAGAGGGAGGAACACACAAGATCTGCTCTATTCCTACCCCTGTTTGTAAGCCATTATATTGCTTCAATGCTTCTTAGTATATCTTGACCGACTACTCATGACAACCTATTCAATTCTTTCATCATGTTTTTATTTATTATTATTTTTAATTAAGTTTTTTTAACAGATTTATTATGGGACTTCCCGAAGTTGCTCAGACTCTTTGCACCTCTTCTGATATATCGATTAGAAAAACATCTATTGAATCAAAAGAAGAAAGTTCTCCTGAGATGGAGTGTACGACTTCACCGATGAATTTTGAATTCTGGAATGATAAGCCACTTCTGAATAAGTTTATTGAAGCTGCTTATCAAAGACAAATATTGCCGCATTTCTCAAGTACCGACATTCTCCCAGGATCTTCGTTTCTTTTTCGGGAAGAGTTACAGCGTTGCACGCGCTTATATTTGGAGTCCATTATAGAGGCAGGCTTAGTTCCGCTCCAATGTCAAGCACAAACTAATCGCACGCCCCCTACTTTTACTGACAATCATTTTAATCTGTCGCTTCTCGCAGACGTTGCTTATGCCCATAGTTCTAATGAGACTCAACCTATAGAGTACGACAGCAATAAACAACAAGTTATTGATTTAAGTAAAAAAAATGACTGTTCCGGCTCGAGCATCGTGAAATGCAAGCGAATTAGAAATAACGAGGCTTGTCGCAAGTCGAGATTAAGACGAAAACTTTTAAATGAAGCGGCAAAAGAAAAGCTTGCCTCGCTAGCTCATGATAACGATATTCTAAAAAAAAGAATCTTTACGTTGGAAGAGGAGGTAAAAGTCGCAAAAGCTGCTCTTTATTCGCGATTACGTTCTCATCCGCGGTATGGACAAAATCCAGACCTCGTGTTTAATAGCTTATTGTATGCTTGCGAAGAAATAACTAAGGCTTTGCGAAGAGAACAGGAAAAAACCATCATTGCCGACGTGCAACCGAAATGACGGCGAGCTGTTTGCAGTGTATGAATTTTTTAGCCCCAGTACTATGCTGCAGTACATCTGCTTTAGTAGTACACAGCAATAATTGATCTTGCATTTTTAAGAAATTGAGTTTTAATTGCTCGGAAGTTGATCAGCTAATAAAGCAAGATTGAAAGAGTATCCAGCTTGAATTTTTAGAATCGGATTAAAAGTTATGAAATAGACATTTTGATAATGTACGGAAAACGAGATTTTGTGATTAGTTTTTTAACTGGAGGTAAGTAAACTGTTGTCGATAAAAATCGATGATTTTGCACAGGTGTTAATCGTTATAATTGTATGTTGATATCAATGTAAAAAAGCGGTTCTGATCAGCTGAGCAACGAATTAGTGTTTTGTTGACGAAATCAATCCTTATTGAAGTTCAAGAAATTTAAAAACAATTTTTCTACCACATTCCACCATAGTCGGTGTTTCTTAACTGAATCGAACAAAAGCGAATGAGGATAATCAGATTAAATTTCTACTAAATACAGTATTGTCGTGAAAAAGTGCTAGCACCAGAGTTGTCTTATTCGAATATACCGGTCGAGTTTGGGTTTGGGCCAAGCTAAGGCTTGAGTTTTTAAAACAATTTAAGCCTGATTCAAGTCCGAACTTAGGCCTTCTGAAAACAATTCGCATGCATAAATGTTAAATTCATCTACAAACAATAATCGATTCTGAACTATTTTATTGCTTTTGATTGTTTTCAGCCGAACACTTCTTACATCAGAAGCGTCCAACCCGTGGTCCTCGCGGTCTTTCCGAAATGATGTAAACCAACTAGGGTGATCATATTTCCAAAAAAGTTATGTTATGCGACGTGAAGAAAAAAAAAGATCTTGTAAAATTTGGCCGCGGTGTTTTATTTATTTGGCCCGCAAAATATTTGGGTCTCTTCAAGAAGTCACCCTAAGCGATTTTTGTTTGTGAAACTGACCCGGATCTTCCCAGTGATTACTATTGCTTCTTGAAAAGATCCTTTTCCTCTGGATTTTTTTTTATTCGATACTGGTGCTGTGGGGGGATTCCGGATTAGTTTTACCGAAAAAATTGCTTACGGTAACTTTATACCCAAAAATTTTCGATAAGCCAAAACGACCCTTGGCTCAAAAACGTTGGACGCCCCTGCTTTATATACAGTATTTAAGCCTACCAATTTAATGTTTGTATAAATTCAACAATCTGGTTTAATTCGGGCTTCGAATAACTTTTTGGTTCTGACTTAAAATGGAAGACCCGCTTAAAGGCCCGTTTCCACCACGAGCGTGGAAAAGAGCATTCTTTGTTTGTTTTATTGATTTTTTTTGCGCTCGCTTCAATCGAAGATCAATAAAAGAAACAAAGAATGCTCTTTTCCACGCTCGTAGTGGAAACGGGCCTTAAAGCCCTAGCCAGCACATAAAAATGCAGTAAGTTTAATCGTGAAAACAATATGGTAGATCACTTTTTTTTGCTTCAAAATTGACTGTTTTAGTTCATGGAGTAATGAGAAAATTGTTAATTGGGCTCCTGTATTGGTGTTGTCCAAATCCTGTCTCTCGTGCAGTCTTTACTTTTAAAAACTTATTTAAATTAACAAAGTATCCGAATTCTACCTACGGCAATTTCGTTAATGTCGCAAAAATATTTGTAGGCTACCAATATTTATCTGTATGATGTGCAAAAAGTACTTACAGTTTTGTTTTGTTGCTTATGTTCAAAATCAAACGACTTTTTTTTAGATTTAAATTAGTCCGAACTCTAATTTTTATGTACCATTATTTCGTTGAGGCAAGGCGAGAGATTTTTCGTTTTTGTGACTTTGGCTACCAATAGATTGAGCACCACTGCATCAGAGTTAGAATACAAATTAAAATAATTATCTATGTTGACAAACTTTATCAAAAGGTTAAGAAGTACCAATTTAGGTGATGATGTCTGCTTTGTCTAGAATGAGCTAAAAATTTTATTTGAATGGTCTGGACACTTAATTTTTTAAATGCGGCAATAAGTTGTCTTACTTTTAAAGAATAACCAATGTTGTTGCTTATTATTTCATAATAATAATTAAGTAGTTAAGTTTTGTCTTGATCTTTTTCCAGTCTCGTACTACTTTGTTTATTTTATAAGAATCAATTTTTGTCACAAAGCCAATCCGCAGTTTGAATTCAAGTGATTTTTAAGTACATGTACTTGTTTTATAAGAGAAAACGTTTTTGTGATTGCGAAATTGCTTACTCGAGATTTTGTAATGTGCAGGAAAGAGCGCCTTAATGAAACCTGTGATGTTTTCGATTTAATAACCAGCAGTTTTTTTTATAAATTGATTGCTACTTACAGTCTATATTAATTATAATTTGTGTGTTGATTCCTATCTCGATTTATTATTGTTTTTTTTTTTTCAGCTTAATTTGTTTATTGCTTTTGAATGGTCAAGATATTCTGTAATTCATTTAGCAATCTTTATTAGATTTTTTAATATTTTTGCTATGCTGGCTTCATAAGTAGACCTGCGCGCTAACTTGAAGGTCAATGCATGCTAAAAGTAGTTAAATGCTGCGTTTGTCTCGAGTTTTTCGTACTTTAATTCAAACTTGCAGCTGTATTTATATCATTCCAACATCGACTTCTGCTACTTTTTCGTAGAAACAAGTCCCACTGGTTTCTGTTTAGGGATGTTCATTTCCCAGTAACAAATCCCTTTGGACAGGTTTCAAATTCGAACCTGATCCAAATTTTGGAACCGGAATAGAAAATTTTCCAAATCTTTGCCGCTGTTGCCCTACGTTCTGGCTCCTTCACTTCAATAAGCAATTACAACAATAAATGAATATTTATCTCAATTTATTCTATTGATTACACTAGTTTATTTCAGTTTTGTATTCTATGTCACTAATCCAAGATATTAGATCATTCTTAAGTGTGAGACACTTGGTGTTTATCTTGATATTTGCTAATAATTTTGCACCGATAGATTTTTTTAAAATTTTCATCTTTTTATTCATCCTCCTGACTCGCCAGAAAGCGTAGGAGGAGTTATACTGAGGGCAACCGTCCAGCTATTACCCCGACCTGCTTCTAGAGATACCAGGATAATGCTGTCTGGGATATGCTTTCTAAAACCGCTGAGCAAAAGAAATTGCCGTAAAGCGTCTTCAAAGACATGACAGAGTGACCCGAGCAGATTTGCAACTGCCACCGTGTCAATTGCGTGCGCCATCAAAGTGGTGTTTTCAACCGTCGACCACGTTGTCGACAAAGTTATTTAGTGCGGTAACGTTTTTAACGTAAAAAATTTTAAAACATATAAATAAATGTCGATTTTGACAATTCTTAAATTCAATGCAATATTTCAGTAAGGTTCTGCAGTTATGGTACAGGATTCAGAATTATATTACAATATGCAAATATTCTGAAATAAATGCCCCTATTTGTATTTTTGATTATGAAAAGAAACACCAGGAAAAATAGGTAGATTTATATCAACTTTATAACTTACATTTGTATGATAACGGTTTCAAAGTACATGTCAATCTAAATGTTGCGCGTTTTTTCATTTTGTGACATTGAATGAACAAAATTATTCTTTGACAAATTGTTATCAATCATTCAACTTACTGTGACTTTTGCAATTGCCTTTTTTTTCTACCAGCCACAATCAATTGACTTTTAAGCTTTCGGAAACTTTTGGGTTGAAAATGTTATACACAATTATAAGACAAAAAAATAATTTTTGGTATTCAAGTGCTCCAATCTATCTAAAAGCAAACACCTCACGCTTACATGCTACACGATTTAAGCTCCGTTTAGGTGCTACGCGGTTTTTTTTTTTTTTCTGCTGCTAACGTTCGACTTTATTGTAGCTTTGAAAGAACATTTAAGTATCACAATTGCAATAGCAAAAGCTATATATATCGCATGAATCGAAGTTTTTTATTCAATATGTGCACCCCTGGATGTGTTGAAAAATCTTGTAATGTCATCGATTACAGGTTAAAATTACGCACCCAGTGTTGTTGTACGTGGCTTATCAATATGAACAATTTGCTTGATATTTTGTTCACTGTACGGTCATAATGTAAATTATCATTTTAATAAAACCCGAAACTTAGTCATGAGTATCATAAAATTATATTGTCTT
This sequence comes from Diplosoma virens, assembly GCA_963680785.1. NCBI lineage: Eukaryota > Metazoa > Chordata > Ascidiacea > Aplousobranchia > Didemnidae > Diplosoma > Diplosoma virens. Next base: position 25,995,652 of record OY796891.1, read on the forward strand.
ATTTTTTTTTAAAAAAAGAGTGTTTTGTTCTTGTTTAAATCTAGTGTACCCTCCAGCTCTTCTGTATGTTTCGTCAATGTACCCCACTTTGCTAACTAATTTTTCTCTATTTGTACGACGGGCGTTTTTATTGGTTTTGTACTTCAGAAATCTAAACAATACAATTTAATTGCTTTAATGTTGTAAATTCAAATGAGAAAATTAGTACTCAATGTGTAAAAGCTTTTTGTTAATTTGAGGCAGTAATGATTCAATGAAGGCAATTTAGCAAATTTTTACTTGTTACTCGAATATTTTTTGAACCTTTGTTTGAAACAATAAAAGTGACAGCAATGTCTTCAATTATATTGGTTAAAAAAAGTAATGATTAATTAATAATAATAAACTATTTAAGGGAAATTGTCGGTTCTAGACTACAGAATCCAGAAGGGAGTTCCAGTTGTTTTTTAAGGCGCAATACATTTTATTATTTAAAAAAAATCGATTAAAATGTCAAAGCGTTTTGAATACATTTAAAACACAGGTGAAGAACATGCGGACCGCGAAATGGTTTTGACAAAATTCCCTTAGATTTCAAGATATCAAAAACTAGCAGCTGAAGCTTGAAGTCGTTTCTATCTTCAATGCTACACCAGGGGGGTTCCTTTAAAATACACAGGTCGGCGTGGTTAGCGTGGTCGACGTGGTCGGCGTTTATCACTTATAACTGCAAATTTTTTTTAGTAAAAGCCGAACTTTTTGACCAACATAAGTCCTTGTCAAAGCATCTAAACGTTTAATTACCCGGCAGTTATATCAACCAATTTAGTTCTTGTTTACGATCCGCCCAGTTAATTTATTTTATCTTTTAAATTTTGGAAAATCCTTAAGTCTGCTAAGTTAATAACGGCGAACAGTGAACGTGACCAAACAGTTTAACCCAATAGCACATAAACAGACATTTAAAATACAACTCAACAAAAATATACCTAACATTATTCTTAAGTTCATGTCCACGCTTTCAACAAGAATTTGCAATTATATTGGTAAAATGTTTTATATTGCTTGCTGTTATTTACAAGCGAATTCTAAAAAACTTACCAACTAAGCTTTTCTGAAGTAGCTTATCGAACCAACCTCGTCCACGAGAAGCTTACAGAATGATTATTCTTTTCATTAACCTAGCCGACCACGCCGACCACGCCGACCTGTACATTTTAAAGGTACCGCACCAGGGTTCGCAGCAATGAATTTCAGACTGCATAAGAAAAAAACGAGTCCTTTAAAAAACCCATATGATATATTTTTCCCAAAAAATATATTAAATTTAAAAGGAATTTAATTTGTTTACTACTGCCAATTTTGCAATAATTCAAAAAAATATATAAAATATGCGTCGAAAAGTTGAAAAATTAGAGAAACGTTACAAACAACGCTCTTCAATTCATGTGTTCAGAGCGTGTTGTGTTTTTTTGTCCTACATATCATACCGTATTTCTTTGATTAAAATGCGCCCTTGTTTAGAATGCGCACGAATTCGCGATAAAAAAAATAGAATGTGCCCTTAAATACAGTGCGCATAATTAAAGTCACCTGGTAGCATAAATAACATCACGTAGCGGACAGTGCATTATAAAAGTGCTCATGTAGCAGGCAAACAGACAACTAGTGCTGCTTGCCTGCTACATGAGCATTTTTATAATTTATTGGGTATAAAAACACTCATTATTTTGGATTTAAGGTGTTCGAAGTTACTTTAAAATAGAGTACGGTTGTGTTAAGGTTGGCCGAAAGTTGTTATCAAAAAATAGAATGCGTCTTTGATTAGAACGCGCCCTTGTTTAGAATGCGCACAAACTCAAGATAAAACAAAAATATAATGCGCGCATTCTATTCGAAGAAATACGGTAAGTGCTTTTTTGCAAATAACTGAAAAAAATTTTTTTTAAATATTAATACTACGCAAAATGGGACATTTTTTAAATCATTTTATATAGGTGCTCGGGAGAGAAGGGATTAATAATAAATAATTATTTCTCAAAAAAATCCAGGTTGGAAAGGATTTTCAAAAATATAACCTAGAAACCGAGATGGGACAAGAAAACCCCGATCTGGATAGAAAAAAACAATTGCGAGCCCTATGTTACACCCGTTTCTGCACTCCCTAAGCTCTAACTCGAACTCATAAAACTACTAAGTGATGACAAGCTGAAAGCGATGTACGAGTATCTGAACAAGCCGATGGACTAATGCTATCGTGTTTATGTATTAAAGAAGGGTTTCCAGCTTGAGAGCTTACGCTCTCAAATGGTCATCGGTTTTTGGAAGCACGTACCAATGCGAACAATTCTTTTCTAAATTGAACACTACAAAAAGTCTTTACAGATCAAGGTCAATGGACAAAAGTCTTAGTATGCAGTTGAGGGTTGCCATATCGTCAGTTCAATTTAATATTAAACGCTTAGTAAAGCAAAAGTTTCCCAAAATCTTACTTAGGATTGTATTGGTTAGTGGCGTGCGGTCAGGGCATGCAAGTCATGCGTTGCATGACCAAATTTGTAGGGATTGCATGACAAACTTTTGCGCGATGAGCTAGATGAACATCTTGATTTTAGTATGTAAAGTAAAAATTAGGAGACTGATTTGAGATGATGATCTTCTTTTTCTTTTTAGAGAACAATCTGGATTTAGTACGAAAAGTAGAAAATTAGGAGATTGATTTAAAGTGATGACCTTTTTTTTAGAGAACACCTTGACTTTAGGAAAAAAAACAAGAAATCGAAGACTGATTTGAAGTGAAAAACTTTTTTTAGAGGATAACATGACTGTAGGACGTAAATTGGTCTACTACACCATAAACTTAGGACTAAAAATTAGAATGTCACATCGAATTTTTTTCCTACCCATAAAATATTGCATGTCCTACTCATTAACTACCCATAAAATACCCGATTGCATAACCAGCTTTTGGCATGCCAATTGCATGACCAGTCTCAGAGGTCACCACACGCCACTGTATTGGTAAAGCTATAGTTTAAGTTTTGATTAAGTGTTTCTTTTTTACTTTTTATTATTTTATGCTTCAATATCACGTTGAAGAACTTTAGCTGTACGGTTGGAATTGATTTTGCGACCATTCTGGGTATATTTTTGTAATTTTGATTTTTTGTATTTATTTTTAAAAAATTTAAGCATACACACGAGCCTTCGTAGAATGGCGGTTTTAGGTAACAAATTGGGTTTGTTCGTTTTTTTCTTGTTGTTCATTTCTGTTGTTGAACAATTTTTTTTGTTTTTAAAGGATTTATAATTTTGTGTTACAAATTTTTTGTTGACTGGGTTCTCTACTTTTTACGCGCTTTTATTTTAAATAAAAACTAAACTTTAAACCGGAAATTTGTTGTTTTAAAGTTTTTAAGATTGTCGTATTCTATCTCATGCCTTATTACTTTAAACAAAACTATTAAGGTCGCTTTTCGCTTTTTAAATTATAGAAAAATGCTTCATAGTATGATTAAAACTTGTGTGGCCCGCTTACACAGGTGGAACTGACAAAGCGGCCCACGATAGCGAATTGGTCCGTCAACTTTCATTTAAAATAATGCTGGAAACCGTCTTTTATTCTACCCTTGTTACAGGAAGGATTAATTTTGGTCAAAACTTGCGGTATATCTACGGTTGTTCGTCGTTACAGAGTTACGAATTAATGGTTTTATTTCATAATTGCTAGTTTATGTTAGTCACTACTAATAGCCTGTTTATTAAATTTTACCTACCAGTTAATTTAGGCCTACTTTTTTACATAACGGTTAGGCAATTTATGTTATAACCTGTCTGTAGTTTATCTCCGATTTTGTCACAAACTTGAAAAATTGACAATTAATTATTTTTTTACGCCTATATATTAAAAATTGCAATTTTGATGAATTGAAGATAAAGTGTCACGCTTTTAAATATTGTCAAGACAAATTAAACCGGAATTTTTTTCTAGGTTCTTTTTTAAAGACGCAATTAAAAACCACCGTAAACAAAAAATTGAAACCCAACTTGCAGTAGTAGGCTACAACTGTTAATAAAACAAATGGTAAAAATAGCCTAAGCTACTAGCTTTATGATTCCGCCAAGAACGGAAATTAATTGGTCTTAATTTTTTTTGTTTATGTAAGCAAAGTGTCATTCTGGCAGCTGCGTATGACATTGCCTATATCTGTTTTTTTACCCCGTGATCTTAATGTAGATAAATTTGCAATAAATATAGGAAAAAGTTCTTGAAGAAAATTTTCTAAAATATCGACTATCTTAGTGTGGTTTAAATGAAGTATTTACTATTCACTAGTCTACATACAGCTATCGAAAAAGCATAAATGCGTAGCAGCAGGACTAGGTTTAATAATTCTCATCCAGTTGTGGGATTAAGCTGGTTCATTAGAACTGTCTCGAAATTTTATGAGTTCGGCTAACTGGCAAATCGACTAATCGCTGTCAATCACGATCCCTGGTTTTTAACATCCAGTGTGATAAGTAGGCTACCCAGAACGTCCTTTTTGTTAATGATTTACAACTTAGTTCATCTTCACAAACGAGGGTGTTGTTTATAAGGCTAGATTCTAAAAATATGAATTAAAATATTTTTAATATTGTGTTATTCTGGTTAGTGAAAAATATAGGTCTACACCAGTGGCGTGCGGTGACCTCTGAGACTGATCATGCAATTGATATGCCAAAGCTAGTCATGCAATTGGGTATTTTATGGGTAGGACATTTTCACTCGAAATCAGTCTCAGATTTTACACTTTTCATCCTAAAATCGTAGTGTTTTCTAAAAAAAAATCTTCGCCTCGGATCAGCCTCACGTTTCTTTAACTTCATTTCAAAACAGTGGTGTTCTTTCTTTAGTTTAAAAATAAAGGTCATCGCGCAAAAGTTCGTTGATCATGCAACGCATGACTTGCATGCCCTGACCGTACGCCACTGGTCTATACAATCATGAAATCTATGAGAAATGATAAACGTAACATTTATCAGAAAAGTAATGACAACTTAAAACAGCACTTGAACATGTATGTTGATATGCTAGACTTAGAGAATATAGAGAAGAGAGATATACTTTTTCTTTTTATATCTCTCTTTTGACTCACAGGAAAGCGACAATTACCCTCACACCCTCACCTGCTTATGGAGATGACAAAAGCATTGCTATCCGGTTGAAATTTTTATTTTGGTTTTTAGAGATGACTAAAATTTATAGGTGCTTTCCAAAATTACCAACCAGAGGAATAGTGTCGTAAAGTGTCTTTCTTAAGGACACAAGAGAATGGCGTGAGTAGGTTTTAAACCTTCACTTTGTCGATCAGGTTCGCCATCAATCAAGGCGCGCTTTTAATTACTCAGCGACGCTGCTTTCAGGTTTTTATATAAGCACTCTTTAATTTGATTAAAACAAACCTAATGGTTGCTTAATCATTATTTTGAAATGTTATTTTATTTATTTTTTTATTATTTTATCTCTATATTTATCCTCCTGACTCGCAGGAAAGCGATGGAGGCTCTAATACATAGGGTAAGCAATTACTCCGACTTGCTTCCGGAGATGTCAAGATATTGCTGTCCGCCTGTAATTTGATAGAGATATGACTTTAATTTAGAGCTGCTTGTCAAGATCACCAAGCAGGGAAATGTGCCGTAAAGTGTCTTTCCCAAGGGCACAACAGAATGGCGCGAGTGGGTTTTGAACCGAGACCGTGTTGATCATAAGCACGGTGCTTTAACCACTCGACTACGCTGCTGACTGGAATTGATTGAGTTATTGGAAAATGATTAAAATTGCGGGCAAGTTTGACTTTTTTTGACAACAATTAATCCGGCTGACAAAAAATTCAAATCCCTATTTTATTCTAATTGCATTTTTCTGCAGTACAATCTTACAAATTCGGGTCGGGTCCATAACTTCTTCGTTCCCCTTTGGCTACGCCTTTGTAACAGACAAGCAATCCCATTTACCTTTAACTATGCTAAAATTCATTCTTCCAAAGACTCTATTTCGGACTTTCGATTACTAATTTTTTCTGGTCGTGTCTAATTCGAATAAAAAAACGATTGGGATGAGAGTAAAAAGGAAACAAAAGTAGTTGCTCTGAGAGATAAAAAGAGAAAAAAACGTCACGCAAATTGTTCTTGCGAACCCAAAGTGAGCCCAAAATTTTTGGAATTTTTTTTAATTTGTCAAGATGCTCAAGAAGAACTTAATTTCTTTTGAACCAACTACTTTCTCTCAGAAACTAACCCTGTATCTCCCTAAAACTAACTCTCACTCCAATCAGCTTTTCTTCAAATTACACACGACCATTTTTTCTGTCTGAAAATAAAGTTGCCAAATAAAACGTTTGAATATGCCTAATTTTAATTAGGCTAAGTATTTTTTTATCCTATGGACATATATTTTTATATTATGACAATATGCATTACTTTTATTTGCTGGTTTAGTTTTTTTTCCCGTTAGTAAATATTTTTTATTCATTTTTTATTGTTAATTAATTAATCGAAAAGCAGATTTTATAATAGTGATCTAGAATTATGTTAACTGTTTTATGTGACATAGTAATTGTACGGGTAAAATTTTTAAAAATTATTTGGTATCAATTCTTAATTATTAATGTTTCCAACCTAATAGATATGTTCAGAAAGTTCCGGGTTTTACTTTGAGAATCGTAATGATTTAGTTTTAATTATCTAAATCTAAAGGCGTTTACAACAAGCAAATTAAAAAAAGATAATACGATATTACAACATCACTACAATACATGTTGATCAAAGCAAGAGTGTAAAGATGAGTTTTAAGAACATTTTAAATTAGGAGAGCAATTGAACCATTTTTTTTCTTGATAATTTTGTTTATATTTGGGTATCTTCATAAGTAAGTGTACAAGTGTTGGCTTTGGCACCATTCTATGGTATTTTAATAAACAAAAATAAAACAACTGGTCATTTTTTAAGGGTTTATAAAATTTAATAATTTTCTTCAAATTCAACTATGTGCTTTATCAATTAAATGATACTTGCCAGTTATATTGTGGATTTCAAAATTTAAAGCAAAAGTTAGTTCTTTTAATGCAGTGATTTTCAATTTATTTGTATTGTAACATTCTACTAATTGTTTATTAATTAGTTATTAATTGCTATTAATAAAAAAATTTAACTTAACTTTTTAGAAGACATACTGTAACTACTGCTAAGTATTGTTTAAAAACTGGAACTATGGTTTAAAGCTTGTATCTAAAATGTGCTTAACACATTTAGCATCATTTATATTTGCTTTTAATTTTATTTCTACTGTTTAAAATATGTTTCTTTTGAAATTAAGTAACAGATTTATGAAAAATTTAAGTATTTTATTAGCTATTTATCAAATATATCAAAATAGCTATAAATATCAAAATATTAGCTATTTATCAAATATATCAAAATAATTTAAGTCATCTTAATCAAAAGCATAAATCAAAGCCATGTTTTTTAATTTTATGTTTTTTGCATACTGGTATTTTAAAAAAAGTTTCAAATATTTTATGCTATTTCAAATAGAACTTATAATGTCAATTTTTGTGATTAACATTCTTCCTTTGTGCTTTTAGTTTTCTTTTTATCCAGCTAAAACACCAAAATGCTACCAACAAATCCTTATCACTTTACAAGTGACTTATGCACAATTTTACAAACATAAGTATTGCAAAGTTGGAAAATGCTTCAATTGAAGAATTAAGTATACTATAGCTTAAGATCTGACATCAACTGTTTAAAGTGAAATGTCCAGTAATGACTTATCTTAATTTTTATAAGTCTGACAATGTTGGCAATATGCAAGGTCTTGGGAAGTGAAGCTTCACCTTTAGGTTCATTTTTCATAATAGTAGAAAAGTTTGATTTTTTTGCAATAGTATTTATAAAATTATATTTTCACTGAAATTAGATTTTCAACTGTTTTTCAATAAAAAAGTTTTGTGTAGAGAAATGTTATTGAATTTGTTTTATTTTTGTTTACTTTATTTGTGAAAAATCATGACTATTAAATATAAAAATTTTTAATTGGTTGTTAATTTTTAAATAAAAAAAATTTTTTTCTTTTTGATTGAAAATATAATTGGTTTTTAGAAAACAGATTTATGCAATATTTCTTGCTTTTAATCAATTCATATAGTTTGCTTTGTTTTATCATTTAATTTATTATTGTTAGTTACAGTTTTTATGTTACATTACATTTACATATTACATTTTATATTACATCTTGATTTGTTTTGATCTTTTATGCAAATATTAAACTCTTTAAAAACTATTCAATTTAAAAGATGTTTGAAATACAGTTATAAAATTCACTGTTTAACCAATACAGTGTAAGTGTACCATTAATATTAAAATTTATTTTCTTTGCCTTGATACATAAGCACGATGTTTCAAACATCTGAACCTTATTTTATTCAGATTTATTAACCATGTCGAAAAAGCTAACAATTGCAAAAAGAGTAAAACTTTTTATCTGTTTGCAAAAGAGGTTCTAACACACCTTAGTTGCAGATACTTATAAAAAGTACCCAAATATGCAACTGATTTTACTAAGAATCATCACTAAAACACATGGGTGAGCATGTGCAATTTTTGCAATTTGCAAAAGTTGTGCTTTAAAAATTGCATTTTTTTATTTTTTGACAATGTTGCACACTTTGCCATGTGCTCTAAGAAACAAAAAGACCAGTTGCATGTTATTGTGTTGTCATAACTTTCACAATTGTGCAAGTTGCACAAGTGCCCACCTCTGTTAAAACCTTTACTCATCTTTAAGAAGAACTGTCTCTAACATGTTTACTCATATTTAAAAGTGTTGATGACCAATTTTATAGTGAAAAAGAAAAACTGCAACTGATCATGAATCATCTTCAGAGGTATGTGGACATGTGAAAAAGAAACCCACATAAGTCAATAAAAGAAGTTTTGCATGAAATAGGTGTTTCAGTCAGTTCTGTTAGTTGCATATTGTCTTTCAGTTATTTTCACCCATATAAAATTCAATTAGTACACAAGCTGCATGGATCGCCACATTGAATATTGTCAAAATCAAATAGAAAAGCATATATTATTTAGTTATAGGAATATTTTATTGAAAGTTCTGGTTCAATAAGCTGTAAGGTTATGATTGAATTTTCATTATTAATAATAAGTCAACCATTTATTTTTTCTTAATAAATTTTTTATAAGTCCAGACTTTTAAAAACACCTTCTATATTAGTGTAAAAATTTATTTGATTATTGAGCACAGTGTTAGCTCTATTGAAAGCACTAATATTAGTATTTGTAAATGTATGCATACTAACACAATGTTTAATAATCAAAATCACAGCAGAATATTTATAAATGTTGAAAGCACTACACAAAAAAATTTTTAAGTCACAACAGTCTGTTTTTGCTGAAAAAATATCAGCTTATCAGGTGATTACCTGAAACTTGTATATATATATTTATATATACAGTAGACCTTTGTTAATTTGGACTCGGTTAATGCAGAATTTTCCTTAACTCAGATGAAATTAAAAGTACAAATGATTTCCTATATACTGTACTTCTTAATAAAATGTTTTTTATTATCCAAATCTTTGCCTAATTTGGATGATTTTGTCTGTCTAATCAGATCAAATTAACCGAGGTCTACTGCCTATATCTATATTGATGATACTTATCTTTGTATTTATATATATACCATATATTTCAGCGTATAAGACGACCCTTAAACCAACCTTAAAAATTGGGGGTCTTATACAACCGATATCAGACCTTAAATTCTAGGTACAGGTTTTGTAATTTAGCAGTTGTCTTATGCAACCGATATATGATAAATTTATAAAATTTTGCTCTAATTTTGTACCTCGTCTTATCTGACAGTCGCCTTATATGCTGATATATACAGTATATCTACTTTTTTTTAGTCTAATTTTTACTAGCAAATGCAATATTTTATAAAACATTATTTATTTTTAGTTTGCTGTTAAATTCAAGAGTCTGTAGTACATAATGACTTAAATACATTTGTTGACTTGGTAACTTATTGCAAAGTAGATGTTAAATACATTGCAGTTGTTGTGGAAATAACATAATATTTCAACATGATGATGCAAGGAGGTAATAGCATACTTGGAATGACATCTGATCAAAGTGAGATGATGATTGGGCATTCTTCTTCTGATGGAAGAAGATATAATGAACCTCACAGCTTCATCACTAAACAAGAAAATGGTGCAGTAAAATTTTACTGTTTTTTTTTTTTTCAGTATACAACAATAGCCTCTTTAAATGCTTTTTAAATTATGTTATACTGCTTACTATTAAAGATTTGCTGTAAAATTACAAAACTGCATGCTCATTATTATGTTGGCCAGCTATTTTCACATGCATAATTTTTGAAGACTATTTCATTATATATAAATTTATTCAATCACTGTTTGAAAACCACACAGTCTGTTTCTTCCTATGGAATAATACCAACAGACTGTTTCATCTGTGAGGCTTATTAGGGTATTTTAATTTGAATACCGTATTTGCCGGACTATAAACTGCACCAGATTATAAGCCGCACCTCACCAATTTTTCCCAGAAAAAAACCGCACCGCGGTATAAGCCGCACCAGACTATAAGCCGCATTTTTAAAACACTAAATGTAAGGACTTTAGCCCCATTTTATCGTAAATAAATCAGTTAAAAAAATCTACTGACAACACCAAATAGTATATTCACCAAATTATTTTATTAGTTTTCTGAGAATTCATCATAATTTTCATCACATTCAGAATTAATATCAGTCAATTCATCTGAATCTACTACCGGTACTTCATTTTCTTCTTCTACTTCACCTTGTACCCCAGAACTATTAATGATGCCTGCTTTAATAAAGCCATTAATTATTGTTGATGTTGGGATAGTGTTCCAAGCTTCAAGAATCCATTCAATTATTGTCACATAATCAACTCTTCGCTGTCTACCTGTTTTAGTAAAAGTATGATTTCCTGAGATCATCCACTCTTCCCAGGCTTTTCTTAATTTGGCTTTAAATGATCTATTGACTGAGATATCAAGAGGTTGAAGAATTTTAGTCAAGCCACCAGGGATAACAGTTAAAACAGTATTGGCTCGTCTCACTAATGACTTTACAGTTTCGGTAAGATGGGCACGCATTGAATCACAGATAAGCATTGAGGATGATGTGTGAAAAAACCCACCTGGTCTTTTAATAAATACTTCATTAATCCATGCCCGCATTAAATTCTCGTCCATCCATCCTTTTTCATTAGCCTTCACCACAACTCCATCAGGAAAATTACCTTTAGGCAATGTTTTTCTTTTAAAAATTACCATTGGTGGCAACTTTAATCCACTTGAAGAACATGCTAAAACAACAGTACATGATGTTTTTTCGTTTCCCGTTGTTATAATTGGAACTGAATTAGCACCAACCTGTTCAATGGTCCGATTAGCTGGCATATCAAAAGGGACAGGTACTTCGTCCATATTGACGATGCAATTATGATCTATATTTTTCTCTTCAATTTTCATTAAACAAAATTGACGGAATGTACTGGCTTTTTCCTCAAAGTCAGAAGGAAGCCGTTGGGATAAAGTAGTTTTGCACCGAATGGAAAGATAATTTCGTTTCATAAATCTGGTGCACCAAGATTGAGCTCCTGTGAAGTTCATAATGCCCATTTCTTTGGCTAATGCCTTGGCTTTGAGCCGTATAGAGACCGTTGAGATGCTTCTACCAACTGATCGCATTTCAAGAACCCAATGCTTAAGATTATCTTCAAGTTCTGGCCATCGTGAAGTGTTTCCACGTAAGCTTTTACAGGTCTTTTTGGTTTGCCTCCGCACATCTTCTTGCTTTCTCCATCTTCTAATCATTGACTCGTCGACATTGAGTTCCTTTGCAGCTTTCCGGTTTCCATTTGCTTTAGCTAATTCAATCGCTCTTAATTTCCACTCTGTGGTGTATGAAGATCTTTTCATGGCAAAAACTTTAAAAAATTTATTACAACGTGGATTTGCCTAAAAATATACTGTAAAAATTTATTATATCTTTAAGTAAATGTCAAATATTATAATTTATTACCGGTGCTATTTTGAAATCAGTTATAATAAACAACTAGGCTGACTACCTCCTAAACAAAGTTATAATAATCAACTAGGCTAACTACCTCTTAAACAGCTAGCTAACCACTCTTACGCTGCATTTTTAAAACTAGAGAAATATTCAAGCATTTTATAACTTGTTATGAAAATTGTGACGAAACAAGACTATCTATTAGCAAATGGAAACTTAAAACATGAATTGAATGGACTGGTGTTCCTAGCCATTACTAGATTCAGGTTTTTTAAAATTTTCTGGTTTTAAAAAAATTTAAGATTTTAAACGTTAACTTATAAGCCGCACCTGACTACAAGCCACACCCCTTAAATTAAAACACATTTCAAGTTTTTAAGTGCGGCTTATAGTCCGGAAAATACGGTAAATAGAATTTTATTGGACTAAGATGTTGTGTCCCCTGATTAGTCTCATAGGTGAAAAACAGTCTGTTTTTTAAAAAAAATTTTGTTCTGATGAATATGAATGATTGCTTTGACTATTGAAGTCATCAAGCACTCTTCTGACAAGTACCAACAATTTGCAGTTATATGTATATATAATGCATTTTAAGTTTTTTAATTTTATATTCTGCTAAAAGCTTTTATAAACTATGTTGGCTATGTTGATACATTACATTGGACTTTCAAACCTATTTATAGACCTTTATTGTGTTTATAGCAGCATTGCTAGCCTGTACAATTTGGTAATTTTTTTGCTAATGTTTGTCATATTGCAGTGCATTCCATGTGATGCAAACATTTCAAAGATACTATGATAAAGTGCATCATTTTTTTTCTTTTTTGTTTTTACTTACATTATTGATATAAATTTTACATTTTATTGAAACACACCTCTACAGCCAGTATCATCTGGTTGAAAGAATCATTTGGGATGTTTTCTATTAAAAAAATACCCTCCTGATGATTCCTTGAACATGATAAAACAGTCTGCAAGAAATTGTTTTTTTTTAAATCTAATATAAAATTTATACTTTAAATTTTCATTTAGCACTCTTTAGATTTTTCCAAATTTGCTATATTTCTAGAATAAGTACTTTATTTCAATGTGATGTATTTCAGATACAATGCTTCCAGAAAGAGTACCTTATAATCGTAGAACAAAAGTTCGTTCAACTGGCAATTCAAATCGATCTGAAAGTAGCAAAACTGATGAAAAAATCGTGGTTTTGCATAGTCAAGTTCAAAATATGTTTGCTACACTTTTGTCCAACATACTTAAAGATTCAGCTGGTACAGTTAATTTTGGTTTAAGTACTTTGTATTTTCTATAATATGAAACTGTGATTTTAAACTTTTCTTTTAGCTCACTAAAATAAAACAAGTTTTTGGGTTTGTAACATGTCACTTTTATGTGCACAGTAGTATTTAGTGTTTATAAATATATTCAAAACTTCCACTTTGAACCAAAGAACAAATAAAATATATTAACAATATGTCCCTTAAAAACATTATGTTAGTAATTTGCTCCATTTAAATTTTGATCAAAGTTTGATTTTTGACTGTACTGTTTTGTTTCAATTTGGGCCTATTTGTAACTAATTCTGCTTTATAAAAAATATATGTTTATTTCCCAAGCTTTATCATTATCTATATCAACTATTTACCTCCCGATTGTTGAAAAGCTGGGGAAAGTATTAAACCTGGAGCTGCTGTTAAAGAATTGGCATGATTTGCTTTCAAATATATCAATATTTTACTGTCTGCTTCAAACTTGTTTACTTCTTTTAATTTTTTTGTAAAGTGGTATGACTCCAGAGCTGCTTGTTATGACCGCTAAGTAAAGGGAAACTTATTAAATTAATTTTTTTATGGGAACAAAATATAGCAAGGGTAAGAATTAAATTAAGACCTAGTCAATCATGATTGGTCTCATAATGGTGCATTTGCTCTAAATTTTTTATTTACTGTAGAGCAAATGCACCATTATGAGACCAAAAAAATTTCATCTAAAGAGCCACATTTTGGCATCTAAAGCAGTTGGGGTAATTGCTTGGCAGTTGCCCTGAGTATAATGCCTTAACATTCTCCCGTGAATCAGGACAATAAATATAGAGATAAAGCACTTTGTTTTGTGTGTGTTTTTAGCAAATGATCTTCAATGTTGTATGACATATGGCAAGCCATGTGGTTGCATTCGAAAGTACATATTAGCTGGAACTCGATGGAAAGAGCAAGCAAGCTTAAGAATTAGCTCAATGAAGGACAAGTAAGATTTTTTTTATTGTGTATTTTTTATCAGATTATCAATTGCAATTAATGTTGGCAGAAACTAAAGCTTGACATTAATCTTATTTCTCATTTATATATTTTCATATATTGGATATCATTATTTGTGAAAGTCTTTGATTAAGCATAATATTAACTTGGCTCAACAAGCTACTTATGTTTTTACTGTAAGTGTGTGATTGTGTGAAGCATTTGAAAAGTATGGTTGTAAATGTTTTGGTGTGTATTTGTGGTATGTTCTTACCAATTGTTTAGTATTAAAAACTTATTGTTTAGTTTAAAAAGCAAAAGCTACAAGCTTTATAAAGTTTTGGCATTTTGTATTTTAATTTTAAATTCAAATTTTGGTTTGGAAATAACATGTGCACCATGCATAGTTAATTAGCAGATGTTGAATAGCAATTGGTAGAATACAGTGCAATTGAAAAGTATTGTATAAAAAAAAGTGACAAAGAGCAAAAAAATGTTAATGATTTTTAGAGTAAGTCGTCACCTTATTTATCTATTGTTATTTCTTTTTTCATACCAACTATCTTCCATCTATCACATATATGATCTCCCTTTTTGCTTCTTGCCCGGCAGTTTCACTTCTGACATACTTTTTTATAATAAAGTCAGCTGTCTTTTCTCTGCACCTGTTGAAACCTTCTTAATCTATCTAACTATGTTTCTTATCAACCTAAGCTGCTTCACTAATAGTTTATTTCATAATCCTGTCTACTCTTCTGATTTCTCAAAAATCAGATCTCATTCTCAAGAACCACCACAATCTATCTTTCGAACTTTGTTTCTTAACTTATCGACTTGAGCTGTCCCCTTGTTAGTTACTTTAATTCATAACTCTTGTCATTCTCAAGAATGGCTTTTTCATCTCCAGCTTAACCTCCTTTCTTTTGCTCAATGGCACAGTGTTCAATTCATGCTACTCTTCATTCTCAATTAATGCTTCATCTTTCCTTTTATCTTTTTTCTGCATCACTTATAAAGCTTTTTCAATCCTTTCTATTAATACCTGTATTTCTTGTCACTTCCTTTCTACACTCTTTATTTTTTTAGATGGTTGATCCTAAGCATTTAAAGCTCTTCTACATCTTGGCAATCTCTTTGTAATCTGATTCTTTCCATAGCTTGCCTTCATCTCTCTAACTTTTCTTTTGCCGTTTCCTTCTTTTACTGCAAATTACAATGTCAGCTGCAAACATCTCACTATGGAGCTTTGATCTCTGTACTTTTCCACCAACATTCTTACGGCTTAAAAAGGGCGCTCGTTCTACTCCTTAGTATGAATCTTGCTGCTGTTCTTATTAGTCACTCCATGTTTAAGAGAAACTTCTAAAACTTTCTCAAATATTTGTTGTATAGCTCAACAACTATTTTTGCATTTCATTATGATAGTTTGTTATATATAAAATGTATTAATAAAAAATACTATAATGTTAAAGTAAAATTGTGTCAAAACAAAAAACTTAATTTTTTTGCAAAAGCTTTTAAAAAACAGATCAATATTCAATCAATTTTATTCAATGTGTTATGCAATATTATTCACTTTCATTTCGGTAAATATGAAGTGAATAATATTGCTCCAGAAGCCAGTGAAAATGACCGTAAAATTGTTAAAATTATTTTCATTTACTCCAGCTTAGTCGTACCGTATTAATTGATTTTTCCGCTTTAGTTTATCACCGATTTTATAGTTTGCATGCTCTGTACAGAGATCAAGACACAATTGCTGCCAGTGACCGCGCTGCCCTACACGATGCCGAATTAGCTCGAGCCAGAGAACTGTTGAGTATACTTCATCATGCTGCCGAGTTGAAGAAAGAAAAGTGCTACACAACCAACGAGGGCCCTGATGGCAAACCTACTAAAGAGTTACGGTTTGTTTGTAATTATATCTGTTATGAGCGGTATCATATGCGATAGACCACGTTGTTTCACTTTGAATTTTTTATTTTGCAGAGGTATGATCGGACTTGGTAATGGAAGAAAGCGCTCCAAGAAGTACGAAGATTTCGTGCTCGACCGGCGGGAAGTATTGAGAGAAAAATACAGCCTCTGTGAAAAAGCCGCCCAAAAGCTACTGGGTTATTCTATCAATTTTTTATACAAGAAACTTCGAACTAACCCTCAAGTGAGATTTCGAAAATGTATCGCGTTTTTTTACATATACTTCACTTAAATTTAGCTTTTCCTCTGAAGCCCTCGGTTCGTTGATCACGTATTATATTATTTATAATATATGTTTTGGGTTTTCTTTTGTCAAAAGTTTCTTTTTTTTGACCTGTATACTTTATATATAAAAATAACTACTTACTGCAGAAAACTTCACGTCTTGTTGCAACGAATAAAGCCGAGAGAGCCGCGAAAAGTCCACGACATTTAATTTCACTGCAACAGTTGCAAGAAATGGCTAATAACCAGCAAACTTCTGTGAGTTGATCGTTATTTCGTTATTGAAAAGCAGTTGATTTTTGATTCACTTAAAAAGTTTTTTTTTTTTTTTTCAACAAAAACTACATAAATCCTTGTTAAGTCTACTTTATAGTGACTTTTTTAACCATTTTTAATGGAGTTACCTTTCTTCTTTCCTATAAGTGTTCCTATATGGAAATGTCAAAGGTTGGGTCGATCGATTAGAATTCATTTCGAGTTGCACGCACAGAAATTAAATCGCATTTGTCAGTTGTTGGGTGAACAATGCCAATTTTAATTTCGAACAGAACCAATGTTGCTGTCGGAATTGCATTAATTGGCTCGTGAAGCATCATTTCAATAAGATCGTCGATTGGCGGCAAAGACTTGAAGGAAGCGGACAGCGCGTCGCGCAACAGATTGTCGCCGAAGTTCTTCTTGTTTCAGGTGAAACACTTGGCTAGATTATGTTTTGCCATTAATTTTCAATGTGTTCTTTAAGCGATTAACCTTGGGAATTCTTTAAATTAAAAAATACGTAATAGCCAATTTGTACTGCCTAAACATAAACATAATCGTATGCATGTTGGCTGGTATATAACTAGAACATAATTAATTGCTTTCTATCGCTTAGTTTGCCATCTCTTATTACAAACGTTTTTGCTCTGCTTAAAAGTAATAAATTATTTCGGCTTTTAATGAATTACATCCTTTCGGATTTGCGTTTGTGCTTAAGCTGCTTTGTATTAGCATCTTTAGATGGACAAAACAGTTTTTGCCAAAATCTTGTTCATTGGGTCACTGGATGTAGTTTCAAGAAGATACGCAGGGTTCGCGACCACCTCAAGAAGGATCCGAAAAGTCTGCCGGAACACGGATTAAAAAGATACTGGAAGGTATCGCACGTTGCCGAAAACGACGATATTACTTTGACGAAAATTAAAAGTGATAGGCAACTCAAAAATCGCACGCGCATACGTGAAGGTCATATGCTTTCTTGACATTTCTTCGCTTGAGCTCTAATGTGCTGAATTTTATAAGTAAACAATTCCAACCCGAGTCGTTTTGCCGCACAACTAGATTCGAAAAACTGGCAGCCTTTTTTATACTGCGCGTGCGTACCTGCTGTTGGAGCTGATGACGTAACAGACATTCTTGTGACTCAATAGTTTGTAGTAACGCTCGTCGACATAAGCAGTGTCGTTTAATTTCCTCTTAGCAAGCGTAAATGCACCTTTACTGCAGCGTGACAAATGTTGGTTAGCGCGACCATCGATCGGTTTCGCTTAATCACTTCACAAAATTCTTGTTTTCTGTTTTTTTTTTAATAAGTCGGTTATGTTTATCGATTTTTGCCTGGAGCTATTTGGCAAAAAATACTTTCGTGTGAAGAGATTTCATCAAACGTAACTTCTCTATCTCTAATTTATTCCGCATTGCTGTTTGTTAAGATAACATTCCGACCAAACTGTTAAATAAGCTTATTTTGGTAATCTTCAGATATTTTTAACCAGTTTCTTTTTAGTAATTTATCATCGTAAAAGTGATGTATGATCAATCCAGAAGGTTTTTTTTTATTCTTTTTTCATTTTAATTTGTAACTGGTAGTAATGCAACTGCCCGTAAATACTTCAAAGTAGCACAAATAATTGTCGCTGTGTCGAACGAATTCGCTTAGAATTGTCTTTTTCGATGCTTTGCCGATTCGCTTGACTTCGTCGAAGAAAAACTGAAACGTTTTGTCAATAGGAGAAAGGTCGAAAGCAAACTAAGGCACGTGGAGACGATTTTATCAAAACTATTGCCATGAAAAGCGAAAAAGAGTCTTACCTGGGAGCGCAAGATCGTTTTCCAATGCAATATGATGCCAGGAACGCTTTAAGTAACGACTTGAATAATCTGAACAACAGCAATAACAGGTACTTCAATGCTTAACACTGAAATTGTTAAAGCACATTCGATAATTAGCGTTGTGCAATAATTGGTTTGGTGTGTAATTCTTTTTTCTGTTAAATGTTGATTGCATCGTCTACCTTTTCTAGTTATTTTTTGATCAAGCTCGCAGTAGCTAGTAGCCGTGCGCTGTAAACGTCAGCGTAGCGTGTGAATTTCACGTTAATGAAAGAAAATACTAAATTGAAGTAATTTGTTTTGGACACGAATCGGCAAAAATTTTTCCTTTTAGTAACGCTCGATCGCAACTCGTTCTTTTTCACAAACTTCTCATTATTGAGGCTAGTGGCTTTCTGCGCTCAGTTTAAGTTTGTTTGCGCATTAAAGTTTTTAGGACCGGTTTATAAGGACTACGTAAAAATTTTATAAATGTACGCCGGGCTAACACGCCAAGTGGACACCAAACTTTAAAATCAAGCCCTACTTTTATGCATCGATTTTTATTGCGACCAGTTGGAAGATTAAAATATGTAATGTATTGGCCACAGTACTAGACCGCCATGTTGACGGGTTTGTTTTTTCTTTTTTTGCAAGCCCATTAGTAAAAGTCAGTTTTAAAGTGATTCGTCAAAACCCATTAATGATTATTTCTGCATTGCTGTTCAAGCCTCGACCAAGTATCGAACTCTGGTTTTCCATTTGTAAACTGTACACAGAGCGGCAAACCACAACGGCGCTCGACTAAAATTTTTCTTGTGCTCAAAGTACCTTTCGCGCAATCGCGTAACTAAACCCTGACACTGTGCCTTGAACAGAATCGAAAGAACAAATGTTACTCGCGTTATGTGCTGCGTTTACAGACCTTGGCAAATTTCCAGTAAGCATTACTGAAGCCACAACTGCGAAGTGGTTTTGGTCATTAAAACATCGATTATGAAAACTTGAGGAATAGGAGTTACATGGCTTCGATACTCGTGTTTCTACTGCTTAGCAGTCGCGTACAGGCTTGGCGCTTCAGCAACCTATCGTCGTTACTCGTGATTAATGTTATTTTGAGAGTTAGTCGTGATAAACAAAGATAGGTTAGGTTTGAACGATTAGAAACTGGCATTTTTTTGCGTTCTTCTCGGTTTCTAAAACTGACATCTTTTCTAGATTTTTTTGTGGCTTGCTAACTCTTTAGATCTTATTGTAAACCAGTTAAGAATTTTATAAATTTAAGCAATTAAGATTAATTTGAAAACGATCCAACTTTTTGTTGCATAACATAGATTTTGTTTCTGTCTATCGCTAAGCTTTTAAAAAACATTTAAGAAAATTTTAAAAATTAATACTTTTTAAATTTTGTGAATACATTGCTACAACTATTGTGCGGCGTGTTTGCTCTACGTGCGCATCGCGTGTCGAAGTAGGGCGATCCGGTGATGCCAAAACATACTTTGTCGACGTCATCTTAGCATGGTCATAAATTGAACTTTTTCTTTTTCGTGGAAGCAAGATCACTATTCTGTTTGCTAATTAAGTAATTGATACAATTGGACCTGACTTTATTGCCGACAGCATTCGAACCAAACATTTTTATGTTTGCTGTCGAGGTGACATCGATGTAAAAATCTATAATATACTTGCTAAATCATACGTTGCAAGTTCTCGCTTCATATGACAAAATGCTGCTTTTTCAGATACGACAGCGATGTTCAGTACATTCCTACGACATCGACCACTCCTACTCCTAACCAAACCCTGCCTCCTGCCGGGATGGCTAGCATGTTCTCGGGTAATGTTTCAGGAATGAGGAACTTCAGCGATGAATCAACTTCTTCTTTTCCGCAGCAGCAGCTTCAAAGCCAGTTGCCAAACCAACAGCTTTATTTGGCGCAAAATGGAAACCCGGCCAACATCGGTCTTCTTGGTAACACAGAATTGAGCAGCATGTCTTCTAACTATCCGCCACAGCATGCGAACGCCCTAAACACCTCTTTGCAACCTGCTGCGGTCTTTCAAAACGCCAACAACGCCTATAATCAAACCACTGATCCTCGCTACAAAGATAACCTCGTTATGAATCAAAACGACTCGAACAGGCGTCAAGTTTCCTCCGCCGCTCCAGAAAGAAATCCTCCCGAAACGGACCCCGCTCGTACTCAATACCTAGAGTCCCAGTCTGCTCACCCTGTTTTACCAAAATCCGAGCAGAGTAAATTTTATCCCGCTCCGTTTATTGCTGGTATTGCCGATCCAAATGCCAATTTCGATAACAACCAACCTTATTATTTTGCTACAAATCCAGGAACTTCGCAGCCAGAAGGTTTTCTGTCTACCGGGGTCACGCCGTTGTTTTTTACTCAAGCTGCTCAGCAGGTTGAAAGCAACAGTAATTCCGATCCAGACGGCGGGTTATCGTCACAGTTTGCCAATCAGCAATTTTTCATACTTAGTCCAGCAGCAATTCCTAATAGTTCAGAAAAAAACGGAAGCGATTATGATAATTTTAAACATATGATGATGCCCGTCACTCCCATTCATATGTATCCAGCTTCTTACATTCAGGGCGGTGCGCAAAATGAAAATCAGGAAAGTAAAAGTCAAGCTTGGGGTATCGAGGCATCGCAGCACTTTGTGTTTTCAGCGGCCGATCCAAACGTGCTTTATAGTTCACAAGCGGAACAAGATTCGAACTACCCCTCGAACCAGGCTCCTGATGGAGCTAAAAAACCGCAGCAATTTCAAACTCCTCAGCAGCAAGCCTATTTTCCGGCGGCATTAACTCCACTGACAGTAATGCCTTCACAAGGCAACAACTTCTTCTCTGGTTGGTTCACGGCTAACCAACCGCCATTGAACACCCAGCTATCTGTCGCGTCGTCAGGCCAAAATGATGACGAAGGCAATAAGTTTGGCGCTTCGCAGCAATACGCGACTCTGTCCAATGCGAGTCAGTCGAGTTTCTCCGCAGGTTCTTCTGCCGAATCCCAAGCGGCTTTCTTGCCTAAGCAAGACCAATACTATAAACCAGAACTTCCTGACCATCAGTCATTACCTTCTGTCGGCCAATGGGCTTCGACTAGTCACGCTCAGATATTTTCCGCCTCCCAACCACCTCCCCATCAGTGGATGGATTCTCATGCAACTTCACAAAATGTTTCGGTTTCACACGCCGTTTCATCGGGTCAAAATTTATCTTCTAACACTTCTGCAGTCAGTGCTAAAGCAACTTTGAAAAGTCAAATGCCACCTCTTGCTCCTATTGACAAGCTACCGGCAACCAACTTTGAAGAAACTGCAAATCGGTCGTTGCCAGAAGTTCAGACTTTTTCGGTCGCAATGGAAGACGACAAGGTGGGTGAAACCCCCGAACCAAAACCTGCTTCCATTTCTAATCGACTCAAACGGTTTAGTCGAGACCGTCTTGTGGCAAGTGTCGATAGTCCGGGTATTTTTCTGCCTCCAATGACTCCTCTTACCCCAGCCCTGACTCCTACATTGCTTGCTGGTATTGGTGCTGCGGCAAATCCTGAAAACCTTTCGGCAAAAGCGGAAGAGAATCCGCCGGAGGAACAGTCTGAGAAAAGTGTGTTCCAGTTTCCACCGTCGCATGTCAGTCGTCGAATTGCGGCATTGCGCGTAGAGGGCGCTCCTATCGATTCAGCTGACAGCACTAAAGCTGCCGCTGCAAGCACAGTCTGCGAAGAGAAACGAGGAGATGCTGTCTCGGAAGGAAACGACAGTGAGGCTTCTAAATCTGCCGAGGCTTCAAGCCAAGCTACATCCAAAGCCGTTGACGAGAGATTAGAGAGTGGTTCGAACATGAAGCAAGCGCCGTTGCTTAGCATTCCTCCATCTTGCTGGACTACCGAAGCATCCGATGTGAAGCCCAATACCGATCAACTGAAAAATCTCTCCGGAACATTAACAACACCAACCAACGAGCCAAGTCCTTCTAATCTCACAACTCCCACTCATCAGTTGAACACACCAAATAAAGGGTTGAACACTCCCACGCAACCACTTAATACCCCAACCCAACCTCTAAACACCCCCACAGATGTCATATCTCCCGTACCTTTATCGTTTTTATCATCCAGCGATGAAAAACCGACTCCTGTTAAACCGCTTATGCCAGTTCCAAGCGGAAAAAAGAGGAAAACGGATACCGATTCGGAAAACGCAGATTTGCCTCAAAAGCAAACTCGCTATGGTAGTTTAGGAAGTGATTTTGAGCAAAACCAAGAAAATGTTTCACCGTCAGCCGAGCGAGATGAATCTGAACTCTCTAGTGGGTCGGTTTCAATCAAAAAATTTGGTACGAACGAAGATGTCGATGCTTTTAATGAGAAAACTAAAATAGAAGACACTAATTCTAACTTTTCCGCGTTAAAATCTTCTATTCCCGATACTGATTGTTCATTAGTTTCAACGCAAATTCCTATTAAAGTCACTCCACCTGTGTTTAGCGCGCCATCTACCGAAGCGGTAAACGCCGCACCCATAAACACTCCAGTTTTTGTTCCTTCCAACGCAATCTTGCGACGTTCCTCAGGAGCGGATCGCCCATCATCATCGACCCCTCCATTTTTTACCTTCATCCCTGGATCTGCTGGTCTCCCCACGCCTATGTTTCTTGCTCCTGTCGAGCAATTTGATTCTAAACCAAAGCAAGGAAAAGAAAAACCTTCCGAAAACGTTGGGACAGATGGTCAAGGAGGAAGCAGTCCCATGAAACGCATTCCCTCGTCTTTGAGCTTGTGTGGAAAGTACCTTACCGACGATGGGCTGCAAACCCCATCGAAAATCCCAGTGGTCACACCGAGTGTGGTCCTGAGCGCCGGGATTTCGTCCGACGCCCAGCAGGTGTTCTGCTTTCCGCAAGTTATTCCGCACCTTTACAAAAGCTCCGGAACTCCTGACAAGAACAAATCGAAACCGGAAGAAGCTGATCCTGACAACGCTTTAAATCCTAAGCCTTCTGAAAAATCCGCTGATGGCGAAAAGAAAGTAAAATCCAGTAACGATGATCATCGCCTTCGTCCTCCTTCTTTGGTTGTTGATCCGCCGTCTGACACCGAAGACGAAAACAAAAAAAGACTCTCTCTTCTTCGCAAGTCCCCATCTCCGTCTAATAGTTCCCTTGGAAAAAGCGACAAACCACCACTGCCTGTCAAAGTAATTGATTTTTCACTCTATTTTCTTTATTAAATATAAAATTTTAAGCATGACTTATGACGATGAAAAATTGTTTTAAAATCTTTCATTTTTTGATGTTTTCTTCAAAGTGCGAACATCGAAATCGTAAAGACACCGACAATTGGTATCAAAATATTATTTTTGTGTTTATAAGTGTTTATAAGCATTGTACCAGAGACACGTGTTTTTTTCACTGAAATTTACCGGGCTTTATTCTCATTTTCTGTTTTGTATTAGTGTATGGTTTAATTTCTCTATTGTCGTCATTGTCGATTAATCCTTTAAATCGAACCAATCTAATTAATTTAATCTGGTTTACATTGTCTTTATTTATATTTAAAAAATTCGCTTGCTTTTTCAGTCCCCGATCGCCAAAAAACCGACCCTACACAGAACTAGGTCCGGAAGTAAAAAAGACCTTGTTCTGTTTCTTCACAATCTTAATTCGTCCGATTCGGAATCTCAAAGTGCCGCCGCCGCACCTTCACCACTCAACACACCTATCGGACTGCAGGTTGGTTCGATATCAACTCCAGTCGTTCGAGGTCTCGTCCTGTCAACAAATCGAATCGGCTTGTTGTATTCTTTCATAGGTTAACACCCCCACTCTTTCCACGTCAAAGATGCCGTCGCCCATACAACGTTTTCCTCCTCCTGTGCGTGTCCGGCCCCAGCCCCTTATGATGACTCCGATTTGCTTGACCCCAGGAAACAATTCCAACCAGGTGGGAACCGATTTTATTGTTAGAATTAATTATTAACTAAATTCATGATTTTTTCAATGTCTGTGACTGTGGCTTTTTCTGGCAATCGTTTGATCCTTCGTTCAATTTTATTGCGGTTTTTTCTATTTCCAAAGACGACTGGGTTCACCTCACCTCTTCAGCAAATCTCAACTTTATTCCATCTTTATCACCATCCCTTTGTAATTGCAAGACAATTTTTTTGTAACCCTCCTACGCTTGCACCTTCTACATTTTCTTTGTAAAGTTAAAAATACCTTCAACTGTTCAAACAAAAGTTAAACTCCAATTGACCTTATTTCACTGTTTAGTGAGACCAAGAACATTGATAGTCTTTGTTGCGTAACTGCTTGTGTAAGTTAACGTTTCGTAAGTAAGCGACAAATTCTTAAGTCTGTTTATTAGTTTTTGATCTTTTCTGCGGCCCATTTTCCTTGCATAAAAATTATAAAACATTTACAAAATAGATTTAATAAACATTAAAGTTCAAACCTTATTTTAACACAATTGCTTGTTCAATTGCGCATTAGTGAGAACCTTACTGTTCGACGGATACGTTACATTTTTGGAGACGTTGAAAAAGGCATAGAACGCATGCGGTACCATCTTCCACATAAAAACAGTTTTAGATTTTGTTTTTATTTTCATAAAAAGAGGAAAATTCTGACTCATACGTATATATACATATACACGTACAACTAAAAGAAAAAAGGACTTGGACGCATTCTTTATTAACTCGTGGTTAAAGAACACTCAGATTAATAAAGTCTTTACACAGGGGTAGGAAAACTTTTTAACTCCGCACTATAGTGATCTCCAAAAAAAAAAGAAAGATTTTCACTTTAAATCTGTCTCGAATTTCTTGATTTTTGTACCGAAAAATCAGTGATAGCTAAAAGCAATACCCAAGAATTTGGCTAAAGACAAAAACTAATTAATAGCTTTCTTATTTGTTTGAAGCTTCGCAGGCCGTAATTTGCCCACCCCTACTCTAACATGTCTTTACAAGCAGACTTATTTAAAGTCAATGAATTTATTTGTACTAAATTACTACCTTTTTCTAGTAGCATTGCAAACGGCTTTTTTTACCGCCCCCGAATCAACATTAGATTGTTTGAAAAAGTACATCAAACGTTCTTTATTGATAAGATGTCCCAATATTTCAATATATCCGTGTTACTATCAATCGCAGATAAAAATGCCTCAAACATTGTAATAATAAACATCTTACTTTTTTTTGGTTGATTTCGAGCTAAACAATATAAACAAAGCAATATAAAAGTATTACCTCTCTGTGGTCAGAAAAAAAAACTGTGTTAATTTCATAATCCAATCAGCGTATTACAGGTTGCCCAGATCCCAAACAAAATCTTGATCGAAACAGACGTAAAAAAGCTGCAAAACTAGAAACTGAATAAATATTGATTTTAGCTTCATTAGCGCTAGCAAGTTGCAGCGTAGCCGAACATTTGCGTGTGGCTCTTCACAAGATTCAGTGTTATCAAGGTCATGTGACATGGTTGGGCCAGTGCGTCTTAACCGGGTGAACGATTTACCCCAGGTTCAATGAAATTTTTCCAAGGATTAACAAATAAAAAGCGTTAATGAGGGGTGAAAAAATGATTTTTTTGTGTTTGTTTTAACCCTGATGTCTGATAGCATCTTTTCTCGATGAGTCGGACAGAATAAATTTTGTGCCGAGTACATTTGTGCGTTGAGTGTTTTGTTCCCAAAATTTGCACCGTGCCATGTTAGTGTGTTGAGTATAATTGCGGACATACGAGACTATTGATGATTCTGAAACAAATTTGTACGCGGATGAATGAAGTTCGGCTATTAGTGAAAAGAGTGAACGAAATTGAAAAAGGTTAAGAAGCACTGGCTTAGGCTACTTAGCTTTTATACATACGAGACCAAAAGCGTATCGTGGTCTTTGAAAATTGCTGTGTAAATCCTTCAAAGACCGCAAACGCCCATTTCAAGAACCGTTTGGCTTTATTCATATTGATACACCTTAGTGATAGCAAGGTAGTCACTACACTGCAACACACCTTACAATGCAAACAGAAATATTTTTTACAGCAGCAAATATAGTATTTCATTATATTCTTCGTCCAACTCTGTATTGCTCAATTACAAATTCGCTATGGCCCAACGATTGAGAAATCATGGCTTGTACCATGCTTTAATGTGTAATTATGTTTCTTGCCCATTCGTTCAATAATGACTGTATGCCGTGTGCGTAGGTTACCACTCCCACCATATTTCAACTTATCAGTCCCAGCCAAGCCGCCCCCCAATCTCCCTCTCTATATTTTTATTCCTACATTAGGGGGTCTGGCCCCCTCTCTACAGGAAGGTTAGTGATTGTTGTATAATTACATAAATTAACAATATAAGGTTTATGTCGTGTGTTTCTGTTGCATGTAAGCAAGTTTGCATTTCTGAAAAATGTGAAGCTTTGTTTAGAAGTTGTTTTCTTTACATACGATTGTTCTGTTTGAGCTAAAAGTTATCTAAGCATGTGGCTGCGGCTAAAAAAAAGTCCATTAATTTAATCTTCGTTTGTATTGCTAAAGGAGAATGGGTGAATCATCTTTTAGTTTTACAATAGAAAGTCAATTTCTTCAATTTATTTTGAGGCAATCTGCAAATTTTTTCAATTGTCATATTTTTGACATTTGCACATTTAATGATTAAATATGCGAAGGTAAAATGCCCATTAGAAAGTAGCGGTGAAAGGTTTTTGACCCAGAAAACTGCAATGAAATAGTTTATAGGTTTTATAGCTTGTATTATGCAATAATTTCTTGCATTAATTTAATCATTGAGTTCTTTTTTCAAAGTGTCACAGAGGTAGCTTGAAATACCAACTGTACAATCGTTTTATATTGACTAGTGTTGATATAACAGTGTGCCCACTAGTAGTTATAAAAATTTACATATTACCTGTGTTAGTTATATGTGTTTACATGTGTCGTCGGGAAAGCTTAGCGTGGTCACACTCTGACTTGCGGGCAGAAGGACGCGAGCTTGATGCTTAGTCTACCTGAGTACTCCCGCAATCCTTGAATGGGATCACGATGTGTTGTCTACAATAATGACTCCGCTTATAACAGAAAGCAACAACTAAATCAAAACACCGATACGAACAATAAGTTTTTTTGAGATTTATTGCGTGGCAAATTGCCGCTGTTGTCTTGACTTACATATTCTTAAGCTTTTCTTACAAGTTAAAGCTTTTTCTCGCACAACGATTATAGTTTTTTATTTATGTTATATTAATAATTGAAGATATGCAAGGTCGTTTGATTTAAACCAATGTAGAAATCTATGATTTAGATGAGATTTGCTTCATTTGTTTAAGAATATCTTTTATGCAGCATCGCGTCGCCCGCGCTTGGTTTTTTTCCAAAAGGACCTGTGCCGTCCGGAAGTAACAGCGCCTCTTTACTGAAATCAGCTTTAATAAAAAAGCTGCCCGTATTTCAGTTTCCCCCACCAGCTCCAGTCTCTACTGCTGACCCCACGATCTTTGAAAAAGACTCGAGTCCTTCAAATAAAGAATCGAAATCAGCAGCTCAATCAGAAACTTTAAATGCACCACGTGATTTCTCACCGATTGATGAACCAATCACAAAGTCATCCGGTGGCGAATTGGCTGATGACAGCCAATGAGCAAAAAGATTGCCGAGATTAAAACTGATGCGTCGTTCTACGAATTATCTCCCGTAGTTGAGTGCTGCTCTTATCAGGCTGGAATTGATTAAATCAATGGTGGTGCTTTGACATTAAGCTGTGGGATGTTTTGTGTCTATTTTATTCGGTAGATGCGTGGTGATATTGCAAGTACAGGGGGGTGCTGGCTTGTATAAGTTGCAAATGAATTTCCTTGATTTTATTGGTGCTTTTGTTGATTTTCTGTCAAACGAGAGACTTCGTTGAAAAAAATCATCAGCTATGTTGTTTGGGAGACGCATTTAATATCTTGATACCGTAGCAGCTACGTTTTAGAGAAGAAAACGGCCCTTAAGCGCTTGTATGTAAGCTTGTGCTTGCTTGTTTTTGTTTTTTCGTAAATGCACTTACTCATAAAGTGTCGGCGCTTTTTACTAATCGCTTCTCCCGTTGGTCAAGATATTAATTGTGTTGCTAATTTACGTTTTTTTCACAGAGTCTACAGGTGTAGAGCTTTTGTTTTCGCCACTGTAAAATATTGATTAATCTATGAACTGTTTCTGTATGACAATGAATGGATATTTCAGTCCAAACTCGATCAGAATCGGTGCTATTTGCTAACGAGTTTTTTTCGACCCTTCAACTTTCGAAATTGTTTCCAGTCTGTTTTCACCCCATGCTGTCGACAGTTCCTGTCTTACAACAGTGTATCGCGCGTTTGGAACCCCCTTGTCAAGATTTTCACGGTCGAGGTGCTTTTAGTTTTTTTAACTCTTTCTTTTCTGTTTTAACTTGATTACGTATTGCTTAGTCTGACGTCGCGAAGGTTTATTTTTAGCACGGTCTTGTCACGCAGCCCCGGGTTGAGTGTCGTTCTTGGCTTTTTTTTGATCAATGATATAGATGCATCAGGAGATCATTAGTTCAAAATCAGTGTTGGTACAAGTCAACTCTCTCGATTTTATCAATAAAATGTTTAATATCTATTTCTATGAAATGTATTGTTTTTGTTTTTTTGCTCAGTACAATTGTCACGTTTTAAAGTTCACGGAATTTATTTTCGCCAGTTTCTTTTTTGAAAAGGCAAGCTAACCCTGATACTAATCGTTGATCATGTGACCGCTTTGTTGTGCATTGCTGTAACAGCGCATCAATGCTATCAAGATTGTTCCTTGAAATTCGCTTCGTATGTTTATGTCTCAGCCGGCAGCCGCTAGAGCTAATAATCAGGTCTCTTATTTCATCATGCTAGTTTTCTATTCAATGCTATCTATAATCGCCAGTCTTTTCTCGAATTTGACGTTGCCATCCATGTGCCAGTCATAGGCGTATGCATGGGGAGATTTGAAGGTCAACCCCTCGTTCATAAAGAATGTACGCAGACCACTTAAAAGAGAATTAAAGCATAAAAAAGATGAAGACCAAAAAAAAGTCTTAGCAATCGTGCTTTCTGCTGGCAAAATCTTTTCCTTGACAAATTTTTGCTTTTGCTACTGGTGCCAGCTATGCTGATGCGACATGGCATAGTGGCCTATTTATGGCTTGATCATGCGTTTGTAAAACCCGTTCAATGTTTCTTCTAAAAAAGAAGACGCTTAATAATTATTTATACTGATTAACTTTTATATGTTTTCAAAACAATAATTTTTAGAAAAATGCCAAACAAAAAACTAACATTTGTTCAAAACCGCAACAATTTTGGTTTGTGTTACTTTTGCATGCAGATGATTTTGACCTCTGATTTAAAATGATAACTTTTTTGGTTTATAATTAGATTTTTAAACAGCTCTGGAAATATTTACCGATTTTGGACCTTGACCAAATTCAGTTAAGTAGCCTTGATCTAAGTTATACAACAGGCAAGTTCAATCAACTTTTATAAAAACTTAATTCTAGATTTACGCCACCACTGTTGTGTAAGTCAAAAGTATCCACATTTATTTTTCAGTCTGGTTTTAATGTTTTTAGTTTCATCTTCAACTTGTATTGTTAAAGGACTATAAAAGTTTTTGCTTTACTAAAATCTCGTTACAGTTGGTTGCTTTACCATCTCTTGTAAATAGTGTTTTTTATCTTCATCTCTGATTTATCCTTCTCACTCACAGAAACCGTTAGAGACGACGGCTACCGTCAAGCGCTTTTCCCAATCTTCCTAGATGCCAAAAGATGTTGTCCAGCTGATTTTTTTATTTTGTTTTTTAGATGAGCAAAAGGAACGTTATAATTTATAAACAGTTTCGTTTTAATTGTCTGCTCTGCGTGTAAAAGATCATGCAAAAGTAAGGCAATGTAAGTGATTGGGCCAGCCCGTCCCGAAGAGCGGTAGACTAGAGTGGCTGAATGAGGGCAAGGTTACAGTATTGAGAATACTGCAAAAGCGAAGTTTCTTAAATACAGCTTAGCCAATTACTTTTAAGAAAGTTCATATGTGAAACAAGGCAAGTTTTATCAGCAAGACTTATTTAAGAAATTTTAATCTACCGCAATTAAGGCTTCTTAAAATCTAGGTAGTGACTCCAAACCAACCGATCAACAACAGCCTGACGCATCGAATGTTACTGTAGGCAGCGTGGTCTGGTGGTTAAAAGCGCCGTATTGATGGCGCACGTAATCAGCACGATCGTGGTCAAAAAGCTACTCGCGTCATTCTGTTGTGTTTACGGGGCAAAAGACACTTTACTGTCCTAGCAGGCAGTTTTAAATTTCAACCGGACAAGAATATCTAAACAGATCGGGGTAATCGCTTGAGAATTTTCCAACTATAATGTCTCGGACCGTGACGTATGCAGAAATTTGTTATGAGGGAGTTTGCAAGTCGAAAACACGATAATTAAAAGCGGTCTTGGTCATAAGTCGGAAACTTTTCCAAACTTACATTCAAAATTCGAGTGAACGTTCAAAATTGCTTCTATATTAAACAACAAGTCACACCTTTCATCGCTAATTAGCAAGACACAACGTCAACTCGTTTTGTTGCTTCTTCCTTTTTCTAACCCCGTCTTTAACAACACACAAACTTTTCAACATTTTGTTATTTTGTTCATGTGGCGGAGCAGAAATAAAAGAAAACTGAACTGAACTGAACGTGTTTAATGCTTTCTATATAGAACACCTTGCAGTAGCATGAGTTTTTTTTCGCCATACCATAAACGCAATTTTTAATATCAATAAAAAATTTTTTACGAGTCTAGCTCACTGGTATAATTAAACTAATTTAGCTCAAATCGAACTATATTTAATAATGGCTACTATCACAAAAAATTGCTACAAAAGTATCAGGATAATTTATCTTGTATTAATTTCTATTGAGTAAGATGATTATTGCACTTGGGTGCATCTGACTATTGGCTTTTTTTATAAATTATATTTTAATTGCATGATAATTTGATTCAAAAATATTCAGCTCTTATTGCCTTATCGAGCACTCTGTAGTATTACTGAAATCAGCTACATTTAGCTTAAAGCCACTTGGCTCTCTAGGAATTCGTAATCTGTATGGTTGAGGAAGGAATAAAATGTAAGTTGATTTAAATTCATTTACTGATAGCAAAATTTTGCACGTCCTTTATAGTGCACCTTGACAGCTCATAAACATTATTTCCTAAAGTGAAGATCATTTTTCTACTTGTTTTATACCCCATTCTTCTCGTAAAAAAAAACTGCTAGAAAAAGAAACGAAAATCAGAAAAAGGTTGTTGTTATATAGAAGGCCAACAACTCTGTGTCAAACATACGAGTAAACAGGAATTGGGCCGAGAGTTTATCTTTTTACTACCCCAGGATGCTGTACAGCCCAAGTCAGATGCTGGCAGCGATGGTGTTGAGCCAACATCAGGTTTAGTCATCAAGAACCGTCAGAGCACGTACAGCGGGATAGTATCCCACTACCAACTATAACTGTAGATATATATGTAAAAGAAATCGTGTTTTGGCACTCGCACGCTAGCGTAAAATCTTTTTTCTTTTTGCTCTTTCTTTGATTGAAAAAAATAAATTGCTTTCCTTTTCGAACAAGGTGCTTAATTACAACAAACAGCTTTTTTTTATGAATAAAGTTTAAGTTTAATCAAATTATACGGACTAAATTTCACGGATGATGACAAATAGAGAAACTAAGCCAGCAACTTCTACACACGTACTCCATGTCATGCCCAATGATTTTTGACTGCAGCAACATATCCCGCTCTACTTGTGCTTTTGTTTTTATTGACTTAAAAAACTTCAAAACAATGTAAAACATTCGTAAAACCAGAAACCAGCAGTCAAGTTAACTTTTCGAATTAGTTAAGAGCTTGATCAATTAATAAGCTTATATTTGTTTATCTAGCCTAGGTTAAACATCTTTTCGAATATAATCAAGATTTTTTTTATTGAAATGTGCACAAAACAATTTGACCTATAACGTAACAATTTACGCAAAATTAAAAATTGAAATGATTATTTTTTGTTTGTAATTCTAAGGAAGTATACACAACTAACAAACAGAAATTTAAATGTTTGATAGCAAAAAAAAAGCCCTGGAAGTTAACCCAGAGTGGAATGGCTGAAAATTAGATTTAAAAAAAGAAAGCTAGAACTTCTTCCTACAACTTTTATTTAGATTTATGTATCAAGTTTTTTGGTAAGTTAATCAGCAACTACGGTAGATGTTGTGCATGGTGAAACGAATTTACATACCTATAACATCATCATCATCATCTATGTTTATCCTCGTGACTTGCGGGAAAACGTCAAAGGTTTTAACTTCGGCAACCGTCAAGCGATTAGGGTTTTTGGATATGCTAAGATATTGCTGTCTGGTTGAAAGTTTTTTGTTTTTTTTTTCTTAATTTTTATTTAGTTATATGACTGGAATTCAGAGATGCTTGCTAAGACCTCCAAGCCGAAGAAAATGCCGTAAAGTGTCTTTCCCAAAGACACAAAAGAATGGCGCGAGTAAGTTTTGAACCACCACCATGTAGATTGTGTTCGTCATTAATACGACGCTTTTATGTATTGAGCTACGCTGATGCAGAAATACTGGTACGTACATTATCGGCTATGCTAATTTAAAATCCGTTTCTTTTATTATAAATTTAAGTTGTTATTAAAGTTGTACAATTCCAGTAGATCACAGTATCTATTGCAACCATCATTTATCCACTTGAAGAGTGGTCTTCAGTTGTCTTTTCAATAATTTACAGCAAAAAGTGTTTTTGAATTAATATTAAAAAAAATTTTTGTCGTTATCCGACAGTTCCAGACCACCTGTCATTCGTTAGTTTTAACATGTTTTGAAAAGGGCCCTGCCGTTGTGCAGAATCTGACACCCTGAAATAAATTACATTGATAGAAATAAGTTACATAGATAATATTACATTGACACCCTGAAAATAGTTACTGAAATAAGTTACGTATAAAAACTTTTTTTTTCATGTGCAAAGACATTTGCCAAAGCACAGTAAATTTTATTTTACTTTGCACTCTTAGAAAACTTTTAAATATATGGCTCATAGTTTCACAACATTATTACTTTTGCTAATGTACACTTGACTGATTTGGCACTTCGTAAATTAAAAATGGCACGAAAGCGTTGAGAAATTTCGTTTAGGATATTAAATATTTAAGTTTTTAAGTTTGTTTGCATTTGCTGGTGGATCTGATATTTACGGCATAAAAATGCAAAAAGCTCGGACTCTCTGGACGATTGAATTAGCAGAATGTTTGAATGAGTTGTAAAGAAAAACCATTAATAGATGTTAGATCAGTGTTTCTCAAACCTTTTTTTCTGCGACCCAAAATCGCTAAAAACAACGATTTACAAATGTGACTGCGACCCAAATAAATTTGAGTGAGCGCTTATTTTGATTAGAAGAAAACGAAATTGTTATGTAAGCCAACAATGGTTGTCTAATTTTTAGCTGTAAATAAGTCGGCAGAAATTTGTTTGTGAGCAAACTTATTTCGATTTCTTGATTTTCGGCTGAAAAACGTAGTGATCTCTAAAAAAAAAAAAAGGTCCTCACCTTAAATCTGAGTCTGATTACTTGATTTTGGTCTTAAAATTGTAATGATCCCTTAAAAAGGTTCTTCACTTCTGAAATCTTGTGTGCGCAGATCTTTTCTTTTACGCGCGGTAATTTACAAGCCTTCGCGACCCATCCACATAGTCTTGGCGACCCACTTTTGGGTCGCGACCCATGGTTTGAGAAACGCTGTGTTAGATCTTACTTAAACTAAATGTAACAATCAATCAATCATTATTATTTTTGTCACAACTCTTAAAACAATAGAAAAATAGCACAATAAAACAGCAATTGAAAACAAAGGTAACAGGGAAGATGCCAACAGACCTCACGATCATCAAGTCAAGCTACCGCCCAATGTCAGACTTTTTTATGCTTTTTTTTTAATCATTATGATTATATGGTTTAGCTAATCATCATGCGTGTTTCTGAATAATTAGAAAAAATTTTACCGTTTTCATTTAGTAAAGTGAGATAATATATTGTTAATAGCTATTTTTGAATAGATTGTAAGAAAGTTTTTTTACATTTATTATGCTATGGATTTCCAGTTTTTTACGATCGCCATGCGAGTAAAATCTACTTTAAAATTACTACACAGCCTAACGTGATAGATGTTCCTCCACTTAAAAAGTTTATTTAAATAAATCTTTCTTTAACACTAGCCCCAAACAATAGCCCCAAACTTAACCGACAATTATTTGCTAATGGTTCATCATTTTTATTAAATACGTATATTTTAGATTAGTATTTTGTGTTATTTGGTTTTGATGTATCATTATTGTTGTTGTCATTATGGCAGTCGCATTTCAAATGAATTCCTTTACGTTGAAAAAAACGCGTGTAAAAAAGATGTGACAAATAATTACGTAATTCAAATCATTGACTTCGTCTTTTTTAAATTACAGTACATAGTTCTTTAAATCATTTTATTTATCTGAAGAGGGCTGACGCAAGCCGAAAACGTTTATCATGATTTTTTCTTCTGTTTGTTTTTGTTAAAAAAAATTTTTTTTTTTTAAAGTTTCTGATGAATACATTTATGCTGTTATATTTAGTCGTGTCATGGATCAAGAAAACATTTTACTCTCTTCCCAAATTGTCTTTCTTTAACACGTTGGCTGCCCCGTGTATCACCGGTGATACATTCTCACTTTTATTCACAATACGAAAAAAAGCGTGTCAGCCAACGTGTTAATGTTGAATTTGCAATGCTTAAAGGTCATTTACTGAAAATTTAAAGTTGCTACAGATGCAGTGCAACTATTTAAGCAACTTAATTTTTTTCAGGCATAAAATATATTTTGTATGGTATCATAAGGAATTAAACATAAAGATTAAAATCAGGAATTAAACATTATACTGTAGGTATTATTTGACACAGTATTATTCTATGTTTGAGAATTAAAATTGAAACATCGGAAACCTAAGCATCGAATGAAAAGCTTAGGAGTTGATATTTAAACACTGAACAATAAAAATATTATTTAGAATGCTTGGAAAAAATTACGAAAATGGCAGCACGGTTGTTGGAAAAGCAAGATTCTGGATTTCGAAGTCGAGTACAATTGTCAAAGACGCTTTCCGATATCGATCAAATGAAGAAGAAAATCAGCTTGGCAGGTAACTGTTAGAGAAAACAAGGAGAAGGAGGTTTTATTATTTCATCTAAAAACATTATGTGTGAAATAAACTATTTTTTTAGCTAAAATAAGTAAGCTAAAATAATTAAAGAAAATCACTTTGTAGGATTTAAACCCAGCTGTGATCTAGACCTACATATACAGTGCAAACCTTCCTGAATCTCACTGTACGAGACACATTGATATTGAAGCAATAAATGCGCCTAAAACGAACTATGATGAATAATTCTAAAAGACTAAGATTTAAACGTGACAAACCAACAAATGAGAGATAGAGAGAGAAAAAAAAAGAAATCAATAACTAGGCTAAGATTTGAATGACAATTAAGAAATTAAAAAGAATTTAGCGAACTTACTGTATCGCAAATAAGGCGGAATAAGGCGTAAAATGGCGTTTAGGCGATTTTAAACGTTTTTATTCGGTACTGGAAAATAAGTTGATATAAATAGTCGTTCAAATAACCGAACAAATATTTTCTTACCGTGAGAAGCAAGTTGATATAAAATCGAATTGTCCAGAGTGGCGGGCGCGGAGACAATAAAGAGTCTACTCTAGAACGACTAAGCTGAGAATTTGGCCATCGCGTTTGCCACATGGCGAAACCAAAAAAGAAAGGCGAAGACGTAACTAGAGCATAGCTGAAGAAAGAGATTAGGCGCATAGAGCGTAGAAGATTAAATTGAAGAAAACATGGAAATTTGGATGTAATAATACTTAAACGCCCAACAAATTTAAATATAGTTTTTGTACAGACCAAAGGGTAAGTTGTTCTAGGCAGCAAAATAGAATTGAAAATTTAATGATCATAATTTTTTGACCCTTGTATCTTTTTCATGGAGCCGTATGTGAAACATTTTGATTTGGTTTTTACAATAGGTGAATTTTTAGTGTTATGTCTTACTGCTTAACCAAAATTATAAAAAAAATTAGAAATTGCTTGTCTTTCTAAATATCTGCATAAATAAAAAAGAAAATTATTTGGTAATAAAAAGATATTTAAAAAATTTTGATTTTATATAGTAGTTGCTCATCTCGTGCTCTCTTTGTGTTTAGTACTTAGCATTCTCTTAATTGGAAAAATTTGACTGTTTAAAAGTTGAAAAAAGGTGAGGCCACTACAAGTCACCTATCAAAGTAATAATCCAGCAAAGGGGATCAAAAACGCGAGCGAAATTTTTTTTCAACGTTTTAAACTTTCGACCATGGTCATGATCGGGAACCAAGAGCTTCATCTTGGTTTTATTTTTTAGTTCATAATAGAAAAAACTATGAGATAAAAAGAAGCATCATTTGTGAAAAACTTGACTATTTCATGATATGGTGAACAAGAAAGTAACAGCAATACAGAGAAGAAATTAGAAAGACTTGAAAAAAGGACAAAATTTTGAGTCTTTTTCACTGTGTTGCCGTTACTAACCTCACTGGCCTCGAGGATTTTCCCAAATTTAAAAGGTAATCAACTAATCTTGGCGAGTATTGAATGAGGACCAAAATTTTTTTTAGTTAGCAACGTACCAATTTTAGCTACAGAATGCAAATTAGGCCTATTCCAAAAAAAGATTTTGGTACCCATACTGTTTTTGGTCTTTACTTTTGAATTAGTTGGTATTTCCAATTTTTTTCTAAAACTTCAAAAATTTTTAAAAGATTTCTTCATAGTGTCTCTGAAAAAATAATTAGTTAGTTGCACTAACATCTATGCTGATTAAATAGTCTATTGTTTCGTCTTATTATTAAAATAAAATTTGTTTGCTTCACACCTAGTTATCTTCTTGACTTGCA
Source organism: Diplosoma virens (assembly GCA_963680785.1). NCBI lineage: Eukaryota > Metazoa > Chordata > Ascidiacea > Aplousobranchia > Didemnidae > Diplosoma > Diplosoma virens. The sequence goes on from OY796891.1 coordinate 26,033,375, forward strand.
GGAAAGCATCGGAGGCGCTATACATAAGCCAACTATCAAGCGATTACCCCCGACTTGCTTTCAGAGACGCCAAGTTACTACTGTCGCGTTGAAATTTTTTTACTTCATTTTTTATTCAGAAATAATAAGGCTAAAATTTATTACTGCTTTTTGAGACCGCCAAGCAGAGGAAAGTGCTGTTACGTGTCCTTAATAAGGAAGCAACACAAGGTTTTGAACCGTGGCCGCGCTGATCAATAATACAGCACCTTGACCACTCGGTTACGCTGCCGACATTTAATCCTAATATTTATTATCAAATAAAATCAAACCGTTTGTTAAATCAGAACGATGTCATCAAACCGCGAAGGAAAAGTCCAAAAAGTTGCAACAGGATTATGAAAGAAAAATCTGGAAGATATCGACGGAAAACTTAGAAATGCGAAAGCAGTATTTTGATACGTGTAATTCAAGTTTTTCTTTATTCCTAAATAACTTTCCAGACCGACCCAAATTCGAAGTTCTTTCCTTACGAAGAAAATCGCTCCCGGTAAGAACCAAATTCCTCGACGATATTTGGTAGATATAAACATAAACTGTTCTTACTATTTCTTGACTAATTGGGCTCATTTCTTACTCTTAATGAGCAACAATCATAAATTGATCGCAGGTTTAACCCATATACAAAGTAGTTGAAAATTTTGTGATTTCTGAAAAAAAATTGCAAAAGTTTTAATAGTGCGAAGCGCTGTTTCAATGCATACCGTGGTCGATATAAAGCATTTCAGTACAATTTTCATTGCACTGCAAAAAAACTGCTGCGAAATTGGAAGAAATTCTACATTCTACAAACATCAAAAACGCCGACTGCAATGATCAAAGACCTCGCAGCAGTTTTCTTTACAGTGTACTCCGCTGTCTTAACAAGGTGCTCTAAATTAAAGTCATTTCACTCTGAAGAAACAAATAAAAAAATTGTATGGATTGCAGTATCTTGAACACCCCAAAAGCAGAGGGAAAATAATCCCTTGATGATTGCTTAAGTTTTAACCCTCCATCATTGTGCATGACGACAATGAAGGATAAACAAAATTTAACACTTTGGCCATGCAACACAAAAGTTGTTCATTTTATTCAATGTTTAACACGCTGAAATAAAAAGTTTGAACACCTTTGTTAGAAAATTTTTTTACTTTCAAATAGGTTCTAACTAAAAATAAAAAAACTTATAATCAACATACCGTCCGGTTTGTGTGATGGCTTACCATTGCTATAAACGTTGCATTTTGAATCCCAATCATTGCATTTTCAAAATCTGACAGAGTGTTGTCGACGGCTCCGTTGCGACAAGTAGATCTGCATTAACGGTCAATCTATCGCGCAGACGCTATGTTGCGGAGATGAGTAGGCCTACTGCAAACTCGTAACAAACTTCAATGCATAAAGCGAGCACGTTGGAAAGTTAGGTTTAGTTATATTTAACATCTAACCATAGGCGTACCAGCCCAAAAAATTTAAGAGAGCAATAGAGTTTTGCCCAAATTTTGTGATATTTGCCCGAATCATGATTTTCTAGTACTTTAAGGATATGAGAAAAAAATTTGTCTAAGATTCTAGGGCAGGGGTGCTCAACCGGGGGTAAATTTGACCTGCCTTAGGGGTAAATTTTGTTTGCAAAAAATTCACAATTTTACTACTACACTACACTTCACTACTACAAGAATAAGCTATCAGTATCATTTCAGCAGCGTGGTTTACCTGTGTTATTCCTGTACATGAGCAAATGTGGATGTTGACCACAAAGCAGATGGCAACATTGTTGGAATTGCAACGTCTTCTGTTGTGTAATATAGTAAATGTTATTATGCAGTTAATAGAATTTATTAACTTAATAATATTTATTTTGTCTCGAGTTTTTGAACTGCGTGTTGAAATCGAGATTTTCTATGAGAACGCAAATCCCTGTTAAGCAACCAGTTTAGCAACGACAAATTTATTGGTGCATTAGCTTATTTGACAGATATTTTTTTACTTTGAATCAGGTACATGAGCAAATGCAAGGAAAGAGTATTACAATTATTGATGCACGTGATAAAATTCGGACAAAACTAGATCTGTAGGCTAAGAGAATTCGAAAAGGTACGTATTTACGCAAAATTTCCAACATTTGATGACTGGAAAGTTAATAAAAGTCGCAACGAGATTTCTGACCTCGAAATTGAGATATGTCAGCACCTAACCGTTTTGAAAACCAACTTTGGCGCTTACTTTGATGATACAGTTTTTAACAATAATGTTCCTTGGATCACCCATGCCTTTGAAGCCAAGTTGGAAAGTATTGCTGACGATGATAAGTGCAAAGATGAATCGATTGATCTCCAATCTTCAACTGCGCTTTATTCCACATTCATATCGTGCAGTGGTGCTTTTTCAAGATTCTGGTGAGGATTGGTGGATGGGCTTCCTACGCTGACTAAGCGCGCTTTGGAAGTTGTTGTACATTTCCCAACTACTTAACTGTGGGAGGCTGGGTTTTTCTCATTAATGACCATGAAAACAAAACAACGATCTCGTTTAGTTACCAAAGGCGACATTTGAGTAGCTCTTTCAGCAACCGCTCCAAGATTTTTGGAACTTCTACGTAATAAACAAGTACAAAAGTCTCACTAATTGGTTGAAATTGTTTGTTACTCATTAATAAAAAAATTAGCATTATTTGCGTAATTTAAGACTTTTTAGCCTCTTGACTGATTATAGGAATTGGTAGAAATGAAAATATAAAAAAAATTTGGGGGTAAATTTTACTTTTAAAATTTGCCAAGGGATAAATAAGAGAATAAAGGCTGAGAACCCTTGTTTTAATGGTGAAGATCAAAAAAAGAAAAAATTTCTCAAATTTTTCAAAAAAATTTCTCTCAAGTTTCTCAATTTTCGTCCAAAAAACAAAGTGTTCTCGAAAAAAATGATCTTTACTATAGATTTGTCTCTGTTTTCTCAATTTTCGTTCAAAAAACAAAGTGTTCTCTAAAAAAAAGTCTTTATCTACAATCGTAAATTTTTTTCCGCATTCGGCACAAAAAATCTTTTTTTTATTCCTGGTTTTGCCGTAATTTTTTTATCACTGCCAGAATAATTTTGCTTTTGCCCAAATATTTCCCAGTCGCTGCCCGAAAAATTATAATTTTGCCCAAACTATAGAAACTTGGGGGCAATTGCCCCGCTGCTCCCCTGGCAGGTATGGCTATGCATCTAACAATTCAAAATACTTTTTTCCTATTTGCAAACTTCCGATAGCATTCAAATTCTTTAAAAATATTTTGCTGCGTTTAAAGATTTTAACAATAGAATTTTAGGAAATAAAATCTGAAATTGGAAAGCAACGAAATTTTTTGAGAAACAAATGTGACAAGCTAAACTTTTATAAACAAAAAAAGATAGAAGAGCTAAAAGAATTGAAAACGGTGTGGACTTCAAACTCATCTTTAAACTTAGCAGTGGATAAAACAATAATAGAGGTAATCTTTATAATATTGCGAGGCTTTTTTGAAGTAAAACAAATAATTTTTTGCTATTAGTAACAATCAGCTTTATGAATTTTATTAGTAATTTGAGATTTTGACAGAATTGTTCTTATCAAATTTGTATTTTTCATAAAAATCATTTAGCTAAAAAGGCTATTTAATATGACAATGTTAAATTCAAAATATAAAATTTTAAATTTAATTTTGGAACGTGATGGCTGGAACGTTGAAACAATTTTAAAATAAAGAAGCTCAAGATTACAATTTCAGTTGCTCCAATCAAAAAGCAATCGTACCTCAACATATTTTGCATAACCTCAATTATGTTATTAATTTTAATAAAAAAATTGTCTTAGCAACCGCGAGTAATTTGCGTAAACTATTAATTAAAAAGAATTTACCTATTGCAAAACTTAAACCAAATCTTAATATTGATAAAAGTACCGTTCCTTTCTATACTTATTTAATAATTAATTTAGTAGATGATTAGCAATTTTTATAACGTTACCGGTATATATGTTTTTAGTAAATTTTGCCTATGCGTTAAAATTTTTCAAGAAATGCATCTTATAACCTTTTGACAATGATCCATATGAATTCATTTGAAGTTTAATATCCATTCCATATGCTCCTGTGGTATAAATCAGAAGTCAGTCTTAACTTTAGCAAACACAATAGATGGCGTTATATTTTTTAAAAGTAGAATTAAACACGACATTTCGTCCGCTTCGTCAGGCGAATTTCTTCAGAATATAAACAATACACCAGTGCCTCCCAGCCGGGGAGGAATTCCTCCCAAATGAGAAATGTCAGGAAGAAAGAATTTTACTTTAAAATTTTGTTGTCAATCTTTTATTTTTAGTTTAGTAATGTTGTATTATCAAAAAAATAATAATAATAATACAACGATATTGAACTTAAAATTAACCAAAACCATCGATCAAACACGACCGCAAAAGCCAGCCTTGCAGATCTTTGTATCAATAACACGACCTCAGACATTCTTTTAGCTCAATCAGAGAACTTTTTATTTCATTCTTCCTTTGTTTTGGTGCAAGTTACCCATCATTTTACTTCATAATTTTGCACGAAAGCCAACCCACTGCAAATACGTCACCATCGGGCTGTTTACGACCTTCATTCTCTAGAGCATATTTCCATCACGACCCGAACAGATGGCTGTGTACTTAGTTGCACCGCTTGGCTTGGAGATCTTGTCATTTTGACAAAGTGGCTCTAAAAATAATTCCTCGTTTTCTCTCCTTCTCGACTAATTCTTTCTCTTCAAGTTACACTAAGCAAATCTTCAAAAATTTAAATTAATCTGGACTGATGTCTTAAACAAACCAGTGTTAGTTTACTTTCAATCTTTTTTCATCGACTCCAAGTCTGCCGTTTCTCCTCTCTCTTCCACTCTTCATTTTTTCTTCCTCTTTGAAGCCGTTTGGATGAATGCAAATAAGCTAAGACCAGCGAACAATGGTACTTTGTCTTAACTCTTTTTGCCACGATTCGGTCTATCTACTTTATCTACATCTTACACTAATCTCTTACCAGACAATTTTTCCGGATATCAATAATTCTGATTGACTTATCAATATAACTTCATTGAGACATTTGGGGGGCGGCACGGCACAATTCTTTCCCCCAAAATACGCCACTGCTCGGAATGTTTAAACAAAAATAATTTATTTTAAAATTCATATGTTCTTCTGGTAAAATCAGAGGCAAGTAAAACTTCAACAAATATAAAAGGCGTAATATTTATTAAAGAAGAACTCAACGACGTTTCGTCCGTTACATCGGGCGGACTTCATCAGGTAAAAGCAGAACACAACGCGCACCGTATTTAAAAAGCAAGAAGTTAAAAACACAAACCAACAAACACAAGGTGAGAAGCGAACATACATAACAATTTAATAATTACTTAGTGCAAAAGAAACAAATTTAACATGAGTGAAAAAATATCCAATTATGTCGGTTTACCATATATTAAAGATTTAAGTGATGAAATGGCTAGAATTTTGAGAAAATTTAATAGTAATGTGTATACTTACCCTTATAAAATAATTGGAAATATTTTACCAAAAATAAAAGACTCTGTGGATGATATATATAAGCGTGGTGCAATTTATAAAATTCCGTGCAAAGATTGTTCAAATGTATATGTTGGTGAAACGGGCAGATGTTTTAATACTCGCTTATCGGAACATAAACGTGATTTGAAACCGATTAATTTGGCTAAATTAAAAGAAGACGATTTGAATAAAAAAACTGCATTAGTTAAGCATTGTTTTAATTGTGAACATAGGATTGATTTTGGTAATTTTGAAATATTGGATTATAACATTGACTATGATAAAAGAAAATTTTTAGAATCGTTTTATATTAATAATACAAAAAATTCAATAAATGATAAAGATCGTAATGTTTTTCCAAAAATATACAGCAATATAAAAAATCTCAACTAATGTGGGTTTTCAACCAGTTAAATTTGTTTCTTTTGCACTAAGTAATTATTGAATTGTTATGTATGTTCGCTTCTCACCTTGTGTTTGTTGGTTTGTGTTTTTAACTTCTTGGTTTTTAAATACGGTGTGCGTTGTGTTCTGCTTTTACCTGATGAAGTCCGCCCGACGTAACGGACGAAACGTCGTTAAGTTCTTCTTTAATAAATATTACGCCTTTTATATTTGTTGAAGTTTTACTTGCCTCTGATTTTACCAGAAGAACATATGAATTTTAAAATAAGTAATATCCCTGGTAACAGTGTTTATATTAAAAATAATTTAATTGCTGCAATACTGGTTCTATCTTTCATCTTAAATTCAGTGTTTCAACAGAATATTTTGATAAAGGATTACTAGTTTTTTCTTTCAAAAACACAATTTTTTTGTGTTTGATCAAGTTAATTTTAGCTTGTAATTGTTATAGCTACTACAAATTGGCGTAATGCCATCATAAAGAATGACATACCGAGGTACAACTGATCAAAAAAGAATTTGTTGAGAAACTTTTATCCAAGACTTGTAGCTTCTTCCAAATGCAAAATTGCACTGGTAGAAACGGCATTGTGCCTCGCGCACGCCGATGACCAGATGCTAGGAATATATCAGGTTATAAAACAGATGGCACTATAGAGTGCCATTTTCATCAATTCTTTTTTGACCAGTTGTACCTCGGAACGTCATTCTTTATGATGGCATTACGCCAATTTGTAGTATAGCTACAACAATTACAAGTTAAAATTAACTTGATCAAACACAAAAAAATTGCGTTTTTTGAAAGTAAAAACTAGTAATCCTTTATCAAAATATTCTGTTAAAACACTGAATTTAAGATCAAGAGTATAGAATGCCATAGAGTGCCTTCTGTTTTATAACCTGATAAACTTTTATCCAAGAACGAGTTATTTGTCTCGATGACAAAAGATCGAATCATCTTATGGTTTGCGTTTTCTCGAATCGCCTGATTAACATTAAACACTAGAAGTAATTTATGTAAACACTGTTACAAGGGATAGTACTTAATTTAAAATTCATCAGTTCTTCTGGTATTATCAGAGACAAGTCAAACTTTAAGAAATACAACAAAAGGCGTAATATGTCTTTTAAAGAAAAACTTCTAACACGATGTTTCGTCCGTTACATCAGGCGGACTTCTTCATGTCAAAACAAACAAATTCACAAAGTATTTAAAAGCCAAAATCAAAACTAATGAACACCATCATGAGCGGCAGCCTACACAACAAGAATTTAACAACTTTGTGCAACAGAACTAAAATCAACGGATTGAAAACTCATATTCATTATAAAATTCATATTTCAATATATTTTAGGAAAAACATTCTAATCCTTTTCCTAAAATATACCGAAATATAATTTTTATAATGAATGTGGGTTTTCAACCTGTTGATTCTAGTTCTGTTGCACAAAGTTGTTAAATTGTTGTTGCGTGGGCTGCTTTTCACCATTATGTTCATTAGTTTTCATTTTGGCTTTTAAATACTTTGTGCATTGTTTTTATCTGAAGAAGTCCGCCCGATGTAACGGACGAAACATAGTGTTACAAGTTTTTCTTTAAAAAATATATTACGCCTTTTGTTGTATTTGTTAAAGTTAACTTGCCTCTGATAGTACCAGAAGAACTGATGAATTTAAACTATAAGTAATTTCGGTAATGCTCTGCAGAAGTGATTCTGGACTCGCCTTCTTATCATTTGTTGGGTTGGAACGAAAAAGTGACGATAGTTTTAACTTGTTTCATATACTTTGATGATGTAGTAATTGTGACGTAAAGCAATGCCATAAGCATTTCGTGTCACACTTTTCAATGGCAGTCGTGACAATGATGGAAGTAAAAAACCACGCGTATTTATAGACGGAGTAAGTATTGCACAATTACTTTAAAAACAACACAAGGTTTGCAAGTAATTGTGCAATACTTACTCCGTCTATGAATACGCGTGGTTTTTTACATCCATCATTGTCACGACTGCCATTGAAAAATGTGACACGAAAAGCTTCTGGCATGGCTTTACTGAAAGCCATTTTGAAATTCTGTACGCCAACAAATTATTTAATACTGACGCCTGCCGCAACTGTGCAAGGTCAAAAGGGTAGTTGCGTCACAGCAAGTCTTTGATGCTGGCACAAAGAACTACATTATATTGATATTATGGTACATTATTTTTAAATTTTAAAATGAAGTTAGTTTTTGGTTGATTATTTTAGGTAAAAAAATTCTAAAAATTGCATTAAATATTTTTTTAAGCAAAAGAAGGACATAGAAAACGACCTGGATAAAGTAAAGCAGAAAAAAAATTTAGCGATACAAATTAATCGCATCTACAGAAATGTTCAAGATCAATTAAAGGTATTTGAATTTTCTTTTCAGTTATCATTGCTTTTACAAGAACAACTGATGGAGGTAATTGCCTGCCTGGTTCAAACCATTTTGAATAAATAAAGATATTTTTATAGTGAGTTTTGTACATTTAAACGGATACGGATTATGAAAACTTAAAATACATTCATTTACATTGAAAACTCCACAGTCAGCTTTGGGTTAACCTTAATTTCAAAAAAGCAATCACTATCAAATAGCAAAAAATTTTTTTATTTGCAACAACATTTTTTAAATATTACCAATGTATTGATTAAACACAGCCATTGCAGCTGTACAAATCACCAATAACAATAATGAGCTTAGAATAATTCAATTCAATTTTATTTGCAATCAAAGTATTACGTTTTCGAAGTTGTTATTGGCAAAGTGATTGCGAAAAAGGAAATAGCGGCTACACGATATAGGTTATTACACGCAAACCGTCAATTAAATTTTTGTAATGAATTATCTGTTTCAATATCCTAAGGAATAGAACGTGGAGCAGTCCTTTTCGACCTTCATTAAAGTGGTACACATTTTTAACCTTTACTAAAAAACTTGTAAACCCAGTTATCTTATCACAAATTTGTATTGATCTTAATTGGAAAAAATAAAAGCATAATATATCAATAAAAGAAATATGCATATTTATGCCAACACGATATTTCATCAGTGATTTCATGTGAACGATGATGTTAAATTTCATCGGCCTGTCGTGAAAAGCGAATTAGTAACCTTATTTCAAGTGCCTGTCTCATTAAGGCAGTGCTCAGCAATTTTTTTCCACTCGATACATTGATTTCAAACGCTTTTCTATTTGAATTGTCCAGAGACGACAAAAAACAACGAGAAAATGCAATTTTTTTGCATTTTTGACAAGTAAAAATTTTTTGTTTTTTTTTATCTTGTTTTTTTTGAATATCAAGGACGAAAAAATGTTTGAAATTAAGCAAAAACCAAACAAAGTTTTCATTAGTCAGAAAGATAAAAAATTGAAACTTCTAGCTATATTATTTGAACTTTAACAAAAGATCCACTTTGTTATACATTGTACATTTTTTTAGAGAACAGCATGATTTTAGGATGAAATTTGGTCTTCGTCCGAGAATCTCAAACAATTTTTTTATCCTATCCGTAAAGTACTAGAAAATCATGATTTAGGCAAATGTCACAAAATTTGGGAAAAACTTCATTGCCCCTCAATTTTTTTTGGCTGGTACGCCTATGAATACAACAAGATGTTATTCGGGGCCCCTGAGCTGGGGAGAACTTAATTATTAATATTGGAGTTTTTAGCCAAGAACTATCAAAAGCTGATTCGATTTTAATTGAAGATCTGTGTTTTTGAATTACTAATAAGCCGAGAGCCAAGTTATGTAGGTTTTTGTAAGTGGCCACCAAACCTTAAAAAGTAAAGAGGCACTTATCAAGTAGTTGTTGTGCTGATATACGTATTCGCGGTTTTTAAAGCGGTACTTTTTAATAGGGTATATTGTACAATTCAACGTGTACCAAAATTTTTAAAGGGTGTACCACTTTATAGAGGGTGCAAGTGTGTATCACATACCGTAGGGTCGGAGCATCAGTTTGCGTTTATTTTAGAGAAAATCCTTCATAAATCTGTTGTATGAATAAAGCACAATCGTGGTGGTTGTCTATTGCCGAACTGTTATTGCATTGACCTGGCAAATGCTTATTTTATTTTCAAAGTTTTGGTTGTATGCACGGTGATTTCAACTAAAGGCCATATTATCGTACACGCTTTACTTTTTTGGGGCGCCTACTCGGTCTGAATCGCTTTGCAGTTCGTGCAGTGTTGTGCAAAGCAGTAACTCCCGAAAAAGTTTGGGGGACAATACAGTTTTGCCCGAATTTTCTGATGTTTTCCGAATTTTGATTTTTTACTACTTTGCAGATATGATAAAAAATTTTTTCCAAAATTTAGGGTAAAACCAACGGTAATGTAATGACCCTACGGTATGTGATACACACTTGCACCCTCTATAAAGTGGTACACCCTTTAAAAATTTTGGTACACGTTGAATTGTACAATATACCCTATTAAAAAGTACCGCTTTAAAAACCGCGAATACGTATATCAGCACAACAACTACTTGATAAGTGCCTCTTTACTTTTTAAGGTTTGGTGGCCACTTACAAAAACCTACATAACTTGGCTCTCGGCTTATTAGTAATTCAAAAACACAGATCTTCAATTAAAATCGAATCAGCTTTTGATAGTTCTTGGCTAAAAACTCCAATATTAATAATTAAGTTCTCCCCAGCTCAGGGGCCCCGAATAACATCTTGTTGTATTCATAGGCGTACCAGCCAAAAAAAATTGGGGGGCAATGAAGTTTTTCCCAAATTTTGTGACATTTGCCTAAATCATGATTTTCTAGTACTTTACGGATAGGATAAAAAAATTGTTTGAGATTCTCGGACGAAGACCAAATTTCATCCTAAAATCATGCTGTTCTCTAAAAAAAAAAATTTTCATTTGGAATCAGTCTCATATTTTTCAATTTTCGTCCCAAAACAAGGTGCTTTCTAAAAAAAATTTTTCATATCGCTGCCCGAAAAATTCCGGTTTTGTCCAAATATTTTCTTGTCACTGCCCGAAAAATTTGAATTTTGCCCAAATCTTGGAAACTTTGGAGGCAATTGCCCCCCTGCCCCCGCCAGGTACAGCTGTGTTTGTATTTCAAAACGACAATTGGACGTTGATTGAGAAACGCTATTCGACATATTGCTAGGTTTGGGATTTTTTTATATGATCATCATCATTAAAAATTTTTTGTTGAATATAAAAAGCAAAAAAATCAACGTCAAGCCTTTACTCAAGAATACAGTCACGCACGTCATATCGGACGATCGCAAATTCAACCAGGAAACATTGATACGACACTTTGCCGCTGACTAATCATTAATAATTATTATGTAATGTGAGGCTAAGTGTTGAAACTGGGCTGTATTGGCGGCGGTCGCCATTTTAACAACTACCAAACCATTCCGAAAGCTTGCCATGCATTTTGTATTGCTTCATTGTTTAAACACAAAATTTTACCATAATGGAAAAAAATAAGATATTTGAATTTATAGTAGGCCTAGGTATAAAAAAAATAGTTGTTTACTTTGTTGGTTTTCGGATAATATTAGGATGATATTATGTGCAGGCGCAAATGTATACTTTTCCTGGGTTGTTGAAAGAGTTGGAAGATAAAATTAGTTCAATGAAACAGGAACAGGAAAATCTTCTAATTATGCTGAATTTCGCAAATGAGGAATATGATACTACTGTGGTACGCAAAGTTTTTACTTAATATATCGAAAAGTAATTTCAAAACTCCAAAGAAGTGTTATATTTTAAAATTAAAAGTTTCAAAGAAAATTGATCTTCTTTTTTGCGTTTTAACTACGTAATTATTTTATAAGTTCATTTACAATCAGCTTTTTTGATTGAGGTTAAAATGAAAATAACAACCGGTATTGTGATGCTTCGGCGTGCGATCTCACTCGAATAGCCGAGTTATATACCGTAAATGAAATTGCACGTCAAGCAGCATCAACTAAACCGTTTAACACCTGTCACCTGGTTTGTCAAAATAGCTTCGAAAAAGTTTCAAAATAGATCAATTGTTGTTTGCAAATTTTCAAATTTTGACAGAAAGAAAAGCTATTTGTTGAATCGAAACTTAGACTTACCAAAACCACCCGCATTGACGTAATCAAGCAATTGGAACGTCAGCTTCGGTTCAGTCGAATTTCAGTGGACCATGACCATTCAAGCCTAACAGCAAAGAAAGGTTAAACTGAATAACAATCTTAATTTTTTTTTGCACTGCTCATTTTTTCCAATTCTTAAAAGAGACAATAAAAAAGCATTGATACAACATAAATTAATTGTTGTTTATCCATCGCAAACCCCAAAGTACGTCTCATATAGTACAATGATGCTATAGGGTTTATGACAATTTATCTAGGAATTTATTCGAAAAACACTTTGATATTGCGTTCATTAGTCCGAAGTACAAATTAAAGCTAAAATTATAGTGAAGAAAATTGTTGCTCGGCAAACTGAAGTAAAAAAGAAGAGTTCGGAAAAGTTTATTACTCCTGTGGCCATTGCTGAGCTAGAGAAAAAAGAAAATCTCTTAAATTCTGCTACTGGAGTTTCAATTTGGAACGACAAAGTTAGTTTTGATTTTTTGCTCAATTGCGAACGATAACTATTAATTAGTAACTAATTTATGCATAACAATTGCAAAAAGCAGCCATAGTGGATTCAACGTTCTTTATTTTTTATTAAAGAAAGATTAAAAAAATTATTTTGTTCAAAGACGAACGTTTTCTGCTTACTTAAGCTCCATCAGGTTTCTACAATTTTAGCAATATTAATTAACTTTATTTACTCACACAAAACTTTAATTCATACATGTTGTTTTAGTTATTATTATCTATAGTCAATTTTCACCCAACCTACGCTTAATGTCGTTTTTTATATTTTGAAAGCGGACTCGAGTTCACTTTTATTAAATAAATTTGCGAATAAAACCAAAAAATTGTTTTACTTTTTTCGATGCTTGAAAAAACTATTTTTGTAATTTCTGTTTGACCAAGTTTTTTGGATGCCTTGGCCTTTTACTGTATTTAACAACTAAAGAATTTATCACTTCTGCATCTCTAATTTTTCTTATTTTATTTGCAAGACAGTGCGAAAACGTTGTGCATATATAAAGCAATTACCTTTCAGATAACCCGATTTGTTTTATGGGGGATACTGGTCTTGTTTGTTTTTTGTGTGTAGATTTACAGTAGAATAAAATTTAAACTTTTACCAATTGTTTTTTAAGGGCCAACCAACAAGCGGCTTTGAGGGTTTTTAAATATTGAACAATATGCTAACAGCAGTTAGAATTTTGTTTCAGGCACTATACTTCTTAACATAGGAAAAATAACTTTAAAAAAATATTTTTATTTCATTTTGATGTATGTTTTTATCTTAAAAATTTAGAAAATGTTGTGGACTCTCGCAACTCAAAAAGACATCAGCAAAGACTTGAAAGATCAATTCGAAGAAAAGTCTAAAAAACTAAAATCACTGACAGCAATGCGAGATAGTTTAAAAGAAAAGCTTGAAAAAGTGAAACACACCAACGACACCAGGTGAGTAATGAATGATTCAATTCAATTCAATTCAATTTTATTTGCAATCAAGGTATAAGGTTTTAAAGTTCTTATTGAAAAAGTGATTGCGAAACAGGAAACAGCGGTTAAACGATATACGTTATTACACGCACAACGTCAATTGTGCGTGGTCGCCGTACCTTTAGAACGAAGTAGCTACTGTACGTTAATTTTTTTTAAAAAAGAAAAAAAAAAAGAGAAAAAAGAAAACAATTAACTTAAATTTAAAAAAAATAAATAAAAAAATAAAAGTGCATATCAAAACGCAAAAGGTAGCAGAGATACTTTATCACAATAAAATATACACATCCGAGCCATATAAAGAGAATGTTGCATAATCATGGATGGGAGAAACAACAAACTCTGTGACCAAAAGGGTCAGGACCCAAAAAGTGTCAGGCAGGCAAAGAAACCCAACAAAAGAAATCCTGCCGTGGGTCAAAAGGACCATTTCAAATGTATATGGCTGGCAAAAACACAATAACCAAAATTAAACCACAAAAACATTAAAAGAATAGTGTGCATCACATAAAAAATTTATTGAATTTTCGTCGTGATCGGCAAATTTCGTCATTGATTTATTAACTTGATTTTCTTGTGGAATGTCTTGAGCTCGTACTTAATTTCTTCATCAAATTATATAAAGTTTCCTGAAAAAAAGAACAGCAACCAGCAAAAATTTTTCGAAGAGTTTGTTAAATTCTTTTTTTTTGAAAGCTTATTTTTTTATAAGATACTTTAAAAATTCTTTACGAAAATTTTTATAAGACCCAGACTCCCTTAATCTATGTGGGACATTATTCCAAAGGAATGGACACCTATACTTTAACGATTGTTTGGTCACATTCAATCTACAAAATGATGGAAAAAATTTAGATTGACTTCTTGTATTTACTTGTGAGTCATTGCCTACGATGTTATGTTGAAATAAATTAAAAAAGCATGGTGGTAACAAGTTTTTTGTGTATTTGTACATAAAACTACACAGTTCTAGATTATTTATTTGATCAATTGTCATTATACCATTGTCTTTCATTATGTTTGTGACACTTGCTGTATGATGTAATCCAAAAATCATTCTAATAAATTTATTCACAATTCGTTGAATTTTTTGAACCGTGGTTTTATTACCATTGTACCAAGTTCCAATGCCATATCTTATGTGACTAATTATCAAGGAGTTTTACTGTATATGTGACACTTGTTATAAAGTACATATCTTTTATTCTTTTTATTTTCGAAATTACCGACAAAACTTTTTACTGTAGAAATCGATTTCAATTTATTTATTTTTATACACAAGAAAGTTTACGCTTAGCTTGAGTAGTGAACTTGTGTTCTTTTGATCACCAGTTTTTTGCTCGTGGCACGATTAGTTAACGACTCGTTAACTACGTCACAAATGGAGCGTAAACAACAGAATAAGATGTAAAAGCAGTTTAAACGTCTCTTACAATGAATGTAGTATCACTCAAAATTGATTTAATTTGTTTACAATGATCAATCGTTTTAAATTTCAGTTGTTTGAAAAAAATCAATGAAATTGAAGAAAAAATAGCACAGGCCAATAATTTAATCAGCGCGAGAAAGCGAGAAATATATGAAAAGAGAAACATGGTTCATGACATCAATGAAACTTTTCAATCCCTTGTTCATGTTATATTTCAAAAAATGAAGGAATATGGATTAAAAACAAAAATTTCGTTACCATCTCCAAATGGTAGGAGGTCACTTAAATTTGTTTGTTTTGTATAAATTTAGGCTTTTTTTGAAAGATTAGACAATTTAAAGTTTTTAGTTATTCTACAACAATGCAAGAGCTATCCGTCAGCTTTTACCAAGTTTGAATTCACAAAAGTTAAGGATTTTAATAATTAAAATGTAGCTTGATTCATTAGAAAACTATGATACTTTTTAGGAAATTCGGAGTACAGACAGAAAGTTGATTCAATTACAGTGGCGATGGCATTGTAGAATTTGTGATTTGGCGCACAGCCGCACAAGAGCTGGGGACGGGGAAAATTGCCTAATTGGGAAAAATCAGACCAACAATAAACTATTACTGTTCGAACTATTAAGGCAGGAGAAAGTTAGTCAAATTGGAACGATCCAGATCAGTAACTAAAAACAACTACGATTTAACGTGAAGACCTTTTTTCTTTTTTTCGGGTTTGTTAGTTGTGAATGGAGCAGTTTAAAGGAACAATTTAAGTGGATTTAATGTGAAGACCACTTTTCTTTTTTTTTTTTTTGGTCTTCAAAAGTTTATCCGGGCAAAACCAATCGTTTCTTCTTTAAAAAAAAAGTTAGATTACATCTGAGTGACATTTGGGCATCTCCGAGAAATGCTGTAAGATCTTGATTCTAGTAGTCTTCGAAAAAAATAGGGCAAAAATGTATTGCCCCCAAAATTTTTTGGTCTGGTACGGCTATGATTTGCGCGTCGCTATGTTCATGTTACTTTATTCTTTGAACAAACGGAATAGCGCAATCGCGCAATGTTACAAATTGAAATTATAAAACAAAGATTATTTGTTATAATTCCCATTCTTTTCAGTAAATTGTGATATTTTTAAAAATCTTTATGCCACCTTATCAATTTAGTTAAAATCAAGTTTAATTTTTTTCCTCCAAAGCAAGTAGTAGCACCAAATAACAAAAACCACAGATGAAGTACTGGTATCTAAAATATTGTACCAGCTTTTTGAAAAGCTTTTGTCCGTTATAACTCGCCTCCATTGTCTAGGCTATAACAATGTGGCATAATCTGTACAAGGTAAACATAGAAGATTTAAAGGTGTGCAGTCTCTAAAGAAATATCTCTCACCTTGGAAAATACGATTCGACTTTAATTATTAACAGAACCACAGCACCTTTTTCATAAAAAGCCAATGCCGATGGCTGTAGGCCAGATTTTATAAAACTAAAACTATCCCGACTCCCCACTCACAAAAACAACTCACCAACCCCTATAACTCAGTAAAACTGACTTCAGATTCCATTGTGCCAGCCGCATTAAACAAAACGGCAAGCCAGGGAGCAACCCCCTGGCAATTTTTTTGCAGAGATTTTTAAGGTTAATATCAATGTGTGTATTGGTAGGTGAAGTCAATGACATTGAAAAAAATTTGAATACATTCATGAAAATTCTTCCAGTTCTTGCTATGGAAGCGGAAACAAGTTTGGCAAATAAACAGATGACAGAAAAAGATGTTTTAAAAGAATCAATTCAGCCACCTAAGCCAGTAAGCTTTTCGCAAAGAATGTTGTGTTAAACCAAGGTTGTAGATTCGGAGTCGCGTGTTTAGGGCGAATTCAGAGTCGTTTTTAAATTCGGCGGAGTTGGAGTTGTTTTTTAGATTTGGTGGTGTCGGAATCGTTTTTCTAGATGTGATGGAGTCGGAGTTGGAGTCGTTATTTTTTGACGAATCCGCTTTACGCTAAATTAAGCCTATAAATACGCCAACATTGTGAAGTCAAAGTCGGAGTCGCAGGAGCGCACGTTTTTAGGTGGAGTCGGAGTCATTTTTTTCAGATTTTCTGGACTTAAAGTCGGACTCATAAAATTTTGACAAAATAGAGTCGCAAATAATTTCTCCGACTCTACAACCCAGGTTAGAAAACAAGTCGATTCGTTAACTTTCTATTTAAATTCTTTTGCTCGACTTAACAAGAATTCTAATAAATGAAATTCATTGTGCGAAAATGCACGCAAGCACATGTTAAGACACAAATAAAAATTTTTGTTTCCGTAAAAAACTAGGTGCTCGTTAAAATAGTAGTTAAGAGGGTTATAGCTTTAGTACGGAGCGGCCGTACCGCCCCCAAAAACGGCAAAAAGTGGCCCCTCTAAGCAAAATATTGCTTTATTTCTTCATAGTAGCACCAAGACGGTGGCTCCCTTTCTGCACCTTAACTTTAGGACAAAAGTAGGGATAATGTACTCGATTGAAAATAATGACCTTTTTTTTAAAATCACTATATTTTGGGGACAAAAAAAGGTTGACACACTAAAAAAGTAGCCTCTCCTTTTTTTTGCATCAGCTCCCTTTCTTTTGTAAGGCCATCACTGAGTTATTGTGCTGAAATAAGCCACATTTTTAACTATGCGATGTCGCCACTTAAATTTACAGCCTATATGTTTCAATATTTACAGGCAGTGTTTACTTTGTACTTTTAATTTGGTTTTAGAATGATGTAGAACGAGATTTGAACTTCAGACTTGCAGGATATAACGACGCAAGCACGGAGAGTGAGTCGAATGATTTTCTTCAGTACTGCTGGTTTTTGCTTGACTGGCTTTTTTACAAATGAGCTTGATTTTGATCAACAAAATTAACGTGTTTTGATTTTAGGAATCATTATTTCTATCATTTGTAAACTTTTCTCGTAAGTAATAGCATAGTGAAGTCGTAACGGGAGGAAAGCGTTTAATATTATGGGAAAACGTTTTTACCTTTTTTAAAAATACAACTATAAATAGGCTATTATTTTTTTCCATACATCTCAATAAGTTGTTCTTTTCCTTTTTAAGCTACACGTATATAGATTTTTTAAGAGCCACACAAAAATTTTATTAAAAAACTTTAACAGTCTGTTCCGCTTTTTCGGCTCGTCAGAAGGTTACTCTTATTGTTTGCGTGACTTTTAATAAATTTAATTGTTGCTTCTACCTTTTTCATTAAGCTCTTTTCTGCCAGTGTTGCTGCTTTCTATTTTAAGCTATGTATGTAGCAGAGATACGAAGTTGGTGCATTTTTGAACGAGTTTTTTCGTTTACAAAAAATTTGCAAGTCCGGGTTTCGAGTTGGACATTTATAAAGTGAAGACCAAAAAAAAGCTCTTCGCTTTAGTTTAGATCTGGGGTGGCCAACCTTTTCTACCTCAAGCGCCAATTTCATTCAAGTCCAGTTCAATGCGCCACACAAACGAAAGATTTCAAAATTTCAAAACATCAACTCAGAATTGATCTCTGATTTCCCTGTTTTTGGTCCCAAAATCATAATGTTCTCTAAAAATAAAATGGTCTTCACTCAGAATCGATCTATGATTTCCCTATTTTTCGTCCCAAAGTTATAATGTTCTCTAAAAAAAAAAATGGTCTTCACTCAGAATCGATCGCTGATTTCCCTATTCGTCGTCGTCGTGGTCGTCGTTTGGAAAGGTATCTACTGCAGGTCAGACACAAACAGGACTGGGGCCGAGGGTTTATCCTTTTACTACCCCAGACTGTTGCACTGCCTGAATCAGATGTTGGCAGTGGTGTTATTAAGCCAGCATCGAGTTTCATCATTCAAAACCGTCAGACCTCGTGCTCCATGTGGTGCCCGATGTATAGGGTAGTCGATTTCCCTATTTTTCGTCCCAAAGTTATAATGTTCTCTAAAAAAAAAAAAAATGGTCTTCACTCAGAATCGATCTCCGATTTTCCTATTTTTCGTCCCAAAGTCATAATGTTCTCTAAAAAAAAAAAAAGGTCTTCACTCAGAATCCAAATTTATAGTGTCCTTTAAAAAAAGGTCGTCTGATATAGCTAGATATAACTTGTGGAACGTTTTTCATTTGAAATATTTTCCCCGACTGCAATGCGCCACCACTAACCCTCCAATGCGCCGCAGGTTGGCCACCCCTGGTTTAGATTGTAGTTCTACTTTTTTTGGTCTATATGCAATGAAACTCGATCAATTTTTTTCAAGCTTTAGCTCGGCAAAAAAGGAGTTCTTGGCGTTCGCAGCCTTTCTGAAGCCTACAATACGCAAAAAGCAGCGGGAAATTTATTTTTTAAGTCATATTATTTGGCTTCTATTTCAACGACGGTTTTCGTTAGTCATACAAATCAAATTGTTCGCCTACCAACAGTAAGCTCAAAAGACAGTAGCATGTTCTAATCAAAAAATAAATTGGGAAATAGCTGTTTACTTTTTTTTACTGATTATTTATTGATCAATTTTATCAGATTTCGAAATTCTAAGTGAAAGGAATCCGTATTTCGTTTCACGAACAATCTTAAAAAAACGTCTACTTCACCTCACCTGGGGAAAGCGAAAAACAAAGCGGGTTTAAAATGTTTCCGGTCACTCGATGGAATACAGCGTTCGTTGCAATCGGAGTTGGAAGCGATACCGAATTCAGATCAAATCAAAATTTGCTGCAAAAGAATTTTTAGTAAACTATAAAAGTCTATTTTATGTTTTTATATGTATAACAAGTAAGCACGTCTATTAAAGCATCTTCCCTTTTTAGTGTACAAAACTTAAAAGTTATGCGACACAAATAAATATTCTAAAATCAAAAATTCAGTACTGTATTTGATATTTTTGTAAAAAAACTGTGAAGGTACTTGCTAAATATGAAAGGTAAACTCTAACCAAGTAAGTCTACAAAAAGTTGAGCGTTGTGTTCCATCAGAATTTTTGCGTAAACTAGTTTGTGTACTAAAACTCAATTAATCTAAAGCTAAGGCTTTACGGTTGACAGCATCTTTTTTATTTTTATTTTTTATTTTATCTCTATATTTATCCTCCTGACTCGCAGGAAAGCGACGGAGACGCTAATGCATAGGGTAAGCAATTACCCCGACCTGCTCTCGGAGATACCAAGATATTACTGTCCGCTTGTAATTTAATAGAGATATGACTGTAATTTAGAACTGCTTGCCTGGACCACCAAGCAGGGAAATATGCCGTAAAGTGTCTTCCCCAAGATCACAACAGAATGGCGCGAGTGGGTTTTGAACCGAGACTGTGTTGGTCACGAGCCCGGCGCTTTAACCACTCGACCAGCCGACACACTGACTGCCGGCATTAAAGTATTTTCTTGGACTTATATTGTCGAATTAGAATAAATTCATACAAGAACGTATAACGGTTGATCGATTTTTATTAAGCACAAAAATGCTCCATAATTGACCCGGTCATAAAAAATTTTGAACAATTTTTTATTGCAAAACGGTATGCAATCTAACTATACAAATTTTGATAAGTATTTTAGATAAGTCGACTGGGAGCCGAACTCAGATTTCTCTTTTTAGATATAAATGTTTGTTCCACAATAACTTTAGTTCTAAATGTGCTTTTTGAATGGTTATCTTTAGTAAATGATTCACGACAGTTGATAAGTAACAGGATCTCACAAAAAAAAGTAACAACGGAACAAACTGCAAAAACACATAACCAGTGATGGGAATTACAATTTTATGAACAGGTTCTCTTTCGTAGAAACTCACTAACAACAGCTTTTCTCGTTATACAGAGATTACGTTAAATTAAGAACGGGTTTTCTGAAAGTCATAATTTTCCAGGAACTGAACATTCCAAGCTTTATATCAAGGATTTTTAAACTTTTCGAGACGCGCCCTCTTTTTTCACCCTAACAAAACTCGCGCCCTCTTTTCTTTATGCAAGCAAAACTCGCGTTTCCTTTGATGACACAAATGAAAAACAAACCCAAGTCCTATCACCATATTCTTTATTTTACTCCAGAATTGTCGGTAAAGAGCAAAAAAAAGGTCTTCACTTTTCATAAGCGTCAAAAATTCCTATTTTTGTCCACATTTTAAGGTGAAGACTAAAAAAAGATCTTGACTTTTCATAAGCGTCAAATATTCCTATTTTCGTCCCCAATTCAAAATGAAGACTGAATAAATTTATTATCATAGCTATCGATTCAGTTGGCAGCCAGTTTCTCTCGCCCCCGTCGTGAACTTCTCGCACTCTCCAGTTTAAGAACACAGGCTTTATATATTAGTGATATAATACCACTTCGTAAACCTATTATTCAATAAAAAAAATTTATTTCTGCATCAATAGACCTATCTCGACAACTTTACATTTTTTACTAAAGTACATTTTGATTCTAAACAACTTTGATTCTGGGTTTTTTTAAACTGTTTCTTTTTAGCATCGATATCTCCTATATTAGATATTTTATTAGTAGACATGAAACTTGCTTTTTTTTCCTTTTACCGTACGCTTAAATAGTTCGAAATGATTATATTATAATCGCGATTACTTCATAAATGCCAATTATATCATAATTGCCATTAGTTTTCAGGGGGTTGATTAATTAACTCAGTAGTTCTCAACGTTTTTGTCGCATTTCTCCTTTTTCGGACTCAAGTACCGTCATTCCTCCCCCCAAAAAAACCTCAGCAATCAAAGTGAAGACTTTTTTTTTTGTCTTCATTCAAATTCGTGGTGCGAATTCCGGTTATCCCAGGAAATTTAAAAAAGTAACATTCAAATTTGAATCTGTCACGGATTTCTCGATTTCCGTCCCTAAAAAGTAGTTCTCTCTAAAATAAAAGGTCTTCCTTTTCTCTCCTGCCCCCAGGCTGCTACGGCTATGATTGCGAAGGACGTTCCGATTTTTTTAGGGGGTCAACTTACATTGTAATAAGATTCTCGAACCTCTCCTCAATTCCACCCTTAGTAATTTTTCCTCCGTTGATATTTTAAATTCCTCCTTAGGGAGTGAAGTGGCTCACTTTGAGAAAAATTGAATTAACTTATAAAAATTATGACATGGCCAAGGATACTCTAATCTATTTTACTCGTTTCTTACAGTGAAACCTTATTCCGAACAACCCTTCAATTGTGAGTTTTTTCTATGGATCGCTAACAACAATTTATTTGTTGTGAGACTCAGTAATGGCTTTAGTATAGAGCAAACGAAGCGGCCGCACTGCCCCCCCAAACAAAAACGTTAAAAAGTGCCACCCTAAGCAAAATATTGTTCTATTTCTTCATTAGTAGATCATGTCTGTGGCCCCCAAGTTTGCATCTAAACTATAGGACGAAACTAGGGTTGATGTACTGGATTGAAAGTAATGACTTTTTTTTATAGAGCACTATAGTTTTTGGACGAAAATGAAGATTTTGGGGAAAAATTGAAATATATGACCTTTTTTTAGAGTTCACTATATTTTGGGACAAAAATGAAGATTTTGGACATAAGTTGAAAGTGACCTTTTTTAGAGATTTCTTTTTTTTGGGACAAAAAAACTTGACTGACCAAAAAGTGGCTTCCCCAATTTTTTTTGCACTGAGCCCCCTTTTGTAAGGCCATCTCTGGTAAAACTGGATCCAATTTTTTATGTAGTATCCGAAGTACCTTCTTTCTCTATATTTTCCAGTAGAAATGTATTCAATGAAAACTCAGCAAAACAAGTGAAAATGCAGACTCTGATGTGGAATTTGCACCAACGACAAGTTCAGAAATCAGAACCATATTTTTTTGACTAAAAAAGAATCAGATGATTTAATATGTGAGTGTGTCGTACGAAATCTGAAGCAGAGTCAAAAACATTCAGACTGAATGAATTGACTCTGCTTGGTCAAGTCTATAAGAGTACTGCCTACAGGAATAGGCGCTGGGAGTTTTCTGTCTACTTTGATGTTGTTGAAGACCTTTGCTTCTGCAAAAAGGTGGAAGGCTTGTTTATTGCTGATGAAATAGATCATGATCCTACTCAGTGATGGCTTTTCATTGACAGTTCTGCAGAAAGTCTGAAAGCAGTGCTACTGCACAATTATAATGTGTATCCGTAAATTCCACTTGTTTATTCGTTTTAGATTAAAGAAGACTGTGAAAATGTCAAGCAACTTTTCATTAAATCAATACTGCTCAGTATAAGTGGAATGTTTGTCATTACTTTAAAATGCTAGGATTTTTGCTGGGTCTGCAGAGTTGATACACCAGGTACTCTTGCTTTTTATGCTTGTGAAATAGTAGAGCTGACGGTGAGCACTACGAGAAAATTTATTGGCCGACATGGAAAGAACTAACACCATGTAAGAATGTAGGCTATAATGTCATAAGGAAACCTTTTGTAAGCTGGAAAAAGGTTTTACTGCCATTATTTCATATCAAATAAAGTTTAGGACGACAGTTTGTTAAAGTTTTGGATTTTGAACAGGTTTTGCAAGAACTTTGTTCAATGTTTCTCAAACTACTGTCTCTGATGCTAAAATTAAAGAAGGAATAATTGTTGGTGCTTAGATAAACACAATGTTAAAGTTTAAAATCTTAAAAGAAAAAATAAATGAAGTAGAAAAGGAAAAGTAGCAATTAGCATTCCAGGGTGTGGTGGATGGATTTTGGGAAAACAAAAAAATTGAAATACAAGAGGACTGAGTTAATGGAAAAACTTATTAAAAGT